>JAAGEH010000045.1:3832674-3886223 GCA_011751065.1 Lasiurus cinereus | reverse complement strand
CTAAGGAAGGGAGGGACAAAAGGAGGAAGAAAGGGAGGAAGGAAGGAAGCCCATTTCTGTGCTGAACTGAGAATTTCCTCTTTTAAAATGAAAAATTTTAGTTAATCTGTGTTAGGATTAAGAGTGAAATTGATAAAATTCACATATCTATAAGAAAATAAACCTTGATTTCAATATTAACACATGTTCTAAGGGAGAATAGAGGTAAGAAGACCGTGGTTCAAGTAAAGATGTTTATAGTGTTAACAATGGAGAAGGAAGTATGATGCTATTGAATTAATGTGTTTGCTGGTCCTCTATGGAGCTGACATATCCACTTTGTGGACTTAGCAAAGTACTGCATTGGGTGCTAAGGACATTACTTACTAATCTATAAATCTAATGAAGAGCATCGTATCAGTGACCACAAAGTTTTAGATATTGCATTTCTTTAATGTGGGTCGTTTGCACAGTGTATCTGCTCTTTGTATTTATTTATCTTTTTCTTTATTTATTTCATCTGACAGAGTTGATTTGCAGTATTTTTCTTGTCACTAAATTAAATCTTCCAATCTGAGGAAGAATCAGCAAGAACAGTTACAGCTAATGAATAGCTAATGCTGTTTACCACATAATTATCTTGCCTGAAATAACAGGAATTAGATGCAGCAGTTGATAAGATAATTTAGTGCATATTATATCCTCTTTTAAGTGTTTTACCTTAAATCATGCAAAATACATTTTGACAGGAACTTTAAGTTTCTATTTATCTTTAAAAGGACTTCTTTTAAAAGTTTATGTTCCCTAAAGCGTTCCACTCATGTTACTTTTCTACATTTTTTTTTCTATTGCAGCTCTTTTTATTTTTTTTTTTCAATTATCTGGACAAAGCATAAGGCCGTACTAAATTTAATTTTGTGAAAATTACTAGTTTCAGAAGAATGCAGTCACCTATAAATAAGGGATGTCAATAGAAATATCCCATGGCTTATTAAATCCCTTGACATTGATGAGTCATTTGCATACACAGACAAGATGAAATAGTCACTTAACAGTAATGATAGCCAATAATACCAATGATGGGAGTCTGAATTTAGAAAGCCCTTCATATGTGGGAGGCACTACATTTATTAACACAATTATCTGCTAATGAAGTGGATTTGAGAAGATGTGAATTATTGTAGTCCATGTCACTTCTATTATTTGAGGTTCTATAGGTCAAGCAGATCAAGTCACTTATCTGGCACGGATTTCAATTTTGAGCAACTCTATCACACCTTAAAGAATGTCTAGGTCAGAGGTATGAGGTAATTCAACAATCCCCTGTTAGTCAAGGAGAAGCACCCATTGTTTCTTCCAGCTTCAACCTTTGCTTTTCTATTAATGCTTGCATCAGTGTTATTTTTGACTTGACCATGAAAAAAATTATATTGTGATCATCAAGCGTTGAAAAGTTAGCTTCTGCCAAAACCGGTTTGGCTCATTGGATAGAGCGTCAACCTGCGGATTGGAAGGTCCCGGGTGCGATTCCGATCAAGGGTACATACCTTGGTTGCGGGCACTTCCCCACTGGGAGTTGTGCAAGAGGTGGCTGATCGATGTCTCTCTCTCATCGATGTTTCTGACTATCTCTCTCCTTTCCTCTCTGTGAAAAATTTATAAAAAAATAAAATAAAAATAATTTCTTAAAAAAGAAAAGTTAGCTTCTGATTCTAGCTCCGGGTTTTACTCATTCCTCACTTACACAAAGGTATGCACAGTCAGACCTAGGTTATCATGTGGAGATTTGCTCTGAACACCTTATGGAGCCGGTTTGCTCACCCAATAAGCACTCATTTCTCTTGCTCCCAGCAGTAAAGATTTTGTTCATTCCTTATGCTAATTCAAATATTGATATTTTTCAGGACTGTTCTCTTTTCTGTTAGGAACAATAGACTGAAGTAGAGAAAGCACATCAGCAAATCATATGCATGCAAATGAAATATTGGTATTTCAAAGACATAATAGTTCTGAGCTCCAAAGAGATCAATTTGGAAAAAGCCTCAAAGTATTGATTTGTTCAAAACTTCAAGGATTCTTATGTTCTTTTTTTTCCATTTCAGAAAAAAAGTGTCACTTATTACAAAGACTATACTATCAATCTAATAAAAGTCCATTAGAGTGGTACATGTATTTATTAAATGTTAGAAGTATGTTTTGATCATTTGCTCTCCTACCTCCAACTGCAAAAGTTAGGTTCACTATATGATAAGTGCTTAGTTAGGATGAAAGAGGTATCAGAAAAATGTGGTTTGATTAAAGGCATGGTATTACATCAGAAAGAAATAAGTCCATCGGAAGATTTGATCAAGGAATCTCTTGAAAAGAGCCATTTCCTGAAAGTAAGGGATGGCTACACAAGTTTAGGAATAGGTGTGACCAGAAAAATATAAAAATTCCTGGGAGAAAGGAGACAACATTTTCACATAACTTTTATTACAGTGTACCATTATAAGAATCTTATTTTATGTATTGTTAATAATATCTTATTGTGTCTGTTATAAATTAATTGTGAGTATATATGTCTGGGGAAAAGAGAACATATATAAGGTTCAGTACTATCTGTGGTTTTAGGCACCTGCTGGGGGTCTTGGGTTGTACCCCCTGTGGGTAAGGTGCCACTACTGTATTTATTTCCATGAACTTCAGAATTAGACTTTCCTCCCCTTTCATCAAACCTGTGAATACCATTTTCTTTCACCATTAACAGCTGATCTTTTCCAAGTGCTGCAGGAGAGGATTTCATCGCTGATTTTAATCCAGAAGATGCTTTGAAGCGAAACCCTCCTGGAGATCTCTCCGAGTCTATTCAGTCTGCAGTGCAAAGTGTCACATCAGCAGGTTCCGCTGTTTCTTTCACATGGTCGGACATAGAGTAGTTTGATGCTTAACCTTTTCATAGAATGGGAAGTCTGCAGGCCTGAGGACCTCTTAAGCTCTCCAAATAAAAAAAAAAAAGTCTATCATAGTTTAGTCTTTCATCATTTTTTAATACATACCTACATATATACATACCTACAAGTACTATATATAGTCCTATTAAGGCAAATGTTACCATGGAGATAATGTTATCCTTTGATATTTGAGGAGGCTGACCATTTGTATTACTCACTGCAATGCTATTTTAGTTAATATGATGAGGGCAAATTACGAAAGGCTCCAGTGAAATTTATCATATTAATCTTAAACTTAATTTCAATATAAGACAAACTTCAGAACATGTCTAAGTGTGTTACTTAACAGTAAATGTTTACAGAATTAAATGCAAGCATTAAAATAAATATATATCTAATTTATATTATGAATAATGCTGATCTATTTGATCTTGACTTTAAATACATTATAAGGTATGTACAATTTTTGTCTACTTTATCTTGCCTTAGGTCATCTACTTTCAGATTCCCCACGTATCTAAAATCCTCGGTATCATTTGTATTCACTTCTATGAAAGGAAGTAAAAAATACAGTGAAATAATTCAAATTAAGGTGTAATAAAAATGAATTTTATGTGCAGAGGCATTTGTATTTTAAAAAGAGATTCCTTATGGAAGTGCTATTAATCTGAAGGAGGACCCATAATGGAAGTATGTCAAATTCTGTGGCATCTTTTTAATTAAAAAATAGAGATATGATTGATATATAACCTTATATTAGTTTCAGGTGTACAACAGTAATTTGCTACTTCAAAAATGAGAACTATGATATGTGTCCTTAACATTCATCACCACACTTAGTTACATTTTTTTTTCTTGTGATGACCACTTTAAGATCTACTCTCTTAGCAACTTTCAAATATACAATACAGTATTTTAAATACAGTCACCATGCTGTACATTACATCCCCACGACATATATTTCATAACTAGAGTTTATACCATTTGACCTCCATGACCTGTGTGCCCCACCCTTCAACTTTGACAGCCACCAAATCAAGTATCCATGCGTTCATTTTTTTATTTTTTAAAAGATTCTACATATAAGTGAGGTCATATGGCATTTGTCTTTCTCTCTGACTTAGTTCACTTAGTAAAATACCCTCAAGGTTCATCTATGTTGAACCTTTTGATTGGAGATATTTTATAGGATGGTGTGAACTTCGATTGCAATAAGAAACTGCCATTCATCAAAGACAATGCTAGCGTTGTAAATGATGCTTTGTTGGTATAAAAGCAAATGATTCCAAAAGGAAGTAACTTGATATGTGTGTTGTGTTAATAAGAAATGGGACTCCACGTAAGCATGGAATCACCTAATTGAATCAGGCCCCAACAGGTTTTCTGGTTGTACTTCCGTAGATGCATCATGGACTACGTGGCCTGACACTGGGCAACTCACAGGAAGTATCTGAGGTTGGGTTCTTACTTCTCTGTAACTTACCAAATCGAATAGCCATTCCTCTGTTCTGACACTCTGCTCTCTGCACTTTGCTGTTTTGATCAGTTTCTCTTTCTTGAAACTATTTTTTTTTCTGATTATAGACTCTCCTTTCTCCTATCTCTCTTTTGACTTCTAATGTGTTTTCTCATATCATGGTATCTTTCTTAAATTTAGGTATTCTTTAAAGTTTTTTCCTCAGTTCTCTAACTAAAAGCTACCTCTAGAACATCATGATTTACTTATTTTTTTAAAAATATATTTTATTGATTTTTTACAGAGAGGAAGCGAGAGGGACAGAAAGTCAGAGACATTGATAAGAGAGAGACATCGATGGGAGAGAGACATCGATGAGCCACCTCCTGCATGCCCCACACTGGAGATGTGCCCCGCAAGCAAGGTACATGCCCTTGACTGGAATCGAACCTGGGACCTTTCAGTCCGCAGGCCGACACTCTATCCACTGAGCCAAACCGGTCTCGCAATTTACTTATTTTTTGAACCTTTTCTGCAGTGTGTGTAGCCTATGAAACTTTTCTGAGAATGATTTTCAATGTATGAAACAAAATACAACTAATCATAAAAGAAATCATTCAACTAGAGTTCCAAAAATATTTTAACATATTTTATTGAGTGAAATTAAAAGATCTACAGACAAGTGGAATAAGTCCTAAAATTTTAAAATAGGAATAAGCACTAATAATTCAAAATTTCTGTAGAAAAGATAATGTAACCCTGGCCGGTTTGCTTCAGTGGATAGAACATTGACCTGTGAACTGAAGGGCCCCAGGTTTGATTCCAGTCAGGGGCACATGCCCCAGTTATGGGCTTGATCCCCAGTGGAGATAGTGCAGGGGGGTGGAGGGTTTGAAGGAAGCGACCAGTTGATGGTTCTCTCTCATCATTGATGTTTCTCTCTCTCCCTCTTCCTTCCTCTCTAAAATTAATAAAAATATATTTGTTTTTTAAAAAAGAAAGTTTAATGAAATAATAATATACCTATAATTTATTTTTATGACAAAGTTAAGACAATAAATGCTGCTATATCTATTGCTGGCATTAATAAGTTGAAGGAAATGGTGTTTTTAAGAAGATAGTGAAAGTTATGGTTAAACTTTCCCTTTAAGATCAGAGGCCCCTAACTTTTGTCTATGGGTCCCTCAGTTTAAGACTACCTGTTTCAAATCACCTCTTTACCTCATCCTCTATTTATGCACAGTTATTATCATATGCTTTGTAATAAATAACTTATTGTCTTTCTCACCGATGATATTGGGAACTTTAAAATATATACATATATATTTTTATTGATTTCAGAGAGGAAGGGAGAGGGAGAGAGAGATAGAAACATCAATGATGAGAAAAAAATCATTAATCAGCTGCCTCCTGCATACCCCCTACCAGGGATAGAACCCACAACCCAGGCATGTGCCCTGACCAGGAATTGAACCATGACCTCCTGGTTCATGGGTTGATGCTCAACTACTGAACAGCCCCAGCTGGGCAAGATTGGGAACTTTTTGAGGGCAACAAGCTTTCTGCATTTGACATATGTGTCAGTTTCTAACCCAGAAACAATTCTGAACAAGTAGAATAAATCTTTATTTCCTCTCTCAGTATCTCTCTTGAAATCTAGGTTTTCATAGACAATTGCTAACAAGATCTACCCATTCCTATTATGAGTAGGCAGTATAATGGAGCATGAGAGCTATAACAAAGCCCTAAATAATCTAATACTCCCAACACATTGGCACCAAGAGTATTGCTTAGGTTCTCTCCCAGGTCCAGCCTCAACTAAATAAGTAAGCCTATTTGTATGTAATAAATCAAATTAGAAAATAAATGAAATGTTTTTACTCCAAGAGAGGGATTAAAAGACAAAGAGATTGTCTTTGCTTAGCTCTCCTTTATACACAGAAAATATAACATTTCAAACACATTAGAGTGAGCAATTGCGGAATACAAATGGGAAAGGAACATTAGATAAAGCAAATTTGTCTCCAAGTCCTTTCAACTTAAGGAAGAAAAACAGGAAAATGACACAGCTCTAACATTTCTGATAAACATACCTCTTAACGAAATCAAGTTATCAAATGCTTAGAAGTGAGCTACCTCAATTTGTTGCTATATATACAGGACTCAAAGAGATATACACCCTCCTGGAGAAATCTCTCAGTACTTAACTCACCAAAGAAATCATGTGTCTTGTGATATTCAAAGCTATTTATACATGAAAAAAGAAACAAAAGCAACTTTTAAGATCAATTACCAAAAGCTTAAAGGACCACCTAGTGATTGTGAAGGACCAAACATCAAATAAGGCTTAAGATTGTAAACTCAAGATTGCAGCAGGTATTTGAAGTAAAGTTGAGTTTCTTTCCCTATTTGTTTTCCTTAAAATTTATAGCTGATTATAAAGAGTGTGTCTTATTCAGAAATACCAGCCAACTTGGAATTACAATCTTTGCTGCTGGTTTTGTTTACAAATAAAATAAAACTAAGGAGGGAAACAGAGACATGACTAGGAAAGATAGTAGAATGTGGAAAAGGCAGAAAACATTATTAAGACACCTGCCTTAAGAATTAGAAAAAAGGTTTATAATTAATAATCGAACAGATGACTGCCAAAACAGAAATTAAATTTCATTTGTGAACATGAATAATGAGGGAACATAAAAATATATTAGACTTGAGTTTTTATGACAATGAAAATGAACAATCACCTATAGTCTACATTCAGAATTATGCTACATTTTTGGTTGTAGAAACAGAAACATTGGGATTACAGACACTCTAATACTAGATTGCAATCATGACATGAGCTGGATACAATTTCCATTTCATCATCGCTGGAGTCAGAATATTTTCAGTTTTGCCTATTTAATTATATGTACCAGGAAAAAAGTAAATGTCTTTTTAAAAAATAAAATATTAAAAAAGCTTATTAAAATATTTTATCAGCAGTATGTATTCAAGCTAGTTGTAGAAATGATCTAGTCCTTTGGAAAAACCTGACAATAAGAAAAACTTTTGTGAAATCATTTTTTTAATTATCTTCTAATGATGTAGTACTTTCGTACAATTTAATTTTTTCAAGAGTTTAAAAATTATTTTATGTTTATAGTCTGGGTATTAAATTACATATCAGATAATATGTTGACTATTTTATTTCTATAGCAAAATTGTAAAGACTTTATTTTTTACTCGTATGTAGTGTGTGAGGGTTTACCTCTTAAAATTAGATGTATGAAATTGTAATGTCAAAAATATATAAATTATGTCACCAATTTTGTCCCCAAATTTTGTATTGTAAGTGTGAACCCTGAGAAAGAAGAAACTGGCTAAGAAAGGATGCTGGCTACCACTGTGATAAATGCTAATGGAACAAGTATACAGGTGTGATAGAGAACTGTGCTGAGAGAGGATTGAGGATAGACACTGAAGAAGTAGGTATCTAAGCAAAACTTTAATGTTAAGTATATAATACTTGTATAGAGCCCGAATGAACAGAGTTCTAAGTACCAACACAGCCAAAAGTTTGGCCTACACTAAACCAAATTCTCTAAATACTTCATAATTCCTAAAATTCCAGAGTTGGATATTTATAATTTTGTAGTTTTCATTGCCTTTTATGAAGTACAGTGTTTCAATTTAAAGACAACTATAAAAATACCATGTTAAGTTCAATAGTTTTATTATGAATCAATGTATGAACACATAGGAAAAGCGGATAAGATTGAAAAAAATTTCATCCCTGAAAGATAGAAATAAAAATACACTGAAGTAGGTAAAAAATTAAAAAAAGGTTAAAATATTGGAGAATGAATTAACTAAGTTTGATCTTTGCCTACTTCAGTTTTGCTAAGAGCTGACCAGAAGATAGAATAAAATCTTGAACCAGCCATAGGAAATAAAATTATTTTTTTCTCTGTAAATATGAACAGAAGCAACAAATTGTCAGCCAACTGACTGAAAATTCTCCATAGTGAAAATACTTAACAAAGAATTTTGGTTTATTTCTTTTAGAAATAATTATTATAATAGCTAACATTTATTAAGCAGACAATTTTGTGCTAGTTACTATTCTAATGTATATATGGGTGTGTGAATATAACAAATAGTTAATATGCAAATTGACCCTCACACCCTCACAAGATGGCTGCCTATGACCAGGCTGGCAGGGGGGTTAATGAGGGATGACCAAATGACTGAAAAAGCAGGTTGTGTGGAATGACCAGGCTAGCAGGGAAATTAGTAAGGGACGACAAACGACTGAAAAAGCAGTCTGTGTAGTGCAACCAGGTCTGCAGAGGAGCAATTAGGGGTGAGCAGGCTAGCAGGGGGAGCAGCAAGGGGCAAGCAGGCTGATAGGAGGATAGTTAGAGGCAACTAGGCCAGAGGTGGGGGTAGTTGAGAGTGACCAGACCAGCAAGGGGTTTAGTTGGGAAAGGCTATGCTGACAGGGAGGGCAGGTAGGACCAATCTGGCCAGCACACAGAGGCAGTGAGGGGTAATCAGCTGTTAGGGGGAGGCAGTTAGGGGCAACCAGGCAGGCAGGAGAGAAATTAGGAGCCACCAGTTCAGGATTGTGAGTGGGATGTCTGACTGCTGGTTTAGGCCCTTTCCAGGTGCAGGTCTAAACCAGCAAACAGACATCCCCCAAGGGGTCCAGAATTTTGGTGGAGGGGGGGGGGTGGGGAAACCCCCCCCCCCCCCCCCCCGTGTATGAAATTCATGCACTGGGCCTCATATACAATGGTACCTCGAGATATGAGTGCCCTAACATACGAGATTTTTGAGATACGAGCCATTGAGCACGCAATTTTTGCTTTGAAATATGAGCAACATTTGAGATAGGAGTAATCGCGCGCATCAGCCAGCTGCACACGACCCACCAGTTTACCGCAACTCGAGCGTCTCATAGTTTCCCACACCTCAAGGTTAAGGAACAAATTAAACTCGTATTTCGAGGTACCACTGTATATATATGTGTGTGTGTGTTAATCTTTATCACAGAACAATGAGTTACATAATATTAATTACAAATTTAATAGATGTAGAAATTGAAGCACAAAGAGGTTAAATGACTTGCCCAAGACTACACAACCATATCTGACAGGCAAGGATTTGAACCCAAGCAATCTCATTCCATTATTTATGAATTTTAACACTACTAGGGATACCTTAAAGGAACAACATACTATTTTTTTCCCTTGCAAGTATAGAAATGTATTTCCTGTTAATAAACTTAATTATTTTATCTATACTTATAGCAGAGTAATATGCAAATTGGTTGGGATGCAGTCACATAATGACCGATCAGCAATAGGTCAGGGCAGCGAGCTACAAGTGGCAGAGAACTACAGGAGGATGCAGCAGTGAGCTATGAGCAGCTGAGAGCTACAGGAGGGTGAGGCATTGAGCTATGAGGGGTGGGGAGCTACAGGAGGGCAGGGAAGCAAGCTATGAGTGGCAGAGAGGTACAACTGGCGATGGGCAGGGCGGCCAGCTTAAGCAAGTGGCAGCAACTACTTGTGCACTAATTCGTGTGCAGGGCCACCAGTATACATATAATCTTAGAGTGTAATTGCAAATAGCATGGTCACAATAAAACCACATACACATAAAAAAAAACTTTTATCTCCCATGGAAATAAACATAAAATGGTTCAAGAGTGATAACATCAGCAGAAAAGTAGTAGTAAGAAGAGCTTTGTAGTCCACCCACAACACGTAGCCGTGTGACAATAAGTTATTTTACTTTTTAAGGTCTCATTTTTTTGCTGAAAATGGGTAATGCTATCTATCATACAATATTTTGTGAAACAAATAATATTTGAAAACAGCTGGCATTTAGTTGACAAACAATGATGAATACTTACATAAAAAGTAACTGATAGAATTTTTTTTTGTCATCCTTTTAAAATGGAAATAATGTTACATTGCAAAAGAGGGATTTTCATTTCTAGCATTAGCTTTTTGGATAATAAAAGTAGAATATCTACTGTGGACTCTCCGTGGAGGACAGCCTATAAAATACAGCCTGAAAAAGTTAAAGGCCCTCATAATGGAGAAGGGAACAAAGATCCCTGAACAGAAAATATGCCTTCATGTTCTCAGCACAGTTTGAAGTATATTAGACCCCAAGGAGAACAACTCCGATCTATTGAAAGCACTGTGTTAAGACTTTATGACCACTCTGGGTAAAGCTCTATCTGCCCTATAGACAACGTATATATAATACCACCATTTGTTTTGTATATTTTAGTTGGGAGAAAACAATAAGGATCTCTGGCTCTAAGAGAAATGAATGTCTTGGCAGGAGGAATTCGTATTACCAACTCAAAATAAAATAGCAATTTCCCACGAAGCAATCACACATAAGGGAGAAAAACACTGTTCTAAATGATGTAACATGAGCAACAGTGATTGTAGGGAGCTTCTGAAGTCATCATTCAGAATGAATGCTTTAAAATTACTCGAATTATCTTTGTCTTGCATAGACTTGCAGCATAGCAAAATATTTTCAAAGTGCTGATCACACCCAAAAGTTGCATATATATTCTCAGAAGTATTTGAGTTGGGATAAAGGAGAACAATGTTTTGTGCTGCTTGCATTTAAAGCTGCCATATTTGCTGTAGAAAAGAAACAGCCATATGGCTCTTATATCAAAACATTGGGCCTTGAAACCACCAATTGCATTTGTAACTCTGTTTTAATCTAAAATAAGCAGAGACTGTATGCGTTTATGTTAAATATTTGTGTCTGCCTGAATTAATTTTCTCATATTCTGGCTTTAAAAAACATAGTATACATTTTGTCGTTTTATTCGGTTTTTTTTAAAAAAAGAAGAGAAAAGGCATAGAGCAAGAAAAATGCATCAAGTTCTAAAGGTGTGACATTTAGACAAGCACGTTGATTTACAAAGAGGAACTATGGAATCTAAGGAAAAATGGTCCAATTCCTATTATATAATTTTGTATCTAGAAAAACTACATATGTTTTTGCCATTTGATCTGGCAATCTAATTTTTAGTATACTATCACCAAAATACAAAAGGAATCATGTACAAGGCTATTCATTTTAAGCAATGACTATTACCCAGCACAAGACAAAATAACAATTTTGATAAATATAAAACTAGTTTTTAAGTTATGGCAAATACACAAAGCAGCAATGTTCAGCTAACAAATGGAGTAGGAATATATATATTAATCAAGAGTGACCTTTGTTATATATTGATAAGATAATAAAAAACAAAATAGAGAAAAAATCTTATTTCTAATTCAGAATTTATCACTCTTAAAGATGTATTTATAAATTTTGATACTGTTTTTAAAATATTTTAATATTTTGGTACTGATTTTATGTAGATTTCCTTAATGATGTTGCACAATAAGAAGTTAAAGGTGATAAACAGTCTCATGAGACTGATTTTTACAATTCTTTATATGCCAAGTTCCAAGTACATTTTGTTAGCTAGATGTGGTTTTCATCTTATAATTGTATTAAAATGTATCAAATCCAAAGTTTAAGGATTATATTAGTTTTTTTCTCTTTATACTTAAATTTTATTTTCCTCTACTATTCATTTAGTTTCTATGCTTTTGTCTACCCAATGAGATAAATTTCTGATTTTATAAGGAAATGCCAGATACATTGGCAAATTGCATTACCTAAACAGCCTTTATGAGAACTTAATTTCACCAATCTTTTATAATTTCTCACTTGTAACTATCAACAAAATTATAATGTACCATCTCCCAGTTTGTCCAACCATGTAAATGCTTATTACTCTTTATTGATTATGTGAAACGGTTTTTTTATTGTTTTGGCAAACAACATAGAGAGGCTATAAACTGTAATGGACCATGAATTTGTTTCTAAACTAAGCTCCATTAACACTGATGAATATATGGATAACATATATTACTGTATTTGTATTTTTGAAAATAATAACAATTTCAATAAATTTGATTTTCTTTGAAAATAACATAACATATTTACTGAAATAGACATATATCTAAAAAACATTGCAAGTTCAAACTTTTTGCAAAATGTTCTTTTTGTTTCAAAGAGAAAATAAACAGCAGTGTGTGGAAAGACTTTGAAAAGTGACATTTGCTAATCACTGATCAAGTAATCATCACGGCCTTCCTTATTGAGCTGCCCACTGACTAGAAAGATAAGGAGAAGGACACTGACCATATAAACTTGACCTAGGTAGACAGCAAAAGGAAGTCCTTCAGGTATGTGAAAGTTTTATTCTTTATTGAGTTAATTGTGTCAAAATAAATAAATAACTTGCTATTCTGTACACATTGTCAAAATCAACAACTAATATTTCCTTATTCAGATTACTTTTTCAAATGAATAGACAAGTTCTCCTAGGTTAGCAAATAATAGTTGTCTTCCGAATTTCCACTCTTTCCCTGTACTTAATATTACATTGACCATGACTGAATTTCTGATGGCCGGGAGGAAATTTAATTAAGCAGCCGTAGGCTCAGCTACACCTATGCCAACAATATTAATTTAAAGGCATGTATTGTCCATTATTTTTTTTTTAAAGAAAATGTTTTCCAGCTTTATGTAAACAAACCATTCAAATATCACGTTCAGACTTGGATGAAGGATGTAATTAGCTCTCCGGGAAAGGGAACCAGAATTATAGAGCATGATACCAAATAATTTTCTTTCTAATTAGGCATTAGTTGTGGCCCTGTTGATTGAACAGTTGCTTTCTCACACTGGCATTTGAATGTGCTGTTTAATTGCTTTTGATGATGCAATGTTAACTTTTATTATTCTGAACCAAATCCCCTGGTAGCCAGAAATACAAATGTGAGAGTATCCAGATGGTTATTAGAGAGGTTAAGCTCCTGCTAAATCCAGGGTTGAACTGTGAACAACTTTCTTCAAACCACTGGAGGTACCCAGAAGCACGCCCAGCATTTAAGGCCAACATGGCAAGAGATGATTATGATTCCATAACATGTTGCTTCTTTCTGACACATCCCATCCGTTCAACACCATATTCAGTGTAAGAGACACTCTTGTCAGTTTGTTTTCCACTGCAATATAGGTTTGTGAAAAGTATCACCAACAGTCCTTCTGTAACTTAATTTTCCTACCCAAGGAATTGACTCTAAAGAAAGGTAAATAAACATATGTTGTGCTTCCTTTTTTCACTGTTAGAGAGCAGTAAGGAGAGCTGGTCTTTCCAAGAATTTGATCTGTCCAATAGTAAAAAAAACGAAACAAAAAAAAAAACACAAAAAAAAATCACTAATTTCAAAGCTTTTGTAAAACTGCCCTAACCAGTTTGGCTTAGTGTATAGAGTGTTGGCCTGCGGACTCAAGGGTCCCAGGTTTGATTCCGGCCAAGGGCATGTACCTTGGTTGCGGGCACATCCCCAGTAGGAAGCGTGCAGGAGGCAGCTGATGGATGTTTCTCTCTCATCAATGTTTCTAACTCTCTCTCCCTCTCCCTTCCTCTCTGTAAAAAAATCAATAAAAATAAAAAAATTTTTAAAAAGTGTTTGTAAAACTAAGTATGGCTCATCAGAAATTCTGTGGTCTGGGGAGACAATTTAAGAAGCTTACATTTTTCATTCAAGGATGAGTGAATTTTGATATTTTGGGGAATAAGAGAAAAGAGGCAAACATAATATCTGAAGGTCAAAGGAATCTGAGATTTTGATGTGATATTAAAAGAAACATTTTTAAATATAAAATTAAACTACTTCTAACAAGGTGACTTAGTAATTTCTTTTTTCTTTAAAATTTGCACTGGTGTGTGTGTGTGTGTGTGTGTGTGTGTGTCTGTCTGTCTGTATGTATGTATACACATGCTGCTTTGGGTGGATCCAAAAATTACCATAGGAAGAATAGAAATGCTGACCAGCTCTACCTGGATTTATTGTTGACTGAGTTATATCTCTAAAATTTTCTGATGTGAGCTTTTTAGCTTTGGATTGTCTAGGAAGGAAGGAATTATAAAATGAGAAAAATTCTTGTGATAACGAATGCATTTTCAAAAGCTGAGAAATATGCCTTGGGATGACTGAACAATGACTCTCATAAATTAGGAATAAAAGGACAAATTATGAATCCAGGTAGCAAGGATAGGGAACCTTCTGAAGAGTGCTTAGGTTCGGTGTGTGTGGAGAAATGGAAGTGAGTCAATATTTCTGTCAGATTATATCTAAAATCCCCTTTAGTCATCATTACTCAGTACAGTGGCACCTCGAGATACGAGTGCCCTATCATACGAGATTTTGAGATATGAGCCATCGAGCGAGCGATTTTTGCTTTGAAATATGAACAACACTAGCGATAGGAGTAATCGCGTGGATCGGCCGGCTGCACACGACCCACCAGTTTACCTCGACTCGAGCGTCTCATAGTTTCCCACGCCTCAAGGTTATGGAACGAATTAAACTCGTATCTCGAGGTACCACTGTATATGTATTTGTAATCTTAGTGCTCATCAAATGTTGTCTAATTAATGAAAAGAGTTGTAAAAGGAAGTTCGCATGTCCTTGCATCACCTCTTGCTGTGAACATCATGTCAGATGAACAGAAACTCCATAGTGACAGACAGAAGTCAGTAAAAAGCAAAGGATGTCCAAGGCACAGCAGAGAAAAGGAAAGAGGGACAACACAAAAGTACTAGTAATCATAACACAGGCAACTCTATAGTTTTTTGAGGCAAACTAGCCTCTTAAGAGGAAATACTTGTATATGAAAAACATCTCTTGGAGAGCAAGACAGCTATTTCTTTTTTGCCTAGTGATTGCCTCTGAGGGGACCAGTGTTTGCCACCCCAAACATGCCCCTTTGGAACATTGACTTTTAGAGAGAGGAAGGGAGAGGGATAGAGAGATAGAAACATCCATGAGAGAGAAACATTATCGATCAGTTGTTTCCTGCATGCCTCCCCTTTAACTTCCCCCTCCCCCTGGGAATCTAAGCCACCACCTGGGCATGTACTCTGACCTGGAATCGAACTGGTGACCTCTTGGTTCATAGGTTAACACTCAACCACTGAGCCACACTGGCGAGCCAGGCTATATATTGATTATTTTAAGCTAGTTATTTTCAAGAAATAAAAGTCAGGTTATAAACCTCAGACATTCCCTCTCACTGCCTAAAAGAAATTTAGATGGAGGACCTGATTGTGAAGAGAGCTATCATCATAGATAGCTATAGTTTAATGTGAACTAGTGTGTGACAGGGAGGTAGCTAGCAAGGCCCTTTCTATCAATGTCCTCTCTGTGTCCCATGGTTAGAGATGGCCCAGAAAGCATTTATGTACCAAAATTTAATTTTTTATATCCATGTATATTGTCTTCCTGCCATTTGAAGTTCCAAACCACAATCCAGTCTTCTTCGCTCAATATGACATACTAGAGGCCTAGTGCACGAAATTTGTGCATGAGGGTATGTGTCCCTCAGCCCAGCCTGCACCCTCTCCAATTTGGGGATCGGGCCTAAATGGGGCCCAATTGGGCAGTTGGACATCTTTCTCACAATCCAGGACTGCTGGCTCCCAAATGCTTGCCTGCCTGCATTCTTGATTGCCCCTAACCACTCTGCCTGTCAGCCAGCCTGATCACCCTCTAATCACTCCCCTACCAGGCCTAACTTCTCTCCTGCCAGCCTGTTTGCCCCTAACTTCCTGCCCCTGCAGGCCTGGTCACCCATAAAAGCCCTCCCCTGCAGGCCTAGTCATCCCTAACTGCTCTCCACTACAGACCTGGTCTCCTACAACTGCTCCCCCCTGCAGGGCTGGTCCAACTCAACTGTTTTCCCCTGCAGACCCAGTCACCCCCAACTTCCCCCCTCTGCTGGCCTGATCACCCCTAATCTTCCTTCCCCTGCAGGCTTGATCGCCCACCCCCTCTTGGTGGCCTGGTTCCCCCAACCGCTCTCCCCTGCAGGGCTGGTCCAACTCAACTGCTCTCCCTTGCAGACTTGGTTCCTCCCATCTGCCCTCCACTGCTGGCCATCTTGTGATCACGTGGGGGCAGTCATCTTGTGAGTTGCAGTGTTGGTCAATTTCCATATTATCCTTTTATTAGATAGAATTAGAGGCCTGGTACAAAGGTGAGGGCCAGCTGGTTTGTCCTAAAGAGTGTCCCAGATCAGGGTAGAGGTTCCCTTGGGGCATGGGGCAGCCTGAGTGCGAGGCTTGGTTGGGTTAATTTGCATACTCACTCCTGATTGGCTTGTGGGCATGGCCAGTTGGTCTAGTGGAGGTATGTTCAAATTGCATATGACTCTTTTATTAGATACAATAATCCTTAACTGCCCAATGTATCTCTAATCTATATAATAAAGAGGTAATATGCAGATGAACACTCATGCCATTTCAATATGGCTGCTCCCATAGCGGAGGTGAGGTTCCTGTAATGAGTGATCAGCAGGGACCTGAGGCTGAGTGATGCCTGGTCTGGCTGAGGGACCTCAGATAGCACTCTCTGCACAGGGCCAGGGGACCTCAAGGCATTCCCCCTGCCCTGGCCTGGGCCAAGGACCTCAGGCCACACCCCTGCCTTAGCAGCAGACCATGCCCTTCACCCTGGGCAGGGGGACCTCATGTTGTGCCCCCTGCCTGGTGGAGCTTGATGGGGTAGGGCTGGCTGAGTCTGGATCTCACCCATTGGGGGGTGAGGCCTGCTGAGTCTGGGTCTCCTGCGATTTCGAGGTACACACAGGTGGGTGGTGACTTGACTCTGGGTCCCATGGTGCACCCCAGACTCTGACAAGAGGAAGATTTTCATATACATTTTACTAATTTTCTTTCATCTCTGACAATTCTATTGTAGAAAAGGGCAAATAGCAATATTAAAATATTTCCTCTAATTAATTCCCTTTTAATGTGCATGAATTTCATGCACTGGGCCACTAGTAAGTACGTAAGTCTTAAATGCATTTATTTTTCTCATATTAGTCTGTTTCATGCTAATTTGATTCTTAGTCTAGCCCAGTGATTGGCAAACCGCGGCTCACGAGCCACAGTTTGTCTATCTGTTGACTAATGAGTTTGCCAACCACTAATCTAATGGAATAACTTAGAAAGGTAGGAAGAAAAATTATATTTTTTCCTCCCATACACATATTTGGTGTTGAAGCAATTGTGTCTCACTATTCCCACATGGCGAATCTGATTTCAGGAATGAGCCACTGTAGATACTGTCTCAGTAGTGGAATAGGGAAGAATGCTTGTAGAGATTATAAAGAATGAGGATTTTCTCCATAGCTTCCCTACTTTCCTCCAAAACATAATCTCTCCAATCACACCCAGTGAATAAATGCTGAGCTATTTCATATGTGAAATTACACCGCCTTCTTTTTGAAACTTATTTGCTTATTTTTGTTGTTATCACATAATGTGTTAGCAAAATGCTACAATATTGAAATGTCAATATTCATTTATAAAATTCACTGTGATGTTTTAAGTGAATCCAAGCAGCATAAAATTATGTGTATGCAAAATGCTTATTGCTTAATCAGACTCAAATGTGAGTGAACATTTAATCAATTAGGTTTATTTGATTCACTAGCAGTTTATAAGATACTTTAATAATACAAAATGCAGAATAAATAATAGTAAATATATAAGAAATTTTTCCAATTAAAGTTTGAAATGATTTTTTTTTCCCCACAAAGAACATGGAATTAATGGCAAACAATAAATTACTGGGCCATATTCTATTCCTAAAGGCAATTTAAGAACGGATGTATCATAAGTGTTAGAGAAAAGAAAACTTTCTTTTTAAAAACCTTGTATTTTTTTTCATTTTTGCTGAGTAACTAAATGCAAAGTATACTTTATATGAAATTTCTTAAAAATGTATTATATATACATTATATCAAATACCATAATTATAACTATGCTGTGAAATATTTGTGTGATGATTTTATTAAACCCACTTCATGTGTATCTGTTAGATAAGATGTAATTCTCCTGATGCTCAAGGGAAATAATTAGAAATTAACACTCTTGAAATTTGCTTTATAAATGAACAATGGTTAACAGTTTTATTTCATAGATACTAATAACAGGATACCAGAGCAGGGATCATTATTTTAGCATTTAAAGTACTTCAATATTGGGATAAATTTTGTAGGAAGGTTATGTGGATATTGTTGGAAAAACTCACTTTTTTTTTAAGCAGAGATACTAAAAATGAGCATTTTCAATGTTTTAGTCCCTTATCCAGCTTTTCCTTCAGAGTTCTGAGATGCAGACCAGATGTTATTACAGGAAGAGGAGGTGAAAATAGATAGGCAATGTTTCAAAGTGAGAGGGGAAAATTGGAGAGTGAATATCCTTTGAATATTGCTACTTCAATATTAAATATTTCAGAAAGCTAAGGTATCTATCCAATATAACTTTGCTACAGGAAATTAATGAATAATGAAAAGTATTTCGGAAGGAAGCTTCAAGAAGTAAGAAGTGTAATGAATACAAATGAAGCAAAAAACAAACAAACAAAAACTCCTAAGCTTTTAGGGAAATATAAAATCATTGAGTTAATGTAAGAATAAAAATACCATTTTTATGCTGTCATTATCATCATTATCATCATCATCATGACAATATCTTAATAATAACATCAATGGTTGATTTTTGGAAATAAAACAAGTAAACAATTCTGGAAAACAACAGTATATTAGAGCAAGATTGACCACAATAAAAGTATTAAATGATTTTTTTTATTATTAAGAGAGGAAGACTAATATTGATTAGATAATTTTCTAAGTGAAGTATCGATAATAAATAATTGTATAACTCTTCCTGTCACTTGCTAAGAATTTCCAAGCACCCCTTCCTGTTTTGGGACTAATTATTTACTACTAGATGTCCAGTACATGAATTCATGCATGGGGGAGGGAGGGTCCCTCTGCCTGGCGAGCAATCAGAGCTGATCAGGGCTGATTGGGGCAGGCCATCCAGGGGAGGGACCGTGGAAGGCTGGCCAGCCATGGGAGGTTGACTGTGGGAGTGCACTGACCACCAGGGGCAGCTCCTGTGTTGAGCATCTGCCTCATGATGGTCAGGGCACATCATAGTGATCAATGGACTGGTTGTCCAAACAACTGGTCATAATGGTCACTTAGGCTTTTATATATATATTGATTTCTGCTGCCTGAAATGCACACTAGCACCTAGTTAAACTGGCTTTTCTTTTTTTTTCTATCCCTACGTACATATAATGTCTCAGTTCTACTTACACTTAAATCCCAGTAATGCTGATCTCAAGTTCATCTACAATTCTTTTATTCTCCTTGGGAATTTACACCATATTTTACTGCCATGATTATTTTTCATATGAACTAGTATGTGAATATATAATAGATACAATAATGACATTGGAATAAATGTCTGTTGAATGAATTAACTGATAGATATTTTGTCTTCCAAATTAAATTATAAGCACACTAGAGGCCTGGTGCATGAAATTTGGGCATGTGGTGTGTGTCCCTCAGCCCAGCCTGCACCCTCTCCAATCTGGGACATCCCTCTCACAATCCAGGACTGCTGACTCTCAACTTCTTGCCTGCCTGCCTTCCTGATTTCTCCTAACCACTTCTGCCTGCCAGCCTGATCACCCCATACCGCTTCCCTGACAACCTGTTTTCCCCTAACTGCCCTCCCCTGCAGGCCTGGTCATCCCTAACTGCCCTTCCCTGCAGGCTTGATTGCACCCAACTGCCCTCCCTTGCAGGCCTGGTCACTCCTAACTGCCCTCCCCTGCTGGCCATCTTGTGGCAGACATCTTATGTCCACATTGGGGGCAGTCATCTTTGACCACATGGGGCCAACCATCTTGTGTGTTAGAGTGATGATCAATTTGCATATTATTCTTTTATTAGATGCAATAGAGGCCTGGTGCTTCAATTGCCCTGAAGGGTGTCCCAGATCAGGGTGAGGATTCCCTTGCAACATGGGGTAGCCTGGGTGAGGGGCCTGTGGTGGTTTGAGGATGGCCATGCCCCAGGGTGACTCAAGTGGAGGCCTTGGTATCTGGGATTTATTTATCTTCTATAATTGAAACTTTATAGCCTTGAATGGAGCCAAGCCTCCTGCTCATTTTGTGGTGGCAGCCATCTTGGTTGGGTTAATTTGCATACTCACTCCTGATTGGATGGTGGGTGTGGCTTGGTGTAGCAGAGGTGTGATCAATTGGCATATTGCTCTTTTATTAGATAGGATGATCAGAGAACATATAACATTGTTTGACTAAATAAATGTAAATAAATGGGTTATTTGTGTGTGAGAGAGATACAGAAAGAAAGAGAAAAAGAGAGAGAGAGAATAAAGAAAATGAAAAGTGTCCTTGTGACCTAGTAGAAGTAATTAATTTCTAAATGACTGGCTTTCTCTTAAAAAGAACATCAGATAGTACTATATTATGATTCATTTTTTTTCCTTTTATAAGACATTTAGATAAGAAAAAGTTAATATTTAAAATCTGCTATGCTTTCAATATTACCATTTTAAATGTTAATTATAATTTTCTCATAAAATTTATGTCTAATTTATTAAAAATCCTTTCTTATTTTCTTGCCTCTTTTCAGGATTTATAGTTAAGAATATGATTATTCCCTCTCTCCAAAGTTTGATCATGTTAATATTATATCTGATAGCTAAACATTTTTCAATATTTGTTTTAGTTCTTAAAAATAAATAATTACCTTAATTAGCTCAGGCTACTCCTATAACAAAATCCCTTACAAAACATTTATTTCTCATAGTTCTGGAGGCCTTCTTCCTGACTAATAGATGACCATCTTCTCCCTGTATCCTCCCAGGGCAATGAGAACTGAGAGCCCTTATCTCATCTTATATAAAAGGATACTAATCCCATCATGGGCTCTACCCTCATAATATCACCCAAATTTAATCATCCATAGATCCCACCTCCCAATATTCTCATCACCTGGGAGTTAGGGTTTCAGCATATAAATTTTGCAAGGGTATAATTATCCAGTCCAAACTGTGACTTAGATTTGCTTATAGGTTAGGAAGCTATTCATTGGAGCATAACTAAATTGTATAAAGTTGACCATTTAGAGGGTTAAACATGTATCTAATAGACAATATTGTGAATTCAACCAGCTTTTTTTTGTTTTTTAATATATTTTATTGATTTTTTACAGAGAGAGAGGAAGGGAGAGGGATAGAAAGTCAGAAACATCGATGAGAGAGACATTGATCAGCTGCCTCCTGCGTGCCCCAAGTACATGCCCTTGACCAGAATCAAACCTGGGACCCTTCAGTCGGTAGGCCCATGCTCTATCCACTGAGCCAAACCGGTTTCAGCTCAACCAGCTTTTTGAACCAATAGTATATCTGTATAGAGTTGCAGAGGTGTGTCCAAGCGCCTCAACTCCTCTGAAGTGGTAGTGATGACTATTTCTTTTCTCTAGGAAATTTGACCCCACACAAGCCCTCCTGTAAGTATTCTTGTTTCATTTATTCCTCTTGTCAACAGGTGGCTTATCTCACTGACAGATGTTTCTTACGTCAATACTGGGAACACCTAAAACTGAAGATTTCCTACTGGAAACTAAACATTGTCTCACTAATAAAAAGATGTGAACAGGAGACCAGAAGATTGGTCAACCTTAATTGCTCTGAAAGGTCAGAGCTAATCACTCACTGTTTAGTTGAAACATTGTTAGTTGAAGCAGCCTCTACCTGTTTGTTTCATGTTAATTTCTCTTTTTGTAATTTCCTGCCTAAAGGTCATGGGTGTGTCCCTTAGTCTTAATAAAAGGGAGAAAAATGCCAGAGCAAGTGGTAGCCTTTTCCACTAGAGGAAGGCTCCCACATGGCCACCCAATATCACCAAATTAATACTTTTCTAGTCTCTCTTTTCATTTGTGTGGGGCCTCCTCCATAACCCGAACCCTGAACTGGGAACCCTGAACTACAGAGGACATGAAAGGGGTTCCCACAATTTCCCTTCTCACTTTCCCCTTTGTTTACAGACTATACTCAGGAATGCAAAAGGCCAGGCCTTAGGAGTAGTTGCCTGTGGACCTGAACCTGATCAGAGAACCCCAAACATGGAGATATTCTTAATGTCAGGTGATAAAAGTGAGGCATAGGTGGCTAAGAGAGAATGAGAATATGAACAAGAGGAAAGGATATTGCCTAGTTAGTTATGACCCTGTAAACCTATGATTACTTCTTTGGTTTGTGTAAGGTCTGGTCATGAACAATGTACTTTTCTAATATTGAGTACAGAGCAGGCATCCAATGTTTTGTTGGGGACAGTGTAGTTGTTGTTTCTGAATGGATGAATAAAAGCAACTGCACAAGGTACTATTTTGAGTAATAATAAAATATATGCACAAAGCATATGCATAGTATTTGATAGAATAAGAGGATAATCAATCAGCATTATTTTACATCTAACACTGTTGAGCAATAACTGACAGTAGGTAGCTTCTATTTTGGTCTAAAAGTCATAATACTTTCTGGTGGGTTACTCAAATATCTAATCTTTTTTTATGAACATCCTCCTGAACACACTGTGTTTTTCATATTTAATAATGTCAATACTCTTCACTCTAGGGTTCACATATGATTTTGCCACACAATAGACAATTTCTAAGACAATCTGTCATTCCAATCCATTAAGCTAATGGATTGCAGCTGCTATGAAGAGGGGCATGTTATTTTTTTGATAATGAAGTCTAGTAACACATAAAATATAAATAAACTGGAAAAACAAACTACATGAATGGTTATCTGTTTTCTTAAAATCTAGTACTTTTTTAACTTTTCTATAAAATCATATTAATTATGCATAGCCAACTGAATGGGTAGAACATTAACTTCTAATACATATGGATAATTGCATTATAAAATATTCAAGAAAACCACTGGAGTGATATTTTGTTTTAGAAGTCATGTTTAATCAATATTTTTTATTTCCTTCCTTTCAATTTTTACTTTTATGAATCTATTATAATTACTTGCCTTCACTTACTTATTACTCCATTTGTCATTATAGATTTTGTTTCCCCAAAGCTTGTCATGCTACCGAATTATTGAAGCTTTCTTAGTAAAGCCAACCTGCTCACAGGAACAGGGAAACCTGATATTACCATAGGTCTCATAGAGTTGATGATTTTAATTTTTCTGAGTCTTTAGGACCATTTAAAGAAAATCAAACTACATTTTCTTGAAATGCACTTCCTGGAGTTAAAAAAAAAAGAAGAACAATCGGTATGTTATGTATGAAACCCGCTTTTTATGATCTGACAACTGGAATTTCCTCCAATGGTTGAGGAATGAAGAGGCAATGCACAATATAAATCCCACCAGTTCTAGCCCACAGTGAGCTAACTCATTTTTAAAAGAGCTAAAAAGAACAATAAATCTCAGATTTACTCATTCAAAACTTATCTTAAAATAATATTTCCTCCTATTTAAAAGAAAGCCCTAGTTGTTAAAATGTATTACATGACAGATAACCACAAGTATCTTTGCCATGTTCATGTTTTTTAAATGTATACACTCTTTCTGTTGTGTGTTCTGAGAATTTTTATTCTTAATGAATATTCATCAGTATTAATTAATATCAGCATATGTTTTTCTTGTTTATGGAGAAGTGTACTACCCTGGATGTTCACAAATATATAGGTAGAGACAGAAAGAGGTGAGAACGGACACCTTAAGAGAGAATCTTGCATGTCTGAATCCTGGAGAAAAATTAAAATCAATAACAGCTAATTGTCCTCAATCTCCACCTGAGGGGCAGGATACTGAGGGAGACATGTGGATCATGGAAAAGGGCTCCTATGACACTCTGATTCAGAGAGGTGGTTTGGTGCCACCAGACCAGCTTTCCTCCTCAGGCAGCAGCTGAGTGGTCAGCATACTTTGGAGATTCAACAAAGAAAGATAGATACCTTTGGGGGTGGCAGAGCTATGTGGTGGCCAGCAGGAGAGGGTGGCTGTAGTGATGGGGGAAGGAAGCGAGAGAGGGAGGTCAGGTGAGCCAGCTTGGCCATCTGTCTGGCTAACATGAATGTAAGAGACATGGAGATGCCTTTACCTGCAGCAGCTCTTGGATGTCAATGAGATTGTGGCCTCTCTCATCCCACAGTCTCTATGGAGACCAGAAATGGGTTTCTCCTGGAATGCAGTTTCTAGGGAAGGGAGTGAAGAGAGCCCTTATTCACACACCTACCTGGGTATGCTCTGGTTCTATACAACAGGGAAGAAAGACCCCCAAGGAGGGAATAAGTGATTTTTCTCAGCACATATTAGTAATTAGGGGCCCAGTACACAAAATTCGTGCACTGGGGGTTGGGGGATCCTTCAGCCCAACCTGCTTCCTCCTCTCACATACTGGGAACCCTCAGGGGATGTCCTACTGACTGCTTAGGCCCACTTCCTCCCTCCCTTCCCCCCACCCCCAGCCAGGAGCAGGCCTAAGCCGTACTCTGGCCGCCCTTTGTGGGAAGCGATGAGGCTGATCAGGGGAAGGCACCAGCCCCATCACCACACTGCTGCAACTACTGCCAGTCACCACAGCCACCAAGGTGTTTTCATCAACATGGACTCCAGTCCCTCCTTCACCATGAAAAAAAAACAAAACAAAAAAACAACTTTCTTTAGGCATTTTCAATATGTGTTTTTCATAGGCTATGACATTTCTTTCCTTATTATTATTATTTTTAATCCTCACCTGAGGATATGTTTCCATTGACTTTTAGAGAATGTGGAAGAGAAAGGGAAAGACACAGAGAAAAGTGTCTTTTAGCCTGGGCAGGGGACCCCCAACTCCCTCTGATCGCTAGCTCTGCCCCTGCCCAGGCCTAAAGCCTCTGGCAGACATTTTCAGCCTGAGCAGGGACCCTCCAGAACCCTCCAATCACCAGGTCCGCCCTGCCCAGGCCTGCCCAGGCCGAAAGCCTCTGGCCAAGGATTTCGTCCTGGGCAGGGGCCACCCAGCTCCCTCTGATCGCCAGCTCTGCCCCTGCCCTCTTGGCTCTGATCACAAGCTTGGCCCTACCCAGTAGCCCCCTGGCTCAGGCCCTTCACAGGCTGCTCAGAGCCCATGCGAGGCCTACCTCAGAGTGACCTGGGTGCCAGGATTGTCCCGGGACCCAGGCGCTGGGTGCCTATGTACGCAAATTAACTGCCATCTTTGTGGGGTTCATTTGCATGCTCACTCTGATTGGCTATAGGTATAGTGAAGGTATGGTCAATTTACATGTTTTATTATTAGGTAAGGTAAGCAAACTAGTAGTAAAGACTAAGACGAGGCAATCATTTAAAACAATATTATAGTAGCAACTGTAGAAGGTGAGTTGCTGTAGCAGCAACCGAATTGATGCAAACGTGCCTGAGATGTGAACACAAAGTCCAGGTTGCTATTCTCTATTTTAGAAGGCCCTCGTTCCCTTTTGCATCCCATAGAAACAATGCAGCAGAGAGCTAACCAGTCGAGGATGATTGTTTCTTGGCGTAGTTTCTCTAATCATTATCACATAGATAGGGGATTTATTCTGACCATGATAACAGGTGATTTATTATTTTGCGGCAAGAGAAAGAGGCGGCTGAAAATGGGTTTTGAAATGGAAATTGTGACATTTATGGTGGGAGCAATGATCTTACACAGAAGCCAGGTGGTGACTGTTTACCATTCAGGCAGATGGACGTCCTGCAGTGAAGTCAGCTTTGTTGCGTGTGACTGTTTTCCTATCAAAAAATTAGCTTGAATAATTCAGGACTCTTTCTTTTTTCTTTTTTTTTTATCCCTTGCCAGATTTGTGCTTTGTACAAAATTAGAGATTCAAAGCCTTTTTCTACTGGGTAAAGTGTAGTCCTGCGAGTATCAATTTTCTCTCAACTTACTGAAATTATTTGAGCCATTTCAAGTTTTTACAAAACCGTAATGACTATTTAACATGACCGAAAGATAAGAAGGATGCCGCGCACCTATAATTATCAAGATTTACAGCAATAATACAATAAGCATTTGTTTCAGGAGAATTTCCTAAAATTGACTTGCTGGCAGTGGAGATACTGCTGCAATATCAATTGCCCGTCGACATTCAGCCTATTTGTCTAGAACTGTGTCGCAAGCCCTCTTGCTAAATATTTTATTGGAAGAGAGGCCTCTGCATGCTATTCCCCAAATGTATCCATTCATGTGCTGCACAGACCCCTATTTTGCTAGTTTTTGCATGTGTACAGTCATAGTCTCCGTTATAGTCTGAGAAAAAGTAGATGAATAAAATAGATCATTGCAATTCATCTATTTTTAATTATTGGAGTTGTGAGTTCAGTCCTCAAAGGAAACTCTGGTCCAGTTCATCTCACCAAACGGCCAAATGAAACCTCCAGTTGGTTTCGTAGGCTTTGCCTTGACTAATGTCATCGAGGGTACAGAGATGAAATCTGACAACCTACCCAGATCCCTGGCTCTCAGCGGGCACCAGGAGCAGAAGCCACGTTGGGAAAATAGCCTGTCTGAGCCTGCGCTGTGGTCAGACACAGCCTGTGAGTAAGTAGCATCGACATAGCTCACCTGACGGAGAGGATGGCTGTTAAAAACCGGTCAAAACATTACTTGGGGGCCGTGATTTTTAACCAGTGTGCGCAAGAAGTTTTACAACAGGCAATACCCGACTAGACAGAGGCACTGACCTCTTCTCCCTTAGATTGTCAAAAAAATGACAACAGTCCACACACACACACACACACACACACACAAACACAAAGGATGAAGGATGTCTGGTGTGAATGAATCAAAATGATACCTATTTTTTTGTCCTTTTGGCAAACATTATAATACTTTTTGGTGTGCCGCAGAATTGCAGAAATTAGTTTGTTTGTGCTATGAGATGAAAAAGGTTAGAAACCTCCATTTTAGGGGACCATTATATGCTCAGAATGAATGGATTCTTCCACCTGAATCCACTTGGAAATTTAGGTCTCTGGGTGTATTTCAAAAGCTGACTTTCCTACTGTAAATACCTCCCAGGATGACCTCTCTCTTTCCCCCTCCAGTTTTTGGTTTTCCATTACGGTTTTCCAGATAGCTAAACATTTCTGTTTGGGGAGTGTTTGCTTATTTATTTGTTTTTTACATACGCGGTCATCATTTAGCTTTGGTTCACTTACCTCCCCACGCAGGCATTTTTAAAAATCCTTTTAACTTTCAATTCTAATTGCAGGATTCCAATGGGTACCTTTCTTTATGTGATCTTTTAAGAACAGACTTTACATACAAGGTTCAAATTCTTATAATGACACAAACATTAGACTTGATTTTCTAAACGTCTTTATTGTCATACGTTGGAAGTAGCAAAATATCACAGGTATATCTTTAGTGCCACAAGACTGATCATTTATTTATCAGAAAAAGAATGAGGCTAAAAATAGGCTAGCTGCCTCTGTTTACACATATTCTTTCTACAATTTGTGCAATCAGTGATCAGTCCTCAGGATTCCAAAGTCAAGCAAAACAATTACTGGCTAAAATGACTCAAAATGAGGTAGCCCGTTCTTACCTGGGCTGCACTTATATTTGTTGGCCACTGAAGTCATTTCTATCCATGTCACCCATTGCCACTCTTCTTGAGGACCTAAAATTATGTTTTATGTATTGTATGGTAAAATATATTAAGCTGCAGAGGAATTTGATATCTTGTAACTTAAACGTAAAATAACCACTATGTTAGATTGAAATATATATATATATTGGAGTAAAATTTCTGTTGCTGCTGTGGTTACAACTTGTGCTATGATGGTCTTCCTATCTATTTTTTGGCATTAATGATTTCAAATTTTATCTGTAAAGAATCCCCTTTCTGCTCTTGTTATGTTGTGTGCATTAAATGTATTAAACAATCAAAATGTTCAGTGAGGTTCCAACTAGAGGGGATGTGTCTATATTCTTAACAAGTATTTCCAAAAAAAAATCATTGCAATCAATGGGAGAAATAGCACTGCTCTTTTTATACCACTCTGGACGCAGAATAGAATCCTTTAAATCTTGTAAACATAATAAGAAAAGGAAATATTTTTACCCAACTGTACCGAAAACTGGTTTCTAGAATATTAGAAACACCTAAACCCAAAAGATAACATATGTAGTTTATAACACAAACAGGTTCACAATCTGTATTTACCCTCAGCTCCAAACCAGCCTCTGCTGTTGCGTTTACCTACCCCCTAAATCAGTGGTCGGCAAACTGCGGCTCGCGAGCCGCCGTGGTTTGCCACTCTGTTGCCTAATGAGTTTGCTGACCACTGCTTAGGGAGAAACATTTTAATAATGCACTAATGTTTTTAACCTGAAGTCAGAACTTCTGGGGAAGGGTAATGCCTTACAGCAGTGGTTGGCAAACTCATGAGGCAGCAGAGTGGCAAACCGGGGCGGCTCATGAGCTGCAGTTCGCCAACCACTGCCCTAAATGGTCCTCTAGAGGCCTCTGGCCTGTGTGGTTGGAGCATTGTACTATGCACAGGGAGGTCATGGGGTCAAGCCCCAGTTGGGACCCTTACCTAGGTTGTGGCTTCAGTCCCCAGGAATCATGTTCACTGTTCACAAACTGTCGAAGATAAACAAAGCCAGGCACTAGTTAAAATGGTAAGAGAGATTTATTATTTTTTTTTAACAAATCTTTTATGGTTAAGATAATTACAATTGTTCCTCTTTCCCCCCCCCCCCCATAGCTCTTGTCCACCCGGGTCCCACCCCACCCTATGCCCTTACCTCCCTCCCATTGTCCTCATCCATAGGTGTATGATTTCTGTCCAGTCTCTCCCTACACCCCCTCTTACCTCTTTCCCCCTGAGAATTATCAGTCCACTCCCTTTCTATGCCCCTGATTCTATTATATTCACCAGTTTATTCTGTTCATCAGCTTTTCCATTCACTTGATTTTTAGATTCACCTGTTGATAGACATGTATCTGTTGTTCCTAATTTTTATCTTTACCGTTTTCTCCTTCTTCCTCTTCTTAAAGAAAAAGGGCACATTTTAATCACCAAAACAAACAAACAACAAAACAGATTGAGCAAAAGTAGGTTTATAGTTGTTAGTACTCCAAAAAGAGTTTATTGTTTTAGTATCATTTATTCATTAGTTATTGTACTATTTTATTATTATAATTAACCTACTTTTGCCCACCCCAGGACTATTGCAACAGTGTAACCTGAAATCAACCTCAATCTGGACTGAAGAGATTGGTTGTTTTGTAAGAAAAATGAGGGGAGAGGAAGCGGGAATGCCTGAGACGTGAGCAGAGACAGGGAGGTGAACATTTGACAGGAACTTGGAAAGCAGGGGTTCTGTGCAATCCGCTGGGTTTGCTGGTGCTTATCCAACGGAAGCTCCCACCTCTCAGAGTCTGGGAGACAGGGCCCCCATCTTCAGGTGTTCTCAGGAACAAACAGGAAATGATTTTGGCAGCCTGGAGTTTTCTCAGGCAGATACTTTAAGCGAAGCCAGAATCATCACCGGGATGCAGCTGTGAACTGTTCCGACTGTGTTAGTACTTGTTCCAGTCTTTTTTTTTTTTTTTCCTTTTTTAATATATTTTATTGATTTTTTACAGAGAGGAAGGGAGAGGGATAGAAAGTCAGAAACATCGATGAGAGAGAGACATCGATCCGATGCCTCCTGCATGCCCCACAGTGGAGATGTGCCCGCAAGCAAGGTACATGCCCCTGACCGGAATCGAACCTGGGACCCTTCAGTCCGCAAGCCGATGCTCTATCCACTGAGCCAAACCGGTCTCGGCTGTTCCAGTCTTTATAGCTCACGGCTGAGGCCTTGTCCAGACAGATCTCAATGGTGCTCAATGGATCAAAGAGAAGCATTTTTGTTCACACACAAGAAAATAAAGAATGTTATTCAGTATTTTGAAAAAACACACACAAAAACAAAAACAGTGATATGTATGCATTAGTCATAGACCCGATTCCACCTCCAGAGTGTTAATAAATGATGAATGAATGTTTAAGCCCACTGATGCAAATTAAGCTACCTGGGTCCATAGGTAGACGGGCTCCTTAAGGCTAATGAAAGACTCTGATGCCAAGTGTGCGGATGGGAAATTCCTGAGACATGCATGCTGGGTAAAAGTTGAGTTTGCTGGGTGTGGCGGGGACCTCGGACCTGCCTCCTGCAGGAGAGTTGCTGTGAAAAGGAGATACAAGCTACACCACACCTCTGAGAAGTGACCAGGATCCCAGCAGGCACATCCAGGACCAATGGAAAGCTGTTGGCCACACTGTCGCAATGAAGGAGGCCACTCAACCTCACTGTGTGGTGGCAAAGAAAACGACAGCAAATATGACATTCCCAGGACTGGCCCAGGCCCCTATTCAGGCCTTCCTGTTAGAGTGGGAACCTAGGACCCCAAGACCTGAGGTCTAAAAAAAACCTCAAACAAAGTCAATTGGAAACTGTGGGGCCACAAGGACCACATCAGAAGACTCTCACCCACGAAAGCTCTTGGTCTATTGAAGAGGAGCCCTCCACTTCCCCTTGAGCCTTCTCTTCTGCAGATTCAATATCCACCGTTCCTTTAAGGAGGCTTCACATGCCCTGTCCGTACCTGTCACAGTTCTGTCTCTGGTTCTGAGCATCCTCCACTTTGTCAATATCTCTCCAAGCATGGCGTGGCATACTGAGCAGACGTAGACCTCACCAAACAACAGGCAGAATGCATGGCTTTCCTCATCCTGTGCTCCTCTCACAGTCTTAATTCTCCATGCCTATCGCGGTAACCAAGAGCAAGATGACTTCTTGGTAGCATGACTGACGATGAATCACATTAGTAACATAATTCATGGTCGTCTGGCATTGAATTTACAGTCAATAACTGTCAAGAATTGTTGAAACAACCTTGCTACTCTTCCTCGGTATACGTGTCGTTATTCTGTTAAATGCTCATTTATTTTCCTGTTTTTGCATTATACTGAGCTCACTGTCATCATATAAATTCAGGCTTATTTCTCCAGCTTGTCAACTTACTTTTATGCCCTGACTCCGTCATTTATTACCTTTCCCACGTTCCATAAATACATAATATTCTGCATTATGACATTCTATAACACAATACTCTTAGTTCTCAGGTTTTGACCACTTAACTGAGCCAAAAATCTAATCACGATTATATCCTCTCTAAGGATTCTTTTTTCCAATATCAGTTATCTTGCATTTATCCTGTCCACATTCTATGAAAGACTAAGCAATAAAAACTGTCCGTTAGACTAGACACTTCATGATGTTGTGTGTTGGGCTTTCTGTTGTGAATCAGAATCAGGCAAAATGATCACCCGGTGACTATATATTTAACGAAGGAATGAGTGATGTTATTTACACTCTATCCTATACGAGATACACTGATACCGATATAGAATAGCTGCTCATAATTTCTGGATGTAGATGCTCTTAATGGAGTGTCCTTATAAAAACATTTAAGTTAATTGATAAGACAATCACTCAAATAAAAACACACACGGGGTAATTTATCTTAAATTTTAACAGAAAACAGTTACAGTGGCACCTTGAGATACGAGTGCCCTAACATATGAGATTTTTGAGATACGAGCCATTGAGCGAACTATTTTTTGCTTTGAGATACGAGCAACATTTGAGATAGGAGTAATCACGCCAATCGGTTGGCTGCACATGACCCACCAGTTTGCCGTGACTCGAGCGTCTCATAGTTTCCCACTCCTCAAGGTTACGGAACAAATTAAATTCATATCTCGAGGTACCACTGTACTTAGAATGACCTGTTATTTAATTTTTTTAAAAAAATTAATACATAATCTAGATTAAACTGGACTTTTAGGGAGTCGTTTTCTGCCATTCTTAAAAACTAGAGGCCCAATGCATAAAATCTGTGCAAGGGGCTCAGTGCCACCACCGCAGAGGCTGCCTCAGCCCATGCCTGCTGCCTCAGGACTTCTGCAAGGATGTCCAGTCTAATTAGCATATTATGCTTTTATTATTATAGATAGTTCTCTATTTTCTCTTAATTATGAGTTTACCTTTCATCAAAGCAGGAAAGGAAAAGAGCAACTTTAAATCAGTTAAATGGCAGCATACACTGCTGTGGTAGGAAAAGTAGTCGGCATTAAAATTAGTTACTGAGCCTGGCTAGTGTGGTTCAGTGGTTGAGCATCAACCCATGAACTAAGAGGTAACAACATCAATTCACAGTCAGGGTACATACCTGGATTACAGGCTGGATCCCCAGTAGGGAATGTGCTGGAGGTAGCCAATAGATAGATGTTTCTATCTCTTTATCTCTTCCCCTTCGTCTCTCTCTAAAATCCATAAAAACATAAAATAAAATTAAAATTAGTTAATGAGGCACAGAAAATTCCTCCCTCCCTTTTTGATCTCCATAAAAAATCTTGCATACAAGGATTAGCATCTTCATATGTGTCTCACCTATGACATAAAATCTATGGAAAGTGTGTTCTGAATGCTGTCCAAAATTCTACAAGCCAGAAATTCAAGGAAAATGGTGTTTATTTTGTTCTATCGGCATCATTTCTTCAGGTCACTGGGCATCCAGAAAATAACAAAGTTTATGAAAAAGGTCTATGATTAAGAAGAGCTATAGGGAATGCAGCTTTAGAAAATTAATGATTTGCACAAAGGCTCATCCTTACTTTTAACAGAGTTTTGCCATCACTACCAATACATGTATGTGAAGATATACCTCAGGAAAAAAAATGTTAGATCTATTGAATGCTAATGGTGTTTTTGAATACTAATCATAGTCTTCACAGTCAAATGACATTGACAAATGACATTTTCTGGAGATCATGAACTCAAATGTACAAAATGCCCCTTTTTAATATCACAACACTATAAGGACTACATCTTTAGCTAAAGCTATTATAAGCTGATATTTGGGGCTAAATCATTCCTTTTATGTTGAACAAGATACTCAGATTTACTTTCTGAAACATAAAATGAAGGAAAAGATACTTCTTGTCCTAATCAATTGCTCTGCCAATGGCGGTCACTTAAAAGTATTGGTTGGACCCCAGTTCCAGATACAAGTTGAAGTCTATGAAAATATTTTTCACTCTTTGACTGCAATGACATCACTGGCCCTGTGACATGCTAAGAGTACTTTCAAGACTTTTAGTGGCAACTCCATCAAGATTGTAGGGATGCCAAAACCAGTTTGGCTCAGTGGATGGAGCATCGACCTGCAGACTGAAAGGCCCAGGTTCAATTCTGGTCAAGGGCATGTACCTTTGTTGTGGGCACATCCCCAGTAGGAGGCGTGCAAGAGGCAGCTGATCGATGTTTCTCTCTCATTGATGTTTTTAGCTCTCTATCCTTCTCTCTTCCTCTCTGTAAGAAATCAACAAAATATATTTAATAAAAAAAGATTATAAAGAAAGACACCAAAAGTATGATTATTATAAATATTCTTCAGAATAGGTGTAACTCATGCACATTTGTACTTCAGTGTGTTAATCCTTTCTACAAGGTAAGCAAGATTGAATTATATCCATCTTTGAATTAAAGAGAAAAATGGCATATTACTAACATGGACTGATTTCCTCCAGTGTATCATGTTTACCTGCCCAGAGCCTCTGCACAATCACTTCTCTGGCCAGTTATCAATGTGCTGTCTCTCAGGTCCACATGTTATCTTCTGTGCCTGCTCTGGGAGTAGAGCTGAGATTGATCGCTGATCATTTGTCCTAAGCCAGCTGGCATAATGCTGGTGAAGAGATTTTTCAGAAAGAAAGAGCTTTCATTGCTGGTGCAAAGGACTCTTAGCAGGTTCCTGAGGTATCCACCACATTCCCAGTGCCCAGCTCCTTCGGTGTGTGGGAAACTTGTTGTGCTTGACAGCCATTTTGTAGTAAGCTCCAGCCACGTTAGCACTAACCTCGGGCTAGGTTTTTATTACCCCAAACCTTATCTCTTTCCCCTAAGCCAAGTGTTTTGCCTTAAGGACTAGGCCAGGTGTTTCACCTTAAGGGCTAGGCCTCATTCCTCCTTCTCCCTATAAATACCCTGAACTCCTGCTGAATAAATGAGACTTGATCAGAACTTTGTCTTGTCTCCATTCCTTGTGTCTCTTGTCCCTTTCATCCCCACTCCCCGTCTAGGGTCCTCATTGACTTAACCTGTGGGTCGGGACACGGTGGGGATGGTTTCTTGAGTATCAAGGTACAGTGGTACCTCGAGATACGAGTTTAATTCGTTCTGTAACTTTGAGGCGTGGGAAACTATGAGACCTCGAGTCGCGGTAAACTGGTGGGTCATGTGCAGCTGGCCGATCCGCGCGATTACTCCTATCTCAAATGTTGCTCGTATTTCAAAGCAAAAATCACTCGCTTGATGGCTCGTATCTCAAAAATCTCATATGTTAGGGCACTCGTATCTCGAGGTACCACTGTACCTCCAAAAAACAATTTCTCCCCACGCGGCTCCTGCAGTGCACAGGGGTCAGCAGCCCAGAGACAGTATAGGAGTGCCTCCAGGGAGATTCCATTCATAAACAGCTCCTTTGGCCACTCTACAGGGTAGAATTCTGGCAAGTTCTTTCAGTGTGGCCCTTCAACTACTTCTCTGCCATCCAGCTAGAGTTATACACTCTCTAGCAAGGTTTGGCTCTCAGTGTTGGTAGAGAGGTGAGGTTCTTACTTAGGTGTTCTATCCTAAGGGTAGTGGCTGTACATTATCCTACATAATAAAGCCTAATATGCAAATTGACCAAAGATGGAACAAGTGACAGAACCACCGGTTGCTATGACACATGCTGACCACCAGAGGGCAAACGCTCGATGCAGGAGCTGCCCCCAGCCTGCAGGCCCCAGGCTAGGTGGCTGCCTCCCCACCCCCCACCCCCAGTTGCCCAGTAGAGGGAGGAAACTGGCAGCAGTGGTGGCAGGAGGCAGGGCAGGCGAGCTGGTGGCACCAGTTTGGCCAAGGCAGATGCCAGTGGGGAACCTCCCCCCCCTACCGCTTCACTGGCTGCCCACAGATTGACCCTGATGGCCAGCCAGGCCTAGAGACCCTACCCGTGCACAAATTTTATTCACTGGGCCTCTAGTATCATATATTCCTATGTATCTGGAGTTATTTTTACTTCTTCCTGGCAAATCTCTCATCACTCCAAACCCCTGTGACTGTTGACAGTTCTTTATATTAACTTCTGTTCAAATGGCTATGTAGTTTTTGTTTCCTCATTGGTCCCTGACTTATACCCTAATTAATTCACACTGGTCTTTCTGAATTCAACTCCAATGTCTCACCTTCTTACATCCACTCCCAGAAGAATTCAGATTCTCCTGTTCTGTTAGTAGTTTTCAATGTACCATATGCTTTTCCTGTGTAGAACTTACCATGACTATAATTTTAGATCTTTCTATAACTCGTTGAATAATATATACCTCTGCTACTAGTCTGAAAGTTCTATGAAAAAGGAGCCATAGCTCTATACTTCTTCACCGGTATATCCCCAGATACAACACCAGGTCTGGCATGCTAAGGCACTCTGTCAATTTTATTGGCAAAATAAATCAGCCCCTTCCTTGTGACTTAGGCTGAAATTTAGAAGAATGTTATAGGCACAGGAAAATCTCTGAGGCCCCACTGGAAAATTGTTGAAAAATTAATAACTAAGAATTCCAAAAAGAATAAATATTTATTTTGGTAATTAGAAATAAAATTGCCTCCACAGCATGACCAATAAGGCAGCATGCTTCCTCTATGACCTGTTGTTGCAACACCCATGTCATCCATGAATTCCAAAATCTCTATCTCTCCTGCTTTGTTCCTCCCTCGTGTACACATCATTTGAGTTTTTACTCCATCCCACTTCCAACTCCTAAAATAATATTCAAGCTCATCAGTATGCCAGAACACATGTCTTCCTGCAAGAACATTTAATGATTTTCAAAATTTGAGCTGTGAGAGGATAATGAATAATGTAATCTGTTTGTGATTTTGTAAAACTAGCAGTGACTTGCATTTTATTTCTTGCCCGTATTTTGCCTGATTTTCAATTCTATCTTTTTAGTACTGGATCTGTTTTGCTCCACATAGTCACATGACTCCTAGCTTGTTTACCAATCACTCTTCACTTTCCTGAAATTTATTTATAACAATTTTATACAATTTTCTCTTTTCAGTTTTTCTACAAACTTTCAAGAAATAGTTATTTTATTGACTTTGTGGTCAGTAGGTTTATACTGATGAATTTCCAAAGCTTTTTAACTTTGTGATTCAATTTACAGATTTTCTTATTTCTTTTACAATTTGTATATGAACTCAACTTATTTTAAATTGCAAAGCCTCCTTTTACTGGAATCATGCAGAATCTGATTTCTGACTGGGAAAGGAAGAAAATAGGAACAGTGAGAATGGTCTGTTTTAACTTGAAAATCCTAGCTCTGAAGGTGAAGGGAAGGACTTAGAAAAAGAACCTGCTATGACAGGAAATAATTCCTTAATTTATTTTTTACATTTTTCCTTGGTGCATTTTAGTTATTTATTTTTATTTAAATTTATTGGAGTGACATTGTTTGATAAAATTATATAGGTTTCAAATGTACAAGTCTATGATATATCATCTGCATATCACATTATGTACCCGCCATCTTATATTAAATCAGCATTTTTTTAAAATATTTTTTATTGATTTCAGAGAGAGGGGTGGGGGAAGAGAAATAGAAACATCAATGATGAGAGAGAATCATTGATCAGCTGCCTCCTATATGCTCCCTACTGGGGATTGAGCCCACAACCCGGGCATGTATTCTTAGCTGGAATTGAAATCGGTATGAATAAGGGAGAAGAAAATATTTGAAATTTAAAGAAAATTCGGAAGGTTGGAAATAGCTGTGTGGTGATTTGGAAGGAGAGCCAGTTACTGAAACAAATCCTAAAAAGGGTGATGAGGGAGATTATCTAAAATGGCTGTGGATTTATTTAAAATTTTATTGTAATCTTTTTCTGCCTTTTAAATGATAAAGATAAGTGTACTGAGAACATATGGTCCCAAAGGAAGCAGTGCATAGGTTTTTTTAGGATAACTTTGTGAAAAAGATCATATAGTTCTAGAAGAATGGCCATGGGTAATGAGGACAAATATACGATAGGGCTAAAGGCGTTTCCTCCGATAACTCTTAAAAACTGACAAAATATAAAGCTGCCCACATCCAATTCAAGAGGTTAGAAACTTCTTTGAAACTACACATCATGATTATTCCATTTTATGGGTTGGTTCTTTTACCCAGTTGTGCCTGTCATGGCAGATGGTTTTCATGGCATATTTCAAAGGAAAAGGAAATGAATATCTGAATTAATATGCAGTAGACGAACTGTAACAAGTTTGATGACTTCTCCATTAAAGTCATCTACACTAATAAAAGAGAAACATGCAAACTAACCGGCACTCCGCTAAGCCTATCAACCAATTAGAGTGAGTATGCAAATTAACCCAACAAAGATGGTGGTTAATTTGCATATACAGGCACAGAGCGAAGACTGAAGACAGTGTACAAGAAAGAGGGAGGGAAAGCAGAAAGTGGGGCGAGAGTGGCAGGGGCAGTGGGAGGGAAAGCACAGGGGAGGGGGGGCAGTGGAAGGAAAGCCTGCCTCAGCAGGTTTCACTCCCTTCCCTGCTTTGCTCAGGCCACAGGAAGCCTTATTCTTGCAGGAATCTTCTTGCAACGGGCCTCTAGTAATTTTATTTTTGCAAAAGCTGTACAGTTTTACTTAACATTTAACAGAGCCCTGGCAGGTTGGGCTCAGTGGCGGGAGTGTCCACTTGCAGACTGATGGGTCCCAGGTTCCATTCAGGTCAATGGCATATACCTTGGTTGCAGGTTCCTCCCTGAGCCAGGCCCTGACTGGAGCACGTGCAGGAGGCAACCCATCCATGGTTGCTCTCACATCCATGTTTCTCTGTCTTTCCCTCTCCCACTCTCTCTGAAAAGCAATGAAAAAATATCCTCGGGTGAGGATTAAAAAAATAATAATAATAACAGGAACAGAATTATTATCTCTGCAGTCTCATGACTACATCTGTACCATCTGTTCAAGATGAGTGAAGAAATGATTGGCCGTGCTCCAAAGAAAGGCATTAGTGCAGCGTCTTGAAAAAACAGCTGCCCTTTTCTTTGAGAAATCAACATCTAAAATGTAAATCCTCACTCTTTCTCCAGGAGGCTTAAGAATTTCTATCTGCTGCAAATTGATTTCAGCAAATATTTAGACACCAGCTTAATGCTCGGAAGACACTAAGAACAAACCACAAAGACGTTCTAGAGATAACGAAGTGTAAATAACACACAGGGGCTACTGTAATTTGACCTTCTGACACAGCGATTCAGAAAATGAACTACACAGTCAGATTCATCTAGCCGGCTTTAACCTCCCTAAACTGTGTGACTTGGGATAAGTTCTTTACCATTATATAAATCTCGGGGATTCTTTTCTATAAAATTGGGAGGTTAACACTTACTTCACCTGGTGGAATTCCGAAAAGTAAAATGTCCAGGTGCTTATTAGGGTGTCCATAACATATTATTTATTAAGGAGTAGAAACGGAACCATTGTATCACAGTGTTGAAGACATTGATCCAGACTAAATGTAATGGTACAGGAAGGAAGCGTGTCTCCTTCCCCACCTCCCTCTCCCAGTTAAGGGCAAGTACAAAATCAGTCATCTCTAATCCAAAACCTTCTGAAAAATAAAGTAAAATTAGGTTGGTGTCAGCATCACCACATGGATAAATAAACTTTCTGATGCAGGTCATGTCCCTGAGAGAAACTTTCCATTTTAGGAGCTACCCATACTTGTATTTGCTATCAGGAAATCCCCCACTCCAATCATCTAAATGACATCAGCTATCATCTGATTTCTCTGGATTTACTTTAAGAGCAACACAAACTATGTTTCCATCTTCAGTGCTTATATCACTATCATGACAAATACCAATAGAAAAGACATATATAGTCTCTTGGGTTTGGACTCAAACACACCTCTTTGGGTTCATGACCTACTATGAAACTCGTGAATGTAAATTCATTGACAAGTACATCCAGCACCTCAATAAAGTATCCCTACCACATGACACTGTCCAGGTAAAAAGCACAAAATTAAAAGGAATAATTAGCCTCAACCCTTCCCTTCTAAACTCCTGAGAATATGTATATTTCACAGCAATGCAAACACAAGGATAACACTTATGTAAAAAACAGCAATTCACAATAAACCCACAATGCCTTCTTAATATTAATCTATTCTCTTAGTTGTAAGGACACATGGAAATTTTTCTGGGTGTAATGGGCCAATAAAGAAACATGTATAATTAACATTTGGTAAGTATGTACATGACTCTAAAACTGCCATAATCCAAGGTTACTTAATCCAAGGTATAATCCAAGGTTACAAAGTCACCAGTGAAAGACCTGGGAGCTGGTGTGACACTACACCTCAGCTTTTTTACTCCAGGATGCCTTTTAAAATGAGAGAAACTATTTCTCTACTGGCCTTTCAGAAATGCACTTGAGGTAGTGATTAAAAAAAAGGCAAGAATCTTCAGAAGGATATGGAACCTACTCCATTTTGAACCTATACCCTCAGATAATGCTGTGTCCTCTCTCTTGCAGAACTAAAAAAAAACAACAAAAAAAAAGCTATAAGAATGAAGGACAAGTATAGTGATCTTGCAACTAATAATACAAAAATGGCTATATTTATGTGTGAAATCTTTAGCTATATTGATGATTTGCAGAAACATAAATGATTGGTTTAACTCAACCAAACATATGGCTAATGTATAGAACTGTATTAATTAAGTGGTTAGGCAGATCCTATCTAATAAAGAGGAAATATGCTGATTGACCATCATGCCCTCACAAAGATGCCGGTGCCCACAGCCAATAAGGAGGGAATATGCTAACTTACTGCCATGCCCTAAAATATGACCATGCCCACAGCCACAAGATGGTGGTGCCCAGTCACCTCAGCATGGTTGAGCTCATTCCCAGGTGGTCCGGCTGCTCCACGTGCCTGCCTCCAAAGTCCCCCAGTTCCCTCAGCCCCCAGCCACCCAGAGGCAGCCTGAGGTGCAGGCAAGCCTCGATGTTGGCTGCCCAGCTGCCCAGGGCCTCCCAAGGCTCAGGTAACCAGGGCTGACTGAGGCTTGTGCAGTGGCAGCAGTAGAGGGGTGATGGGGTGTAACCTTCCCCTGATCATTGGGTCCCCTCCCACCTCTGAGGGTTCCTGGACTATGGAAGAGGGCAGACCGGGCTGAGGGACCCCCCTCCAGTACATGAATTTTCATGCACCAGGCCTCTGGTATTAAATAAAAATAGCAGAAAAAAATAATCTCCTAACTTCAATATCTGAGAGAAAAGAAATCATATTATTGTACTCAAAAGTTTTTTTTTTCCCAATCATCGTTTATCTCCTCTATGACTTCTTCCACCTCCTCACCCCAGCAATCACCATATGTTTGTCCATGTCCATGAGTTATCTCTTATTTTTGCTCATCTCTCCACAGCCCTTAGCACTTCTGCTACACACACACCCACCAGAGCTCTCTGCTTGCTCTCTAGCTATAAGTCTGTCTTTATTTTGCTTGGTAACTAGTTCAGTTTGTTCATTTAACTCCACATGAGTGAAATCATATGGTATTTGTCTTTCTCTGACTGACTTATTTCACTTAGCATAATGTTCTCCAGGTCTATCCATGCTGTCACTAGGGATAAAATCCTTTTTTCCTTTTTTAGGCAGAGTAATATTTCACTGTGTAAATGGATCACAGCTTTTTTATCCATATATATATATATATATATATATATATATATATATATGTACACACATATACATACATATATATACATATGAGCATGGGTTTTGGTGGCTACAAGGTAAGAGATTGTAGATATGTACTGCTGCTTTAATAGCCGGAATCAGCCAAAGCCAGTTTGGCTCAGTGGATAGAACATCGCATATGGACTGAAGGTTCAATTCTGGTCAAGGGCATGTATCTTGGTTGGGGGCACATCCCCAGTAGGGGGTGTGCAAGAGGCAACTAATCAATGTTTCTCTCTCATTGATGTTTCTGACTATCTCCCTCTCTATAAAAAATCAATAAAATATATTAAAATAAAACACAAACAGAATAATAGAGAAATGTATGAGAAGAGACTATTGAAAACAAAGGCATCTCATTTATTTCAAATAGGCAAGGAAAAGCTGACTAATACGTTCAATGCTATTTGAATAATTAAGAAATCATATAAAAATTCTTATTGTATTTTAACTTGTTCCATAATAATTTCATATTGACAAATGATTTAAATTCCATTGGAGAAAAGATCTTTAAAATTCAAGAAGAAAGTGTAGGGAAATTATTATAGTATCAGAGTGGAGAACACTTCCAAAATATAAAGCAAAATAAAAAGTTTCAAAGTAAACTTTACATTTAAAAGAATCAAAATAACAATCCTGGTTGAAAATATATAAGTAATACTTGAGAATGCATCCATTTAATTCATAAACTAAAAAATAAAGGACAAATTTTATATTAATCTGAATGAGTGCAGAAAGCATATACTTGAATATCTATAAAACATGATGGTAATAAACACTTAGCAAACTAGAAATTTAAGGCAAGTTCCTTGATTTAATAAAAGGTACTTTTACTTAACTTTATAAAATCACTTAATGGCAAAAAAAATACTCCAAGAAAATAAAATTGAAATAAGGATTTCTGTTATGATCTCTTCAAAACAGCCCTCGAAAAAAATATATTTATACAGAGATATACATATCTGAAAGAAGTAATAAAAATATCATTCTTAGAAAATATAGAAAGAGTTTAAACAATTGTCAAGCACATTATTAGAACCAATAAATCGGTTGGTAAAGTATCTCACATGCAAAACAAACTTGCATAAAATAGCAGTAAAGTTACAAATACTATTTTAAAAATACAATAATATGCAAAATAACTACAACAATACTATGCGAAACTTCTAGATAAAAAACCATAAAAATTATGAAAAGAAATTTAAAAAGAACTAAATTGAAACTGGAAGAAACATTAGAAGCATCTAGGATCTGATATTTCTCAGTGTGGTAACAGCATTTCTATCTCTAAACACGCGCACAATCTGCCACAATCCTTTTGAAAATGGATACTAGAGGCATGCTTCTTAAACTCTAACTTGCATATGAAGCATCCAAGGAAATTGTTAAAATAGATATTCTGATTTAGCAAGTTTGAGGTGGGGACTGAGATTTTGCATTTTTAACAAGTTCCAGGGGAATTATATTTCTGGTTTGAGGACTACCCTTCAAATAGCAAGGTGATAGATTTCTTAATATTATAATCTCTAGGGCACTATTAGCATTTGGTGGAAAGGGACCAGGGATACTGATCTTTGTACAATGTGTGGTGTCAAAACCAAGCAATGATCAATTGTTTCCTTCAAAATGCTGCCCCAGGCAGTTTGGTTCAGTGGATAGAGCATCAGCATGCAGGCTGAAGGATCCCAGGTTTGATTCTGGTCCGGGGCAAATGCCTAGGTTGTGGGCTGGGTCCCCAATAGGGGGCGTGCAGGAGGCAGCTGATCATCACTGATGTTTCTATCTCTCTCCCTCTCCCTTCCTCTCTGAAATCAATTAAAATATATTTTAAAATAAATAAATGAACAAAATAAAAAGAAAAAACTCTGCTAATTGTATACCTGTTGAGACACACTTATAGACTGACAATTTCAATGGAAAGATGAGAAAGCGGCTATCCGAAAATATTCAGTGATTTATTCAAGGCTACAAGATGACTCAGTTGCAAATTTCAAGGAATCTAGGGATGTTGCTGTGCACACTAGTGATTATTCTATTAATGTACCAGAACCATTAAAAAAAACAAGGAAGACTTTCTTCAACATAATTGCAATAGAAGTCAAGATTTGAAATAGGGGAGAGAAATTGAGTTCAATTCTACTAAAGCAAAAGGTAGAAAGAATTAAACGATGGAGTGGGCTAATGGAAATGTTTTTCTAGACTGGAAAATGTTAGAGGGGAGCTTAGTCAATGTGATGAGGAAGTCAATGCTTGCTAATTGTGGCTTATTTAAAGTTCTTCAAAGGGACGTCAATCCTCCACAATTAGAAGGAAGCCCATCAAAATGCAGTTAATCTAAGGAGTACATAGCAGTACCACCATTCAAAAAACTATCTTAGTTTACCTCTCCCTTCCTTCCTTCTTTCCTTCCTTCCTTCCTTCCTTCCTTCCTTCCTTCCTTCCTTCCACCCTGACTTTCTTCCTTATTTCCTTTCTGCTTTTCCTCTTTTTGAAATCCTGCTTTGCTTCTTTTTCATCTTTCGTTTCTTCCTTTCCCTTTTGACTTTCAAATTTACACAAATACACATATGCACACTTTTCTTCAATTAGAAAAGATAAGAAATGCCATTCATTTTATTTAGAAAAGGAGATGTCATTTACTATCAAAAGACAGGTCATTGGTGTCCATAATACCCAGTTGTAATTTCAGTAAATGAAATAGAATAAATTGTTCTAAGGTCTCGATTACAGCATTATTCTTCACCTCTTCCAACTGTCTCCTTTCCCTTACAGGTTTCTTTATTACCACTCTGCCAAATTTAGTTGCTTATTCCTCAAAATACATGATAGGACATCTGTGGTGGCTTCTACTGAGATTCATTTAGCCAGATTTTCATTAAAATAGCTACTGAATTGACTCAATAAAATGCTGCTTATCTTAATAAAGCTCTTTAGAGCTTTGCAAATTTGCATTTAATACTCTTTAGTGTCATTACTGCATTAATAATCTGTGCCTAAAGAGCAATTAAAAAAAACTTTATACTTTCTATTTAATAGAGGTGGCTTCATAACCCTGTATTTTCATGCAACTTGGGCTTTAAACATACCAGACAGAAGCTGCAAGGAGAATATTCACATATAAATTGTGGTCAAGTCTCAATGGAATTGCTGACTTTGGCTGAATGAAACTGAGACCCCTAAAATATTAGCCTCTCTATATGCTTCTGATGGGAAAATAATCCACAAGCCTGTAGCAGGTAGCTTCAACATCTCCTTAAGAAGAAATGGCTTTTAATTTCCATGAAATCTTCTTGTTCATGAGACTGGAAGAAGAAGAAAGCTAAGTTCCAGGGACCAAACATTGTCTCACTAACAGAAAGATGTGGACAGGAGACCAGAAGGCTGGTCAACCTTAATTGCTCTGAAAGATCAGAGCTAATCACTCACTGTTCAGTTGAAACATTGTTAGCTGAAGCAGCCTCTACCTGTTTGTTTCATGTTAATTTCTGTTTTTGTTATTTCCTGCCTAAAGGCTAGGGGTGTGTCTCAAAGCCTTAATAAAAGGGAGAAAAAAGGCCAGAGCAAGAGGTAGTCCTTCCCACTAGAGGAAGGCTCCCGCCTGGCCCCCCAATAGCGCCAAATTAATATTTTCTAGTCTCTCTCTTCATTTGCGTGCGGCCTCCTCCAGAACCCAAACCCTGAACCACGCGGGACGTGGAAAGGGGCTCCCACAGCCAAGCCAAGAATGAAGGGGAAGGACATAGAAGTAGATGTTACATTGGTTGTTGCTTTTAGATAAGTATTCCAGATCCAAGTACTTAAATGAATAATTAAAGGAGGCAAGAACATGAATGACAACTGGTGCCTTGCTTTCACCTCTTCACCTCTGGTTTCTCCTGGTGAATTCTACTTGAATTTATAGAATAAGAGGGAAGATGCTGACCAATATTTCAAGTTCAGATTTCAAATAACCACAACGGGTTATTTGAAATGTTCCCCAGAAGCAATTGTGTCAGAGGAATTGTGTAGTAATTTAGACGTATCTAACAGATCAACATGATCAGGAGGGCAGATGAGGAGGCCTCATATGTGAACAGTCTTTTAAAGCTGTTTTATTCTGTAGCCAAAAAAAAAAAAAATCTAAGGAAGTATCCGTGAGTTTTCCTGGCTGCAGAACACGGTGCATTTGGGAGAGTTAGTTAGATTTTTATAGCTTAAGATCCACTTAGATGAAAGCAAAGGTATGTGTATTAAGGGGAGAGGGTAGCATCAAGATCCCTCCACCAACAACAAGATGCTCAGGCCTCTGCCCTTTTCAAGGCTGTGTGCTGCAATAATAGCGTGTTTATTCTTCGCAGGGCTGCTTTCAACAGTCCATGTCTCCGATTTCCTAGGAGATCAAGGCTAATTTTTCCAGTTCAAGGATGCTAATGAAAACAGAGGCAAGCCTTTCTAGCTGTATTCCTGCACACCCACAGAATACCATCTCCAGCAAATGAGCCACAATCGTTCATCAGGAAACATAACCGACATTAAGGAGGCAGGAGACACTCAGCGAGACAAAACTCAGAAGATGAATACATCAAAACGGGAGCGGGGCAATAAATAAAAGAATGCAGTTTTTAGTTGCCGAAAAGGGCAGCCAGCAGAGGCTTGCGCTGTGAGGGTCTGAGATGAATGATAAAAATCTTCAAAACAAGAATGGGAGCGAGCAGCACATCTATGGAATGACTACAAAAGAGCAGAGGCGAAAGCAGTGTCAAGTTCAGGCTCAGGGGAGAAGACCCCTGTCTGAGGGAAGGCAGCCCCCAGAGATCCACAGAGCAAGGAAGAAAACAAAGCTGCCATTTAGGCATAAAGGAACAAGAGTCAGGGTTTGCAGATCAAAACAACAAATAACAAGATTTACAGCAAATAGTCTAGCGAAAGTAGGGGCTCTGAAAAGAAGGGCAAGGGAAGGCTCAGAAGAGGATTCAGCATTCTCCAGGCCAGCTCACTCACGTCATTCATCAATTAATTTAGACACAAACCCAAGAAAATTGGTGTACATTGACTTAGAACCTATTGTGTGCTATTGATTTTTGTGCTTGTCTAACATTGACTTCTGTTGTAATGTTTACTTGGCACTATTAATATTTCTAGTGATGGGATGAAAAGGAGATCCTCGACGTGTCTGCCCGGCAGGATTTTAGAATCGTCCTGGGCTAGTGACTGCTGTATAAACCCTCTGTTTCTGGGAGTGATTATTACAGTTACAAGGACGCTCCTCTGCCAGGGCATACTGCATGTGTGAGGTGGTCAGGGAAATCTGACCAGGGGACAAATGATTGGCAATTTTATCTGTTGATTTTCCAGAAATAAGGACCTGCTGCAGAGACTCTCGTAAGACAGTCATGAGTCTGAGGCTGTAACTGACTGGGTTTCTCTTGAGAGATGGTGGGAAGTGCATAGGAGAGACTGTGTTTTCCAAGTGTAAAAGAGAGAAAAGAGAATATTTGAGACAAGAAGGGGAGACCTGTGGTTGCCTCTGAAGGTTGCATTTTTGTTTCTATATGTTGACTTCCCATGGCGGAGGGAATAATTGCACTTCACTGCTCTCCGGCCACGCTCCTGGCCGTATATCCTGCCTGACTGGTGAAATAGGAGCAAGAATGATGAATAGCGCTTCTGTCAAATGGGGAACAGCCATTCAGAGCTGGCCATGCCTTTCTTTTACTCTCTGTAAGATTTGCAAAGCATGTATCAAAGTTAACCCTCTCTCAACAATGAGCCCTGAACAACACAAGCAAAGACCCCTTCTACCAAAAATCAAACATTGTCTCACTAATAAAGAGATGTGAACAGGAGACCAGAAGGCTGGTCAACCTTAATTGCTCTGAAAGGTCAGAGCTAATCACTCACTGTTTAGTTGAAACATTGTTAGCTGAAGCAGCCTCTACCTGTTCGTTTCATGTAAATTTCTGTTCTTGTAATTTCCTGCCTAAAGGCTATGGGTGTGTGCCAAAGTCTTAATAAAAGGGAGAAAAAGGTCTGAGCAAGGGGTAATCCTTTCCACTAGAGGAAGGCTCCCACCTAGCCCACCACTCTCATCAAATTAATATTTTCTAGTCTTTCTCTTCATTTGCATGCAACCTCCTCCAGAACCCAAACCCTGAACCACTCAGGACGTGAAAGGGACTCCCACACCCTTCCTAAACCTAAGGGAAGTTTTGTACAGGCAAAGGATAAACTTTCTGTTGTTATCCAGGGAGATTTTGGGGTTGTTTGCAATGCAGCAATATCTCTTATGCCCTACCTAATTGGGAAAGATAATGCAAATAAATTCACAATCGGGAATGCCTTAATGGTTGGGGAAAAGATAACCAGAGTAAAGTAAAATTAAATGTATGAGCTATATAGTATTAGTTCTTAATTCTTATTTCTTAATTTCTTATTTCTTAATATTGAAGTATGAATGACATCAACAAAGCATACCATCCCAAATTGACAGCTGATCAAGATTATGTTGTCCTACCATCAAATGATCAGTCTTGAGGACCAAAATAATAATATTGAAAGCCTTGAGATAAGTCTAATCTGTAAAAGGCTATTTTACAGTTATGAGATAACTGTGAAAAATTCAATTTAAATCATAAAAGTGTGAGTCAAGGTTAAGTAACACAGAAAACAATGTTAAGGTCATACACAACGCCAATTTATCAGGGGTAAGAACAGTCAAGGTCCACGGGTTTACCAAGGTTTGTGGTATATTAGAACCCCAGGAAAGAGAAGTTCTTGTTGAAATGCTTGTAGAAAATTGTTAGGCTTCTCTAAGGGGTCTTCCAATCTGAAAAAAAATGCTGTAATATGAGAAGTCCACATCCCAAGTGTCCAGTGCATTGAGCTAAACAAGTCTCACTTCTATATAATTGGAAAGTTTCACTCTGTGTCTAAAGGAAAATGGTGATCTGTCCTTGAGCTGAATTTCTAACCCAAGAGAGTTAAGGCAGGCAAGTAACGTGAATAAGTCTCACTGCTGAAATTCACTGTGTAATGAATTGATTCTGTTAAGCCAACCTTGAGAAGGCTAAAAAGGGCTAATTCCAATTTAGCCCTGATATTTGGAGGCTAGTGATCTGAATCCATGCCAGCAAGCTCAGTGTGCATTCTTGATAACCTATAATTAAGTCACTGCCTCCTTTCCAGATACTGGTCTTGAGGAACTAGTTACAAAGGCCAGGGGGCTGTGGATAGTGCACTGGCAACAGGCCAGACCATCAGATATGGCCTGGAGACCCCCAACACCTGGGGCCTTCTTGCAAGGCCCTTGAAAAGGATCAGAAGCATAATACATATTTGCGGGACAAAGACCCCAGGGAGATATAAAGGAAAGCCCCATGCGTGTTTCTTCACTCAGATTTGGAAGGCTGTTCCCTGAGCCCACCGGTGTATTAAACAGTGTCTCTCCTCTTCTTTGAAGTGTCACTTAGCTTTCTTTGGTCTTTTGCAACAACCTCAAGACTCTCTGTATTCACTATAGTCATGGAATTAGACAAGTTAAACATGACACCTCCTAAGATTATAGCAGCTGTTCCTATGCTTACTCTCCATAGGAAGGCAACATCTCTGAGATGTTCTGCTATGATCGCTTCCTTCTCCAGCAGGTTTCTGCCATATGGTTGGGCACCTGAAAAGAGGATGCTCAATGTATATGTTTCCCAGTGGTTGGTTCAAAGCCCTAAGTCCTCAACCCATCAGAGATAATAATGACTAACTTACATCAATTAGATTATCTCTGAAAGATTCAATGTTAAAATCAATGTGAAAGAAGCAAGATTTTCATGTTTAGATGCAAAGAGAAGTTGATTCAGAGAAGGGCTAAATCACATTTAGATGTAACAGTGGAATGGAGATAAATGACCTCCATCCATTAGGGCAGTAGTCTGCAAAGTCATTAGTCAACAGAGCCAAATATCAACAGTACAATGATGGAAATTTTTTTTTGAGAGCCAAAAACCGACTTCTGCGCATGGGCCACAAAGTTTCAATTGCACTATACATGTGTGCCTGCACGTGGGATTTTGTGGAAGAACCACACTCAAGGGGCCAAAGAGCCTCATGTAGCTCATGAGACATAGTTTGCCAACCACTGCATTAGGACAATAGCATAATTATTCTGTTCCTCACATTGTATTATATTCTTCCAATTCTCATGTAATATGCTGGATTTTATGTTGATTCAATATGATGCCATTCCTGGGTTGTGGTTTGCATATTTCTGAGCATTGACTTTGATGATGAAAGAGATCTTTGAAAGTGGAATAATATATTTTCATAATATTTTATTTATGACTTGAATGATGAGATCTTTGAAAGTGGAATAATATATTTACATAATATTTTACACAACAGCATTGGGTTTTTTGGTGGTCAATGTGACCCAATATTCTGACCAGGATAATGGAATTTTAAAATGTCCAACCCAAATCATACTTTCCTTGTTCTGCAGCACATGCTTCAAAAAATATTTGTGAAGGTTCAAGAGAAATACAAACTGGCTGTGTGAAAAGATGCTGAGAACTTCTTACTGACTCCTTTATAAAGATGGGGTCTCCAGCCATTGTGGTAGAAATTCAGGTCAATTACCCCAGAACAGAATATTCATCTTAACACTTGCAGGTTTGAAGTCCAAAGAATGTTTGTTATTCTCAAACAAGATATTTGTCCTTTCGGGAATTTTACTTAATAGGACTGATTCCAAGGACTTGCTAAAACCTGGTTGGGCAGCATTTTACATTAGAAAATAGTCAAATGCCAATCTTCCCATTCTTAAGGTATTTGGAAGCCAACTTCCATTTAAACTATGCAGTCTTCATCTGTTAGTTAGCAGTTACGTTATTATGAAATGTTGCATGATGTTGGCTCTGATAATCAAGGTTACATGAAGGGGAAGCCTTGTGAACCATGTGAATAATTCTTCATCATTACCTAACTGGTCAGTATTCTGTTATTTCTGTGGGTAAAATTTTACATATTCAAATCTAATAGAATTTATTAATAACATGAATTGTTTTATCTTGATGTAATATCACATTTTCTTTCAGCAGATGCATTTACTATATTAAGTCCATACCCCTGGTAGAATTTCACATCAGAGAGGTAACATTTTATAATAAGATTAAGTCCTAGGCTCTAAACTTTTATTTACTTGAGTTCAAGTCCTAACTCTGTCATTTACTAGCTATGTGACCTTGGACAGATCCCTTAATTTATTTGCCTATTAGATTTTATATCTGCAAAGTGAGGATACCATGGTTCTCTTTCAGAGTATTGAGCACTAAGTGAATTATCATTAGAACATATTTAGAATATTGTCTAACACTATCCCAAGATAGAATTTTAAAGTTTTTATTTGGGGTTGGAAAACTTATTTTTAACAGCCTCATTCTTGGGGGAAAAAGCTAGAATAAGGATAAAATATTGTTATAGGAAAAGAAAAATGAATGATGTCACAAAGAAGACTGGTAGAAGGGAAGTGATGTAAAACTGATGGCAGAAAGCTTTGCCGAATGATGTGGAGTGGGTTGAAGAGGTTTCCACAATAAGCCATGATGAATGTTTGACATAAGTACATACTGTGTACTCAGTGTTTATGGATTGTGAGAATAAATTCGAATTAGTCAGACTTCTTTTTCTTAACTCTGCTTTGATTATGTTTTTTCCTTTACATATATATCCTAACTAATAAAAGAGTAATATGCAAATTAACCATAACTCTGCTACACCCACAAGCCACATCCTCCAGCCAATCAAGAGTGAGTATGAAAATTAACCCAACCAAGATGTCTGCAGCCACAGAGTGAGCAGAAGACTTGGGTTTCCCCAGAAATGAAGGAAGCAAAGTTTTCCACACACCCTGGCAGGCCCAGGTCTGCACTTAAGGCTACAAAGTTTGAATTATAGAAGATAAATAAATCCCAATAAAAAATGGAAATGGCCATTGAGGTGGACAGAGCAGGAAGCTTGAGTTGCCCCCAGCAATGGAGGAATCCAAGCTCATGCAGTCATGGCCTGCCTTGGCCTCTGCTCAAGGCTACCAAATTTCAATTATAGAAGATAAATAAATCTCAACAAAAATGGCTGCCACCATGGAACAAGCAGGAGGCTTGGCTCTACTCAAGACTACAAAGTTTCAATTGTAGAAGATAAATTAATCCCAGATATGAGAGCCTCCACTTGGGTCACGGCCTGCAAACCATCACTGGCCCCTCGCCCAGGCCGCTTCATGCTCCAAGGGAACACTCACCCTGATCCGGGATACCCTTCAGGGCAAACCAGCTGGCCCCCACCCATGCCACAGGCCTCTAGCTATTTAATAAAAGGCTAATATGCAAATTGACTATCACTTCAACACACAAGATGACTGCCCCCATGTGGAAACAAGATGGCCACCACAAGATGGCCAGCAAAGGAGGGATGTTGTGAGGAACCAGGCCTGCAAGGGAGGGCATTTGGGGGCTATCAAGCCTGCAGGGGAGGGCAGTTAGGGGTGACCAGGCTGGCAGAGGAGGGAAGTTGGGGGTGACCAGGCCTTTGCAGGGAAGAGCAATTGGGGGGGACCCAGCACTGCAGGGGAGGACAGTTAGGAGTGACCAGGCCTGCAGGGGAGGGCATTTAAGGGCACAGGCTGGCAGGGGAGCAGTTAGGCATCAATCAGACTATCAGGGGAGTGGTTAGGTAGTGATCAGGCAGGCGGGCAGAAGCAGTTAGGGGCAATCAGGAAGGTAGGCAATTGAACAGCCAGCAGTCCTGAATTGTGAGAGGGATGTCCAACTGCCTGTATAGGCCCAATCCCAGTAGGGTCAAACCTAAACAGGCAGTCGGACATCCCTCGAGGGGTCCCAGATTGGAGAAGGTGCAGACTGGGCTGAGGGACACACACACCCGTCCCCCATGCATGAACACTTTTGAGAAATAAGGTAAAAAATGCAGCTGCAGTCTCAAAATAGTGCACACTAAATTTCTGAGGTCTTCAAATTCCTCTTTAAAAATATGCCTATTAGTTATTAGTAAGTTAGCATAAAGGCTGACAAAACGTGGCATTTGAAACAGCAGAAGTTCAAGAGTGCAAACGATGGCATGATACTGTAAATGGTAGAGACGGGAACCCAGGCCACAGGGGGCTGTTTTTCATGTGCTCTAAAGGACTGGTCCACTTCATTTTGCTGCAGCATAAATCTCCTCCTCAGTGGGAAAAACAGTATGCCTGCCACAAATGTAAGAAGCACTTGGTTCAAAAGATAAAGCAAAATTAGAGTGATCGAGAGATGAATATCAAAAGCAAGTGAATTCATTGAGCAAACCTTAGTTCAGCTAATGGATGATGCATTTTTTATTCAGATTAGCACAGATGCAGCGTTCATGAATATCTGTGAAATGTCATTAAAAAGAACAATCGTGGAAGGAATGAAGAGATACACAATAGAAAAATGTGAAGTATGAGAATTAGTTTCTACTGGAACAGTAAAACCTAAGTCAAAGTGTGTCAAAACCAGCATATAAACTGTATGGCTTGTACTTAGCTCTACTGGTAAAAAATTTGAATTATCCTAGGTCCAAGAAGGAGAAATCCCAGCATTGCTACATTAAAATCATTTTTAACACTTAAAAAAAACTTTTAAAACCCTTCAATCAAAAATTGTGGGTGTAAGCAGATTTTCATAAGTCGGGAAGTTATTGTATTATTAGACAGACAGATTCTCTATCAGCCTACACTTGCCGAGTACTCTTTTAAGTTATCTCTTCAAAGCCTTTAGTCAGGATTTTATATTTATTAGTGCATACTAGGTTCCAATATCAATTCATAATTCAATTAATTGTGATTGATACGAAATCCAAAGCATAACCTTTTTTTTAAGATTTAAATAGTTTTAAAAGATTGCCAAAAATGAGGGGGAGAGGGATTCAGATTCTCATTTTTGCTTTCACTTAATAATCTCAGTGGAGAATTTTAATTTCCCTGATGTCTATATATGATAACAGACTGGAGAAAATTCTGCATTCTTATCTTTAATGATGTCAAAATCCACTAATCATCTCCTGTGGTGGACAGATTATACCTGAGACAGTATATGAAGATGTTCACTCTCCTCCATGTATACCAGCTGGAACAACATCCAAATTCTCAGCAACACTTTCTTTCTTTCTTTCTTTCTTTCTTTCTTTCTTTCTTTCTTTTTTTTCTTCTTCTTCTTTTTTTTTCTTCTTCTTTTTTTTTCTTTTTTTTTTTTTTTCATTGATGGGATGACAAGGATGATGAC
>JAAGEH010000045.1:3805372-3827674 GCA_011751065.1 Lasiurus cinereus | reverse complement strand
TGTGTGTGTTGTGGGGGGAGGGAATTTATAGTGACTCAAGTTTGGCAGAAATTGTCAGGTCATATGATTAGGGTATGAATATAAATAACTGAGCATGATTTTACGGCCTACTAAAACACAATAAAGGAACGAAAATGAGTGTGCTGTCAACAGGAGACCAGTGTAATTAAAGAAATAAGATTAATTTGACACAAGGAGCCTTTAAACTTGTTTTATCAAACACATGACAGAGACATATATTTCACGGCGGGAAGCAAATAAAATAGCACTTGTTTACCGAGAAATTGCTACTGGTTATGTGTCATTGGGGAAGTAAATTATAAATAAATTAATTTGTCTTTTTTTTTTTTTAAGAGCCTGATAAATTTAGAATTTTCAAAAGCACACGCTCGGGTTTCCGATAAATATAACTCCAAAAACAAGGGCTGAAGCTTTTTGATACTAGAGGCTTCTGTTACATTTAAATCGTATTTTTACCCAGAGTACATCGCCTGGGCCTGAGCCTAGAATGTGAATTCTTCCAAGCGATACTTGCTACTTCATGGTTGACTTGATCTCTCTAGAGAATATTGACTTAGAGTACTTATTTTGATCTTTCAACCTACAACATATTTATTTCCTTTATCAATTCACGCATTATTCTTTCTATCACAACATCAGCTGCACTTGTCATACAACATTAATATCCAACCCATTTATGTAGCAGGGACAGATAATCATTTTAAAGTTACCATCAGTATATTCCTTAGATCCTCGACTTTACATTTTGCAAAAACCAACAATCCCAAAACAGCTACGGGGGTTGATCATATGCCCCTTCCGCTTTCCTGGGCTCAAGGTGAAGTTTGTCTCCGAACAGCTCCTCCCTCGGTGAAGGGATGGGCCACTTTGGAGACTTATTTAAGCAGCCAGTGTAAGGCTCAGCAAAGCTGTAGCTGCCAACGCAGAAGCACAGATGGATTGTGAGGGCTGACCCTGGCCCTGGGCCACATAAAACATTCAGGAGTCAGAGGAGCTGTTTGCCCTGAAGGAAGTGGTGTTTCACACATCATTCATTCAGGGACAAATTAAAGCAGCAGGCTTTCTACCCAGGGACATTAGGTAAGAAAATTAAAAAAAAGGGGGGGGTGGGGCTCCAAATTCAAAGTGAAGAAGTAAAACCATCACTATTTGCACATGGGGTAATATGTACAGAAAAACCTAAAGACTCCACCAAAATAAATGAATAAAAATAAACAAACAACAACAACAACACAAACACTGTTAGGGCTAATGAATTCTGTAACGTTTCAGAACACGAAAATCAAAATACAAAAAATCCATTGCATTTCCCTACACTAACCACAAACCATCTCAAGAAGAAATAAAACAAAAAGTCTTATTTACAAGAGCATAAAAAACAAGAGCCCTACATCTCTAGAGTTGTCAAGCTAAAATTCACATTTCTTGAAGTTCAGTTAAAAAATTATTTTTGGGGGAAAAAAAATATTGTTTAAAAGGCCCTGGAGAGGCACCATGAAACAGCCACTAAACAGCTGTCTAAAAGGATCGGAAGGGCTCATTTCTCCTTCTGAGTCCAGGAATGGACCTGCACTCCAGGGCTGGAGTCTGCCCTTCCACAAAACAGCTGAAGTGGACTCCAGAGAAGGGAAAGCGGACCCTTGAAACAAGGTGGGCAACTGGGCAGAATGCATGGAACAGTGGAGCCTCGGCTGTCAGAAAAGCTGGTGGAAAAGGAACAGTGAAACCTGCTAAACAGTGTGTGTGTGTGTGTGTGTGTGTGTGTGTGTTTTCATTTATTTTTTGCACTTTAATTTCATTCTGATATTCCCAAATTTTCAGCATTATTATTTTTGTTTTGTTTTTTCTGTAGCCTCATCTGCTTTTCCTTTAGTGAATAGTGTGCGCATATGTGTGCAGGAGTGGCAAAGGAGGAGGATTCAAGGTATGACTTAGCTTGTCATATGATGAGATATGAACAAGGCCATTGCCTAGGGAGGTGGTTTTGGGAACAGTAAAAAGTAGTCATCGGAGAAGCTCAGAGTAGGAGTGTCAAGCCAGAGATGACAAACAGCTACTTAAGTGAACTGGTTCGAGATATAATCATTCTTCTGAATACACACAATTACCAAGGCTAAGACTCTATAAAAATCAGAGCCTGAAAGCCATCACCTGGAGTGAAAACACAAGCTATGCTTTATATCATCCAGTTTATAAAGAAAAGGGTGACCCCAGAAGGCACGGGAACGAGGCATTTATTTTTTTGCTTTTGAGATGGTACAGTCAGAGAGAAGAAAATAAAACTCAAGTGAGCTCTTTTGCTCCCAGAGTCCTCCTTCTACTTGCCAATATTTTCAACGGACATAAGCAAAGTGGAGGATGCCCTGTTCTTGCTGAACTTCTTCTGTCATAGTAAATGGAAAGAGGGAATCTTGAAAAACATAAAGGACGGATCCAAAGCCTTAGATTGTAATGTTTCTCGGGGTTCATCTGGAACTCTGTCCTTGGTTTTGCAATATGTCGTCTTATTTACTGTGAATTCAAGCCACTGAATAAAACTATTGCCCTGGACATACACTGCAGAGGTGGTTGGGTCAGAAAACATCAGCTAGAGGTAAGTGATCTATCTCTAGTTAGACAAAACAGTTATAACGCTGTTGTCATCTATATGTGGATTGTGAGTGCATGTGTGTGTGTGTGTGTGTGTGTGTGTGTTGTTTTTGTTAATCTTCACCAGATGCTATTTTTTTTATTTTTATTTTTAGGGAGATTAGAAGAGAGAGAGAAACACATAGATTGGTTACCTCCTGCAAGAACCCTGACCAGGGACTGGCTCAGCGAGGAGCCTGCAACCAAGGTATGTGCCCCTGACTGGAATTGAACCAGAGACCCTTTGGTCTGCAGGCCGATGCTCTATCCACTGAGCCAAACAGGCTAGGGTTGTCATCTGTGTTTTAATCATTTCGTTGGCTAGTTTAGTGTTCCATAAGTTAATTTTTTATCAAAATTTCTTTGTTTCTATCTTCCTCATAAGGTACATAGAGTCTTCCTTTAGACTAAAACAAAATACCTGGAATTAGCACATTATGCATACACATACACATCCATAGAAAGATAAATGCATAAGCTCGTGCACGCACAAAACACAAGGCATGCACATTATTTGGGTACCTGCTTGGATTTCTTTATTATTTTTTTATTTTTTTTTAATATATTTTATTGATTTCTTACAGAGAGGAAGAGAGAGGGATAGAGAGTTGGAAACATCGATGAGAGAGAGACATCAATCAGCCGCCTCCTGCACACCCCCTACTGGGGACGTGCCCGCTACCAGGATACATGCCCTTGACCGGAATCGAACATGGGACCTTCCAGTCCGCAGGCAGACGCTCTATCCACTGAGCCAAACCGGTTTGGGTGGATTTCTTTATTTTAACACTTAGATTTTAATTCCTGCTCATAATGCTCAGCCCCCTCCATGATGTTTTAAATGACCTCAGACCTTGAAAGACAATTCTATAACCTTCAGGATCTACCCTTAAAATTGCCGTTGGGCCAATTATCAACTGGACATATGTTAGTCCTGCTAAGAAGAAAGAGGGATTATCAGCTGGGAAAACTGCAAGGGGTAGCTAATGAATACTTTTAAGACACAGAAGAGTGTTCATGAAACTGAATTCTGTGTGCGAGATTAGTAGGATGCAATGCAAAGTTTAATAAGGAATAGCCTATCCCCTTATTAGCAAGTTTTTTACTTTGAACTCTTTCAAGCCTCCAAAAGGGTGTGAATCATGTTTACTCGGATCAACACATATTCTAGAAATAGGTTTTGTCTTTCCTACCTGTAAAGCTTTTGCACCAATATTTGAGAAATTACCGAGTATTTGATGAACAACACAGGATGCTACCTAACACTACCTAAGACTACGAGGTCCATTCAAAAGCAATGGGAAGGGTGGGGAAGTTGAATAAGTGAATAACTGTGGAATAACTATGCTTTGGCCCTATCACATGCCACACCACGCGACAGCCAACTGTCTGCTAGAACTTTAGAATGATCTCTTGTAAAGGAAGCTGATACACAAGCTGAAGAACATTAACTTGTGAGTACTGGCATCTTCCAGGATAGAATATGCACCTTAATCATGGACCAATATACATGCCTGTGTTCTTAATAGGTACATTTATTAATAGAAAACAGAGGGAAGGGGAAATAACCACTTAACATTATCTAAGTGGCACATATGAGTGATTTATTGATTGATTGATTGATTGATTGATTGCAGATCCATTTTGTCTGGTCCCAAAAGGGAGAATGTGGCTTGGTGATGTGGGCTTGGGTTACCCCATCAGGCAAGCCAACTAGGTGAGCAGAGATGCTAACCCATGCCAAGGGAAAACTTGACGTTGAGTGACAAGTATCAGAAATGTGCTCAAGATCAAATGCAACAGCATGGATTTTAGTTATTTCCACTAAATAGAAAATAGAAACTGGGAGAAGACTATATTAGGCATATTTATTAAAAGTAACCTGGATTTAAGTGGTACAAGGTTGGACTATAATGGATACTCTAGTTCTCTGCCCACATATTCTTTTCAAAGTCAATGTTTCCATACCCTGTTGTTAAGAAGTTCATCTGCTAAAAACTGTCAGTTGCATTTGTCATTGTAATTACCCTCAGCCATAGGAATCTGACTTAAGCAAAATTACACCCCTCCTCTGTGTCCCTCAGACACTGTCTGGCTGATGGGGTGCACAAGGGCACAGTTGTTTTGTTTGAGTTTGGGATAAATCTGAAAAACCATGGCAACTCCCGAACTCCCTGTAAGTATGATTTACCAACTTTTGAAGCATAGATTTCAAACTTAGTTTCAGATTTACTCCCCCAAAATTCCTGTGGATGAAATACATTTTTATTTAGTTGCCATTCTTAAAGTTATTTATAAATAAATTGAAGATCCCCTAACAGCTCCATAAAATACCGTTTTAATGAAGTCTTTGGAAAATGGAAGATCAACAAAAAATTTCGATGCAATCTTAATGAAGTTATGTTTCTATGTTTTTTCCTTTAGTAATTACATTTTTAAGAAATATTAACAAAATGGCACTTTCATACTGAAATGTATGGAAAAAAAAAACACAAAAACATTTCTTCAGCTGCCGAAATACAAGTATAGGGGAGAAAAGTAAAATTCTAAAGCCATCTTAAAGATATACTTTAAATGATTATTTAAAGCCCTTTTAATAAGAGTTTTCAAATAAATGCAATATACGTTTCAATCTCAGCACCATCCGTCTATTATTTTTTTTCACTTGGCAAAAATAAAAAGAGGCAGAAAATGAGTTTCTTTGTACTGAAATGAAAACTTCAAAGGTGCTATTGATCTTTTCACATCAAATCAAAACTCCATTGATTGTGGACTAGACAAACTATTGGCAATCAAGTGTAAGTTCAGAGTAATTTTAGATGTGAGTTGGTCTAAGTCAGCAAATGGAGAGTTGGGTTTTCTTTTAATACAGCAATTCCAAAAGACATTGTGCCTATAAAGGTAGCTTAGCCCAAGGAGCATACTCTGAGTCTAGAGTGTCAATACCAGAGACTAAACCCTTGTCAGACACTTGCTTTGAGTAAGAGGAATTTGCAATCCCTTCACAGAGTTGATTCTTCCAAATTTCCAGTTTATTAGACACACCAGACATAAAATCCCTTTTAGGAGAATAATTATAAATATAACACTCCAGAAAGCTCCTAATTTTGCAGGTACCAATACTTGTTGCCTTGTAAAATATAATTTGCTATTTGCTGAGATTTTTATATCTGAAAGTATATATATACTAGAGCAGTGGTTCTCAACCTTCCTAATGCCGCAACCCTTTAAGACAGCTCTTCATGTGGTGGTGACCCCCAACCATAAAATTATTTCCATTGCTACTTCATAACTGTAATTTTGCTACTGTTATGAACTGTAATGTAAATATCTGATAGGCAGGATGTATTTTCATTGTTACAAATGGAACATAATTAAAGCATAGTGATTAATCACAAAAACAATATGTAATTATATATTGTGAAATATTTATTTCTAATGACAAATAAATGAAATTTTGTCTTGAATCGTGGTGTAGCATGGGTAACCATCTTCATATGACAACAGTAAACTACATTGCTACATTTTGCTACACCAAGGAGCGGTGTGTTGGTTCCTAAGACCATGGGAAATAGGTGTTTTCCAATAGACTTAGGTGACCCCTGTGAAAGGGTCATTCCACCCCGAAGGGGTTGTGACCCACAGTTGAGAACTGCTGTACTAGAGGTTGGTGCACGAATTAGTGCACGGGTGGGGTTCCTCTGGATGACCCACAGGGATCTGGCTTAAACCCATAGTCCAACACTGCCTGCAGTTCCTACCTGCTGCTCCCACTCATCCTGGCCCCACTGTTCCTGTTGTGGTTTCATGCCCAATCAACCCCGATATGGAGAGGCTTCGCTGCCACAGCTTGCTCACCAGCCATGAGTCCTGAGTCTGGCGCCCTCCCAAATGGAGTGGTCTGTGGGATCGGGCTGGAACTGGCTCTCCATCATCCCCCAAAGGTCCCAGATTGTGAGAGAGATCCCACCTGTGCATGATCAGGCCGGGGAGGGCCGAGGGAGGGCTCCAGGGCATGTCCGGCCCATCTCGCTTAGTCCCCATTGGCTGGACCCCAGCAGCAAGCTAATCTACTGGTCAGAGCATCTGTCCCCTGCTGCACATCATAGCGATTGGTCGACCGGTGGACTGTCTGCACCCTGGTGGTCAGTACACATCATAGCAAGCTGTTGAGCAGCCTTAGCGTATCATTAGCATATTACGCTTTTATTGGTTGTTCAATTGTTTTGCCATTTGGTCTATTTGCATATTACCCTTTTATTATATAGGATATGTATATTCCTGTGATGTAAAGAAATTGTAACACAAAAGACCCATTATTTTAAAGAAAAATATTTAAAATAGAAAAATATCTAGAATTATAAGATATGGTGAATTTAATTAATGCACACATATCAAGTCAAAAGACCAATTATCACTGTTATTATTATATGAATATTATACATTATATAGTAAATGCTGTGTGTATAGTACACTATATCATTGAATATCCATAGTAGTAAAATATATACAAATGTATATGCATATATATATACACACACACATGCATATATTAATATATATATGTATGTGCATAATTTCTGCTTCAACCATTATTCATTTTTATTCATTCAACAAATATTTATGAAACTACTAACATGGGCCAGACACTGGGGGCATCACATTGGCAAGAAATCCAGTGTCTCTGCCCTCATAAAACATAGTTTTCTAAGGATAATAAGAGTTAATATTAATGGAATGACTATAGGCTTGAGATCCCTATGCAAAAGCGATTTTTCATCTTTAGGAAACTACACAAAAAGAACTAATAGTTAAAATATATTCACACAAAAAATACAACATACTGGTTCTATTGCAGACATCTTCATAATCAGTTCAGCCCAATGAGAAGTGGCCCATCAATCAATCACCCAGACATTTAATCAAAACGCACAGTGAAAAATCTATCAAAACAAGGATCTGAAATCAATTGCACATTGATTATCTGAACATCAAAGGTACATGAGGTGTAAGTGCTGAGTTGTCTCCTTGTGAGATTAAAGGCGAGGCTACTTTGTTTCTATGAACGGGATTGCCCCAAGTTATTCAGAATGGAGTTTGTATCAGGTAATCGATATTCTAGAAAGCAATTATATCTTCTCAAAGTTTACAAATTGAAGTATGGAAAGGAGAAAACAGTATAATGCATTTTATTTTTTAAAAATTCCCCAGAAGTTTTTAAATATAAATAGAAAATAATACACCAAATTACCAAATGTTAGTTATGGAGCAAATGAGAAACAAGATAAAAAAAAAATTCTGGCATATGCACTTAAGCCCCATCTAGATAAAAAAGTGTGTGCTTCCTTATCTGAGTTTCTAACAGTCTTAGAAGGTTTGTTACAAGCTACACAGCTGCTGAAACAGCAATATTTTTGCCACTGTTTTCCAGCTTACTAAACAATAATTAAGGTCTTTTTTTCCAGTTAAGAACTACTTTGTTATCAATTTGTCAATAAGGCCTTACAGATATTTTTAAACAACTGACTGAATATCACTCGATATCTTAACTTCATGATTAATCACTTAATTAGAGACATTTTACATAATCTAAAATCATTTATTCTCCTTTTGGGGAGTGGCTAAACATTGGAGGTGGGATTAGATTTATATTTTAAAATGTGAGTGAAAAATAAAGTGGCTTCCCTTGTTAAACAGTTCGGTCACGCCTTTTGAAAAATACAGAAATAGCATTGTTTTCTAGCTTAATTTTACAATGTTCTCAAGGTGTACAATAGTGCCTTGCAAATGATTGTCTTGTAAGTCCAATCATGAGAATTAGAGAAGAAAAGGTAAATGGACCTCAGTTATTCCTTTCTGTAGGAATATGGGGGTCAAGTGCCTTTCTGAATTTGGGTCACTATTTTAAGCCCTGTTTACCGCTACCATATTCCATGGGATTCCAATCAGAGCCCCTCATCAAAAATTTACTTTCACCCTTTATTGCTTTAGAGTTTTATGGAAAGCATTGCTATTATCCAAGCTGAATTTAAGTGAACAAATGGCTTATGCCTTCAAATAGGCATTCATGTCAGCTTAAGGTCAGTTCTATTGGGTTTTTATACTTATCCCCCAAATCCCATTCCCCATAAAGTTCCCATGGTATCTTTGAACAAAAATATATTAGCATAGCATTGATGATCAGTTTCCTTCACTGGTAGAAGGTCATTCAAAAACCATAGTTCTGGCCCTGATCAGTTTGACTTGGTGGGTAGAGCATCGGCCTACAAACTGAAAGGTCCCAGGTTTGATTCCATTCAAGGGCACGTATCTTGATTGCAGGCACATCCCCAGTAGGAGGTGTGCAAGAGGCAGCTGATCAATGTTTCTCTCTCATTGATTTTTCCAGCTCTCTATTCCTCTCCCTTCCTCTCTGTAAAAAATCAATAAAATATATTTTTAAAAAAGACTATAGTTCTGTTAGTGCATGACCCAGCGGATCCCAGAATAATTAAAGAATTTATTCTAAGCTTTAGCCTTCCACAACTTATTTTGATAGGAATGTTCCTCCATGTATTCTCCAGTAGAGAGAACTCTTTTTGTTTATCACAGACCCCAGAAATAGCTTTAAAACCCGGTGTGCTATTTTGCACTCAACATGCCAGAATACTGTTTCTGAATTTGTGTACTCAAATTTGTGTACCAGTAGGGAAATAGACCTGTAGAGAAAACTTGGATATAAAGAAGCCACACAAGATTAGTGCTACAGAAGAAACCAAGTATACCAATCCACAGAGATCGTGTGACAGCCATGGTCTTGGATTTTACCCAAATGCCCAGCATCCATATTTTGGCTTTGCAACCATGGATTTTAGACTTCACATGCATTTAGATTGAGATAGCACATTCTCTGTATTTATTGGGAAACATTCTTTGCCTGCCAAAGTCTAGATTTTGTATTCTGATATATGAAAATCATCTTCCACTTTGGCCTGTTGCTAGGCACTGCCTCTTGGTTACTCCTTAGACAAATAGTTCCCCAGATGGTAACTCTAATTCCTCTAGCTCTTTAAAAATGAAGCTGGCTCCTCTGAGCTAACAAACCCTCAAGATGTCATAATTACTTATCAGACAGTCTTCTTTCTCAGAACTCCTGAAGAGTTCAGATCACCAACTTGTTGCCTTTGAACTTCTGAAATAGAGCAAGTGGCATTGGAATGAGTAAGTAGAGTTAATTTTTAATTCTTCACTAATGATTCTATTTTAGTCTAAGACATGAGCTCTTAGAGAAGTTTAGGGTCACCTTTTTTTGTTTTATTTTGTTTTTAATTTAATAAATCTTTATTGTTGAGATTATTACAATTGTTTTTCTTTTTTCTCCCCATAGCTCCCCTTACCTGGTTTCCACCCCACACTCTGCACTTACCTCCCTTCCACTGTCCTCACCCATAGGTGTACGATTTTTGTCCAGTCTCTTCTCACACCCCCTCCTCCCTTTCCCCCCAAGAATTGTCAGTCCACTCCCTTTCTATGTCTATTATATTCACCAGTTTATTCTGTTCATCAGATTTTTTATTCACTTGATTTTTAGATTCACTTGTTGATAGATATTGTATTTGTTGTTCATAATTTTTATCTTTACCTTTTTCTTCTTCCTGCTCTTCTTAAAGTGTACCTTTCAGCATTTCATATAATGCTGGTTTGGTGGTGATGAACTCCTTTAGCTTTTTCTTATCTGTGAAGCTCTTTATCTGACCTTCAATTATAGCTTTGCTGGGTAGAGTAATCTTGGTCCTAGGTCCTTGCTATTCATCACTTTAAATATTTCTTGCTACTCCCATCTGGCCTGCATAGTTTCTGTGGAGAAATCAACAGATAGTCATATGGGTGCGCCCTTGTAGGTAACTAAATGTTTTTCTCTTGCTGCTTTTAATATTCTCTTTGCCTTTTGCTCTTGGCACTTTATTTATGATGTGTCTTGGTGTGGTCCTCTGCAGATTCCTTTTGTTTGGGGTTCTCTGTGCTTCCTGGACTTGTAAGTCTATTTTTTTCACCAGGTGGGGAAGTTTTCAGTCATTATGTCTTCAAATAGGTTTTTAGTATGTTGCTCTCTCCTCTTCTGGCACCCCCATAATTCTGATGTTGGTATGCTTGAAGTTGTCTCAGAGGCTCCTTACACTATCTTCAAATGTTTAGATTATTTTTTCTTTTTGCTTTTCCAGTTGAGTGTTTTTTGCTTCTTTGTATTTCAAATCTTTGACTTGATTCTTGCATTCCTCTAGTCTGCTGTTAGGTCTCTGTATAATATTTTTTATTTCAGTAAGTGCATGTTTAATTTCTAGTTGGTCCTTTTTCATATCCTCAAGGGTCTCACTAAATTTATCATCCTTTTCTAGAAAATTCTTGAAAAACCTTATAACCATGATTTTGAACACTATAGCCAGTCATTTTTCCTCCATTTCTTTCATTTGTGATCTGTTTCTTTATCTTTGCATTTTCACTGTTTCCCTGAGTTGGTAGAGTAGCTCTGTGTACTAGGTGTCCTATAGGGCCCAGTAGCTCACCCTCCCCAGTTACCTGAGGTGGACACTCTTGGTGCAACCTTTTGTGAACTGTGTATACAACCTTGTTATAGTTAAATATTGATTGTTGTTGGTATTACTGGGGGGAATTTATTCTCAGAGAATTTTTCTCTATAATTTGCCTAAGCAAACATTGCTCCCATATGGTGAAAATAACACCAGGACTAAGCTCTTCATGTTTTGTCCAATCCTCTTTCTAGGGTATCATGCCGATTCCATTTATTACAAGTGTTTCATAGATGCTACCAAGGCAATTCAGTTCGAGTCCGCACAGTTTGACATTTTTAATTCTTGGGATTCAGGCCACCAGTAAGTGGGAAAGCCCAGATTTGTAAAAACCTTATTATGCATTAGTAGTGGTACCAGTAGTAGGAATAGTGATAGTGAGTATTCACTGAGAACCAGGCATTATGCCCTTCACATACACTTCTATAGTTGATGCTCAAAAAAAACCCTTGTGAAGTGCACATTGTTGCCATTTATCAAGTAGGAAAACAAGATTCAAGAAGGTTAAATAACTTGCCCCAAATCAGATCTGAGAAATTGAGGTGGCTGAACTCTGATGAGGTTTCTTATTTTTCAAAGGCGTCTTTCATAGCTATGGAACTCTAAAGTGCCTGTAGATGCAAAATAATGTCCTAATTCAGGGATTGATTAGACAATAATATTGTGAAATTCCACTTAAAATTGTAAGATTCAAATTTGGAAGAAACTTCAAGAGTCAGATGATTAACCCTTTATTTAGTAAAAGAAAATAGAGGTCCAGAGGGGGTGAGAAACTTTTCCCGGGCACCCCACTCTTTAGTAGCAAAAGAAAAATTAAAACACATGTACTCTCTTCTTACCTAAGGCGTCCTTCTTTATCTTTATTTATTCTCCCCTTTACCTCTCTGGAATATGTTCCTGTGTCTAGAGTAAGCAACCTATTTCTTTTCTAAATGCCCAGAGGACATTTCTCAAGGTAGAATTAGAGTCACTATAAACCCTAAGTAAATATTCACTTCTGGATAGCCACTGTGGGTTTCTTCTTGTCCCTAAAGCCTTCTTCCCCTCACTAACATACATATGCAATGTACAATCTCCCTCAAAATTGTTTACTGAACACATCTCCATATGCCAGTGATCAGATGAAGTAGCCATCTAGATTCAGCAACACCCCAAAGTTACTTAAAATCCACAGTGTGGGTGTGCAAACCAAATTGCAAAAGGATTGTCAGTTTCAGATGTGCTGCTTGGATTTAGAATGCTTTCCATAATATTTTATAAGCACTAAAAACAGAATGCTAATATAGATTCCATACTTTCATGTACAAATAGATGTAGAAAAAGACCACTATATATTAAACTCTAGAATTCTTATCAGCCACAGAGAAAGCAACAAAACAAATGCAATGAAACAAGGGAAACATTTTTTGTTTTTTTACTAAATTTCTTTTTAAATGTTCAATGTTTGATACAGAATGATTCCTATACAGAACAGCTCTGCATAAGAAGGAGTAGAAAGTTGTCTCAGAGATAAAAAGAATGGGGAGAGGAGGGAGAACATGAAGATGAAGCCAGTTTGATGACACAAGGCTTCATGCTGGTACACCATCTTCTCCAGTGAATTCTGTAAACTCATAAAATTTAGGAGGGCAATTGTTTCTGGAAAGAAAAGATACACAATCTTCACCCAAATTAACAAGTGGTCAAAGAGTGGGACACGCAAACCTGGAGGCAGGAAGGAGCACCCCTCATTTACAAATTCATGGGGCCAGCTCTGAACTGCTAAAAACCAGTATTGACATATGGCTTGTTTTTAAAAGACAGTGCTTCTCAGAGAAACACAAGCTTCTGATCAAAACCTGCGCCCAAATTCTAGAGTTCTCTATCAGTTTAAAGTTCATTTATTTCCTCAGAAATGGTTAAAGATGTGAGCTCTACAGACAGACTTCCTGGGTTTGAATCTTTACTCTGCCACTGACTACCTGGAATACCTTGGTCAACTCTTTTTCCAGAGTCTCTCTCTGCCTCTGGAGATAACAACAGTCTCTTTTTTTAAGGGTCTTTTGACTATTAAAGAAACCCAAGCAATGAACTTGTTAAGAGTGGCTGGCACAGAGTAGGCTAAGCACATGTTGTCGTTAGTAAAATTCCCAACAGCCATTCTGCCACCTACCTGTGCACCGTCCTATTGGAAGTGTGGCACGCAGGATTTTAGACCTCATCACATTGTACCAATATGCTAATAGAGGCCAAACCATTTAATAAAATGCCTTTCTCTGATCCCATATTTTAGCCTACTTAGCTGTGTCACCTGGCTACCATATCATACCCATCCTCCAGCCTCCTCCCTCCTTGTCTCAGACATACTAAATATAATTCCCTACTTCCTCTCTTCCCACCTTCATATCACTGTGTCTCCACTCTCCCTATAAACGACATACTCCACAGTTTCCCATGACATGTAATAGGATTGCTGTATTCATCATGCCCTCTGGGGTCATCCCACAAAACTAAAAAAGAAACTAGCATCTAGCCTCCATTTTTTCTTATTTATTCTTTCATCTTACTTCCTGACAGGTCCCATTCTAGACGCTGACTCTGGAATCCCAGTTCTTGATTTCAAAAAGCATTTCCTACAGGCATCTTAGGAAGTGTCTAGACATCAAGACCTGGTGTAGTTGCTGAAACAGTCAGGTCCAATGAATCAGTGAATGCTGCATTTTAATGTACCCACATTTTTAAAGGTTGAAAGTAAGAATTTCAATGAGCTTTCTGTTTACCTTGGTTTTGAACGTATAGGAAAATTAAATGCATTCATACTGTTCATTGTCAAAGGCAGGATTGTCATAGAAACACAAAACCTTTTCATAACCTAATGGCAGATCATGAAGTTTGATTTCATCATTTCACCACAGAGGAGATAGAAATTTCCCAATGTTCCACTGTTATTTGAAATTCTAGCTGATTCAGTTCAGTGTTGTTATGATTAAACAAGAGTGACTTTCCTGAAATTGAATGTTATGAGAAATTCTATGTATTATTATATTCTGTTTCTAGTCTAATAAAGTTCTTCCATATAAAGGCATTGATTATTTTATTTTATTAGGTCACACGGACTACAGTTAGTATATGAGTGTTTATCCTTCACAACACTTTTAATTTAATATACAAAGATACGGAAGGCAGAAGGGGATAGTTGGGAGAGAAAACACATACACTGCAAATAAATTTTGAGTTACCCTACAATGAAATACAGATAAATAACACCCACACTCACAGTGGAGGGAATGAAAACACACAGACACACACACATACACACACACACACACACACACACACACACACACACAATAAAAGGCAGTTGAAGAGAAAGGGGCAGTGATACTGGGAACACTTGGCTAAAGGTAGTACAATGAATTATAAAGTTTATTTCACTATCCCTCCCATCACAATATGGAAAAAAAAAACAGCAAGTCAGTTGGATGGTCTACATTATCTGTCAATAAGAGAGAGAGAGCAGCTCAGTGAAAGAAGCACTTTCTTTTTATGGTTTTGTATCCTAAGTGAAGTTAGTCACCAGAAACATGGATCAAAATAACCAATAATATTGTCAATAAAAAAACATGTTCCAAAAATCTCTATGATTTTTCCCCTGAATTTTATATAAAAAAATTCAGCATATGATTTTTTTTATAAATTGTCCTTCAGTGAAATACTGGGATAATAATGTTGGAGTCAAGAGTTTGGATCTTGAAAAATGCCCCCGTGGTTTGGTACAGTTGTCAAATGACAAAGACATAGCATCGTTCTGATACCATTACTTTCCAACTGAATGTTGCTTCAGTTAGTGTTGTGGTGGAAATGAATATCTCTATGATTAGGAGTGAAGCTGCCAGCTACATGGATAGGGATTACCCATGGATGAGTTCAGGAGGAATGTCAGAAAGGAAAGTCTTTTCTCAGAAAGCAGTTGTTGAACTCACACACTTGCCTAATCTCTTAAAAGCAAAAAGAGCCAGACAAGTGTGGTTGAGCATCACCCTATGAACCAGGAGGTCACATGTCAGGGTTATGGGCTCAATCCCCAGTAGGGGAGGTGCGATAAGCAGCCAATCAATGATTCTCTTTGATCATTGATGGTTCTTTCTCATTCCTTCTCCCTTCCTCTCTGAAATCAATAAAAATATTCTATATAATAAAAAGCTAATATACAAATCAACCTAAGGGAAGAAGGACCAGTCACTATGACGTGCACTGACCACCAGAGGGCAGACACTAAACACAGGAGCTGCCCCCTAGTGATCAGTACACTCCCACAGGGGGAGCACAGCTCAGCCAGAAGCTGGTTCATGGCTGGCTAGCATAACATTGGTGGTGGGAGCCTCTCCTGTCTGCACCATGGTGCAAAGGATGTCTGACTGCCAGCTTAGGCTCACTCCCCAAGGGCTTCTGGGCAGTAGTGCCACCGGACCTCTGGCATTCTTTTAAAAAGAGCAAAAAGAAACAGCTGAAGCTTAGAACATATATGAATTTCTTGACATTTTGAAGAGTAATAAAGACGTCTCAGTCATGTATGGGAAAGAACATAATACTGAAGCAGATTCTTGGTTCCTTATAAAAGGCTGGATCTTTCATGGACAAATCCAAGTTTGAAGTTCTTGGGTGTTTGTGTCATTAGTAGTGGCTCTGACTGACATTCATTTTTATTAATTCCTAGGACTGTGAGCAAATTTGGCTTCATTAGACACTGCACTTCCCTAATTTTGTGGCAAATTGGTAAGTTCACTTTGAGAAAACCTGTTTATCAATTAGAAAGTTTCTGTTAGGTAATAATTCCAATTGGTTAGCAGCTAAGGAAACTGTCTATTGGAAATGCCTGATGAAACTGAATTCTGGTAGAATTGGACAGTTAAAAATTCTATAAAAATCTAAAGAAGATTGTAAATTATACTTCTGACACAATGACCGCTAATCATCAGGAAATGGATTAGATTTTTTCTTTGATGAAGTGACTCAGTATTTTTATATATGCTGTGAATACAAACTTCGTGGTATAAATAATTCAGAAAGATTTTTTTTCAAAGAAGGAGGCATCACAGTGGAAGTAGTATTGGCAATATGTTCTGCTTTTACAGATTGCTGTGTAGAACATGTTCAATCAAGTAATATTTTTATGACCGCCTTCTGAGTATCCATCAGTGTCAAGTAAATACTATGGCTCACTTTTATTTTTAGTTATTCTCAAGTCTACAGTCCTTGACTGAGATTCTGCTAATGGCTTTTAATTTGTGGCTTTTACTTTGAATTGTAATTATACGCTTGATATATTACTCAATTGGTACTGTGGAAGACTTTAAAAGTTTTTAAATCCTTGAGATCTGAAACTGATCTTTATGATAAAATGCCCATCCCCGGTTGCATTGTGACATAATAAAAGTAGGGGTACAAAAGCATTACTGACCCACAGAGGCTGCACCCTAACATTGTTATCTCTTTGATTAGGAAAAAAGTTATGCCAGTACAAAGGTTATAACTCATTATTCTGATTATAGAAAATATTTCTTTTTTTTTTCAAATTAAAGATATGTAAAAGGACAATCAGCAAGTTAAGGTGATCATTAAAACAATAATTAAAATGCATTAAATTTTGTGTGACATGAGACATTTAATATTAACTGAAACAAAAAGCATAAAAAGACATTTTAACAATAGCTAATTCTAAGAATAGATGAGATTGTTCTTTTCTTCTTTCTTTTTGTTTATATTTCCCAATTTTACTATCCTGGGCTTAGGGTTCACTATGTTAAAATGATAACTTCATGTTTGCACTATTAAAAATCTAACCATAATTGTAATTTTTAACTGTATTAGACATTTACAAATATAGGCTTATTTCCAGCTTGGTCTTGAATGTATTCTCATATACTCTTTCAGGAACTGAATTGTTTCTACATGTTTTTCAAAATAGTTTTGGCCCTAACCAGTTTGGCTCAGTAGATAGAGCGTCAGCCTGCAGACTGAAAGGTCCCAGGTTCGATTCCAGTCAAGGGCGTGTACCCTGGTCGTGGGCATATCCCCAGTAAGAAAGGTGTTTCTCTCTCCCTTCCTCTCTGTAAAAAAAACAAAACAATAAAATGTATTTTAAAAAATTATTTTGTATGAGATTGACTGCTAAGTGGCTACATGCAGTTTAATATACTGTTTATGTTATAGGAGCATCCAAACTATGTTCCCCTTTTCAACCACAGACCTACATCTACTCCAGGAAGCAAAGGGGAGGGAAGGCATTTTTGCTAATTGTCCAAAGTCACAGGAGGTACTAGTAAAGGGCTTGTTAACAAATAAGATTTCTACATAAATATTCATTTTAAAGCACTTCTTATAACATGGTTTCTATAATTTAGAAGCCTATTTCTATACACGAATACCTAATTTGCCTTGGAAAATTGAAATCCACCTGATGGGAAGTCAATGGGAAATGGAGGTGGGAAGTAAGAGGATGGGTAGAGGGGCAATAGGCAAAATGAGAAAGAAAATGTGTCTCTTAAAATTACAGACAAAAAGCATTAATGAGTCATTTTAAGTACTTTATTTTCCACCGTATAAGACGACCCCCACCTTTTCCAGTTAAAATATAGAGATTGGGATATACTCCCCCTATAAAAACAACACCTGGTATATAAGATGACCTCTAACTTTTGAGAAGATTTTCCTGGGTTAAAAAGTCGTCTTATACACCCAATAATACGGTAGCAAATGCTGGGTGTAGACCCAGAAAACACTTATACTTTGGAATAGGTAGAAGGGACTTTTTATATTATATTTAAACAACCCATACTACAGTGTTAAACAATGGTTGCTAGCTTTGCTGCATTTAATTATCAGTAAAAAATTCATTAATATGATGACACTTGTCAAAACTGTTTGTTTTCCAGATAAAACCTGCATATACTAAAATACCTAATCCTTGAAGTATGGATTTAAAGTGTGGGAAAAGATCACTTGGAAGTGAATAAAGTTGAATCCAGGCCTACCTTTGCAGCTGAAATTTGAAAATGAGAAGAATGGATATATTTCTGATTTCTGTGGATCTACTGTTTAAATGCATTTTCTGGAAGACATATTTTTAAATGCTCTTTACTGTCAAACACAGATTGGGAAGAATTGGATCCATCCCTATTAACAGGGAGAGTTTTGATGAGAAATATGTTAACAATGAGGATTATGTTCAAACTTACCACTTATGTATACAATTACCATTTTAATATCTTCTAAGGTATTTTCATACTTATTACAAACAGGCTTCCGTAATACTTTTAAATTGACCTCGTTGGAGTGCTGAGGAAGGTAAGTGTTTGCCCACGTGCTTGTTTCCAATTTGTCCGGTTCATCCCATCTTTCCAGAATTTTGTTATTATAGGCTTCACACAAAATGTAAAGTAGAGCCCACAGTGTATTGTACTTTTTGCTTGCTAATGCACAATTCCTACAGCAGGTATAAATAAAAATTGATTAGAACGGTTTTACCTGCCATATGGAAGTCCAATATCAAGCTTCGAGGAATAGCCTCCGACAGTTATATACTCTAATACCTTGGCTCTTTATGATAATATTCTAAGGGCAAGTGCAGTTCATAGTTTCTATTTTTTTTCCTCTTACTACATTAACCTATTGCAATTTTGATTTCAATTACCTTGTAATGCATATAAAAATAAATTACAGAGAGAAAATATTACAGAGGTTTAACAAGTTAATGGTAAATTAAATGCAACTCTCTTCTTCATTATGCAAATCTGTATCGCGGTGGAACATTTAGCTCTCTCTCCTGGATAGATGGCACTCAGCATTTCACATGCAGATAAGTCAACAGCTCCAGTGAACTTTTGCCTCACGCATGCATTAATTCAAGAAGTAAATGCTGAAGTTTTCTAATTGTTTTGTCAACCCATAGGTAAGGTAAACCCAAAGTTACTGCTTTATATAGAACATCCATTTCTTGTCATGTCATTCAGGATGTTCCTTCTGAAGAAGGTTATTGTGCTCAGTGGTGAGCAAAGAATTGCTCATTTTGATTTAAAATTTAAAAATGTAAATACATTTAATTACTTTTTTCTCATTAAATGACTAAGATCATTTAGTTTTCTTGTCATAATTAATGGAGACAATTTTCTTCTCTTGCAATAGTTCCCACATTTTTACAAAAATCTTGCCTATGTCAAACAGAATGAATCAGTTTCCATTTACTAAAGTTTAATTGGGGAGATGTAGATAAAAGGGTACAAAGTTACAGTTAGAAGATGAGAGAGTTCTGAAAATCGAATGCATGGAATTATGATTATTGTCAATAATACTGATTATATACTTCAAAATATGTATTAAATGTTCTTATGACAAAAAGTAATTATAGTTATAACATGGTGGATGTATTAGCTAAAACGATGCTGATAATATTGCAATATATTAATGTTTCAAGCAAACATATTTATTGTACGCATTAAAGTTACACAATTTTATATGTCAATTATATCTCAAAAAAATGATTGAAATTATTCAGGTACCACTTGTTTTTGCAAAAAAAAATCTATTTTCAATCTAAATCTCATTTTAATATATTTTCCTTTTTCTTAATCTTAAACTTTTTTTATTATTGATTAAAGTATTACATATGTGTCCTTATCGCCCTATTGCTCCATCCATCCATCATGCCTTCACCCCCCTGCTGTCTGTGTCCATTGGTTATGCTTATATGCATGCATACATGTCCTTTGGTTATTTTGATGCAGAGGTAGCTCATACTTCTACTATCAATTTGAAAATTTTTTAGTATAAATTGCCTTAAATCAGTTAACATCAAAAATTTCTATATACTTTTAATAATTTCTTAAACTTTAAATGCAAATGTTTTCCAAGGAAATTTAAACATCTTGTAAACATAATAGTCAAAATTATTTTATTCTTTTTTAATTTAATAAATCTTTATTTTTCAGATTATTACAATTGTTCCTCTTTTGTTGTTTCTTCTGACATTTAAACAAAGAATTAGTTGATGACCAGGGTAAAATAGGAGAAAAAGAAAAATGTAGAAGGATCACATTCTCTAGAATCAGGCAGCCATTGGTGGAAACCTCTATGGATTATGGGAGTTAATCTAGAAGGGGAACGCATACTATCCAAGAGTTTCAGCAGGTGTTCCAAAGCATCCATCAGTTCAAAGCAGTCCAACCAGTTACAAGAATTCAGCAACAAGTGATTAAAACTCAGCAACGAGATTTTGTAAAGCTGATGGCATCTAGAAAGAAACTTGAGAGGTCAGGAAGTGGGTTTCATTCCCAGAAATAGACACTAGAAATAAGGAATATACCCAGTATTTTGACAGGGCATGGTAAAATATATAAATGACCACAATGGGAATTAGGAACTATGCTTCATGGGCTTTCTATACTTAAGAAGAGATAAAAAGGGGAGAATCCAAGATGGCGGCATAGGTAAACACCTATACTGTTGCCTCGCACAACAATTTCAAAACTACAACTAAAAGACAGAACGGACATCATCCAGAACCACACGAAAGCTGGCTGAGTGGAAGTTCTACAACTAGAGGGAAAGAGAGGGGCTCGTGGAGACCCAGAGGAGCTGCAAAAAGCTGAGGTACGGAGACGCGCGCTGAAAGAGCGGGTGCCGGAGTACCTGGCTGGCTTTCTCTGGCAGGAGGGAAACGGAGACTCTCAACAGCATTGAACCCCTTATCTTACGACACTAAACCCCAGATCCAGCCGAAACTCATACAGGGGAGCTTGGACTGTGAAAAGGGAGAAGTGCACGGAAATTTAGGGGAGTCGCAAAGGATCGGAGGTCTGGTTGCGCACGGCACCACGCCGAGGACGGACTGCTGATTGTGCCGCTGGCTTTCGCGAGTGGGCGGGAGACAGACCCTCCCAACTGCGCCACTTCTGAGTCCACTGGGCCCCTGTTTTGGGCGAAACCCTGGGGACCTAGACTCGTGTGGTCCTGGTTCGCAGGGGAGCCGGAAAGGCAGCGGTTGGAGGCGCTGCGGGTGCGCACGCACAAGGACTGCTCCAGCCATTACCCAGTCACGTGAGACTCAGGGGCTGTGGAGGGCGGGGCCGACTGGAAGGCAAGGCGGTCCCTTAAACCCTGAGACTCCACCCTCCCAAGCTCAGCAGAGGCTTCTTCTGCTGAATCCAGCACAGAAGTTCCCCCGGCACAGTGAAAATGCCGAGACAAGGGAAGGGATTACAAGCAAAAGAAATGGAGGAAAAAAAACGACTGGATATAGAGTTCAAAACCACGCTTATAAGGTTTTGCAAGAATATGCTAGAAAAGATGGATAAATTTAGTGAGACCCAAGAGAAGATAATAAATACACTGACTGAAATGAAAACTATTATGCAGAGTACTAACAGCAGACTAGAGAAAGGCAAGGATCAAGTCAAAAATTTGAAATATAAAGAAGCAGAAAACATTCAACTGGAAAAGCAAGAAGAGAAAAGAATCCAAAAATGTGAAGATAATGTAAGGAGCCTCTGGGACAGCTTCAAGTGTACCAACATCAGAATTGTGGGGGTGCCAGAAGAGAGAGAGCAAGATACTGAAAACCTGTTTAAAGAAATAATGACTGAAAACTTCCCACATCTGGTAAAAGAAATAGACTTACAAGTCGAGGAAGCACATAGAACCCCAAAGAAAAGGAACCCAACGAGGACTACACCAAGACACATCATAATTAAAATGCCAAGAGCAAAAGAGAAAGAGAGAATATTAAAAGCAGCAAGAGAAAAACATTTAGTTACCTACAAGGGAGCACCCATACGACTGTCAGCTGATTTCTCAACAGAAACGATGCAGGCCAGACGAGAGTGGCAAGAAATATTCAACGTGATGAACAACAAGAACCTACAACCAAGAATAATCTATCCAGCAAAGCTATCATTCAGAATTGAAGGGCAGATAAAAACCTTCACAGAGAAGAAAAAGCTAAAGGAGTTCATCAACTCCAAACCAGTATTATATGAAATGCTGAAAGGTACCCTTTTAGAAGAGGAAGAAGAAAAAGGTAAAAGACAAAAAATTATGAACAACAAATACA
>JAAGEH010000045.1:3780982-3801194 GCA_011751065.1 Lasiurus cinereus | reverse complement strand
TCTTCTTCTTCTTCTTCTTCTTCTTCTTCTTCTTCTTCTCCTTCTCTCTCTCTCTCTCTCTCTCTCTCTCTCTCTCTCCCCTCTCTCCTCAAACATAAGCTGAGATCATATATATATCCATCTAAAGCATCTGTATAAGAGAACCTGTAGCTATCGAAACTATTATAATATACAATTCACGTGCTAGGTCACTAAATTCTCAAACACACTGTATTATTTTGGTCATTATCCCAATTTCTTACAGATGAGGAAAGCCAAGCTCAGAGATTTTGTATAAATTGCCAAAGTCACACAGTTTGTTCAGAGAAACCACAATTTAAATGAAGGTCACTTTAATTTGGTGTAAAATATCGGCCAGTGTTAACATGGCACTAAAAATGCACAGACAAAGAAATGATGGTTTCTATTTAACAGGATAATTTGAAGACACCATCTCTATTTTTATATCATTCTTCCAGGAGCCCTTAAGCTTTCTATTGAAACCCAACTTCCTTTTGATATAAATTCCTCTTATTCTGAAGTAAATCACTTGAAATAGAACAAGCATACTGTATTTTTATTTGGTTTTATCCTTTCCTACTTATTGGCAGTTAGATATGTAATTAAAGGAAAATAATATTTACTACACAAAGTGGCTTTTTGGTGTGTTCTTTAAAGGTTTCACTATTTTCCTGGTTAAAATGTATAATTACCTTTAATTCTGGCAATTGTGTATAACATAGCTAAGACATTAGGGACAAAACAACTAGAAGAAGGATGCTGACTTTTAAAAACAAGTTTAATTAATTATTATTACTAATTATTGAAAACAAAAATACAAACATTGTATTGATTTGCAGCATATCTGGGTTCTCAGCCAATTTCTTGTTAAATTTAAACATAATGTTTTGCCGAGACCGGTTTGGTTCAGTGGATAGAGCATCAGCTTGCAGACTCAAGGGTCCCAGGTTTGATTTCAGTCAGGGGCATGTACCTTGCTTGCAGGCACATCCCCAGTAGGGGGGGGCGGGTGCAGGAGGCAGCTGATCGATGTCTCTCTCTCATCAATGTTTCTAACTCTCTATTTCTCTCCCTTCCTCTCTGTAAAAAATCAATAAAATATATTTAAAAAATAAAAATAAATATAAAATAAACATAATGCTTCTACACAGATCACAATGCTAAAACCAATTAGGGACACACAAGCCATTTCTCCTGATTAAAAGGGGTCATTGAAACTGAAATACTTATTCCCATGCTCTCATATAAAGAAATGCGCTAGATATCTTAAAACATGCCATTGACTCTGTGACTTTCACATGAAAATGTTGAATTAGGTGGGTGTCCTGTCTGATGGGCAAGTGGAACATTTTCAAAGAAATATTTCGAGAAAGGAGACTCTTTGGAATTCAGCGCACCCTGGAGAAAAGTCGCTGTCATATAAAGGTAATCAGCTTGTGCTCCGGTCCAGCTGCCTGCTTGTCAGGAGGCGGACAGTCATGACAGCAGTGCTCACTAGCACACATGTGTCTGGCTGTGTCTACCTGCCAGGGGCCTTCTCATCAGAACTCGGGGTGCGGAGGCTCTGTTCTGCTCTTTTTACCAGTAAATGCAATATCTTATTTTATTATAACCGACTGTCACCCCAGTGATGAAAGAGACCTGGGTACTGCAAATCTGATAAGACCGCAAACATGTCTCAGAATTTGTCTTTGCATTTCCCAATCCCGCTGAATAAGCTGCGAGACATCCTGATTCTCCCGAAACCTAAGTCTCCGGAAACATGCCCTTTGATTTCTACTTTTGAAATTACATTTCATTTTTATCTCTTAAATCAAGTACCGCGTTTCTCTCTGAAGTTCACCCTGCATTGAGTATTCATGATATTCTCACCCAGCTACCTCCATGGTCTTTTGTTGATTCAAAGTAATTGCAGCCAAAGCCTCCTGCATATTGACTATTTTTAACCGGTTTTAAAGACATAGTCGGGGACTTAGTGTGCTTTCCAACTTATTCTCATCATGAAACTTGTTCTTTTTCTCGATTTTTCAGCAGTATTTGCTAATGCCAGCTTCTGTGAGGGAAGCATAAGTTTATTTTTTCATCAAAAAATCAGCATCCTTCTTCTAGTTGTTTTGTCCTTTATGTATTAGCTATGTTATACACAATTGCCAAAATTAAAGGTAATTACAGTGGTACCTCGAGATACGAGTTTAATTCGTTCCGTAACCTTGAGGCGTGGGAAATTATGAGATGCTCAAATCGCGGTAAACTGGTGGGTCGTGTGCAGTAGGCCGATACATGCGATTACTCCTATCTCAACTGTTGCTGGTATTTCAAAGCAAAAATCGCTCGCTCCACGGCTCATATCTCAAAAATCTCGTATGTTAGGGCACTCGTATCTCGAGGTACCACTGTATATAGGAAAACTATCGTTGCAGATCCCATGTGACATAGTCTCAAGGTTTAGGAGTTTCTGTTTACTAGCAAAAAATATCTATAATCATAAAAGCATAATATGCTAATTAGACCAGATGTCCTTCCAGATGACCTTCCAGACGAAGCTGGGGCTGCAAGGGAAGCCTGGATCCAGGGTGCCAGAGGGAAGGCAGTGCTGGCAGCCAGGGGAAGGAAGGAATTCCGTGCATGGGGTCTCTAGTATCTGAATAAAAGTCCTCTAATTGGCTGTGCCTATTCTCACAAAGTTATGCTACTACACCTAATTGGGTTCGTATGTATAATAAATGATAAGTGAATATTTAATCAATTGAACTGCAGGCTACAAGGAAACTATGGCAGTAATAAAAAATAGTATTTAAGCTGAGACTGGTTTGGCTCAGTGGATAGAGCGTCGGTCTACGGACTGGGGGGTCCCGGGTTTGATTCCGGTCAAGGGCATGTACTTTGGTTGTGGGCACATCCCCATTAGGGGGCGTGCAGGAGGCGGCTGATCAAAGTCTCTTTCTCATCAATGTTTCTGACTCTCTGTCCCTCTCCATTCCTCTCTGTGAAAAATCAATAAAATATATTTTTTTTAAAAATAGTATTTGGAATGGCCAAACCTGGGGATGAATCTTAATATCTTCTGTGGGCATTTTTTTTTCCTAGAAGCTCAACTGAAATTCTCCTTTGGAGTCCCCTATGATGAAATACTGAACGGTGTGTTTGTTAATAGCTATTGACTCCCAGCTTCAAACTGACCCTGTGCTCAGTTCTGTGATCCTGGAGCTAGAATTCTGCAAAACACATTTCTGGTCCCTGCTGAACTCTGCCCACATGGGAACACAAGCAAGAGACGTGACGTTTCCTGTTGCCTCTGGTTCCTGACACCATTAGCCAGCAACACTTCCTTACGTGGGCAGGAGTGGCTGGTCCCCAAAGCAACCGATCGGCTGGTATTTCCCATACTCCGGGACCAGTCTCATTTCTCCCTCGGAGTAGTAAGGCACCAGGTGGCCTGATCTTCCTTGTGAAAGGACTGGGTGATGTCCCACTGGAATGGATACAACATTCCAAAGGCACCTGTGCTAGTCAGGCAGTGTCCCATCCTCAGGGACCCGCCGTCTACGGTAGAATTTCTTCCTCTTCACAGAAGCGTCTGTTCTTCCCTGAAAACCCTCCATCTGATTGGATCGGGCCCACCCAGGTAATCTTTTTTTTATATATATAATATATTTTATTGATTTTTTTACAGAGAGGAAGAGAGAGGGATAGAGAGTTAGAAACATCGATGAGAGAGAGACATCGATCAGCCGCCTCCTGCACGCCTCCTACAGGGGATGTGCCTGCAACCAGATTACATGCCCTTGACCGGAATCGAACCTGGGACCTTTCAGTCCCCAGGCTGATGCTCTCTCCACTGAGCCAAACCGGTTCGGCACACCCAAGTAATCTTGGACAATCTCCCTTGTTTAATGTCAATTTATTCTGAATTTATCTCATGTATAAAATAACTTTAGGCAATACCTAGCTTCACATTTGATTGACTAAATAAGGACTCTGGCCTTGGTAAATTGGCAGAAAGAACTAGCTATCACTGGTTCTGAGACAGGAAATGTAGATAAGTAGGTACTCAGTTCTCCTGCCTTTGAATGGAACATAAGTTTAGCATTTTTTGTTGACAAGGCACCACTATCTCACAAGTCATTGCCACTTTGTAGTAAAAAACAAACAAAACATCTACATGTTTAAAGTTTCCCATTGTTAAAAACACAGAAGCAGCCCTAGCCAGTTTTGCTCAGTGGGTAGTGTGTCAGTCTGCAGATTGAAGGGTCCCAGGTTTGATTCTGATCAAGGACATATGCCTAGGTTGTGGGCTCAATCCACAGTGTATGTGTGTGTGTGGTGGGGGGAGGGAGAGAAGGCGTAGGCAGGAAGCAGCTGATCAAAGATTATCTCTTATTATTGATATTTCTTTCTTTCAGTCTCCCTTTCTCTAAAATCAATAAAAAATATATTTAAAAAACAACAACACAAAAGTAAATGCATTTCATATGGGTCAAATCTAATCTTAAAATTAATTCTTAGGAAAAGATACCCAGTCACGTATGAAAAAAAGCAGTTTGACAATGTTGAATTCACAGGTTTTACCCTAATAGTCTTTGGTTAAATTAAATATTGCTAGTTGATTAAAAATAAATCTAAGATCACATTTATATTACCTGAGATTGTAATTTGAGACATTTTCCCATGGCAATGTGTCTATAAATATACTAGTCAAAGCTATAAATTCTTCTAAACAAACATCATGCAATGAAATAAGTCTTTTGAAGCAATACATACATTTTTTTTTTCTAAAGGGAAAATTTGACTAATTTGCATCACTCTACTGAAATCACGTAAATGGTAAAAATGTTGATATAATGCCACGTTTATAATCTCCCAAATTAATTCAGACTCTAAGGGTTTCCTGTCAAAAATTTTTAAAATAATATTTTGCTGAATATACCCCATCCATTTGAAAAGCACCTAGCTCAATTGCCTGGTAAGTTTATTCACGAGCTCTAAAATTTTATGTGCTGTCTTCGAGAACAAAACCAAACATTCATATTATTTCTAGAAAAATAGGAAAGAATTTGCCAGCGTTAAGTTTGAATTATTATACCAGCTGCTCTTCAGACCATATTTGACCTCTTTATGAAAACGAAATCTCTCATCTGTAGGCACAAGATGTTCGCCATTCACACACAATTCAACCATGAGGTTTTGTATAATAAAGAAAGGTCTTAGAGATGAAAGTCTCAGGATGCTTCAAGTCATTGCAGAAGGTGGTGTGTCATGGAGAAGAGAAAAGCATGAATGAAAGGTAATTCTTTAACAATAGTCTCACTGCAGAGCAAAATAGAACTTTCTAGGGTGCCTAATTCTAATGCTAATGCCTACAAGGATTTCTAGGAAAGGAGGAAAATTATTTTGTGAAAATAATGTTTCCCTTTTGAAAGCTTTCTGCTCTTCGATAAACTCCATGGGCAAAGGAGGGAAAAGAGTAGTTGAGTATTCTCTCTGGTATCAGTATACCCCAACATTTAACCCATTCTTTTTCATAATCCACAGACTAGTGAGATCAGTGACTCTAAAAAGCAAGAGTTGGATTTTTACCAACTTAATAGGAAAGAAGATCTTCATATAAAAAACCTGAATTCAGCAAAGAACAATATACACAAATGACTGAAGTTAAGGAAATTGTATGCCATTGATTCACAAAAAAAAAAAAAAAATTCTATGGCATGTTAGAGATAACATAACAACAGCATAAAGTAAGAAAAGGAAGATCAAGATTATCACAGGAGGGACTGAAATTTAACGCATGGTAGGCCTGAAAGGAAATGAACTCCCCTCCATCTTGTCCTATAGGGCTGGGCCCCCTGCCTAAACCCCCTCCCTTTTCTGGGAGGGGCCACAGGTGTGCCAGCAATGTCCCACCCGGCTCGATCTCTCACCTCACTGCTGAGCCAGAAAGAGGTTGAGAGCCAAACCCGGGTTTGAATAAAGACCCTTTGCTTTTGCATCAGAAAAGGCTCCTTAGTGGTGGATTATTGGGGACCCGGAACTCTGGGCATAACAGGCCTTAGTGAGAAGTGACATCTAGGCAAGGAAGTGTGGTTTGGAAATATCCTAAGTAGTGGAAACTGCCAGAAGAAAAACTATGAGAAAGAGACATGTATGTTCCAGGCACAGCCAGGAAGTCAGGAGAACCAGACCTCAGTAAACAAGGGGCAGTGTGTGAACATGTGAGACCACTAGTAGGACACAGTCCAGATCCTGTAGCACTTTTGTAGTCTAACTTCTGTCTTCTCTTTAAAAAACACTAAGAGTTGGAATTTGCCAGTGTCAAGTTTGAATGATTATACCAGCTGCTCTTCATACAACATTTGACCTCTTCATAAAAACCAAATCTTTCATCTGCAGGCTGAAGATGTTCCCTGTTGACATACAACCGTGAAGTTTTATATAATAAGGAAAGGTCCTAGAGATGAAACTCACAGGATGCTTCCAGTCATTTCACAAGGCTTACATTTAAAACACTGCAGGTCCATAATCAAAAGCATTAACCTGTGTCTACCTAAGGTTGAGAGAAGTTTCTCTATGGCTCTTTCAGATGTATGTACATGTGATTAATTTTCAAGCACGGAATAACCTTTTAAGATAAGGATGCTTGTCCAGAGAACAGCAAAAGCCCAGGCTCCATTCCAGTCTCACTAAATAAGAAACTTCAGGGTGGGGGGTCGATTACAATAACTGGTTTTCTGAGTCTCTAGGCCAGGGGTTCTCAACCTGTGGGTAGCGACCCCTTTGGGGGCCGAACGACCCTTTTACAGGGGTCGCGTAAGACCATCGGAAAATGCAGTTATTTACATCACGATGCATAACAGTAGCAAAATTTCATGGTTGGGGGTCACCACCACATGAGGAACTGTATGCAAGGGTCGCGGCCTTAGAAAGATTGAGAACCACTGCTCTAGGTGTAGGGAACTGTGATACACTCTTCAGTTTGAGAATCACTACAGTGGTTCTCAGTGTTGGAAACAGTGTAGGAGAAGAAAAATACAAGCTCTGGAAGCAAACAGGCATAAGTTTGAACCCCAGATCTACCATTATGCACTTGTTCTGCAAACTTTGGGGAGATAACTTAATCTCATCAAGCCTCATCTGAAAATGGGTACAATCATACAAAACATCCATAATTGTGAGGAGTTAATGCAATGTGGATAAAATGATCTCTCAACACATTGTGGTTACTCATCTATGAAGCACTCACTGAACATCAGCTGTTCTCCAAATAGGTGGTTGGTGATGGGTGTTATGGAAGAAGAATTCCAATTGCTGAGTTACCTGGATTTCATGCTCTCAGGACAGAGTGAGGGGCTCTGCCATGGATTGTGTGTAAATTTAACTGAAGTAACAGGTACATCTTGTCTCTGAGTCCTGGCTCAGTGCAGAAGAGAAGGAGCTGGGAACTGGGCTCTCGGTGACATCACAAAGATCTGGAACTTACTATACATGACCGCAGCAGAGAGAAGGCAGATATAAAAAGAAGTAGAATGTTGATGCAGCTACCAATCCAAATCCCGACCAGGAAGAGGCACATGTCACTGAGACCCAAAACCTGGTAACCTGGGGAAGCATTGGCCACAGATCAGCTGAGAGGAATTTCTCCTTGGAAGTCCCCAGTCCTGACTTTTCCATCACACACACATTACAGAGAAGAGTCACAACAGACCACCTAGTTAGTCTCTATTTAGAGCTGTGGTTCTCAACCTGTGGGTCGCGACCCCTTTGTGGGTCCAACAACCCTTTCACAGGGGTCGCCTAAGACCATCGGAAAATGCAGATATTTACATCACGATGCATAACAGTAGCAAAATTTCATGATCGGGGGTCACCACCACATGAGGAACTGTATGCAAGGGTCGAGGCCTTAGGAAGGTTGAGAACCACTGATTTAGAGAAAGACAATACTTTCCTAAGCCAGCCAAAGGGCCAGTGGGTGACATCTTATTTAGTTAATGGTATGCCTCACTACCTCCCTCATGTTTCTTTCATGATCCAGCCAGTGTACTCAACCGGACATGGGTATTTATACCCTTTGGTGTTCTGACTTATTCACTGGGTCAGGGCAGTTTGATAGGTCAGTGTTTTCTGGATTTGTCTCTTTTATCAGTTAGACCACATCTTGTATTGGGATCTCCAGGTTTTTACTCCAAGGACTGGGTTTTCCCATCACCTACTTCCTTTATACTAGTTCATTGCCCTTGTGGCCAGGGATCTTACGTTCTAGGAAGATCTTCTTTATCTTTATTTGCTCTGAAATTGGAGTTTTCTACTTTATCCTCTAGCCCAGTAGTTTTTGATGAGGGGAGGGATGAAGTGCAGATTCTGTCAACTCTCAGACATTTGGCAATGTCTGGCAGAGTGTTGGTTGGTACAACACGGGGATGCTACTGGCATCTGGTGCTAAATCTATGATGATGTAGAGAACGTTCCACTACAACAAGAAATGGTCTGGCCTAAAATGTCAGTGGCACTGTTGAGAATTCCTGCCCTAGGCCCAGAACATGTTGTTCTCCTAACCCTTTCTCATTGGACCAGGGTTCCAGGATGTTAACGTTTATTTATATATATATTTTCCCCATCATTTTGATTCCCATTGGATGAGGTGTATTTTTAATTTACTTAGGAATGTAATAAAAACTACTTTCTGAAAGACCTCTCCTTTCTCCTTCACAGGCCACATTGTTTGATGTCCTGGCTTAGGGTCAAATCTCTGGACTCATCCCTAGACATAAACACCTGACTCAGTTTATCTAGACTCAGGCTTTATTCACCTCTGGGAATCCACTGAGTTTTCTATACTAATAACTCTAAACTAGCAGTCATTTCTGTCCTGAAGAGGCAGAAGATCTGAAACTTGTTCTGGGATTGGATTCATTCTCTGTTCCACAACTCATATGTATTCCTTTCTCTACCTCTCCCGAGTTACTTCCACCATAGTGTGATGTTTTGGGTTGCACATTTTGTTCAAAAGATAAAAGAATTTATGAGTTGGCTTGGACAAGTGTAACTTTATTTTTAATGTGTTAATTACTTGGAATAAATGTATTAATCTCAAAAAAATGAAATAAAATGCATGGTGAGCACCAAGTGATGGCATATATAATGCACCGATACTCTGAAATTATTGGACTTTATAATGAATATCTCTTCAGAAGATACTGGAATTAAAAACTACATTCTCCAGCTTTTGTTAGTAGGCACAGTCTTTTAAAATAAAACATGTTACTTCAACTTGCTTTGCAAGTGCCCAAAGCCTTTTAAACAATATTCTATACAATTAGCTACATTCTAAAACCAATTAACTTGAATACATTAGTAGGTGTGCCATGAACATCCTGACTGTATTGATTAATATTTTAATAAGACATGATACTTATACTGAGTTAATAACCCCAAACTTTCCATGACTTCAAACAGCAGAAGTCTCACACCTTGCAAGAGTGTCTTTCGGCTTTGCATCAACCTCATGTAGATTCCTGGGCTGAAGGAGGCGGCAACACTTGCATTAATAATTATCAGAACAGAAAAGGGGACAAACCAAATCATGAGCTGAGTTTTGAAGCTCCAAACATGGAAACCCCTGTGTCAGGGTACACAGGACCGCCACCAACGCTCGGTGACTTTCTAGCTCTCACAGGACTAAACCCTGTCTGTGGAGTCTGCAGGACCACACGGCTATGGAGGGAACACAGGCAGGAGCACAGACAAAGGAAGCAGAGAGTCCAGAGAGAGCATCCCTTTTTGGGGGATTATGTGTTCCCACATTTTCAGGGATGTGCAGTGGCCCCACCTTCTTTAGCCAATGATGTCTGTACCCGGGTTTGATTGACAGACACCTCCCCAAGGTCACCGCAACTCCACATGTGCCTTGTCTTGCCTTAGCTCAGTCCCTTCCCCAGTGGCCTGGGAAGTGTGAGGTTGCAGCTGCCTGGTGAAGCCGCCCAGATGACCATGCTTATAATGTCTCGCCATTCTTTTGCTCCCTTCCTGTGATTAATAACTAGCTAATAACAACTGTATCAGTTACACAGATTCCGGAATAGGTGTGAACTGATAAATACAAAAACTGCTGAAGAGAAAGGGAGAGCACATTCACATAACTTTTATCACAGTAGATTGTTATCATTGTTATATTTTAATATTAGCTATTATTGTTCATCTCTTACTGTGCCTAATTTACAATTAAACTTTATATATATATATATACGGTTCAGCACTATCCACAAGTTCAGGCATCTACTGATCTACTGGGGGTTTTGGAATAGAACCCCTGAGGATAAGGAAGGAAGGAGGGACTACTGTTAAAATGTACAATAGCGTTGTCATAATTTATGCAAAAGTGTCCATATGTCTATAAACTCCAAGATTTTCATAATTATACACACACACACTGAGTGGCCAGATTATTATAATCTCTGAATGCATAATCATCTGTCCATTCAGTCTATCGCCTATATAATAAAAGACAAATTGTCCCCTCGACCAGGAGTTCGACCAGTAGGCAGGCCGGCCAACTGCCCATGTACCCTCCCCTTGGCCAGGCTGGCCGGACCCCACCCATGCACAAATTTATGCACCAGGCCTCTATGTACTTAGAGATTATGCATTTAGAGATCATAATAATCTGGCCACTCAGTAATATAATACACACAGACACACACACATATATATGTTTTTTGCTATTTTTCTGCACTTTCTGCTTCCCATGATTTCATAGGGAATTAAATTTTCTCTTGGCATGGTAATTTTTTCTATCCATCATTATTCTTTTTTCTTGAGAAATCAGAGGTAAATGCCATCTGCACACAGCATTTTATCATCAGATTTCTTGATCATCTGTTTTGGCAAGACACAGTTTTTCTTCAGGGTTCATTTTTCCTGCCCTAAGAACTGTTTGATTGTTTCTGGCATCTGTTCCTCTGTCTTCATCTGTTAACACAGAGGCGAGCAAAGCTTTGGGAGTTTGGCAGTGCCTCCATCTGCTCTAAATCCATCACTCTTGCCATGTTTTGTACTCAGGGTCCCTGCAAAACAATATGACAGAGGGCAATGTACTGACTAGAGGTATGTGTCTTGAAGGTAAGATTAATATTTTCTCATCAAACCAGAGAGCACTGCTCTGAGTTGGGGAAAGAGGGGCATTGCTTGACCTCTGAAGCCTGCTTTAACAGGTTCCTCCTTCCAATAAAAGTTCTAGAATTGCAAAGTGTGTTGATAGTAGATGTACTGCATTTCAAGTACATTGAAATTGCCCAGACTTCCTCCTTCAGTCTCAATCTTGGTTTCCATTTTCACATATGAGGTGGTACTGGACATTCATCACGACCAATCTAGCATTTTTTCCACTACTATTCAGCGAGATGGCAGTAATAACCATTGTGATGGTTTCATTTATTATATTGTACATTTTCCTTTTCCTGTCGCTTTCTGTTCATGTTACTTGGTTTTACATTTCTCTCCAAAAGAAAACATGATCCTTTTACTTTTCAGCTCCTTCTCAAAGATGCGTTTTAACTGATTTGCCAGGAATTTGAGAATGACTCACAATATAATCCATGAATTCTGCTTTTGGATGCGTGTACACCTTTGGATGTATGTACATGTGAATGTGCCTATCTTATATCTTATGATTTATATATAGTACTAGTAGCCCAGCGCGCAATATCACGCACAATGGGCTGTCCACTACTTTTCCAGAAGCCAGGGGGAGCCACACTGTCTCCAGAGGAGCTGGCGGGAGGAAGCTGAGCTGCTTCTGCCAGAGCTAGGAGGGACCCGTGCCACTTCCGCAGTAGGTGGGAGCAAACCGCAGGTGCCCACAGGAACTGGGAGGGATCCACACTGATTCTGATTCTGGAAGCAGGAGCAAGCTGCCAGTAACTGGGGGAGCCGGAAGTGAGCCGCTGCAGCCCACAAGAGCCAGGAGGCAGGCACGGTGCTTCAGGAGGCTGGAGGGGGCCGCCTCCCCCAGCACCTACAGGACCAGGAGCGGTAGGGAGGGAGGCAACTAGAGTTGTTCCATTTATGTAGCCGCGGTCATTACTGTGACACGACAATTTGCATATTACCTCTTTATATAGATAGATAAACTTACATATATATATGCAGGTATACATAAGTTTATCTATATATCTATATCTATCTATATCTATCTATATATCTATCTATAATCTATATATCTATATCTATCTATCTATCTATATCTATCTATATCTATCTATATCTATACCTATCTATCTATATATAGATATCTATATATATAGATAGATAGATAGATAGATAGATATAGTATCTCTCTCTCTCCCTCTCTCTCTGTCTCTCTCGCTCTCTCTCAACTTTACTCCTTCAACACCATGCAAAGTCCCTATCATGGCACATGACATTCCAACCTCCGTGATTTTGTTTCAACACTGCGTTGGACCCCAACTTCACCTCGCGCCAGTTCTATTTTCCTGATTGTTGCAAGTGCACATGAAACTATCCTTCTCTGATTAGGCCTTTATGAACTGACTTGTGAAGAGCTTGCTGCCTCCTCCCCTAATGTGGAAATCAAATAGAAAGCTTGCAATATTTTCCTAATTTTTACCTGCGAAGTCCATTTAACCATGCAATACAGTAATCAGCTCTTACATTAGACACCTCCTAAATGTAAACACACCTTTATTTATTCGTGCTACAATATCTGCTTAATCCAATATTCATTTGCTATTCAAATCCTTTCACATGTGTGTAAAGAGTGCCTGGGGAAGGCACATGGGCATTTCTTTAATTATTGTCAGCTGAATCCAAGGCGACAGGCAACATGTCTTGGTTACATATCTTATCAAAAAGGCAAGAGTGTGGGAGGGGAGAATCCGATATTCAACGCGATGAATAGCAAGAACCTAGAACCAAGAATAATCTATTCAGCAAAGCTATCATTCAGAATTGAAGGGCAGAGAAAGAGCTTCACAGAGAAGAAAAAGCTAAAGGAGTTCATCAACTCCAAACCAGTATTATATGAAATGCTGAAAGGTATTCTTTTAGAAGAGGAAGAAGAAAAAGGTAAAAGCCAAAAAATTATGAACAACAAATACATATCTATCAACAAGTGAATCTAAAAATTAAGTGAATTAAAAATTTGATCAACAGAATAAACTGGTGAATATAATAGAATCAGGAGCACAGAAAGGGAGTGGACTGATAATTCTCAGGGGGAAAGGGGTGAGGGGTGTACAGCTAGAGACTGGACAAAAATCATACACCTATGGATGAGGTCAATGGGAGGGAGGTAAGGGCAGAGGGAAGGGTGGGAGCTGGGTGGAAGGGTGCTATGAGGGGGAAAAAAGAGAAACAAATGTAATAATCTGAACAATAAAGATTTAAATTTTTTAAAAAAAGGCAAGAGTGTTATCAGCGTGACCTTCATTTCAGCCCAGGTGTAGGGAAGTGGGTTTTGATATGTAAATCAAGTCAAGCACCAGGAAAGCTCAGGCCTGCTCAAGAATGCAAATAATCTCCTTTGTCTTGACTTTGGATGAAACTTCCTGGTATTTGGGGGTTTAAGATAAACTTGCTGTATGGGCTCTGGGTCATTGTCTCTCCAGCAAAAGGGAGCAGTGGTCCCACCCAGTTCCCAGATTTTCCCTTCCTTTTTGTGTCTTGTCTCTTTCTTTCTTTTATTTCTCAATCCCCAGTCGCCTCTATTTGAAGAACCGGTTCATCTCTCTTTCCTTGCTGGATGCAGAAAAGAGAGACCCCTGCCGAGACCGGTTTGGCTCAGTGGATAGAGCTTAGGCCTGTGGACTGAAAGGTCCCAGGTTCGATTCCGGTCGGGGGCACATCTCCAGTGTGGGGGGTGCAGGAGGCGGCTGATCGATGTCTCTTTCTCATCGATGTTTCTGACTTTCTATCCTTCTCTCTTCCTCTCTGTAAAAAATCAAGAAAATATATTTTAAAAAAAGAAAAAAAAAAAGAGACCCCGCCATAACATGTATACTTTGGGCTTTTAAATGAGGTCTGGAAGATTCTAAAGAAAAAAAAAGAAAGAAAAAGCAAGGCAGTTTTTATCTGAAGTTGACAGGGTTGTCACTAGGGGAATTAGAAGTTGGCTAAGAGATAATTTCAAGCTGGAAAGCAATTTTAAATCAAATATTCCAAGTACCAAAAAAAAGGTGGTTTCTTGAAAAGGAAGATTATAAAAAGATAACATTCAGCAGCAAAACTTTTCATAATTGAAAGAAACTTAGGTAATAGGCCCTTATAATGCTAAATAGTAGGGATATTTTTAATCTTCCCTTATGGAGAGAGAGAAAAATATACATTTTGAAGTCAGGAAATTGAAAGAGATGCCACACATCTCTTCCCTCCTCTTATTTCATTTTCAGGCTGCCTGGAGGCAGAAAAGTTTGCTAAAGAAAAGCTTTTTGTGATGAAAAGCACTAATGGGAGAGAGGGCTTTCCCCCTAATGCACATTAAGCCAAATCTGACCTTTAAGAAGACAATTGGTAGAGATCAGTTTGACTCAGTGGATAGAGTGTAGGCCTGCGGACTGAAGGGTCCCGGGTTCGATTCTGGTCAAGGGCATGTACCTTGCTTGCGGACACATCTCCAGTGTGGGGCGTGCAGGAGGCGGCTGATCGATGTCTCTCTCTCATCGATGTTTCTGACTTTCTATCCCTCTCCCTTCCTCTCTGTAAAATATCAATAAAATATATTAAAAAAAAAAAGAAGACAATTGAACCTAATTATTGGTACTCTAAAATTCATTGGCTACGAGAGAGTTCTCTCTCTGCTTAATTTTAAAGACAGTTACTTGATTGAAAATAAATTTACCTCTTCAGAATGAAGTTTTGAAATATATATATATATTTCAAATATACTGTAAAATATGCTATATTATATAACACACTATTCTTTTATATATATATACTAGAGGCCAGTGCATGAATTTCTGGCGGTGGGAAGGGGTAGGAGGTGTCTCTCACCCTGGCTTGCACTCTCTCCAATCTTGGGAGATGTCCGACTGCTGGTTTAGGCCAGATCAGAACCTAGTAATTCCCTGCAACAACCTTATGGGGCATTTTTAATTAATTTATTTTTTTATTTTGACCTTTTGCAGATGAAATAATGGAAGCTGAGAAAGTTTAAATAACTTGCTCAAAATCACACATTAACTGGGAAACCACTTTTTTAAAAATATATTTTTATTGATTTCAGACAGGAAGGAAGAGGGAGAGAGAGTAGAAACACCAAAGATGAGAGAATCATTGATTGGCTGTTTCCTGCATGCCCCCTACTGGGGATTGAGCCTACAACCTGGGCATGTGCCCTAGACCAGAATCAAACACGGGATTCTTTAGACCACAGAGCCAATGCTCTATCCACTGAGCCAAACCTGCTAGGACAAGGGGTAACCACTTTTTAAATTCAAGTAGCACGAATCTAGAGTCAATGTCCTTAACTATTATACTAGTCTTCATCTTATAGGAGCAAGAATAAAAACAATGTTATACTAATTTTAAAGACAGTTATCCTAATTTTGGAAGCGAACATGTGCAGTGTATTTATTTAAATTTTAAAAAAAGGAAACTACATACTTCACCAAGAAAATAAAGAGTAATTACAAGGTCTCCCACTCTAGACTTAACCTATAGAACAGGATCATTACCTACTGATTCTGTGAGTAACACTATCTTCTATCAGACATCAGCTACTATTCCTTCTACTTCTCAAGGAAATTGTCCCCAAATTTTCCAAATTTCTTTTTCATCATAATTTTTCCTTTCTATTGGGGTAAAAAAAATTGTCTTTACCCCATCATCTATCCAGGAGTTCCTTGAACTCTTTCTATGTTGCAGCCATATGCCTACAAATAATTTTTCTATCCCAATTGCCTTTTGTTTTTCTATTTGTATTTGCTCTTATATATTTCCCAGCAGGCTTTGTCTTCTACCATTATCATCAAAATCACTCTCAAAATGCCACCAATGTCTTCTTAAAAAATAAAACTAATAATTTGCAATAATATTACATTGTAATTACAGAATACCAAAACTCACCAAATCATAATATGCAATACAAACAATCTCTGCTGAAATTGTTTTCCTATCAACTCACTTCCTATCAACTTGCCCCCTCAAGTGGAAAACATTTTGTTTGTTTTGTTAAATGTTTAATGAGACAGTCAGAGTGCTCAACAGAGCTCAGCACTTAGTAAGTGCCCAAAAAGTACAGGGTCTCCCCAAAAATATATACACACTGTAACGGCTGATGCTATTACATTTTGAAAATGAAATGTATTTTAATGAACACTGCCTTCATAATTATTCAGTTTGTTTACATTTGTTGGACACCCTGTATTTGTTGAATATGTTAATTGATGAATACATGAATAAATAAATATGTGACAAAGTATTTCAATGAACAGCACTTTGCTAAAATCACAAAGGAATATACGTCAAGCCACAAAAATGATTTAATATGTCATTATCATCATTCATTTAACCTCTGGTTATGTTCTACAGAAAGTCAATGTCGAAGGAAACACCATTAATGAGATCAATAAATTTTGTTTCCTTAGGGTAGGTGTCCAATCGAAACTTCTGTATTTTACCTGCCTGTCAGTGTTTGATAAGGCTCAATAAATGTTTGCCATAAATGAAAAAAAAAATGCGATTTCAATATTGCAATGAAAATAAAGATGCAAGTAAATATAACTTTGGTATTACAGGTGTTTACTCTGTAATATATGTATTTTCCAGTACAAGGCCATTATTTTTCATAGCTCTAGGTATACAGTGATCAATTGTAGAAGTCTACTCTCTAAAAGAGATGCAATACTATCCTGGGAAAATAAATCACATCTAATCTTGATATGTAATTGAGAAAGAAAAGAACAACTTCCCTCTTAGAGGAAAATTAAGTCTCCAGGGGGAAATGTTCTTAAACAGACACTGTTTAGGAAGCAACTCAAATCATACTGCATGCAGATTACATGGTAAAGGAGCATTGCTGATGGGATTCAGGTCACATACCTTTGGGCCAGCTGTGTGCTTCTTGAGAAGAGAAAGTGTATCATTCAGAAGCCTGTAGGAGGTTTAGTGGCCACAGTGCCCCTGGAATTTACTGATAAATAGTGTGCTGAGCTTAACCCATAGGATAAGGATTAAGAGTGGAACTGAAAACCACATTGTTACAGTGTTGCCTGGTCATTGCAGAGTTCAGCTGGACGGAGGACTGTGTGCTGGCAAAGATGGCTGATGACATAGCATGCACAAGACTCTAGAGCTCCAGGTTCTGGAAACAAACAGGGAACTCATCACTGTCAAAAAAGGAACCAATTCATCACTTCTGAGATGCATTGTGTTTTTGCTTTTCTGTTGATAAATGAGGAAATTGAGAATGCGCAGAAATTTCTTGACATGTTCATCTCCTAAAACAGTTCTTTTTGACATTTTAAAGGCCCTTACCTTCAGAATATCGTTGTGTTAGAACGCTGAGGTTCTGAAACTTCATGGAGAGCATTGTAACCATGGACAGCATCATTGCTCAGTTGGTTGAAGAGTCCTGGCCTTGGCACATACCTAGGTTGCAAATTCTGTCCCTGGCCCTGGTCAAGGTCATCTCTCTCTTTCTCCCCCTTCCTCTCTCTCTAAAGCTCAGAGAACGTGTCCTTGGGTGAGGATTTAAAAACAAGACATAATTGTAATATTTTTCACATGATGTTCCTATTATTTAATTGAATTCAATTATTTATTTTTTATAAAATTATTTCCTTTTAGTTAAATATAGATTACCTCTGTTTTACTGAAACAATGTGAATTTAAAATCCAGATATCACCGTCCATACCAAGAAGGGGTTATTACATCTGAAATATACATTTAAATTTTGTATTTAAAATGGAAGACAATGTCTTTTTCTTTAATATTCTAAAATGGATGAAGTTTGCTTCCCCAGTTAGAATTTTTCTATCTAGAAAAGTTAGTGCACTGTGATAGAAATGCAACTTCAAATTTTAACTTTGTCTACCATGAGTAATAGGCCCAGATACATTTCATCTTTGCCCCAGGCACGCTGTGAACTTAAAATCCTTGCAGTTTCACATTCTCCTCTTCAAGTCAGTTATGAGCTTGAGGTGTCCTAACAATTTCAAGCATAGAAGAAATATCTATTCCTGCACCTCTAGAATCTTTACATAGTCGGAAAGAAACCTTACAAATAACCTTGATTCATCTACTACTGAAAGGGGTTTTTAGGGGTAACATAGGCAGGTTTTAGAAATTTTAGGAATTAAGGGGTCCATGGGAAAACTACTTATGTTACAGAGAACTGGAATAATCAAACAATGCTCGGAGAGTTTGGAGTTATATTTATTACGCGTGGGTCTAGAGGAAAAATGTATCTCAAATTCTGGGCCCCAATATGCAGAAGTTGTCCCTACTTATATGTTTTAGGCTTCTTTGTCTCCCAAATATGGAATGTTTCCCACCACTTTGCAAGTTCTTACAGGACCCCTATGTGCTGAGGCCTTGAGACTTCAATCAAAGGCCTGGCCTGGTGCCAGCACTGATAATTTTGTCTGGGGAAGGTTTAATAGCCTCTCTGGAGTAAGAGTAGTCTCATTTTCCTTATATTTAAGCAAGCAAACATTTACAGACGCCAAGTAGCAAGGTTAAAATTTCAAACAGCAATTTTTATATAAGATAGATGCTTCACTTAAAATCCTACTTTTTCAGATTACTTTTTTTTGTTTTTTTTTTTTTTTTTTGTTTCTCTAACCCAGTCAGTGAGGTAACGTGAAGACACATCTTTTGTTCAATGAGATTTCTCTGTAGTCCCACTACGGTAGACAAAAACAAGTATGAAGCATTATGAGAGTCTAAAGATTGTGTTATATATTAGAAGATTCTCGTTAAATTGACTCATGTGTCAATTTACTTTTTCATACTAAAAAGTTACATTAATAACTAACACTGATTAAGTAGCTATTCTGAAGCAGATACTATTCTCATAACTTTGAATATATTATCTCACCTGACCTGTGATTACAGATATAACTTATAGGACAATTTTGCTAAATTTACACATAATAAATTCTTTGGTTGTCATTTTTTTTCCTTTTGCTCTTATTTTGTGTAACCAATCAAAACAACACTCACAATTCACTGAGGCTTTTATGCTTTCCCATCCCACATTCCCACCTCCTCAAAACTCACAAACACACACCCTTTCAGTCAACAGTGCTGACATGGCTAATTGACTTACCATAATGAAAGAGACAATATAACATTTTATTTTCCTGAAGTTAATCGTGTGTTTCTTATGATCATCTTTACTTCACTTTTATATGGTCATTTAGAAATTTTCAATACAGTCAGATAGACCAGGGTTTGCAGAAAACCTACTAATTTGTCAGTGGTATGCAATTGTAATTACTTGAATTATTCTAACAAAGTTAGCCTTGCGCAGCCTTTGTAACCATTTACCATAAAAAATTAATTTTCTGCTGTCAAGACATGCGAATGGCTTTCATTGGCTACTTCGAATTGTTCCACGATCGAAGAGCAAGGGGTAAAATTGTGTCACAGTGGCCTGTCACCCATTCGAATTGGCCTCATCATGACCATTTATCAAAACTGACAAATACCTTGGGAAACTTTTCAAAATGATGGTAACAGGTGTTCAACATTCATTGTACAAGGATTTTGCAGCTGTCTCTGTCATGAACAATCAACACTGCAAACTCTTACTGTGAACTGGTATTGGTAGCAGACAGAATTGAATATTAAATATTTGAATTCTAAAATGCATGTGTTTTGAGCAAAACAATTAAGGAGCAAATTTAAATTGAAACTATAAAACATAAAGTTCTTAAGGTATTCCTCCTTAAGGTTACCGTTAAATTAGTAGTAGTAGTAGTAGTAGTGTTAATATCATTAACAGTTGTCATCAAAGAAGATTCTGAGAAATTAATTTTATGTCTCCTATAGTGAATGATGGATAGGCATTTATTAAATTAAAAAATAATTTCTACTGCTCAGTTGATTGAGTGTTGTATTATGCACCAAAAGGTTGTGTCTGCTCGGTCCCTGGTCAGGGCACATAAGGAAGGCAACTGATCGATGTTTCTCTGTCACATATCTCTCTCTTTCTCTCTCTCTCTCTCTCTCTCTCTCTCTCTCTCTCTCTCTCTCTCT
>JAAGEH010000045.1:3679374-3779995 GCA_011751065.1 Lasiurus cinereus | reverse complement strand
CTTAGAAATTGTATCATACAGGAAAAAATACTGTAAAGGAATGAGGTAAAAGGTAAACAATTGTTAAATCTGTGTATAAGGGTACAAAAGAATGTCTTGTATTTTTACAGGGACTATATGTAACTATATGTTTGAAATTATAAGATAAAAAAAGTTATAAAAAAGCAGAAATACCCATTTAATAGGCACATGGGTTATAGAAAAAACTGAAATGACAAAAGATTCTTCCAATCAATACTATGTCATACCATGGAAGTCCTATCTCAGAAAAGATTAGTAATTGCTTTTGTACCACAGAAAAAGTTAAGGATTTGCCTTATGAATCTAGCAGAAGAACCATATGAAATAATAACCAAAGGATTTTGAATTGAAGAACTACTAAGATCAAAGTAAATTTAATAAAGGGAAAAATAAATATTTTTAAAGTAAATTAGAATTTTATGTTTAGTGTAGTCAGATTCTGAAAAGCAGTAAACAAAGCATATAAAAATTTACCTGTGGAAGAAACTAGTGAACACTTCAAAAATATTGAGGTCATATACCAGAACATATGAAAAATAAGGTTGCATATTCATGAAGTTTGAAGGTGTGTTTCTGACAGTGGGAGCTTAAAGAGATATTCTGTGGTATGTAGGAATTTTTTTAAGACCTTAGAGGTAATTTTTAGTAATAAGCAGTCATTTTTTTTAAAAGAAACTGAAGTATAAAAGCATACCTGGATTCCATAAAATGAAACAAACTAACAAACAGTAATTTAAAATATCATACCCAATTTGAAACACAAAAGAAACCTCTGAATTTAAATTTCTTGTTTGCTTTTCAGGAAAATAAAGTAGAAACTCAAAATGTAATTCTGAGCTTTGTGGGAAACTTGTTGTACTTGACAGCCATTTTGTAGTAAGCTCCAGCCACGTTAGCACTAACCTCGGGCTAGGTCTCTATTACCCCAAACCCTATCTCTTTCCTGTAAGCCAGGTGTTTCACCTTAAGGGCTAGGCCAGGTGTTTTGCCTTAAGGGCTAGGCCAGGTGTTTCACCTTAAGGGCTAGGCCTCATTCCTCCTTCTCCCTATAAATACCCCGAACTCTTCCTGAATAAATGAGACTTGATCAGAACTTTGTCTTGTCTCCATGCCTTGTGTCTCTTGTCCCTTTCATCCCCACTCCCACTCTAGGGTCCTCGTTGACTTAACCCTCTGGTCAGGACAGAACTTCAGCTAAAGATTTATGTAGAAAAAATTCCAAAATAATCTATATGCTTTGTAAAAAAAAAAAGTAAAATTACCCCATACCTCTGTGATAGCCTATATATATTAATTTTCTGTGGCTGCTGCAATAAATTATCAATAACTCGGTGGCTTAAAAAAAAAACACACAGAAATTTCTGGAGTCTGGAAGTCTGAAATCAGTACCCCTGAGCTGAAAGCAAGGTGTTAACTGTGCTATGCTCTTTCCGGAGTCTCTAGAAGTAAATGTGTTCTCTGAGTCTAAGTTTTTAGTGGCTGCAGGATTTCAAGTTCAGCATCTTCCAGTCATTTTGCTTTGTCTTCACATGACCTTCTGCTCCTTGTGTATGTTAAATCTTACGCCACCTCTTTACCTCTTTCCCATAAGGATACATATAATTGCATAAAGGGCCAGCCTGGATAATTTAAGATAATCTCTTCATCTCAAGATTCGTAAATTAATTTTATCTGCAAGAAATTTGTCCCGTTAGGTAACATTTGAAAATTTACCTCGGAAGGATTAAGATATTTATTTATTTATTTATTTATTTATTTATTTATTTATATTTTGGTGGTAGGGGAGCAGGGTAATTTTCAACTTATCACACTTGATTTGACTGAAGGATCCAGGAATGTTGATTCAAGCTTCTCTAAATTGTTTTTGTAATTTTTGCGTAAAGGGAAAGTCTAACTCTCCTTCACTCTGACAACTGATATTTGTCTTAATAGCATTTTAATCAAAATAGAGGTAGCAGTCTGGCTGGTGTGCTCAGTGGTTAAGCATAGACTAATGAATCAGCTTGAGGGCTCTATTCCTTGTGGGAAGTTTGCAGGAAGCAGCTGTTTACTGCTTCTCTCTCCTCATTGATCTCTCTCTCTCTCTCTCTCTCTCTCTCTCTCTCTCTCTCTCCTTCCCTCTCCGAACTCAATAAAAATATCCATTGAAAAAGAACAGGGCAAAATAAATTTCATTTAAGAACTTTCAAAGATTAAACCAAGCAAATAGAAATATGCAGCATTGGACATTTTAAAATTATCATCACTCAATTATGATAAAATCTAAATGCACAGAAAATAACCTGGATAATCATTTAAGGATACAGACTTACAGAGAGAATTTTACTGATGAATAACTCCATTGGTTAGGACATCAATGTCGGGTTCAAAGCAGAAAAGCTATGTATGAATAGTACTGTATACAAAATGCAAATGTACTAGCTTTATGACTTTGCAAAGTTTCTTGTCTTGTTCAAAATCCGTTGTTTTAACTAGGAATAAAATATAATAAACATTTTCACAGGGTTGGTGTGAATGTGCTAAATGTGATAACATGTAAAAGAGCATTTTAGAAAATATTAAATACTGCGTGTATGTGAGATATTTTTATTTCACCCAGTAGACCAGGTGTAATTTCAACCAACCAGTGGATTTTATTCAGCTATACACTGGTGGTTTATGATTTCAAGATACTTCAAAGTCTAGTTGTAGAGTGATTTGCATAGAGAACTAACCATAATATCAATGGAGTATAAAGAAAACTGGTTTAGTTGGTTTGGGTTACTGTAACAAAATATGATAGACTGAGTGGTCTAAACAAAAGATATTTATTTCTCATAGTTATGGAGACAGCAAAGTCCAAGATGAAGGTACCAACAGAATTGATGTCTGGCTTATAATGGCTTCCTTCTTGCTGTGTCTTCACATTATAAACATTGAGAGGGTTTTAATCTCTTCTTATGTGGATACTAATCCCATCATGGGACTCCACCCTCATGAGGTAGATCATCTAAATATAATGACCTCCCAAAAGTTTCACCTCCAAATGCCATCACATTGGAGATCAGAGTGTCAACATAGAATTTAGGATTGCACATTCAGCACATAGCTGATGAGCATAGATGCCAATACTTACGTGGAGAAAATATGATCGCACTTGAATGATTAATTTTATCAGCCTTTTGCCAACATTCTTGTGAGTTTGATTCCAAACATGAAGGAGTCAGAATGTTACAGAGAACCAGAATAATCAAACAATGCTCAGAGAATTTGGAGTCACATTTTTTACGGGTGGGTCCAGAGGAAAATGTTAATTAAATTCTGGGCCCCAACATGCAGAAATTGTCCTTATTTATATGTTTTTACCTTCTTTGTCTCCCAAATATGGGATGTTTGCCACCCTTTTGCAAGTTCTTAAAGGGCCCCTATGTGCTGAGGCCTTAAGACCTCAACCAAAGACTGGTGTGGTACCAGCACTGATAATTTTGTCCAGGGAAGGTTTAATGGCCTCTCTGAAGTGAGAATAGTCTCATTTTCCTTATTATTTAAGCAAGTAAACATTTACAGAAGCCAAATAGCAAGGTTACAATTTCAAATAGCAGTTTTTTATATAAGATGGATGTTTCAAGAAAACATCATTTTTCCCTTGTTTAACTTTTGGAGGGCAGATGATAAACTTAAATTCCTCCCTTGATTTTCTCAATCTATCTAAATTCAATCCATATTGTTATACATAAAATTGTGTGTTTGTGTGTGTGTGTATGACCCATTCACCCACATTATCGACAGTGTGCGGTACCTCTTTTTTAATACTTGATAAAATATAGAACTATTATGGGGTGTCAAGGGGTCAGATATCATGTTTGTAGCCTGGATAGTAATTCAGTTTGTTAGCTCTCCAACACAACTGCACATGTCACTCATTCTCTCACTCTGCCATCTTGACATTTCTTCTCCAGGCCATGGCACTTTCAGTGTTCTTTTTCGTGTTTCTTTAATGACACTTCAATTTCCTTATTCACGCATAAAAAAATATAATCTATAATATTGACACCATGATGATGTATGAACACACTTTATATTCTTCAGCTTAGAAGTATTTCTATACTATCACAGAAAAGTAAAATGAACCTAGTCAATGATTTAAGATATGGGGGTAAGACAGAACATCAAAGACATGCACTGTATTTTTATTTTCCTAAACAACATTTTGAATACACCCTTGCTAGGGTACTTTATTTTTTTTCATATTTAAAATGATTATTTTTTTACCTCTATGATTTTGCAAGAAGCAACTGTATATTGGTTCTATCAAGACTCTGTAGAAAATTAATGTCTGATGAAATAACTGAATCAGCCAGTCAGCATTACTAGAGGTGGCTCCCCATCATCAATGCATCAGAGGGTGCCAATGAGCATTGGTTTTCTTCCCAGCAGTGGACCCAATTGTATATATCAACCTGCCTACTGTTTTGCCTTCTCTTTTCTACTTTTATCTATTAGGTTCTACACATGTATTTAATTTCATCATGCTTTTTAGATACGGTTTCCATAAAGATTCCTATTTAGGAAGACAGTAGACCTTAAGGACATGAGCTTTAGCAATTTTAAACATGGGTTCATTTTTTGCCCCATTACTTATTGGTTTACAATCCTGTTAAACTGAACTATGGACTTCAATTTCTTCTTCTGTAAAATAGGAATAATAGAAATCTTCTCATGAGAATTTGTGGGGATTAAGAGAGAAAGATGCAAAGCAAGAAACCCACTTCCTGACACATTATAAAAACCTTAAGTAATAAATGCTGTCTCTACTGCTGCTCTTCTTCTGACTCCCACAAAATTAATGGTTAGAAATTATATAAAAAGGCAAAATCTACCTTTAGTTCTTCAAATGTTCTATGTGAAACTGGGAGCAAATATACAGAAAGTTTTGTCTTCAATTTTAACAATCAAAATGTTAAAAAGAAAAAAAATTTACATTGAGAATTCATTTTCAAAAGCAAGCTCTTTATATGTTTATCTCAAGGGAATTAATTAGAAATATGAATAAGCTTTTAAGTAAAGAACTTCTTTAAAATTTTTTGCTCAAGAAAAACTTTGCTTGTCAAAGGTGTAATATCTATTCAATCAGTCTATAGTAAAGACTCTCATGCTGTGAATGTATCATAGTGAGGAACAGATAAAAGTAGTAGAATAATTTCAAATTTCTAGGATGTAGCTTTCTTTTAATCTCTGCTATATCTTTTATATAAGGGACTAATTTTAATGTCACCAAACTGAGTATGTCTATGGTTATGAAATAGAATTTTTGGACTGGAATCCAGATTCTTTGTTCGCTAGAATCAAGAATGATTCCCCAGAGAGAACGTGGTATAGCAAAGGTGGAGATTTATTAAAGAACAAGTACAGACTCCCACAGCGGGAGAGGAAAGAGTCCCACAGAATGGACTCCCATGTAGGGAGGGGGAAAGGGTCCCAATGACTTCCTTTTCCCTGTGGCTTATACAGGCTGCACATCCTTGATATCCCCTCTGATTGGTCACTAGTCTCTTGAATTGGTTACTATAGTAACTCCTGGGCTCAAAGGTTGAACCTCACATGGGACAGGTGAGCTTCCTCTCCCCACCCCCACTTCCTTATTGTTTTTTTATTCCCTTTAGGCCAGTGGTTCTCAACCTTCCTAATGCCGTGACCCTTTAAGACAGCTCCTCATGTGGCGGTGACCCCCAACCATAAAATGATTTCCATTGCTACTTCACAACTGTAATTTTGCTACTGTTATGAACTGTAATGTAAATATCTGATATGCAGGATGTATTTTCATTGTTACAAATTGAACATAATTAAAGCATAGTGATTAATCACAAAAACAATATATAATTATATATTGTGAAATATTTATTTCTAATTACAAATAAATGAAATTTTGTCTTGAATCGTGGTGTAACATGGGTAACAGTCTTCATATAACAACAGTAAACTACATGGCTACACTTTGCTACACCGAGGAGCAGTCTGTTGGTTCCTAAGACCATGGGAAATAGGTGTTTTCCGCTGGTCTTAGGCAACCCCTGTGAAAGGGTCGGTGGACCCCAAAGGGGTCGCAACCCACAGGTTGAGAACCCCTGCTTTAGGCTTTCTTTCTGAATGAAGGGCTTTCTTCTCTTTATTATGTAAATATAGACCTTTTGCTGTTTCCAACTCCCTTATTCTACGGAAATGTACCAGTTAGCAGTTCTGCAGCCCTGGGCTTCCTCCATGGTTCCCTTATTTTCCAACATTTCTAAAATTTCCTAAACCTGTCCTATTTCATCCCTAAAATTCCTGTCTCAATAGTTTATCCTATCTAATAAAAAGGGAATACGCTGACTGCCCCACCCTCAAAGATGGTGGGGCACACAGCCAATAAGGAGAGCATATGCTAATTGACTTCCATGCCCTCAAATATGGCGGTACCCACAGCCACAAGATGGACCTGCTTCCCAGTGTCCCAAGTCCCCTCAGTCCTCCAGCCTCCAAGGGCCAGCGTGAAGTTCAGGCAAGCCTCAGATGGGCTGCCCAAGGCTCAGGTAACCAGAGCCAGACAAGGTTTGTGCTGCCAGCAGTTGCAGCAGCAGAGGTGTGATGGGGTTTCACCTTTCTCTGATCACCGGGTTGCCTCCTGCCCCTGAGGCCTCCTGGACTCTGAGAGGGGGCAGGCTAGACTGAGAGACCCCGCTCCAGTGCATAAATTTTCTTGCACCAGGCCTCTAGTATCAAATAGTTTTAAAGATTTAAATCAGAACACTAGAAAACTATTTTAATTTAAAATTTCCTTGTTATCTGGCTCAACTAAGTAAGTAAAAGCATCACCCATTAAGTGGGTATAGAGCGCACGTCTGAGGTCATCTTCACAAATTCATTCACTAGATAAATTAGAAATATTATATCCTCCATTTCCAAAAAAAAAATGGATCCTTATAATAGCAGCTTTGGAAGCAGTAGAAGAACAAAGATTTTATAAATACACCAAGATTTTATTTTTGCTAGATGCTTTGTATCTGACTGGCATCTTCTATAAGCAATGGTATATCTAGATAAAACAACTCATTATTTTAAATCCTACTGTTACTCAAAATTAAAGACTTTTAATGCTGCTAAGTTTTACTTTGCAATCTAATTGCTTACCTTATTGAAATGCTGTAGGTAACATCCAGGAGAGGCATCAACAAAGATTTCAGAGATTTCCCTAAAATTAATGGATTTGAAGAGGAGTTAATACTCTTGAAGAAAGAATACATTTTATTGTTTCATATTTAAGTTCTTTTTCTGGGAGCTAAAATAATTGGTATGTAGTAGTTTTCCCTTATGTGCTATTTCACTTTCTGTGGTTTCGGTTGCCTGCCATTAGAGGAAATACAAAAACATTAAATGGAAAAGTCCAGAAAATTTATTTTTTAAAAAAGAAGTTTTAAACTGCACACTGTTATGAGTATCATGATGAAATCTCACACCATCCCATTCCAGCTTGGTCAGGAAATAAATGATCCCTTTGTCATTGTATCCACAATCTATCCACTACCAAACTGTTAGTTGCTTAGTAGCTGTCCTCGATATCTTACCAACTTTCATAGATATTGCAATGCTCATGCTCAAGTGGCCTTACTTTAATAATGGCCTCAAAGCACAAAAGTAATGATATTGTTAATTTGAATACACCAAAATGATGCAGTGCATTATTTCTTTTAATTGAAAAGGTAAAAGTTCTTGACTCAATAAGAAGAGGAAAAAAATCATATTCTGAAGTTGCTAAGATTTATGGACAGAACAAATCTTCTACCCTTTAAATCATGAAGAAGGAAAAAGAAATTTATATTAGTTTTGCTGTTGCACCTTAAATTGCAAAGCAAGTTAGGACAACAGTGTGTGATAAGTGCTTAGGTAGGATGCAAAATCGTTATATTTGTCCTTACAAATAATCTTATTTTCCAAATGCAAATTTATATACTAACTTCTTAGTTTTGCATTGAGAACACATTTGTAAAATGTAATGAGGTGTTATTATATTCATAGTCTTAACATCTGCAACTCTAAAAGCAAAACTACCAAAGAGGCATTTAACAATAGAGTAATTCTCAAGTTTTTGTACACAATGAAAAACATCCATTGAGCAATCAGCATATCAAGGGCATTGCTTCAAAAATATATACACAAAACAATAAACAGGAAAAGCAACTTAGAAATGAGGGAGAATAAAAGCTGAAAGATTGGTTCCTAATAGAACATTCATGGTTTGAGCTTTCATCTTTTTTTATGACCTTTATAATTAGATCTCAATTCATCTGCAGAAAGGGTAGAGTATGAAAAGAGAATAATCATAACGATAAGTCTCATGTATTCAATTAAAAATGGATTTCCTTATATTTTTCAAATAATCTTTACTCAACCCTCTAATTGATACATTGTTTTCAAAATGAACTTTGGAATTAAACCTGGTTTAGAGTTTATAGAAAAGAGCTCACAAATACTATGAATGGATTATGTAGCCTTGAAAACTATTAACTAAGTGTTCCACTTTCTAATTGATCAATGAACACTAACAAATATATGAAATTATGGAATTTTCCATTGAAGATTATATGTCAGATATATAACCTTAACCGCCAGAAGAATACTGGCTCAAATACTTTCTTATGTAAGTAATAACAAAATTTTTTGTTTTGTTGTTGTTGTTTATGATTTTTTGTGTGCTTTTTTGCCAAGAGCTATTCACTTTAGTTTAACGCTTTATCGTATGTCTCCTTATTCATTTAGGTCCTCTTCTATTTCTTTCATTGTTACCGAAAACTGGAGAAGAACCAAGCAACACTTAGAGAGATGGAGTTACATTTATTACATGCGGGTCCAGAGGAAAATGTCTCTAAAATTCTGGGCCCCAACATGGAAGAATTTTCCCTATTTATATGTTTTTACCTTCTTTGTCTCTCCAACATGGGGTGTTTTGGGCCCCTTTTGCAATTTCTGTCCCAGAATTTCTCTAAGGACACAAGCACAGGTGGCCAAGAATATCCTCTGCCAATAGAATGGACTTATACGGATGACTCAGACACTTATTAAATATTGGCCGAGCATAAATTACACAGGTCACAGACATGCAATGCATGAATCACATGCGGTGTATGTACCAGAGTCCTGGTGGTTCCAGACCTCGGCAGGCCACCCGGAGATCCACGCTGACAGACACACGCACTGGACGCTGGACATGGCAGCTACTGCTTGGCGTCTTGTAGAGGCCTTGGCTTGTGGCTCACAGTTCGGACCCAGGATCCACGGCAGAGCTCAGAGTTCAGGCAGGATGCATGAAGGGGAGCGGAGAGCGACCGTCTGTGGAGGGCAGACAAGTGGCTCTAATCTCCTTTGGAGCTTACTCTCTTTTATGTGCTCAAGCGGACATCTTCAGTGTGTCTTCTGTGTGTCTTATCAGTGGGTCCCAGGAGTCCTACTCTCTGGTCTTACATGTTGGGTACAAACATTTTTATCTCTTACATGCACATCTTTTTTAAGGGCGTTCACACTTCATTCCGCTCCCTAATATGTCACACCCAATTCTTATTTTATATTTATATTTTATCCTGATTATTACTATAACAATTTCTTAAACAGCCCCTATGTGCTGGGACCTTGAGGCCTCAACCAAAGTCCTGGCTTGGTGCTAGCACTGATAGTTTTGTCCAGGGAAGGTTGAATGGCCAGCCATTGTCAGGGCTCCCAAGCAGGATACCAGGCTTTTCCTTGGCACTCTTATTGGCTTCAAGTCTTCAGAGTTCAGACAGGATTCTTTAAAACATGATACTCCAGTCAAAGTTTCCAGTCAATAAAACCACCAGTAGAAACTGGTCTTATTGAATTATGCAGAGATATGTATTGCCATGATTTATTAAGCATTGCCAAATTTTAGAGGAATTATATAAGGAAAAAAAATATACTGATCTGCTTTAAGATCTTCTGATTTTCCTTGTCAGTCCTTTCTATGGATTCTTCAGAGTAATATAACTGTCTTCAAATGACAAGGAGAAATTCAGAATGTGTCTATATTCAAGTAGACAATTATAGCTGTCCTTGTAGTAGGGTTCCCTATACTTGACTTGTCCTTAAAATGTCATATGGTCTCTGGGAGGGGTGACATGCCCTCTGAGAAAGGACTAAGGGAGCTTTATTGCTTTACAGGGTCTCACATGTCACAGGACCTCACGGGGTCTGTAATTCCTGGTACTCACCACTTCCCTCTGTTCCAAACAGGCCTTCCCCAGTTTCCTAAAGTGGAGGTTTGTGCCACCCCTGACATGGGTACGGCCATACAAGCCTGCAAGTCAGTACACAGGCTGCCAACTGTCTTTCAATAGAGACCAAAACCAGATGGTATTTTTCTTGCCCATTTGGGCAACTTCCCTTTTGGCAACTGCATTCAAACCTGTAAGGCTAATGCAATATTATTAACACCATGAAGCACAATATTGACACTGTGGCCACCTCCGGTCGCCAAATCTTCTGCTCCCATATATGACACATGGTAGGGCTACACAAATATCTTCGGAAGGTGACTAAGGTCTATTCTTGACCTTCCCACACAAAGCAAAATTGTCCTTGTTTTTCTAGAGTCATGTCCATAAAGACGCAGGCATCATCTAAGTCTATTATACAGGTTTCTGTCAGGACTGTGCATGGTGGCCAGTTCTTCTTTCTAGCCACAAACACGGCCTGTCTCATTTCCCTAAAGTGTATTCTGGCACAGGAGAAAGAAGTTTTGCTAAAACAGGCAGCTTACTCCCTATATAACTGGACTTGGATATCTGTATAGACTCTAGAAAGCCATAATTTGTAAGTTTAACATGTGGCCTTAGGTCCTTCCAACCCAACAGGGTCTCTGCCATCCTTCAGTCAGATTCCTCTCTTGGAGAATCTCATTGTCCTGAACTCTCCCGTTTCAGGGAGAGTGCCATTCCTTTGCTCTTTGACTTTAAGCTGCCAGTCCAAAACAGCCAGAGTTGCAGTTAGAAACAGCTTTGCATTATTGCAAAGCGCTTCTGTGGCAGTGGCTTGGGTATTAGGCCCCTTTGTCTCCCCACCGGTCCCTTTTGTGGCAGAACAGCGACCAGGCCTCTCCCAAGGGAGTGCCCAGGGAAGGGATCTCAGCCCCTCCTCTTCCAGCAGCAACAGATACTGAACCCTTTCAGGACATTTGCAAACAGGGAGCTTTCACTAGCTCTACCTGCTGCTTTTACAGATCCTGGGCTCGCTGCTCTCTTCCTGGGGCTGCAGGAAGGCGAGTAGAAGTCACTGGCTTCTGGTTTAACTGCTACAGCCAGCAGGCCAAAGGCCTGTCTTGTATTGCTTGTTGTAAAATGCTCATTGCTCACTCTATAATCTAGAGTGTCAGCTAGATTAATGATGCTTGCAGAAAACTTGCTACTTTGAATCTAGGGAAGTTCTGATAAGACACCTGGACCACACCCCTATGCCAGCAGAGCGGTCTGCAGCCAGTAAGAAAATCAACAAAAACCTATCTCTCCCTGCTTCACCCAGTCTCATTACATTGGGTTTATTTTACATTTTCATTTTCATTGTTTTCTGAAGTGGGAGTAGTCTTATTTTTTTTTTATTATTTAAGCAAGCAAGTATTTACAGATGTCTAATAGCAAGGTTAAAATTTAAAACAGCAGTTTTTATATAAGATGGTTGCTTCATCATAACCATTATAATTTTCATCACATACTTATTAGATATATATGTAAACATAATATTTTAGGCCAGTATCACAATGGCAGCTAAGAGTAGTTTTATTTTTTTAATAAAAATTTAACTCATTGATGTGTCTTATTGCACTTGCTAGGACTTTCAGTACAATATCAAATAGCAGAGGTGATCTTGCCTAGTTCCTGATCAAGGGTGGCGTGAATTAAATTGTGTTCCCCCAAAAAATAGGTTGAAATCCTAACCTGGGGCACTGTGAATGTGACCTTCTTTGGAAAGAGTGTCTGTGCAGATATAATCACTTAAGATGAGTCAGACTGGATTAAGGAGGGTCCTAAATAAATGATTAATGACCTTACAGTGGTACCTCGAGATACGAGTTTAATTCATTCCGTAACCTTGAGGCGTGGGAAACTATGAGATGCTCGAGTCGAGGTAAACTGGTGGGTCGTGTGCAACCGGCCGATCCATGTGATTACTCCTATCTCAAATGTTGCTCGTATTTCAAAGCAAAAATCGCTGGCTCAACAGCTCGTATCTTAAAAATCTCGTATGTTAGATCACTCGTATCTCGAGGTACCACTGTATTTGAAAGGAGAAATTTGGGGACAGAGGCACAGGGGAAGGGATAGTCACGTGAAGATAAAAGCAGAGATTGAAATTATTCTGTTATAAACCAAACAGTGCCAGGAGACATCAGAAGCTACAAGAGGCAAAGAATCTTGTCCAAAAATCGTATTACATCATACAGATCCAACACTGATGTCTTCTTATCCCAGGTATTCTTGCTTTTCCCCATTTCTGTAAATGTCATTCTTTCATTTGCTCAGACCCAAACTTGGAGTCATCTTTGCTCTCTGCTTTCGGTTACATGTAAGACACTATATATCCAATTTGTCAGCAAATTTTTTTTTCCAGTCTAGCTTAAAAGTAACTGAAAAGTCTAATTGCTCTATATAATGTCTACAGCTAAGTGGTCTAAATACCTGAATGCCTTACTTGCATTACTGCCATAGTCTCATAAATGGACTCCCTACTCTGCATTTCCAACACTGCATTTGGAGTGATGCCATAAAACACAAAGGCGAACCAACTCCCTTGCTGAAACTCTCTTATGGATTGCCATCTCCTCTAGAGTGGCGTTCAACTTGCTTCCTGTGGTCTATTACCCCATCTGGTCGGGCCTTCCACTGTTTCTTACACATGTTCTACAACTCCCTCCCCACACATTAGCTATGTTAATCTCTGATAGGGGGTCCTCTTTATTAAAACAACAACAGGTTTTTATTGTTTTGTTTTGTTTTTCCAGTAGAAAGCCAAAAACATGTCATAAGACTGGCTCAAGTTTTTCTCTAAGATGTAAAAACTAGGTCTGCAGTAGGATGGGAAAGACAACAGCGATATGGAGTAGATTTTATACATAAAATCTGTTCCTAATATACAATTTTATATTATATTTTAATAATTATATAATCTATAGCAATATATTATTAATGACATATTAACATATAATATCAATGATACATAAATAATTTTATACAATATATTAAGATATGTATATATTATTTGTATTATAGTTATATTTTTTGTTAGGTTGTAATTCATTCAACATTTATCTAGTCATTTTGACTTACAAATCAGTCTATATGATCTATTTTATATTACATTTTAATACACATTATATGTATATACACACACACACCACACACATATACATATACATATATACACACACATATTTATATGATGTCCCAAAATATGCATATGTATACATTTGGGGGGACACCATGTATTTAGCTTGTGAGTTTAGCACATATGTTTATTGAATACTTAACATACATGGGAAAGCACACCAATTCATTTACATTTGTCCTAATATTAAATTATCATAACAAACTCATTGTATCTTTTTATCATTATACTAGTGGCCCAGTGCATGGTTTCATGCACATTGAAAGGAAATTAATTAGAAGAAATGTTTTAATATTGCTATTCCCCCTTTCTCTATAATAGAAGTGACAACCAAATTTACAATCAACAATGACAGATCGAAACACATGTGTGTGATTGGCGCCAGCGAGAGCTTTGAATGTACCATGCATGCGCGAGTCAACATTTATTTTTTAATTACCAGTGAGCATCATATATACTAGCCGGTCAGTCAGTCAGTCGGATGGTCAGACGGACATATGGTTGGTCACTTAGCCTTTTATATACTACATATACTTTTAAATCTTTTTTTTTTTCACTAACAAGTGAGGAAACTGAGTTTCAGAGGTGTTAACTGCCTTGCCTAGGGTCACATGACTACTGAATAACAGCTGTGATTTGAGAGGATCCTCATTACATTTGGTTTATTTTACATTTTCATTTTCAATTTTTCTCTCCTTGCCCCATTGACTAGGCCTGAGCCATATGAATCATTTGGGTCAAAGAATGTGAGTGTACATATGTGCATGCTGTTTCTAACAAGAGGCTTAAGAGTACTTTCATGGATGGCTTCCTCTCTTGTTCCATGTGAGAAGCATATGCCTGGGTAACCACGTCTTGCTGTTTGGCTTCCAAACAAGGGGTGTTTTTGTTAAAAAACTCAACATGTAGCATAGAAGAAAGGTACCCCAGCCAACCTGTAAGCACATGAACAAAGTGAACAGGTATTGTCAATAGCCACTGAAATATCTATGTTGCTCATTATCACAGGAATAGCTGACTAATGCTGTTTATAAATAAGCAGTGTTCCTTGGCAAAAGTATTGTTAATGTAAAAAACAACGTTGAAACCTGTAAAGAATTTTTGTGAGTTTATTTGGGCCAAACTGTCGACATACGCCAGAAGCAGAACCTCGATGAAGTGAGAGAATGCTCCTGAGAATGGCGGGTGACATTGGCATTTACAGTATACATTGCAATCAAGGAGGGATGTCATAGGGGGGTTACAGGAAATTAATTGGTGATAGATTAAGGAGGTGAGATATAGCAAAGCTGGGGGGCGGAGGGACCCCTGGAATTGGATAAAAGGTAAAATGATGGACACGTACTTAGGTGGGTGCAGGAACAATGAACACGATAATGAAGGAATTTGTGCTTTCTGTCCTGGCACCCAGCACATTTGGTTTTGCCCCAGGAGCTCCAGAAAATGGGAAGCTACAAGTTACCCAGACACTTCAAGGGTGTGTTATCATAGATGCAAAAAGACACCTAGGCCCAGTTAAGGTAAAGGTTGACCTTGTCAGTGAAGATGCCGGCCTAGGATGTAACTGCCCACCATCACTGAGTTTAGTTCAAGTTTCATTTCAGACCATCCTTTGTGGTTACTTTGAGTCTCTGAGTTTGCAAGACTGCCATGCAGGCCCCCCCTGAGCTTGTCAGGTCAGCATGTGGCTCTTTTCGTTCACAGTATTACTGCTAATTACTGCCATCAAATAAAGGCAGAGGAGAAAAATAAATGTATGAGGCTCAGTTTAGGCATACATATGCACGTTGTTGTAAGAAAGCCTGGTTTTAAATATTATCTGTCCTCTCCAAATCAGCAAGTTGTATTGGCTTCGTGAGCCTGTTTCTTTTCTTTTTTTTTTAAATATATTTTATCGATTTTTTACAGAGAGGAAGGGAGAGAGATAGAAAGTCAGAAACATCGATGAGAGAGAGACATCGATCTGCCGCCTCCTGCACCCCCATAGTGGAGATGTGCCCGCAAGCAAGGTACATGCCCCCGACCGGAATCGAACCTGGGACCTTTCAGTCCACAGGCTGACGCTCTATCCACTGAGCCAAACAGGTCTTGGTAGAGCCTATTTCTTTAAGTGAGCTAATGAGTAATATTGTATTGCTAGAGAGCTGCTGTAAGTATTAAATTTGCAAGACATGCATAATTCCCTATTATAGGACCAGGCATAAAACTGACCTTTAATATGTATTATAGCCCAAGCAAGTTTGGCTCAGTGCATAGAGTGTTGGCCTGTGGACTGAACCATCTCAGGTTTGACTCTAGGGCATGTACTTCGGTTGCAGGTTTCCTGGCCCTGGTCGGGTGTGTACCTCTCTCATACTGATTGTTTCTCTCTGTCTTTCCTACTCCCTTTCACTCTCTCTAAAAATCAATGGAAAAATATTCTTGAGAGAGAATGAACAACAAAAAATAATAATATATGTTATGTTTTCAGCTGATAATGAGGATTGTAGATGAAATGGGGAATTTTAGAGATAAAATAGGACAGGTTTAGAAAATTTTAGAAATTTGGAAATTGGAGGAAGCACAGGGCTATAGAACAGCAGGAGCTATATTTCCATAGAATAGGGAAGCTGAAAAGCTGCAACAGGTACATTTCCATAGAATGAGAAGCTGTAAACAGCAAAAGGTCTATATTTACAAAATAAAGAGAAAGAAGCCCTCCATCCAGAAGGAGAGGAAGAAAGCCCAAAGGGAATAGGAAAACAATAAGGAAGGAGCTGGAAGAAACTCACATGTCCCATGTGAGATTCAACCTTTAAGCCCAGGAGTTACTATAGTAACCAGTCTATGGGAATAGTGACCAATCAGAGGAGATATCAAGGCACCAGGATGTGCAGCCTGTATAAGATACGGGGAAAAGAAACTCAGTGGGACCCTTTCCCCCTCCCCACGTGGGAGTTCATTCTGTGGGACTCTTTCCTCTCCCCCTGTGTGAGTCTGTACTTGTTCTTCAATAAATCTCCATCTTTTCTATACCAATATTTGTCCGTGGATTAATTCTTCAATTCTGGTAGACAAAGAATCCGGGTTCCAATCCAAAAGTTTTGTTTCATAGATACTGATATAATAAGCAAGCCCACCATTATAATCACTTCGAAAAGTGTCTAACTCAGAGTAAAGACTCAACACATATACAGTAGTACCTGGAAATACGAGTGCCCTAACATTCGAGATTTTTGAGATATGAGCCATCGAGCGAGCGATTTTTGCTTTGAAACAAAAGCAACATCTGAGATAGGAGTCATCGCGCGGATCAGCCGGCTGCACACAACCCACCAGTTTAACTCGACTGGAGCATCTCATAGTTTCCCACGCCTCAAGGTTGTGGAACAAATTAAACTCGTATCTCGAGGTACCACTGTACCTGCTATTTATATGAATGAGCACACTTTTTACTTATACTCTAAATGATGTCATCTAATTTTATAATCAGGTCACCTAAATAAGCTAATGTAGGTTAGCAGGAAAATATTCTTTATTCTGTTACTTATGTCCATGTAGGATAAATGGTATAATTCATTTATCTAGTCACTTTGATTTACAAATTGGTCCATGTGGGTTATTTTGCATTAATTAAAGAAATTCATATTACCCTAAAGCTAATGAATAATCAACCTATTTTAGGGTATACTCACATTGTGGTCACTGGCTTCTTGGTGTAAATGAATAAATAATCTCATGATAGGAAGACAAGAATACTATAGCCAAGAAGGGTTAAAAGGGATGTGGGAAAACAAATCGTGAGATGGAGTTAAATATTCCCCAAACTCATTTGCTTGAATCAAATCTGACAGTACAATTAGAGTAACAAAGCCAAAACTGAACAGGGTGTATAATAAGAGTAGGTGACAGCCTTCCCCTCAAACCCTTCAGTAGGAAGAGATGTAGATAAAGATCTAAACATGGTTAGCACATACACAGGAGGTAGCAGAAGTAAATAGGATATGTCTCACATACTTGCCACACTCAGTATGACCATCAGATACTCTCTTGAAAGATCAGCACGACAACTTGAGAAGAGCCTTTGAAATGGGGTGGTGGGGCTCTGAACTTGGCAATGGTAGGTGAGAAAAATGCTCTGTATTGAGATCTGAAATGGTTGGGAAGTCTGAGCTCTTTGAACTTTCAAAACTAACCAGCCAACCCGCCTTCTACGATGAAGCCCCACCCATGGGGTGAACTTCTACAAAGGGAATATAAGTGGAGCAGAATGAGAAAAATGGAAGAAGAAAAAGAAGGTCCAGATAAAAATAGAAAAGGGATATAGGAAAATTCAGGAACAGATGCCATACTTTTGAACACCTTTGAAATATTTGGATAAACTGTTCGTTTCTGTTCTATATTGAACTTTTAGAATGTTAATAACATTGACATGTTAAATTTTAGTTTGGGACTTTGTTAGCTATATTCACATATGAGAACTTTGTATAATTTTAATGCATGTGTCAAGTTTATTAGTTATTAAAGGTCCAATGCACGAAATTCATGCAAGGGGCTAGCCCCCACAGCCTCAGCTTCGTTCGAAAGGTCGCTCAGAAAGATGTCTGGAAGGGTTGCCTGGTCTAATTAGCATATTATGCTTTTATTACTATAGATTGTGTATTTGCTCTAGTTAACTGCCCACATGCTCTCTTGGAATTCCTGGATGATTAAGTTCATATTCTATATCTTTACTAAAAACAAATCTCAAATATGGCTAAAATATGACTAATATCAGGTACTAATTTTAATATGGTTAAAATCAGATGCTAATACATTCAGAGGTAAATATGTTCATTGAAAATATTAAAAAATCAAATACAAGTTTATTTCAAGTAACAAAAAACTAGCTTGTATTTGAGAACCTACTATGTGGCAGGTACTCAGAAGCCCACTGAGTGTAGACACAACTAAGATACAGTTCATGACTTAAGGTGATCAAATATAAGTAAAATTTTATATTCAGCATAAGACTATGTTAGAAAGGCACTTGTGTGACACAATTCTAATCATGAGAATTCAATTTCTTATACAAGTTACCTTTCTACAAATGAATATTTTCTGTTTTCAAAACAAAGTTATTGGCACATGTACCAACTCATTTCCATTACTTGTTTTAATCTTCTTCACAAGGCATGTAAACCTAGAAAGCACATTCTATTTTTAGGGAAACGCCCCTCCTAAAATAATTCTTTTTCCCCTTTTTGGTTGAAATAATTGCTCAAATTTGAAATATATTAATAAAATATAAATTACCTAATATAATTATTTCTACACTTTTTTAAGTGGGTCAAGCAAGCAATTCCATCAATATATCAGGTCAAGGGTTCTGATTTGGGACTTCAACATTTCAGTCACTGATGCACCAATGTAAGCATCTGGTAGTAAAAGGAGTCAGATTTCTAAGCCATCAAGCTTGTTGTAAATACAGAGCTCAAACTACATAACTAGCTAGAATGTTAGAGGTGAGATGCATAGCCCTCTTAACACACATGATGATTTAAGGATTATTTTTTATATTTCATTGACACTCACATTTTCTCTCAAATACACCAGAAGTATTATTTAAAGAATGCTACAGGGACAAAGCTGGATGTTTACAACCATTTCTTTAGTTTAGAAAAATTATTAGACCATCTGTTTTAAGCTTGTAATGAAAACACAGCTCAACGCAAGAGCCAGAGCCAACACAATTAGACCTCAGCATCAAAGACAAGAAATGAGACACTTTGACAGCTCTGGAACACGGCATTTCCTGGGCTCAGTGTGCAGTGGGGTAGCACAGGTGTTCCCATAATTGCAGAACACCAGGCAAATGCGGTGCTCAATGACCTTTGAATTCTCCATGCTTGTGTGTGATGCGATGTGAAGATCAGATGTCCGTGCTGCCTGCTTGCTCTGTGATGGGATGGATTTATGTGAAATGACACTGGAAATATTTTGGAGTCCTGGCTTTCCAAAACTTGATTCAGTTATAGATTTGGACTCTGTCTTATGTCTGTACTAGAAGTCCGATGCAAAGGGCTCGGCCCTCACAGAGGCAGCGGCTGCCTCATCCTCACAGACTTGCTTCATCTGGAAGGTCGTCAGGAAGATGGTCTGGAAGGTGGTTTGGTGGCTTGGTCTAATTAGCTTTATTTTTATAGATAGCTTCTGCAGATTTCTGTCTCTGATTTTGCAAATATTAAAAATATTATTTAAAAGTTTTTGCTGAGACAAGTTTATATTGTGAATGATATCTTCTCTATTATTAATCTTATATCAAAGTCTGTGACAAAGCTAGCCTTTAATAGACATCTTTAATGTGTTATATAATATGAAAACACTCTGCTAATTTATTTTTCTTTTTCTTTCCAAAATTATGTCAATTTCAAGTTTGAATTCCTAAACTCCCTCTCAGTGAAGCTGGGCATACAAGACAGAAACTTAAAGTGCAAAAATAAGGTCAAGTATGCATTTATTTAAAGTATGCCACTTGAAAATCCTAAAGAGAAATGTTTAATATCAGAAGATTTTTTGGAGATTTGCAAGTTTAATTTTTTTAATGTATTTTATTGATTTTTTTTTTTTAACAGAGAGGAAGGGCGAGGGATAGAGAGGTAGAAACATCAATGAAAGAGAAACATCAATCAGCCACCTCCTGCACACCTCCTACTGGGGATGTGCCTGCAACCAAGGTACATACCCTTGACCAGAATCAAACTTGGGACCTTTCAGTCCACAGGTCGATGCTCTATCCACTGAGCCAAACTAGTTAGGGCTGCAAATTTGATTTTTGAAAGCACAATGAAATCAACTAAGTGATCATTTAATGCATAGCCATGAGCTCTTAACTGAATTTTTAATAAAAAGCATCTTTTAGAGTTTGCTTATCATAATAGGACATGGCAAGAGATCCCTTTTTAATTATAGAGTATGAATGTTAACTTATGCTAAAATAACCGGCTTATTCAAGGTAAGAACTCAGAAGCTGGATTTAAGCCTGGCCTTCCAATTACATAGGAGAAAAATCTTAAGAAAGAAGCAGATGCAGGCAGAGTAACCCCCAAAATCTGAAGGTAAGTTATGCTCAAATGCTTAGAAAATCACTAAACCATTTATGTGTAGTGGTTTTGTCGGGCAGTTATGTTGCACTTTATATGATGTATGTATGATGATGAATCCTATCTAACAAAAGAGTAATATGTAAATAAATCATCACTCCACAACAAAATGGCAGCACCTATAGCCACTAGATGGTGGTGCACAGTCCTCTCAGCCCTGCCGGAGTCCCCCAGTCTCAGAGAGGGCTGTTGCTGAGAGTCGGCAGAGTAATCGGCCTGGCAGAATGCTGCCCTGAGGCCCTCCTAACCCTTTATAAAAACTAAAACAAATTCACTCCCCACATGTTGGAAACCAAACATTGTTCGCACTAAATGGATGTAAACAGGAGGCAAGAAGGCTGGTCAACCTTAAATGCTCTGAAAGGTCAGAGCTAATTACTCACTATTAGATTAAAAAATTGTTAGCTGAAGCAGCCTCCACCTGTTTGTTTCATGTGAATTTCTCTTTTGTTATTTCCTGCCTAAAGGCTAGCGGTGTGTCTCAAAGCCTTAATAAAAGGGAGAAAAAGGCCAGAGCAGGTGGTAGTCCTTTCCACTAGAGGAAGGCTCCTGCCTGGCCCCCCAATATCGCCAAATTAATGTTTTCTAATCTCTCATTTTGTTTGCATGCGGCCTCCTTCAGAACCCGAACCCTGAACTGGGAGCCCTGAACTATGCGGGACGTGGAAAGGGGCTCCCACACCCACGGTGTGATCCCCTCCCAGCAGGTGGGGTCTCAACCACTGAGTCACATCAGCCAGGCAGATATGGAGGAATTTTAAATGTTTATTTTTAAGCCCTAACTGGTTTGAGTCACTGGGTAGACCACTGGTCTGTGGACTGAAGAGTCCTGGGTTCGATTCCAGTCAAGGGCATGTACCTTGGTTGTGGGCATATCCCCTGTGGCAGGTGTGCAGGAGGCAGCCGATTGATGTTTCTAGCTCTCTATCCCTTTTCCTTTCTCTCTGTAAGAAATGAATAAAATATATTTTAAAAAAATAAATGTTTCTTTGTAAAATACATATTTTTTAATTTTTTACAGAGAGGAAGGGAAAGGCATAGGAACTAGACAGCTATGAGAGAGAAACATAGATGAGCTGCCTCCTGCACAGTCCCCACTGGGTATGTGCCCCCAACCAAGGTATATGCCCTTGACAGGAATTGAACCTGGGACCCTTGAGTCTGCAGGCGGATCTTCTATCCACCTAGCCAAACCTGTTAGGACTGTCCAATATGTTAAAGAAAAAACCCTATCTACTAAAGAGGGAATATGCAGGGGAGGGCATTTGGGGGTGCCTGTGTTGTCAGGGAAGAGCAAGTAGTTGGGGACAATCGTGCTGGCAGGGGAGCAGTTAGGCGTCAATCAGGCTGGCAGGGGAGTGTTTAGGGGGTGATCAGGCTGCCAGGCAGAAGCAGTTAGGAATAAGTTCTTAGGGGTTGCTTTATTTCCAGAACTAGAACATTCTTTAATTTTGGTGGTTCTTAGGAAATTTAGAATAAATCAGACATTTCAAGAATTCATGAGATAGAGGGAGTTGACTTTGGGAGGTCTTGAAGGGGTCAATAGGGGGGGGCATATGTAATAATTTCAACAATAAATATTTTTTAAAGTGGGAATAAATGTTTCAAATACATAATTACATATCAAATTAAGTGTCAGCAAATGCTTGGCTCTCATCCTAACGCAAATAGTGTCCTTAAGTTACAGGGCTGTCTTTGCTTATGGTGAGGATGAGAGCAAGAAACAGGAGGTTTTATCTGCAGATTCCAGCAAAGGGCAGTGCTGGATTTTCTCCTCTTCTTATTATATTTAAAGCATAAATGATTGGCTACCTGCTTTTCTCGCCTCCTTCGGGTCTCTAATGGGGAGGAGAACAGAAGAAGGGGTGGTGCTGCTCTTGAAGCATCCATCTTATATAAAAACTGCTGTTTGAAATTTTAACCCTGCTATTTGGCTTCTGTAAATGCTTGCTTGCCTAAATAATAAAGAAAATAAGATTACTCCCACTTCAGAGAGGCCATTAAACCTTCCCCAGACAAAATTATCAGTGCTGACACCAGGCTAAGACTTTGGTTAAGGTCTTAAGGCCCCAACACATAGAGGATCTTTAAGAACTTGCAAAGGGGGCCAGAAACACCCCATATTTGGGAGACAAAGAAGATAAAAACATATAAATAGGGAAAATTTCTCCATATTGGGGCCCAGAATTTGAGAGACATTTTCCTTTGGATCCGTATGTAATAAATGTAACTCCATCTCTCTAAGTGTTGCTTGGTTCTTCTCTAGTTTTCTGTAACAATCTCAATATGTTCTTCTGCTGAACAAACATTATTTCTAGACAAAATGGTATTACCAGGGGTCTGCAGCCATGACTTTTTGTTCTCTCTTCTTGCAGGTACACAGCTTATTTGATGAAAAAGCCAAAAGGTTTTGGGATACCTTTCTTAACTGTAATAGCAACAGACATGACCAATTAAACACATTTGCTTTGCATGAAAAGGACAACTGATTCTATATTAGGGAATCTTAGGGTCTACACAGTGGATTTTATTCCTTCTTATGACACCTGAATTTCCACGTTCTGGTTGATTTTTATTAAATTCTGTTAAATATACTAAAGTTCCTTTCAAGTTTAAGAATACCTTATTATTATTCTAGAATTTTACTACATTTTTTTTTCATTAGGAAATCTTGATACATATAAAGGTATGGCTTATGAATAATAAAAATATCATCATGTCTACCTTTTGAAGCATTTTCCAGATACTTCATTTAACTGAATCAAAAATATATGCATATTTCTCTCTCCTCAAAATACATTAAAATTAAGAGATGCCATAAAAATGTTGGTAATGCTATGGTGTGATGAGACAATAAGATAGAATTAAATATTGGCTTTAGGGGTCTTTATGCTGATTTTCATTGCTTTCATATAATTTGCTCCAATGACTTATGCCTAGATTACCTACTTCGGTCTGAGTTTATTTTGAATGCCTTCATCTCACTAACATCCTAAGGTGGCTATTACTTCTCTATCTACTTTCTTCCAGGATCAAATTGCTATATATAAAGACTTTTGCACACTTCACTGGTCATTTTTGTTGTTGATGAATTTGTTATTTCTCATAATTCAGTAATTTAAACATTTTTAAAGAAAATTCTGAGATTTATCTGGAAACTAATTTACTCTTAGTATAATAGAAACATATTCCTCCTCTTTATATTAGCTCCCCCACCTATTTCTGAGGTTTTAACTTGAAATACACATTTTCATAGGTCAAAATGGTCAGATATGGTAATTGTATATAGTTCAAACTAAAAGTACTTATTTTAGAAGAAACTTATTTCTTATAGGTCTTAAAGAGTATGTATATGTCTCTTACAACATATCCTCAAGAAAAGTCTTAGTTTTTTAGTTCTTGCTTCAAAAATTATGCAAGACTGGGAAAATTATCAATTTGGAGCTGGGGAAATTATTCCTCTATCAAGAAGGCTTCAAAAAGATCTACTTAATGGATAGAGATTTCCATAAATAAGTTAATTACTGTCCAAAATTTCTAGATGAGGTATAATGTTTTATGTCATTTGTTTTAAAGATTCTAGTTCCTCTAGTTCTGTGTATCATACTGAAGCAGGGATTTTAGGGGGATATAGCCAGGCTTAGGGATTTTTTTAGAAATGGGATCTATGGAAAAAACACAGGGCCACAGACTGGGAGAAGGTACATTTCCATAGTACCAGGAAGTCAGATGCAGTTACATTTCCATAAGATAAGGAAGCAGCAACAGGTATATTTTTATAAGACAAGGGAACTGGAGCCTGACTGGTTTGGCTCAGTGGATAGAGCATCAGCCTGTGGACTGAGGGGTCCTGGCTTTGATTGCAGTCAAGGTCATGTATCTTGGTTGTGGGCACATCCCCAGTGTGTGTGGTGTGTGTGTGTGTGTGTGTGTTTAAGGGGGGTGGGGAGGAGATGTGCAGGAGGCAGCTAATAGATGTTTCTAACTCTCTATCCCTCTCCCTTCCTCTCAGTAAAAAATCAATAACATATTAAAAAAAAGAAAGAAAGAAAGAAAGAAAAGGGAACTGGAAGTAGCCAAGAAAGGTCTATATTTACAAAATAAAGAGAAGGAAGCCCTTCATCCAGAAGGAGAAGAAGAAAACCCAAAGGGAATAGGAATATAAGGAAGGAGGAGGGATGGATGGTGGGGAGAGAACCTTACATATCCCTAGTGAGACTCAACCTTGAGCCCAGGAGTTACTATAAGTAAACATTCCGAAGGAATAGTGACCAATCAGAGGGGATATCAAGGCACCAGGTTCTGCAGCCTATATAATCCATAGAAACAGGACTTCATTGGAATCCTTTTCCCCCTCCCTGATTTGGAGTTATTCTGTGGGACTCTTCCCTCTACCCACGTGAGAGTCTGGACTTGTTCTTCAATAAATCTCCACCTTAGCTGTACTACTTTCTGTCCGTGGATTCATTCTTCGATTCTAGTTTACAAAAAAAATCTGTGTTCCAGTCCAAAAATGGAGTATACATAGCGTGGAATAAGGGAGGGGTGCTCCTACATTAGGCACAGATTTGAAGGGCGGTTCTAACAATTGTATACAACATCGCTGATTGTATTTCATCTTAATGGGCCAGAGATTTTAGGTCCATTCTTTTACAGGATAGTTTATCTAGGTCATTATTTTACATGATTTTGAATTCGAAAGCTCTAACAATTCAGTTCATATAACTTCTTGAAAGTATTAACAAAAGGATCTAGATTCTAGAACTTGGGGTTTCCAGCTCCACATGTGAGGAGCTTGGTAATTACCATGATGGCCTAACAACAAATAAAAACCTAAACAGACTGAAAAATCAACAACTTGTTTGGATGGGTAAGAGAGGTGAGCACACAAGGACAACTGCTGACCCCGCAATTGAAGAAATGGACAGGCAAATACAGAGGGTCATGGTGAAATAGGACCTTAAGAGCATTCATCTCAGGTAACAACTGCTGTTTGACCTGGAAGTTCACATCAATCCATCCCACATCACAAAGGTTATTGTCCTGTGCCTGAGGACCAGAACCATAAGAGATGGATCCCTGTTGACTCAGTGGCTCTAGGAGTGGAGACTGAAGACGACCTTTAGAGATGATTAACTTTGCTCAGTTTTACAATTTGCTTTCACAAGATAGGTCCACATTCCAACGTCTAGCAGGGGGTGGTTGGGAGATAAGGCGCAGTCAACAAGAACCAGTACTGCCCACTGAAACCCATCAACCCCCTCCGCGGCTGTTTGCAGATTTTAGAACAAGGGAAAAAAATGTGATTTGGATCTTTAAAAAGGGCTGCATACCCCTGTAACAGTGCGGTCGTGAGTGTGTAGACTCCACCTGCGTGTGGTGCCCTCGTGGCTGTCGCTGGCTGGCCAGCTCAATAAATCCTTGCTTGCTTATTACCAACTTAGCAGCCTCCGTGGTCATTTGCAACTGGTCGTGGGGGTCACCCCACAACAATGGCTCACTGAAGCTAAGTCACAAAAGCAGAAACCTCCTTGGGCACCAGTACCTGTAGAAAAACATGAACTCTAATTGACAAATTGCTGACGGCTCAATATAGACAGCTCTCAGAAAAATAAAGCTAGAGTATAAGTATAATGGTTCTAAGAGAAACCATTTATCAGGCACTTAATCGTCATATAGCTTAAATATGGAACAAGTTCACAGTCTTGTTCTTTCTTGAAACTTGTGAAAAGTGAAGGATAGTTATGTTGTAGAATGCCCCTCTGTGTAGATCAGAAGTTTTCCATAGATTTCAGGTTGCATACTTTGGGCATTAATATCAAAGAAGTAATTTGTGTTCTTAGTGAATCATGTAAGAGACAAATAGTGTCCATCTGTCCCATTACTCATGACGTTAATTTTGATCACTTGATTAAGGGGGTGCCTGTCAGGTTTCTCCATCTTAGGTGAGTATTTTCACCCCTGTAATTAATAAGTACTTAAACAGGGATATTTTGGAACAAGGTAAGTATCCTTGTTTTTCTTAAGCTTTTGTTCACTAATTTCATTATTTATTGCTGATTTTTGCTCAAAACAATTATTACTGTGGGGACTGTCACGGGATGGGTCATTAACTTTTTTTTTAATATATGTTTATCGATTTCATATAGGAACAGAGAGGGAGAAAGAGATAGAAACACTAATGATGAGAATCATTGCTCTGCTGGACTGCCTCCTGTACGCCTCACACTAGGGATGAAGCCTGCAACCTGGGCATGTGCCCCTACTGGGAATCAACCGTGACTTCCTGTTTCATAGGTTGATGCTCAACTACTGAGCCACACTGGCCGGGCAGGCATTATCTTTTGAAATTAAAAAAAAGTCTCCTTCATTCAAAATATATCTGAACCCAGTACAGAGAAAAGGCAAGATAAATTGATTTATTCATTAGACTCTCTTGTCATTTTACACATTTTGATTGATTTTATAATTTAAGGTCCCAGGCTAGTTTATATCATAAAAGTAGTATTAGGCAAATTTTCGTTCAAAATGTAAGTGAATTTAAAGAGAACAAGCAAAACTATTTTGTAGTTTGATCTAGATGTTTATTTTTTAATTGAGAACTTCAATGATTGCTTTTGTTAATGCAATATTATAATGAAGTATGTGCAGTTTGCCAAAACACTTGTCATTGCCATAATTAATTTTTACTTAGCACAAACAAAACATTCATCACATCTTAGATGGAACTCATAGCATATCAGAACAGAAGGAAGGCAGTGATTGACAACATGTTTATGTGACAGATACAATCACCATATAAATACACATCTGATGAACTTGAAAATTAACTTCCTGCGTGGAACAGAAGTGCATGTTTTGAGAATTCAAATTCCATTGCTTATTTCAGCTAAAAGGAGAGTAAACACATAAAGCTAATAAGCTAAAAGAAAATTATTTTCTTTATTAGGCAATTTTACACAACTAATGCCTGGAAGATATAGAGATTCCAACCATGTACAATGAATGAAATACAATTCTTTTTAACAGAAGAGATATCACCATTTTGCTTGGTAATAATATGCATGGATAATGTTTTCATGAAATGTGTTGTGGTATTTCTCACCTTCAGAACCAGAGTTATCCATACAGAGAGTAGCTGAGCTATGCTTCTAGTTCGCTCGTATCTTAGCTTGGAATTCTGGATTCTCTACCCACCTTCCTTCTCTCTCATTATCTTTCCCAGAGACCAGTGTCACTTCCTCATTTCTCTTCCTCAATATCATCTTTAGGGCCTTGCTATTGAACTCCTCGTGATTCCAAGAATGTTTAAAATCCAACTTCCTTCTAAACAGGTTAAGTTTCTGCACCTCCAACCCAATAAGGTCCTTTTGCTGACTCACAGAAAGGAGAAAGCAGGGCCAGAAATCAAAGACAAGGAAAAGCAGTAAGACCCTGTGCTGGAAACCAAACATTGTCTCACTAATACAAAGATGTGGACAGGAAACCAGAAGGCTGGTCAACCTTAATTGCTCTGAAAGGTCAGAGCTAATCACTCACTGTTTAGTTGAAACATTGTTAGCTGAAGCAGCCTCTACCTGTTTGTCTTATGTAAATTTTTGTTATTGGAATTTCCTGCCTAAAGGCTATAGGTGTATCCCATAGTCTTAATAAAAGGATAGCAAGGCCAGAGCAGGGGGTAGTCTTTTCCACTAGAAGAAGGCTCCTGCCTGGCCCCCCAATATTGCCAAATTAATACTTTTCTAGTCCCTCTTTTCATTTGAGTGGGGCCTCCTCCAAAACCCAAACCCTGAATGGGAATTCTGAACCACGTAGGACGTGAAAGAAGTTCCCACAACCCTGAACTAGAGGGAAAGTATTAGAAGCACAGCCTAATCTGACAGATGAACTGCAGCTAGCATACCCAGAGTTCCAGGACTTTGAAATGTTAGAGATAATTTGCTGGAAATTTTCATTGTCAAATGGTCATAAGACAGCTTTTTTCCCCCCATATGATTCGCCTCAAAATGAGTTTCAATTTATTTCTTTAGCCAGACCATAACCAATAGGAATATTTTTTACAACAAAGGCATATATATATTGTGAGGCATACTTTTTATTTAACTATTATTTTTCATTTATTTAAAAATAGTAATTTGATCATTGAATTGAACACAAGAGAATTGTGAGATAGTTAAGCAAAAGGTAAAAATAAAATGAGCTGTGAAATCAGACACATTTGAATTCAAAAGGCAGTTCTGAGATTCGCTATTCTATGGCCTTGGCTTAATTTTCTGCCTAGCCAAACTTAGATTTCTCTTTACATTTTCTCTTAAATGTAAATTGTGTTACTTTTTTGCATTGCTTTTGTATCCTATAACCTTGCTGAACTTATTTATTATCTCTACTAGTGTATGAATTTTATGGGATTTCTTGATATACAAAATCATCTCACCTGCATATAGAGATAGTTTTATATTAAATTGTGGGTTTTAGGAAAGCATTTTCTCTACAGTGAATACATATCTCAGATGATTCAAACTGGATTCTTTTCCTTTGCTAATAGAATACTGTATAGTTTGATAGAAACTAATCTAAATGAAGGAGGGCTAGAAAGAAACCTCAGTTATCTGCAGAGAGCCCTTTGAACTAATGAAAACTCTTAGGTCCAACTTTTAGTTCTTTGAGAAAAAAATGACTCAATTAAAATAACAATGAGATATAAACCACTTAGATTAGTAAACTCTTCTTTCTCACACTATTTAAGATAGATTATCTTCTCCAAAGATGGTTTTAAATATAAATTTTAGAGAAAAAAAAAACAAAGAACAAATAAAAATTCTCTTGGTCCTAACTGGTTTGATTCAGTGGATAGAGTGTCAGCCTGCAGACTAAAGAGTCCCAGGTTAGATTTTGGTCAAGGACCTGTACCTTGGTTGCTGGCACATCTTCAGGAGCGGGGGTGCAGGAGGCAGCTGATCCATGTTTCTAACTCTCTATCCCTCTCCTTTCCTCTCTGTAAAAAAAAAAAAATCAATAAAATATATTTATAAAAAATGTTCTCTTGAAAAAAGATCCAACTATTTTTCAATACATATACCGTAGACAAGAAACTTAAATGTTAATTCTGTCTCAAAAGAATATATTGTTTATATTAGCAACAGTAGTTGTTAGTTTCATCCCATGAAGATGAACTCAACTGTAAACAAGAAAATTAACACTATTTTTATATATTTGCTATTTTAAAATTTTACGGTACCTCTTCAATGGCAAAGGCAAAGGAAAAACATCACTGTTTCATAAGGTTGGACAGTATCCTGTGTTATCAACTAAAATCTTAAATAACTGTGCTGCAGGCAATGCAGTACAACACATAAGTATTTTTAAGTGGCTATACACACCATTATGCAAGTTTCTTTCATTCATTTCAAAGAATTCAATTTTATATTACTTAATTCCATTGCCAAGTTTGGTGATGCAGTAGCAAGGTCTTCCTCAACGGGCAGAAAACATTCGTCCTTGGAGAAATTGTGGTTTGGGATTTTAATTAGCAGGGTGGTAGTTTCCAAGAGAAAAATTGCTTTGAAATTTGTAAGAAAGGATCAACAACCTTTAATTCTATCTAGAGTCTAATCTTGTAATGAAGCCTGAAAATTCCATTTTTGTTAATAGAAAGAGAACCAGCATGAAATGTATTGAGCAAAACATTTTATTGGCAGCGAACGCGGGCACGTGGAGTCATCACAGACTCAGCATTATAAAATTAATTTAATTATATTGAAAAGAAGAAAAAAAGGGGCTGAACCAGCGCAGTCAGCCAAATGCTAACGAGATACATAAGTTCAAATCGTTTTACTGATGAGGAAGTAATGCACCTTAGGTGTAGAGTGTTGAGATTTTCATTTTTTGTGCCATTCTCAAGAGTCCTAACAGACACTAAGCAATATCATTTATATTTAAAAGTATTTGTTCTTGCTGGATAGCTGGCTTCATTTTTGATATGGCTTCTTTGAAACAGTATTTCAATTGTTCCCACAGAGAAAACCGAAAAAAGAATTCAATAAGTGGGAAGCTCATTATTATGGGCAATTCCTAATGGGCCTAGAATTCCATTTTTTTCTGTGTCAATGTAAAGTGTCCTCCACCTCTAAGCACAATGTTACTTACCCAAATGCAGATAGCATCAGCACTTATTTGTTTTCCTTGGGGTACAGGTTGTTCCCTCAATTGTTGTTAACGAAATCTATTTCAATAAGAGCCGATCAATTATTCTTCCCACAGAAAGGCGGCGTGGTGTGGAGTAGTAGACCTGATTGGAGTCATGAGACCTGAAACTTTCTGCCAATTGTGCTATCATAGCAAATAATTCACTCCAGATTTTAAAGGTTTCTAAGTGACCTTTCAATACTTAAAGATTTCTCATTTGTGAAATAAAAAGATTGTGGGGGAATTTTCATAGCTCTATAATTCTGTGATCTTAGCCTATTTTTTTAAATTATATATGTGTGTGTGTGTGTGTGTGTGTGTGTGTGTGTGTGTGTGTGTATCTCCTATCTAATAAAAGCAATATGCAAATTGAATGTACCTCTGCTATACCCACAGGTCACCCCCCCAGCCATGCCCACCAACAAATCAGAATGAGTATGCAAATTAATCTAACCAAGATGGCTATGGTCACAGAGAGAGCAGGAGGGAGGCTTGGATTGCCCCCAGCAATGGAGGAAAGTCAAACTTTCTGCCAACCCTGGCCAGCTCAGGCCTCTGCTTAAAGCAACAAAGTTTCAATGGCTGCCGCCATGCAGGGAGCAGAAGGCTTGGCTCCACTCCAGGCTACAAAGTTTCAATTTCCAAATACCAGGGACTCCACATGGGCCACCAGGGGGTGTGGCCAGCCTGCAAACCACCACAGTCCCCTTGCCCAGGCCACTCCATGCCACAAGGGAACACCCACCCTGATTCTGATTTGGGACATCCTCAGGGCAAACCAGCTGGCCCTCACCCATGCACCAGGCCTCTATCCTATCTAATAAAATAGTAATATGCAGATTGACCATCAATCCAACACACAAGATGACTGCCCCTATGTGGTCAAAAGATCCTGCCCCTATGTGGACACAAGATGGGCAGCAGGGGAGGGCAGTTGGCAGGGATCATGCCTACAAGGGAGGGCAGATGCGGGCAATCTGGCCAGCAGGGGAGGACAATTGGGAGGGACAGGCCTGCAAGGGAGGACAGTTGGGGGTGATCAAGTCTGCAGGGGAAGGCAGTTAGGGGTGACCAGGCCAGCAAAGGAGGGAAATTGGGGGTGACCAGGCCTGCAGGGAAGGGCATTTGAGGGGGAACCCAGGCCTGCAGGGAAGCGTAGTTAGGGGCAAATACACTGGCAGGGGAGAAATTGGGCATCAATTAGGCTAACAGGGGAGTGGTTAGGGGTGATTAGGCTGGCAGGCAGAAGCAATTAGGGACAATCAGAAAGCCAAGCAGGTGAGCAGTTGGGAGCCAGCAGTCCTGGATTGTGAGAGGGATGTCCGACTGCCCCTTTAGGCCTGATCCAGATAGGATAGGGCCCAACCGGTCAGTCAGACATTCCTCAAGGTTCCCAGATTGGAGAGGGAGCAGGCTGGGCTGAAGGACACCCCTCCCTCCCCCGCTGCCCCCCCGTGAATGAATTTCATGCACCAGGCCTCTAGTACATATATAATTTGTAAATAAGCAAAATCAGTATAAACCCATTAGAAATGATATCTCTCGTGTCATTTATTAGAAATCCACAAGTTAGAGCAATGATCTTTATGGTTTATTTACCTTTTTTAAAAAATTAAATCTTTATTATTCATATTATTACATTTGCTTCTCTTTTTCCCCTCCATAGCTCCCCTCCACCCAGCTTCCACCCTTCCCTCTGCCCTTACCTTCCTCCCGTTGACCTCATCCATAGGTGTATGATTTTTGTCCAGTCTCTCCCTGTACACCCCTCACCCCTTCCCCCCTGAGAATTATCAGTCCACTCCCTTTCTGTGCTTCTGATTCTATTATATTCACCAGCTTATTCTGTTGATCAAATTTTTAATTCACTTAATTTTTAGATTCACTTGTTTTAGATATGTATTTGTTGTTCATACTTTTTTGGCTTTTACCTTTTTCTTCTTCCTCTTCTAAAAGAGTACCTTTCAGCATTTCATATAATACTGGTTTGGAGTTGATGAACTCCTTTAGCTTTTTCTTATCCGTGAAGCTCTTTATCTGACCTTCAATTCTGAAAGATAGCTTTGCTGGGTAGAGTAATCTTGGTGTAGGTTCTTGCTATTCATCACGTTGAATATTTCTTGCCACTCCCGTCTGGCCTGCATAGTTTCTGTTGAGAAATCAGCTGACAGTGGTATGGGTGCTCCCTTGTAGGTAATTAACTGTTTTTCTCTTGCTGCTTTTAATATTCTCTCTTTGTCTTTTGCTGTTGGTATTTTAATTATGATGTGTCTTGGTGTAGTCTTCTTTGGATTCCTTTTATATGGGGTTCTATTTCTTTTACCAGATGTGGGAAGTTTTCAGTCATTATTTCTTTAAATAGGTTTTCAGTATTTTGCTCTCTCTCTTCTTCTGGCACCCCCACAATTCTGATATTGATACACTTGAAGCTTTCCTAGAGGCTTCTTACATTATCTTCACATTTTTGGATTCTTTTCTCTTCTTGCTTTTCCAGTTGAGTGTTTTCTGATTCTTTATATTTCAAATTTTTGACTTGATTCTTGCCTTTCTCTAGTCTGCTGTTAGGACTCTGTATATATATATATATATTTTTTTATTTTAGTCAGTGTATGTTTAATTTGTAGTTGGTTCTTTTTCATGTCTAGTTGGACCTTTTCCATCTCTAGTTGGTCCTTTTTCATCTCTGGTTGGTCCTTTTTCATCTCCTCTTGGATCTCACTAACTTTATCCAACTTTTCTAGAATATTCTTGAAAAATCTTATAAGTGTGGTTTTGAACTGTATATCCAGTCATTTGTTTTCCTCCATTTCTTTTGTTTATGATCCCTTCCCTTGTCTCGGCATTTTCACTATGCCGGAGAACTTCTGTGTTGGATTCAGCCTTATGATACAAAACTTGCAAAATCGCAAAAGCCTCTCTGTTGAGCTTTGGAATGGGTGGAGTCTCAGGGCTTAAAGGACCGCCTTACCTTCCAGTCAGCCCCACCCTCCATGTCCCCTGAGTCTCATGTGACTGGGTAATTGCTGGAGCGGTCCCTTTGCGCGTGCTCTCACAGTGCCTCTAGACTGCTGCCCTTCCAGCTCCCCTGTGCTCCGGGACCGTATGAGTCTGGGTCCCCAGGGTTTCTCCTGAAACTGGGGTTTAGTGGAGCTAGAAGTGGCACAGTTGGGAGGGTCTGTCTCCCACCCATTCGTGAAAGCCAGCGGCACAATCAGCAGTCAGTCCTCTGAGCGCAGTGCCATGTACCCCACCAAACTTCTGATCTTCTGCGACTCCCCTAAATTTCCGTGCATTTCTCCCTTTTCACAGTCTATACTCCCTCCATATGAGTTTTGGCTGGACCTGGGGTTTAGTGTAGTAGGATAAGGGGTTCAATGCCTTTGAGAGTTTCCGTCTCCCTCCGGCAGAGAAAGCCAGCCAGGTTCTCCGGCACCTGCTCTGTCCACGCATGCATCTCCATACCTCAGCTTTTTGCAGCTCCTTTGGGTCTCTGTGAGCCTCTCTCTTTCCTTCTAGTTGTAGAATTTCCCCTCAGTTAGCTTTCCTGTGGTTCTGGATGATGTCCGTTCTGTCTTTTAGTTGTAGTTTTGAAATTGTTGTTCAAGGGAGCAGTGTAGGTGTTTATGTATGCTGCCATCTTGGATTCTCCTTATTTACCTTTTTGATTGTATTGTTGTAGTGTGTGGGTTTTTTTGTTGTTGTTGTTACAAAAACAAAGAAGTGAATAGGACAAAAAAAAATATGGCCAGGTCCAGCATTTTATGCTAAATTCCCTTTAGCAATACACTTTAAACATATACTTGGAACTGTTACATTTTCTTTTTTTATTTTATTAATTTTTTATACATATCTCCCCATTGCCCCCCCTCCCTCCCAGGCATACCCCAACCCCCCAGTGTCTATGTTCATTGGTTATGCTTATATGCATACATATAAGTCCTTTGATTGATCTCTTAACTACCTCACCTAACTTTAATCTTCCTGCTGTAATTTCACAGTCTGTTTGAAGCTTTACTGTCTCTGTATCTATCCTTTTGTCCATCAGTTTATAATGTTCTTTATTATCCACAAATGAGTGAGATCATGTGATGCTTCTCCTTCATTGACTGGCTCATTTCACTAAGCATAAGGCTCTCCAGTTCCAACCAGGTTGCTGCAAATGGTAAGAATTCATTCTTTTTAATGGCTGCATAGAATTCCATTGTGTAGATGTACCACAGTTTTCTGATCCACTCATCTGCTGACGGGCACCTAGGCTGTTTCCAAATTGTAGCTATTGTAAATTGTGCTGCTATGACCATAGGGGAGCATAAATCTTTTCTGATTGGTGTTTGTAATTTCTTAGGATAAATTCCTAAGAGTGGGATTACAGGGTCAATTGGGAGATCCATTTTTAGTTTTCTGAGGAAACTCCGTACTGTTCTCCACAGTGGCTGCACCAGTCTGCATTCCCACCAACAGTGCACAAGGGTTCCTTTTTCTCCGCATCCTCGCCAACACTTGTCCTTTGTTGATTTATTGATGATTGCCATTCTGACAGGTGTAAGATGGTATCGCATTGTCGTTTTGATTTGCATCTCTCGGATGATTAATGACTTTGAACATGTTTTCATGTGTCTCTTGGCCTTCCTTCTGTCGTCTTTCGAAAAGGTTCTATTTAGGTCTGTTGCCCATTTTTTTATTGGATCCTTCATCTTCCTTTTATTAAGTTGTATAAGTTGGTTGTAGATTTTGGAGATTAAACCTTTATCAGTGATAACATTTGCAAATATGTTCTCCCATACAGTGATCTTTCTTGTTGTTTTGTTGATGGTTTCTTTTGCTGTGCAAAAGCTTTTTATTTTGATGTAGTCCCATTTTTTTATTTTCTTTTTACCTTCCATTGCCTTAGGAGCAGTATCAGTGAAGAAGTTCTTTCGGCATATATCTGAGATTGTGCTGCCTGTGGATTCTTCTAGTATTTTTATGGTTTCCCTTCTAATGTTTAAGTCCTGTATCCATTTTGAGTTTATTTTTGTATTTGGTGTAAGTTGGTGGTCCAGTTTCATTTTTTTGCATGTTTCTGTCCAATTTTCCCAACACCATTTATTGAAGAGGCTATCTTGGCTCCATTGAATGTTCATGCCTCCTTTGTCAAATATTAGTTGATCATAGTGGTTTGGGTGAATATCTGGGTTCTCTATTCTATTCCATTGGTCTATATGTCTGTTCTTGTGCCAGTACCAGGCTGTTTTGAGAACAGTTGCTTTGTAGTATAGCTTGAAATCTGGTATTGAGATCCCACCTACTTTATTCTTCTTTCTCAGAATTGCTGTAGCTATTCGTGGTCTTTTTTTGTTCCAGATGAATCTATGAAGAATTCTTTCTAGGTCTGTGAAATATGTCGTTGGTATTTTAATGGGTAGTGCATTACATTTTCTTAATGCTTAGAGGAAACAGAATGAAAAAGAACTTGAAAATCCACCAATATTATTTCATCTCTTCATAGTTTATGTCTGTTGATTTTTTTCCTGATTTGCTACAGTATCATGTTAACACAGGAGTTTTTTCTTTAACTGTGATATTAGTGTCCAGTAGCCAAGTCGAAACTGATGTTCATGGCTTTAGTTCTTCTAACACTTAACATTATTTTGAACATAGTTTTAGTTGTCTAGTATCATGCTTTCATTACTTTAGGGGTAGATAAGGAAGGTTGATTATACGAGATTGTTTGTTGTTCTTGAAGCTGCCTTCTCTGGCTCCAGCGTGTAGGAAACACACTTTTGCTTCATTTCAAAGGAGCTAATAGCAGAAGGTCATTTATTAGGTGGTCACTTATCTGTAAACAATCCAAATTACTTCATTTTGATAAAATAAGCAAACTAGCATTGCAATCGCATGTTGAACCACAGGCAAACCAGACAGGTGTGGAAGGAGGAGAAAAAAAAATATTTCCAGTTAAAGAGAACAGTTTTATGTGCCTCCCTGTTCAAAGGGTTAAAAAGAAAAGCATTCCCATCAGCTATACTAAAATTAAAACAGCATGGAGTTTATGATGTTCCCCTTTAAAATTAAAGAGAAGAAGTTATTTATGACTGCTATAGGGCTATTATTTTCATTTCAGTGGAAACTTAGTGCCCCCTACTGATAGTCAAAAAATGTTTTATATCAACAATATTCTGGTTTTCTGTTTAGAAAGATATTTTTTCAATAAATCATGGAATGCCTCCAAAATATTGTTTTACTCATCTGAACTGTGTAAAGATGAGTTCAAGTTATGCTTATGGAGAGATTTCTGGAACCCAAATGAAACTGCCAGGTAAATGCACTAGTTTCAGAACAAACTGATCTGCATGATGTTTTGTTGAATTTTTTGTGAGCCATAAAGTGAGCCAGTAATGTACCATTTCCTCTCCTTTTGTAAATTAAAAAAAAAATTAAAAGTTATTGTAGGTGTTTGGTAGACTAGAAGCCTATAAGGCTTTTCACAGAAAACAGCTGTCCAATATAGTTTGGGAAAGCATCATTCCCGAACTATATTCCCAGTGACACTAAAGTTCAAATCTTCTATGCATTTTTGGAAATGTACCTCTATATTTTAGATAATATGCTTATGCACCCACTTCTATTTCTTTTTCTATCTCTCTTATGTTTGTTTGTTTTTAATTCAAATCAGCCATGTTCTATTTACTTCATGTTCTGGAAGATGAAAATTTAAGATCTCTATCACACACACACACACACACACACACACACAATCACATTTTATCTCTTCTCAGACTTCCGATACCTTATCTGTAAAATACCAAATAAAAATATCGTTCACATCTAATCCTGTGTTTTATAATAATTACAAATATTTTCTTGTGTACCTTTGCTTGTCCTGAAAACAGAAATAACCCTTAATCCCTTTCTTCTATGTCACTACTATTAAATAATGGTACATTATGCATAATTTACTCATACCTATGCACAGATATTATTGCATATGAATAACATTTTTGTAGATTTTTGAAGTCAAAATCAGGGTGGGTATAGTATTTAGTGGATTTTTAGAGAAGAGTAAGTACTTCTTTGGGAAAGTCGTGCACTTGATTCGGGAAGCCTGAGCAGTGAGCAGAACTCTGCCACTTACTAGGTGTACATGCCGGGGTATGGACTTCTCAGGCCTCTGCTACTTTATCTGTAAAATAAATTGGTGTGTGCCTTCTAAAGTTCTTTGATCCAACTCTAATATAAAAATATATATGAGATTATAGTGAATTTGATTGTGTTATTTTATATGCTAGCAACACATTTAAATTTGTTAACAGAGTAACTTATAGGTGCATATTGATTCTTAGTGCCTAATTCTCTGTAGGGAAAATATGGTCTTTACTATGAGTTGGACTCTTTCGATGAAGTGGAGGCTTTATTTTACATCTAAACACCTAGAACAGTGCTTCCAAACATGCATCCAATGACTTACCTGGAGTCACTGTTAAAATGCAGTCGATCTAAGGAAAGGCCTGAAATACAGCTTTCCTGACAGCTTTCATGACCCTCACTTAGAGCAGCACTTAGCTGGACATGTGGAGGGAGCACAGCTGCAGTGTCACCTCCAAGAGCAAGTCACATAGTCTCCGACGCATGGCTTGAGTCACCCACGAGGATTTTCACTCAAGAGATGGAGACATCACCTGTCAATGCCATTCCTGTAGATTGAATTCAGTGTGTGTAAATATTCTCTCTCAAAACAATGCCAACCATTCTACTTAGAGGTACTTCCTAAGACTGCAAGCCATCAAAAAAGGGAAAATGTTAAGTAATAATTTAGGTGCTGTATTTAAGCACCATAGCATACCTACTTATTGTCACCTTACTGAGAATTTTACTTGTTATCTAAACAATGGATTTATCTCACAAAGATGTCAATTTGTAGTCAGCAAAATGTGTCTCAATTACTTGCAAAACATGTATAACAGAAGTCATTACTTGTTCTTTCTAAAGATGCATCAATTTAATTACCCTTTAAGTCCTATCACAAAAATATAAAAATGAGAGAAACATATTTAACATTAACACTTGATCATAAACTCGGACTGCAAAGCTTGCTCTCTCTAGAAAAATACCTAAGAAACATAGTTCCATATAAATGATCTCAGCCCAAGTAAATGACCTCACAAACAAAAATAAATAATCAAAACAAAAAAATCCAGGTGATTTTTAGATGACCATGGAGCCTGCTGGACTATCGCCTGCCTTGAACAATTCCACCTGGCACAACTCCATCGAAAGCACAGGGTTGAATCAGTAACACATCTTTTTCTGTAGTTTATCAGGAAAACACATGAAATGCAGCACTTTTTTAAAAAAAAATTCAACACGCCTAGTTCTGAGACCCCATCCATGAATCATTGTCTTTGATCTCTGCAACCTCATTTTACTACACCAGAGGGGAAAGCAAGCCTACATATTTCCTCAAGAAAATCAAAGTCAATTTCTTTTTGAACTCTCCTTCTCAGGTACCAAGGAGAAGTAATCATCTTCTTAGAAATCCACCCACTGCCTTCCTTTTAATGCTCACTCGAGACCTGCACAAGCTACCATTCGACACCTCTCCTCATACAGAATTGAATGGTCAGTCTCACCTTCAAGTGGTCCTGATTACATTGACGAAAGATGTGTCCTTCCCAGGAGAAAAGTGACAGCAAACGGCCTCCATCATTGTTTAAAGTTTCTTCTTTTGGAAAGTGTGCTTCTTTACTTATTAATTCATTTAACAAACACACAATCAGTGCGTGCCATATGTCGGACACTGGTCTGAAGAGAAAGGAATGGGGAAGAGACACAATTCCTGTGGCATCCTGAATTTCTTGTCTTACGGTTCATTAGTGGCCAAACTCAGAGTCCAGTGTGACTCCTCAAATGTTTGTCCTTTAAATTTATGCCCCCCCCTTACCAAAGTATTTTTAATAGCTTGAATCTCAGTAAATGTGGCAGCCAGAATGGACTGTGGATCCTTATAAAGGAACCCCTTTCCCCTGCAAAGAATCAGAATTTTTCATCTGGAGCTAGGTCTGGCTTCTGTCCTTTTAAATGTTGGAAGAGGAGATTCTCCATGTGGAATATTTACATGTTATCATATGGTATTTTCTTCACATATTGTTTGTGTATTCATTCAGGTAGTCAAAAAATGGATTGGGGAGATAAAAACAAGGGTATGGCTTATAAAATGACAACTGAAATTGACCCTAGTCTTAAATCAAAATACCAATGTGCATGTGAAGACATGCAATTTACTACGGAGAATACTTTTGTCATTAAAAATGCCTAGTTAATTCTGCAGCATTCTTCATTTTATATCCACTGTGTAAATAGAATTACAGTTATGAAAACGGCTCCAATTTATGATTCAGATCTAAACTTCCATGTTTAACCAAAGAAAGAATAATGCACACCCAAAGCGAAACATCTACAGTTATTTGAGATCTGAAGGACGGAAAAGTGTACAGCTGGCATGCTAGGAATGCCACACTGCCTTAGGAATGGGTACACGGAGAAGGAAGCTTACAACCACACGAAGAGTGTTACTCCAACCAGCCCCGATCCTAGTTATACTGGCACCCCACATATGCCATTCAAAACATTCCAGGTCTTTGGTCTCAAGGTTTCTGTGACAGAGGTTTCTGAATAATAAGACAAAGAGAATCAACTTGCAGATGATAACTATGTACCTCATACAAGTTGCGGTTAATAAACAAAAGTAGAGTAAAGGTTGTCTGTGTAGGTACTATGGTAAATACACCCCAAGAAAATGCCTTTCTGGTATTTTAAAAGATCAAGTTAAACAATGCAATTGCAAATTTCTCTTTTGATTTTCCTAATCAGAATTACATAGACATTTTACCTAAGGTTAAACATTTTCACAGAATCCAGAATGTTTTATGACTACTAAAAAGTTTTTGATAAAATTGAATTTGCAAAATGTATCAAAATAGTGGGTTCTAAAGTATAAAGGCACTGTGGAATAGACAATTAATCTTTCTTGTTGCCAAAATTACTTCTTCAAGGTATTGTATTTAGTTTTATTAGTTTTCTTTAAATATATTGATAAACTCGATCTTATTTATTATGTCAAAAGCATTTGAAGCATATTGTCCATCACAATAAAAAACAATCAACTGTTCGACTTAGTTATTATAGATAGTGGCTTCAGACGAAGGCTCCTACATGAGTCAGACAGATTTAGCCCAATTATAAACCTTGATTCTCTTTCAGGCATGACTTTGGGTATATTACTTACTACCCCATGATTTTTTTTTATTATTCCATAAAATGCAGATAAATCTCACAGAGCTAACATCAATAAGTTATAGGCATTTGTTATGAGTATATTGTTATTTTAAACAGAGGCTTAGTTAACATAAATTAATTAGAACAGGTAGATCAGCTCAACTTGTGATCATTTCAAGACTAACCAGAGTTATTCTTGGGAGGCTAATCATGTTCTTCAGCAAGTGAGGTCCACTCAGCTGAGTACACCACAGTCAACGGCACTTGAACTTGAAAACTTGAAATGCATTTGACTTGGAAGAGTATCATTTGACTTGGAAGAGATCTGTTTGTTTGCTTGTTTCTCATTGCAGTTTTACTTAATACTTACAAATTATTTTTATTTCCTTTCCTAGGCTGATCGAGCAGATGGATTTTGACCCTTGGAGACTTCTCTCCAAATTTCTTAATTTTTCCTTCTAGGTATTATTTACTTTCAAATGTGTTCTAGGCTTTAGAATTTTCTATGAGAGAAACTCAGTTTATATATACAGCCAAAAGAGAAAAGAAAGAGAGAGAGAGAGAAAGAGATTAAAAAATATGACATGAGTTAAAAGTATACATCTCCTAATCGAATTGATTTTTGAAGGGGGTTTGAAATTTGAAGGAATTTATAAATTTGACGTGTTGCTGGCTACATTTGGGGCCACACTGTTATAATATTCTGTAGAGAAAGGCTCAGGTGTTGCAATCAAATCTTGTCCAGCAATAGCGATAAGGCATTTTCAATTAGGTGCTCACATAGCTTAACAAAAATCCTAAAAAAAAGACACCAAAACCCTATTATATTACAAATCTCAAACAAGGCAGATTTTTTCTAAACTTTGAAGCATCTGAATATAAATTTTATTAACCCAAAGAAAGGTATAATTTAGTAAGAATTTTGCTAAATGAAATTTAAAGTGTCTCAAACAGTGAGCCATGTCTGTATTACTGAAAAGTAAGGTCTTGATGTCACTTTGTCAACAGAATATTTATTCCATCCTGGGTTACAGGAGATAAATTGACTTGCAAAACTGCCAAAATTTGTGATATTGCTACAAAAGAACTAGAAGAGAAAAGATAGAATGTGGTCAGAAAATCTTATGAAGAACACTGAATTATAACTTGGGGCTTTTCATCATAGAGTTCATAAAGTGAGTAGCGTACATTGATTTTGCTCTCAACTCACCTAGAGAGATACTATATCAAACATTTCTAAAGGTAGAACATTCCCTTAGTTTTATTATATTATGCTGGGAATAAAACATAGTGTTTTAATAAGGTTGTTGTAACAATGCATCTGAGCTATTGATTATCAACAGTGAAATTAAGGAACTGAAAAGAAAAAAGCCATAGCACCTCCCCAATTACTAGCTATATTATGACATAAACTATAATGGATGTGCTGTATAGTTGAAAAACAACTGTTATAAACATGGCAAAAAATGTCTACTTCATTGGATAATTGATTTTCTTCATAACTATTATATCACATATCCTGGTCATTGAACAATTTCTCTTTCATTACTGTAATAGAACTAATGTCCCGGTGCCTGGATTCATGCACACTGAAAGGAAATTAATTAGAAGAAATATTTTAATAACACTATTAATTTCTTGCTAATGAAAAATAAATAGGATTCTGTTGAGTCTTCTATCTATCTACTCCAGGATTTCTGAGGATCAAATGAGATGAGGCATGGAAAAATGCTTCACAAACATTTGGTTAAACTGTAAAATGTTTACACCTGGCTATAAAGTGAGTTAGGTTCCTGGACTGAAGAAACTCCAAGGAAGCTCGTCTCGCTAGGGAAAGAAAGCTGGGCGTTGCTGTGTGACATCATTACCTGGCACCCACAGCCACTGTTTCTAGGCTGGGCTGGGCTGTGGTCCACATTTTGCACTATGGGGTCTTTGTAGAGTTGGCTGGGATTTGGTGGAGTGCAGCTCTGGGGTGGTGACGGGGTCTGTGTCCCACTTGGGGGAAGCTGAGTGTTGGTTTGTCAGTGCCAGGTCATTTATTTATTTATTTTTTCAGTTCATTTATTTTTAAATGGCCAGTGCACATCATAGCAGCTCCTGCATTGAGCATGTGCCTCTGGTGGTCAGTGTAAGCCATAGACACTGATTGGACAGATGGACACTTAGCCTTTTATATATACAGGCAGTCCTCAGGTTAGGTCGGACTTGATGTACATTTAGTGGTTAAATCATCATCTCCCATTTATTTATAAAAAAAAGTTCCATCATTTCACAGTACATACATATATGCTTTATGTTTTTTATTATTTATTTACCACAAGTAAAGGTCAGGAATTGTTATCTTTCTTTTAAATTTTTTTTATTGTTTCACTTCATTACTGCTGTGTATGTGCTCCATGTGAGTGATGTAGGTGCTTACATAAGTGGGTTCTGATGTACAGTGAAAATCACGTTATGCAGCCCCATAGGACTAGATCTCCAACGTAACTTGAGGACCTGCTGTTCTGATGTTAATAGTTAGGGTGAGACTTGAGGGTATTTTAAGATCTTGTCATGGGATTGATAGTCTCAACAACAGAGACTTTTCTGACAAGTTATTACTATGTGAAATATACCTTACTTATCATTTTTCTCAGAAGGTTGAGCATTCAAGCAAGAATCAACTTGCACTTTATTCTTAGAGAAATAAATAAGGAACCAATCAGATCACTGTTTCCAAATGAATAGCCAAAATTCCTTGAGCTGGCATATCTGCTTGGAGATTTCCAATGATCCTTGCATATTTCAAGCTCTTTCTTCTACCACTCCTCAGAAGGTTGAAGTCATTCTATGAGAATTTTTATTTCTCTTTTTTCAAGATCACTTCTTCTAGGAATGTCCTTGGATGTTGAATCATGAAAAGAGAATGTGGACTTTCTCAGTCCACCCTCATTCCACTAGTGTGTGTCCATGTCCAGGGAATTAGTTATATGTTTATTGTTAGTAACACAGAAAATATAACATTTTGATTAAGATCTAAGTTTCTGATTCAGACAAATTACTTAGACAGGACAAAACATGATTGTTATATTAGTCATATTCAGTTTATGAAAAATTGAGATAGTAATGGCTCCATTTCATAGAAATTTTAAATAAAAATACAGGTAAATAAGAAGGTAGAGTCTTAGCTAATTTGGCTCAGTGGATACGTCTTTGGCCTGCAGACTGAAAGGTCCCGGGTTCGATTCTAGTCAAGACCATATGTCTAGGTTTCAGGCTCCATCCCTGATAGGCATGCAGGAGGCAGCCAATCAATGATTCTCTCTCATAATTGATGTTTCTATCTCTCTCTCCCTCTCCCTTCCTCTCTGAAGTCAGTAAAATATATTTAAAAAAAAGAATGTGGTGGAGGGTGAAAGTGCTTAATATCATGTCTGATATGCAATAAATAACTCTATACTACTGCTGTTATTATAACTGCAGGGGCACAGATATCAATAGTCAATATGACCTGGTTAGAATCTGGAGTTAAATATCTTGAAAAAAAGAATTTTAAACATCCACTGAGCTAGAGTGGTTCAGTGGTTGAGCATCAAAAGGTCCTTGGTTTGATTCCTGGTCAGGGCTTATGCCTAGCATGCAGGATCAATCCCTAGTAGGGAGGGTGCAGGAAACAACCAATGATATTTCTCTCATTGATATTTCCATCTCTCTATCCCACTCTCTTCCTCTCTCTCTAAAAATCAATAAAAACATATTTAAAAAATAAAAATAAAAGATTTTTGCTGTCATTAATGCTATTAAGTATTGCTCTGGAGGTCCTAGCTTTCAGTAAAAATAAAAATAAATTGGATGGGTATACCCTATACATAGCTTTTAACTTTAAAGTGTTTATTCTCCTAAAGTTCCTTTATATATAACATGTAACTGTAATTGATATTCTGCCATGCTTTCTTCACTATTATAAGGCTGAGGTCCTTGTGTCTTTGCTGGCAGTAATCCAGGAGTGCCCCAGAGGCTGCCTGTACTTCTCTCACCACATGGCTCCCTCCATCTGTAAGCCAGTGATGAAATGTTAAATCTTTATCTTACTTGGAGTCTCTCTGATTTTTCCCTCCTGCTCTCTCCAGCAGGAGAAATCTCTCTGCTGTGGAAGTGTTCAAAGGTCAACTGACTTGCAACTTTAATTACTGCTGTAAAATCCCTTCAAAGCGGTACTTAGGTTAGTGCTTGAGTGAGTAACCAAAGAACGAGAATCTTGGGGGGCCACCTTCACAACTCTACCAACCAAGTAGGGCTTGGAAATTGCATTTCCCAGGCCTGGGAAGAGCTCTCTATTCCTATGGCTCCAGAAAATCAATGAGGAAACGTGGAAAATGTACCAATCAGCCAGATGAGATATTTCAAATGCCAAAGCACAAAATAGATCTAGTAAACATAGTGTCCATAAAAAAATGTGCACAATAAGAATGTCAGTGTCAATATACTGGTAGCTCATGCTTAAAAATAAAAAGGGAGAAATTCTAGAGAAATGATCACATATTCCAACCAAAGTTGACTCAGCCATGATAATAAACATTTCTTATATTTGTATGAAGCTTCATACCATTTACACTTCATTTGGAATCACATTACTTTTTATTTTATTAAGCTTTTCAAATTCAAACTTTGTCTTAGTTGAACCTTTCTTAGCTTTGAAAATAAAACAACAATAAAAGATACCTCACAACCAAACAAATGAATTAGACACATTTGAGCACAATTCAAGTTAGCATCAGCCAGACACTGAAAGCAAGATCAATAATAATTTCCTTCATGTTAGATGTAGCTCCAATAAAATAAGACTTCTGGTTTCATGGCTTATTTCAAGATCATCTGTTTAGTATAAAAACAAAAAGACATGAGAGGATTCAACCTTTGGAACATTATACATGTGGATGTCAAAACAGAGCATGTGAATGGGTAATACAATGGAGCAAGAGGCTCTTCTGTCTCATTCCTAAGAGAATATGTTTTAAATATTTGTGTTTTCAAATGTAAACACTTTTGACTCTGCATTGTCTTCAGCATGGCAGCATTATTTGGTAATCAAAGACACTATTTAAATTATATTGTATTTCATAATAGTTCAAAAATAGGCAAATAAAGAAGAGTTTAAGTTCAATCAGAGATCATAGTTTAAATGTGAAATAGTGAGCAGGTTTTGGGTTGACAGAGCTGCGTTTTCTAAGAAAGCCTTTCAGAGCTTTATCAAAATGAGTCATCAAGTTAAATCTTGGAGTTCTTGGTATCCAGTCACGTGGTGCCTAGCTTGACTAATAAAGGAATAAATTCAGGGCTGGCAAGCAGAGTAAGCTTGGAAGCTTGGGAAGCAAAAACCAGTAGAATGCAATAATTACAGAGAGAACAATGTCCCCCTTTCCAGTGCCAATAAAGACAAAACTCATAAAATGAATGAAATGTGAGAAGTTTTGACAAATCAATAACAAATTCAACCGGGTCTTATCTTCCCCTCTGCATACAGTTCTATTTTACAAAATACATAGCAGGGAACATGAGAGAGAATGGTGGACAGCAAGAGGAGAAATAATGCCCAGGAAACGGGTTGTTCCCAATGGAATTGCAGAAGAAAGGAAACTGTGGAAACATTCTTTCTGTAAATGTTTTAAAATTATTGTGCTTATTTTGCTTTCCCATTCTTCATTTCCCATTTTCCACTGCCACCCATTTCACCTCTCATAAAAAAAACATCTTTATCAGCTTTTGTTCTCATTATGTGCAACAAAAGCTGTGGAGGAATAGTGAGAGTGACTAAGTGAATGGAAGAGTCTGTGTTTGACCAAGGGTGACACACTCTCCATATTTCAGTTGGGTAGGATTCAGAGGCAGAGGAAGAAAGAGGAGGAATGAGACTTAATTGAATTATAAAATGAAGAGAGATGTGGTGTGCAGTTTCTGTTCAATAAGAAGTGAAAGTAGACACCTATGTAGAAAAAAAGGGGAAACATTTCATGAAAGAAGCCCTTTCTGTTTTTGCTCAAGCATCATGAACAGCCAAGCAGAGCAGAAATTGCTTCTTAGGTGTGATGTAGTAGATTGAAAATGTTAAGACTCTACAGCCATACTCTATATAATAAAAGGCTAATATGCAAATCAACCGGACAACAGAACGACCAGTCACTATGATGCACACTGACCACCAGGGGGCAAATGCCATTGCAGGAGTTGACTCCTGGTGGTCACTGTGCTCCCACAGGGGGAGCGCTGCTCAGCCAAGTGTGGGCTCACACACCTGGCGAGTACAGCTGCAATGGGGGAGAGGCAGCAGTGCTCAGGACCCTGAAGGGGATATCCACCTGCTGGCTTAGGCCTGCTCCTCCCAGCAGGTGAATATCCCCCAAGGGGTCCAAGACTCTGAGAGGGTGCAGGCTGGGCTGAGCCCCCCAATCCCAGTGCATGAATGTTATGCACTGGGCCTCTAGTACTTTAATAATTGTTACCGAAACTTATGACATTGAATTAATATTTGGAGTTATCTTCTCCACTGTACAAATAACACTATTTCAGAATTCCCTAAATCCTTAAATTCTTCTTCTCCAGTGAGTCAACTTTTAGTAACTCTAATGGGTCATAAGCAAAACCCTATTGTCCACTCAGCAGATCAGACTATCAAACCTCAGAGGGAAGGTAGGGAAGGGTGGGGGAATGGAGGAGAGATCAGCCAAAGGACTTGTATGCATGCATATAAGCCTAACCAATGGACACAGACAACAGGGGGTGAGGACAGGAGTGGAGGGCGGTGGGAAGATAATGGGGGATGAGGACAAATATGTAATAACGTAACCAATAAAGAAATTTTAAAAAACCCCATTGTCTTTCAAATTGTAATTTTAGGAAGCAGTATAACTTAGTGATTATACTTAAGGAAGTTAGAGATAACTGAGCTCATGCTTTTATGTCACACTATTTACTAGTTTGGACATACCTGTGTAACAGGTTCCCTATCTACTAAAAAAAAAAAAAAGGTGGGTGACCTAAATTCTATTGTTCCAAATATTGTTTCTAAGTCAGCAAATCAAAGAACAAGGTAATTTTATGGTGTGGTATCTGCTCTGAAGAAAATGAAAAGGATAATTTGTTAGGACTGACTAAGTGAGGGAGACATTTCCATCTGGATGGTGGGGAAAGGCCTCAATGAGAAGGTGACAATAATACTGGCCCTAAATTGTACGCATCAGCCAACTCAGGGTCTGGAAAGGCCTTTCATGCTCGATGGAGCATAATGTACAGAGGCCCTGACATATATACTTGTTTCATTGGTGATGGGGAAAATACTTGGTGTTAATTATAAAATACACATTATGGGCAAAATGCTTCATATGATTGTTCATAAATGGAAAACACAACACACTCTTTTTTAAAAATATATTTCTTTATTGATTTCAGAGAGGAAGGAAGAAGGAGAGAGAGACAGAAACATCAATGATTAGAATCATTGATTGGCTGCCTCCTGCATTCCCCCTCACTGGGGATCCAGCCTGAAACCCAGGTATGTTCCCTTGTCCGGAATCAAACCTGGGACCCTTCAGTCCACTGGCTGACGCTCTATCCACTGAGCCAAGCCAGCTAGGGCACAACACACTCTTAATTGCACCATGAGAAGTAGACCTGACAACATTGCACATCTCTCTTGGCCTACGATAAGCAATGGATGTTGGTCTGGAAACAGAACAATTTGAATGCTTGCAAATAAATGTGTTGACTCTTTTTCTTCCACCTCCTGACTCAAAGGCAGAATAGCATAGGAGCACCACCGGTATTAAAAGACAAGTTGCAGGTAGTCGTGAGAAAACTTTCACTGCCACACACTCACATACACAAAAATCGCAAGATGATAATAAGGGGAAAAATATAGAATTAGTTTTGTTCTCACAAGCATTCCCCATAAAAATTGTATAAACAGAAAGAATACTACATTTGCAAAATAGACTACTAGAATGGTTACATTTATTGTACCTAAAATGTTGTTTGCTGGAAAGCATTGTTAATCATATTTGCTTCTCCTAAAGGAAGGAAATACTGAATTTTCCAAGATAAACTATCATATCTAACGTTATGCTATTCTTTTGAGAAATATACAAAGTTTCTCTTGAGAGAGCTAAGACCTGCTAAGTTTCTTTCGTAAAAGATATAAATAGTAAGACCTTCAATCCAAGATTAGTTTGTGTACAAACCGATAAAATGCTTAAAAGCAAGTCTCTGAAGCTCTAGCAGTTGTTTCTCAGAGCATATGAAATAAGACATGTGTTAACATAGGGAAACAGAACCAGAGGTTTGAACAATAATCTGGTGATTCTGATCAATATGGACACCAGTAATTAGATTATCTGAATAATTAAGATAAAAAAAACCCGACTCTTTAATATCTATTTTTGTATATAAATTTATTTTAAACATTTTGTGGATGATTAGGAATACCCAGTGTGAAAAATAGAAAGTCTTGGCAAATTTTTGTTTCAGATTAATTTGTGTAAACAGATAGGATACTTGCTATTTATCAAATTAGAGCATTTAGTTGTGACTTTAACTAAGACGTTACATTGACATACTACCCAGAAGAGAGTTGACAAGTATGAAAACAAATTAAACCATGCAATATTTTCTCCAAGTCCAAGTGTCCAGGACCTGTCATTTTGCCTACTTATCTTAAGGAAGTACTATTACCCTTTTAAAAATAAATCCTTCCTGCCCTAGCCTGTTTGGCTCAGTAAATAGAGTGTCAGCCTGCAGACCAAAGGGTCCCGGGTTCGATTCCAATCAAGGGCACGTGCCTTGGTTCCAGGATCCTCCCTAGGCCAGGCCCTGGTCAGAACTAGTGTAAGAGGAGGCCAATCTAGGTGTTTCTCTCCCATGGATGTTTCTCTCTATCTCCCCTTTCTCTTCCACTCTCCCCAAGGGGAAAAAAAAATCAATGGAAAAATATTCCCCCGTGAGGATTAACAACAACAAAAACCAAAGCAAAACAAACAAAGCTCCAAATCATTCCTTAATCAATGAGTTCAATGGAGCCATAAGTCAGACCAAGGAAGCAAGGTAGATGCTGACTTATTACCAAGCATGGTCTTTGTTGTGGAGAGTTATAGGTGATGCTGGATTTCACAATGTTGGGGAAATGACAAGGTGTAAGGATCTTGCTCCTTTATTTTTTTTAATTTAATTTTTTAAATTTTTTATATATTTTATTGATTTTTTACAGAGATAAAGAGAGAGGGATAGAGAGTTAGAAATATCGATGAGAGAGAGACATCGATCAGCCGCCTCCTGCATGCCCCCTACTTGGGATGTGCCTGCAACCAAGATACATGCCCTTGACTGGAATCAAATCCAGGACCCTTCAGTCTGCAGGCCAAAGCTCTAGCTACTGAGCCACACCGGCTTTTGCAGGATCTTGCTCCTTTAGAGGCTCAAAGGCCCAGATACTCTACTAACTCACATTGTTTACATTATCCTATACTGAGTGCTGATTAAAGTCATGACAAATAAATAAATGATAGCAAAAACAACAATAAAGTACTTCCTTCAAATGTCTAATAGATTGTGAGTATCAGGAATTTCCTTGTCTATAAATCTTCCCTCTTTGGGTAAATGAGCAGTCTTATGTTCATTCTCAAACTTAAAATTCATTCAGTCTTATTCACTGTGCATAAATTATTAACACTTTTTTTTCTTATTCATTAATTCATTGGTTCACTCAACAAATATATTTTGTGTGATGCCTACCAAAGGTCAGGATTATATTAATAATGACAACATACAAATGTATAACACAGAAATGATTTCTGCTATAAAGAGGTTTAACAGACTTTAATTATAAACTAATCCTATCTAATAAAACCCTAATATGCAAATGGACCAAAAGGCAGAAAGACTGGCAGGAAGTCAGGTCCCTGTGACACTCACTGAACACCAGAGGGAAGATGCTCAATGAGAGAGCGGCCTCAAGTTGGGGGGGCAGTTCCTGGATTGAGCATCTGCTACCCGAGAGGGAGGCGACTGCTGGCAGTGGTGGGGGTGGAGCCAGTGAGTGGGTGGTGCCAGGTGCCAGCCAAGGTGGGTGCCAGTGGGGGCCCCTGGATTTCCCTGCCTGCTGGTCACCCCACAGATGGCCCTGATCACCAGCCAGGCCTAGGGACCCTTGAAAACCGTCTCTTAGATTTAAAAATTAAAACCTGGCCAGGCTACTCTAACACTGAAAAAGCAGGATGATGCAGCGATGACATGCAGGGACTCTGGCTTGCACATGTTGTGGCCAGCCCTGATTCTGACACTTACAACTGTGTGACAAAGCCAATTACTGTAATTTTGCTACTGTTATGAATCATAATGTAAATATCTGTGTTTTCCAATGGTCTTAGGCTCTAGAGCAGCGGTTTTCAACCTGTGGGTCGCAAGCAGCATTGCCTAAGACCATCGGAAAACACAAATATTTACATTACGATTCATAACAGTAGCAAAATTACAGTTATGAAGTAGTAACGAAAATAATTTTATGGTTGGGGGTCACCACAACCTGAGGAACTGCATTAAAGGGTCGCAGGATTAGAAAGGTTGAGAATCATTGCTCTAGACTAGAGGAAATAAAAAATATACGTGAATAAGCCTTTGATCAAAATTAACATAAATTATTGAGGACAACATTAAGGATTCTAGGTAATGCGTTAAGATTTATGAAGACTTCAAGTTTTCCTGATCCATGACAATTACCTCATTGTGAATCTAGGAGTACCACCAGACTTTCTGACTTCCAATTACCTTTAGAAATATGAACATAAAAGCAACTTCTTCACAGGGAAGACAAGTCCTAGAAAATAATGCATATCTTTATATTAAGACTAAATTAAAATAATTTAATTAATTAAAAGATAAATATAACTAAGTTTCTTTTAAAGGTCTTAATCTCAAGTAAAAGCTTATTAAAATTAGTTTGTATTAAATATGAAAAATAAAGTTACCTATAATTATTTCACTATTTAAAACATTTTATCTCTATGTCGGTGTTGTTTGAATGTTTAGTCCAGTGCCATATGTTGGTTATTATTTTATCAAGAACCATAGTTCTTAGTAGTGAGAAGATGCTGAGAAGAAAAAGGAAGACTTGTTTCCAAGGAGCCTACTTTCACAAATCCAGATTTACTAGAGATATTCCCTATGCCTGCCTACACAGATATAAGGAGACCTCCATTATAAGACCCAGCTATCCTATCTAATAAAATAGTAATATGCAAATTGACTATATCTCCGCTACACTCACAAGCCATGCCCACCAGCCAATCAGGAGCGAGTATGCAAATCAACCCAACCTAAATGGCTATGGCCACAGAGAGAGCAGGAGGAAGGCCTGGGTTGCCCCTGGTGATGGAGGAAGCCAGGCTTTCTGCACACCCTGGGCAGTCCAGGCCTCTGCTTAAGGCAACAAAGTTTCAGTGGCTGCCGCTCTGCTCCAGGCTACAAAGTTTCAATTGTAGAAGATAAATAAATCCCAGATACCAGGGCCTCCACTCAGGTTGCTGGGTGACGTGGCCAGCCTGCAAACCACCATAGACCCCTTGCCCAGGCCCCTCCATGCCTCAAGGAAACCCTCACCCTGATCTGGGATACCCTTCGGGCAAACTAGCTGGTCCCCACCCATGTCCCAGGCCTCTATCCTATCCAATAAAAGAGTAATATGCAGATTGAGCATCACTCCAACACACAAGATGGCTGCCCCCATGTGGTCAAAAGATCCTGCCCCCATGTGGATACAAGATGTCCATCACAGGTGGCCAGCAGGAGTGGGAAATTGGGAGGCTCCAGGCCTGCAAGGGAGGACAGTTGGGGGTGATCAAGCCTGAAGGAGAGGGCAGTTAGGGGTGACCAGGCTGGCAGAGGAGGGAAGTTGGGGGTAACCAGGCCTGCAGGGAAGAGAAGTTTGGGGGGGGGTGACCCAGGCCTGTAGGGGAGGGCATTTAGGGGTGATCAGGCCCCAGAGGAGGGCAGTTAGAGGTGACCAGGATGGTAGGGTAGGACAGTTAGTGTCAAACAGGCTGACAGGGGAGCAGGTAGGCATCAATCAGACTGGCAGGGGAGTGGTTAGAGGGTGATCAGGCTGGCAGGCAGAAGTGATAAGGGGCAATCAGAAAGGCAGGCAGGTGAGCAGTTGGGAGCCAGCAGTCCTGAATTGTGAGAGGGATGTTGGACTGCCAGATTAAGCCCGAGCCTATACAGTTGGACATCCCTCAAGGGGTTTCAGATTGGAGAGGGAGCATGCTGGGCTGAAATACAGCCCCCCGACCCATGCACGAATTTCATGCAACGGGCCTCTAGTTCTATAATATTTTCCTTGAAACTGGAGACCTTCCAACTGCCTTAAAGGCAAAAGAGTCCTGCAAAGCCTCAAACTACTCCACTTGAAAATATCCCTGGTAGAAATTGCCTACCTTAAGTCATGTAACTTTACCAAGAAGAGGACAAGGGGAACAAAACAATGCTGGGGAGCATGGTTCTGAAAGGAAACCATGCCTTCCTCTGAAGAACTCCCCTCCATCTTGTCCTATAGGGCTGGGCCCCCTGCCTAAACCCCCTCCCTTTTCTGGGAGGGGCCACAGGTGTGCCAGCAATGTCCTAGCTTCCCCGACCACCACCCAAATGGACCAATGAAGCTCCAGGAACACAGTGAGGGTCCTAATTATGCTAAACCACAGAAAGACCCTAATTCAAGTGACACATCTCTGTAACCCTTGTCACTTTCCTAAGCCTTCCCAATTATCCTACCCCATAAAACTCATTGTTCCCGCCCAGCTTGCTCTCTCATCTCACTGCTGTGCCAGAAAGAGGTTGGGAGCCAAACCCGGGTTTGAATAGACTCTTTGCTTTTGCATCGGAAAAGGCTCCTTAGTGGTTGATGTCTCTCTCTCATCAATGTTTCTAACTCTCTATTCCTCTCCCTTCCTCTCTGTGAAAAATCAATAAAATATATTTTAAAAAAACACAGTAGAATTTAAACTAGTGAAGTATAAATGTAGTATTAGTAAATTGTTGATCTCTGTTTTATTTAAAGTTGAAATTAAACTTTAATTCTATTCTCGAATACACACACACACACACACACACACACACAAAACAAGCATTTATATATGTAACTTTCTGTATAATCAATCCGACACAGGTGCTTATTTCAAAGTATAAGACTAATCACAAGGGAGCTGTTTGTTCCTATTATATGTGTATTTTTTTTAAAATAATGCAATTGTCTTACTTCTGTATACATTGAAAAAGTCTAGATCACTCTTCTTTACCTCATCATTAAGTAACTTTAAATCATTTCATCATAGCAATTAGTTTAAATATAAGAAGTTTTAAGAAAATGCTAAAGTTTTTGATTGAATAATGAAAGAGGACAAGGATAAACATGACTAGGAGAAGCTAAGTTTGCACAGTTTTGTAGTAATCTTAGGGAAAGTTTGCACATTCTTAGTTATGGTTCCCTAAATATATGCAACTCTATTTTGCCTTCCAATTATTCAGGATACCCTTTTCCTAATTGGTTTTGTCCTTAGCGTTGCATTAAATGGCACAGTAATTTATCATGAGAATAGTGTTAATTAAGGGAAGACTAGAGAAGAGTCGAAAGCTGATTGTACAGAGTATTACTAGTAGACTTCTAGCGTCCACATGAGCATTATTTGTAGTTCAGAACAAACGGTGGTTCCACATGGGATTCTGGGGAATTTACTGAGTGAATTTTGGTCTCTGTGAAAGCAGGCATTTCCAATCTAATCACTGTATAGTTTAAAGGTAAGAGTCTCTCAACCTGGGAAATGAGTTATGAATTATATCCCTGAGAGCTGAGGAACTTGTCGCTACCATAGGTGTCCTGCAATAAGCCACTCTTCGACCATTTCCAACTGTTACAGTCACTCACAGGCGCCATAATAACCAGCAACTCTAAAGCCAAGCATGCGATAGTTATTTATGTAGCCAGCTACACACAACTATTTTCTTAAACGACTCCTGTGCTGCATGGAATTTCTTCAGAGGAAGGCATCAAATGTACCTCCTGTGTGCTGTCCACGGGAAGAGCATTTTCATGAGCACCATCTGCATTCTGTCCTTTTTGAGGTATTACCAAGAGTTTTTATACTGCAGGGATGTGGGGAACCGGCAGATTTTGCGCACTTTAGTGCTTTTCCCACTAAAATGATCTCGTCTTTCAGATGAAAAATGTGAGCTAACCTTCACCTTCGTGTGCAAATCAGTGCTTTCCGCGAGCCTAGCAGCGAAGCTTGAAAGGCGCCAGTAAACAGAAAACCTGCAGGAGCTTTCTCTATCAAATGTACTGAGAGACAGGATTCAAATGATAGTTTGACCTAATGGGATGTCAGGTGTACAGAACAATGCGCATATGCTTGAATAATAGATGGCGAAAAGTTAAGGAATAATGTTTTTAAAGTTGATATCTGTGTAGGAGAAGCTGCTTTAACGAAAAGATCCATAAAGGCTTGGTATCTCTTTCTCCTGATATAGTTCCTGGCTGGTGGGCAGGGCTAGTACTGGAGAAGTGAAGAGGGAGGAGGCTCATTCAGTTAGAGGTTCAAACATAGAGGTTCAAACACCCATTCTGTTAGAGGTTCAAAGAGAGAGGCAGCACACACATTCTACTCTTGATCCGTTAGGAAGAGACCAATCCAATGACTACCCTGATTGCACTGGAGACAGGAAACTGTGATCTTGTCATATGACTCTGCCACATGCAGCAATAAAGTAATATACAGTGGTACCTCGAGATACGAGTTTAATTAGTTCCGTAACCTTGAGGCGTGGGAAACTATGAGACGCTCGAGTTGAGGTAAACTGGTGGGTCGTGTGCAGCCGGCAGATCCACGTGATTAATCCTATCTCAAATGTTGCTCGTATTTCAAAGCAAAAATCGCTGGCTCGATGGCTCGTATCTCAAAAATCTCGTATGTTAGGGCACTCGTATCTCGAGGTACCGCTGTATATTAATACTAGAGACCTGGTGCACGAAATTCATGCAAGAGTAGGCCTTCGTTCCCCTGGCTGCCAAATCCAGTTTCCCTCCGGCACCCAGGACCTGGGCTTCCCTTGCAGCCGCGGCTTCATAGGGAACGTTGTCCAGAAGGACATCCATCCTAATTAGCATGTTATGCGTTCGTTATTATAGATTGAGGATATCATGACAAATTATGTTTGTAAAAAATGTTAGTTCAGCCGAGGCCGGTTTGGCTCAGTGGATAGAGCGTGGGCCTGCAGACTGCAAGGTCCCAGGTTCAATTTCGGTCAGGGGCATGTACCTTGCTTGTGGGCACATCTCCAGTGTGGGATGTGCAGGAGGTGGCTGATCAATGTCTCTCCCTCATTGATGTTTCTGATTTCCTATCCCTCTCACTTCCTCTCTGTGAAAAATCAATAAAATATATTAAAAAAATGTTAGTTCACACACAGAAAAAAAGAATCAGAAACCCTAGCTAAAAACAATTTTAAAAACAACTACTGTTGGTCACTTGATTCTCATCAAATACATCAAATGCACCTTTCAGCAGTAACTGTCATACTTATTTTCTAAACCTGGAAATACTAAGTAGACATCGGGTGAACCTGGAGAAAGAAAAGGCTTAATAAGAGAAGATGGAGGAAAAATTCAGGTCTTTAAGGCTCTCACAGGTGTATGCCTGAGGGAGTGACCTCTCTGAACCTCAGATTTCTCTTCTTTGTTGGAAACTTATGACGGTAAGTGAAACATAGCAACATTATTGATATAAACATGAGTTAACTGCTCTGGCTTATTTCTGGTTGCAAAAAAATCAGCAAAGTTCTAAACAAAGACCCACAACACTTCTAATATTAAACATTGAGGTACATGTGGGCTGTACCTACATTTAAAAAGATGAATAAAAACAAATATTTTATCCACCATGACTTTCTAAACAGCGTATTCCAGTTCAAGATGGAAAGTGGCTGGATCCCCCATCACTGGGGACACTCACACCCACGCCCACACTCACTCAGACTGGGACAGCTTAGACACGCCATTTACTCTAAGGTGCACAACCTGAGCTGAACATACAACTCTACGAAGACAGGCACAGAGGCCCTAGCCCAGATATGATTTTTTTTTCTCATCAACATTATAACAAATGACCTTGAGCCAAAAGAAAATCCAGGACCTGCTGCAGTTTGAAAATTGCTCCATTTGTCAATATTAAAACAAAATAAAGTGTGTGAAAACACTATGTAATGTGGGGGCACATAAACTTATCGAAGCATTGCATGAAATACTGATCTTTTTCATGATTGGTTTTAAAATTATTTTTAAAAAGTTAAATGACATCATAAGTTACTTATTGATGAAAGGGTTTAAATTTTTAACATAAATATTTCTACAAATATTTGCTTCATTACAATAGCTATATTTCTCCTGTTTTTAAAGTTACAAAAGCTTAATAAAATATTGCTTTTTAAAAATGTATAGATCCTTTAAAGAAAAAGAACATATTAGATTTTTATTACATTTTAAGCATTTATGCTACTATATCTCTGTAAGTAAAATATTTTAAGTTTACAGTATGTGTGTGTGAATATGCTCATGTGCATATACATATATGTATATATTTATACATAGCAATTTATGTATATATAGTACATTATATAATACAGTATGTTCTTTATATTTAACTAGAGGCCCAATGCATGAAATTCTTGCACAGGGGCAGAGGGTCCCTCAGCCTGGCCTGTACCTTCTCCAATCTGGGACCCCTTGGGGACATCCCTCTCACAACCTGGCTCCTAACCAGTTGCCTACCTGCCTTCTAACCATCTCTGCCTGCTGGCCTGATCACTCCTAACTGCTTGCTCCCCTACCAGCCTGACTGCCCTTCATTGCTTGCTCCCCTGCCATCCTGGTCACCCCTAAACCCTTGCTTCTCTGCAGGCCTGATCACCCCTCACCACTTGCTCCCCAACCAGCTTTATCACCCCTAACTGCTGGCTCCCCTGCCAGCCTGATCACCCCTTACTGCTCCCCTCCCGCCTGATAGCTCCTGACTGCTCCACTGCCTGCCTGATGGCCCCTAACCTCCTCTACCTCGGCCCCCACCACTGTGGCTTTGTCAGGAAGGACATCTGGAAGGATGTCTGGAAGATGTCCAGTCTGATTAGCATGTTAACCTTTTATTAGTATAGATAAGAAATAAAATTTTTAAACCAATTTAATATTTTTTAAAAATTTTCTTTATCAGGGATAAAACTTAGTCTCATTAACATATTATTGACATTTTTTCCTATTATATAACAGGAGAGTATTATTGATAGTGTATATTATTTGCACTGTTTTAATTCATAGGTTCTTTATAACATATCAATATAGTATATATAATAGTGAAATTATGTTATTGATTCCTTCTTAAAATATTGACTTAACACTTTAAGTCTGGTTCTAAATTAGTTTGTTTTACATAATTGTGAGTGGATGTGGAAAATTTAAAAGATACTTTATAAAGTTACAATATGGATTACACACCTACTGACACAGACACACTCCCAGATGGTTTATTATTATGACGGTGGATATAATTGTGCATTTCAGTGAGATGGTAATATCAATTTTTAACTAATTTATTGTCATGTCATTAGGTAATCATTGCTTTTCTGTTATACTCATGTTTCAAGAGATCTATGAGTAACAGGAGAAAAGTTTGCTCTGGCAATTTTTTACTATTCGCTTCTTGCATTTTAATATTATCTTTGAATGAATTCCATTGGAAAATACTTTTTAAGACTTGTTCATTTGGAGAACAACACTTCAGTTGAAGCTAAATCTTTTTATTTAAATAGACTGGAAAAAATTGTAGTTTGTAGCCCTACTTTGAAGGCAAAAGAAAAGTGAAAGCCACTCTAGAACTCTGTGAGCAAGGATATCTGGAGCAATTGAGTGTCCCAATGTATAAGACCAGGTAAGTTATTATATTTTATATTCATAAGCTTAACTCCTTTTTAATTTAAAAATATAATGAAAAGTGCCATGGTTTCCTTTCTATACCATAATGGGTAATTTTGCATATATCTGAGTATGTCACCTCACATTGTTACCAATAATTTTAACTCCCTCAAAAAAACCTTCAGGTATTTTTTTCTATTATAAATTTGAATCACATGTAATGATAAAAAGGAAAAAAAAACTTTCGTTAACTCTTAAGTAGTGTATGAAATATAAAACATCTAAATTCAAGATAAATCTTTTTTATATGTATCACAAAGAACATAACTGTTTAAACTCTGGACTTACAATATTTGTAAAAAAATATCTAACCTTGTGAGAGAAACTTTAAACATTTTCTGAAGGATTCTACAGAGAAATGGAAACTGTTAAATAGGCAATTTTAGTTTAAACTGTATGCTTGCCTAGGGAGAGAAAAGATATGGAAGAAAGGTGTATGAATACAAAAGTGTCTGAATTGCATGAAAACTTTTGATCTTTTCCTTGCCCCCCAAAGATTACATTATGTATAAATAACTCAAGATTACATTATGTATAAATACCTGAATATCTGTATTCATTAAATTGTATTTTCATAGATCTGCAATCACACATTTTTAAATAATACAAGTTTTCCTGATCATCAATAATAATAAAAGTGTAATATGCTAATTAGACTGGACAGCCAAACGACCTTCTGGACATCATTCTGGAAGTCCTTCTGGATGGAGCCATAGTGGTGGGGGCTGAGGCAGAGGCAGTTAGGGGCAATTATTGAGGTAGGCAGAGGGGTTAGGGGCAATCAGGCAGGCAGGCAAGCAGGCAGGCAGAATGGTTAAAAGCAATAAGGCAGGCAAGCAAGTTATTAGGGGCAATCAGGAAGGCAGGTGAGTGGTTGGGGCAATTGCGTAGGCAGGTGAGCCATTAGGGGCTGATAAGGCAGGCAAGCAGGCGAGTGGTTATAGGCAATAAGGCAGTCAGGCAGAGAGGTTACGGGTGATCAGGCAGGCAGGCAGGCAGTCCAGTGGTTAGGAGATAGCAGTCCCAGATTACAAGAGGGATGTCTCATTCCTATGGAATTGGGCCTAATATGACCCCCTGAGGGGTCCCAAATTTTGAAAAGCTGCAGGCTGGACTGAGCCCCCCCCCCTCCCATGCACAAATTCTGTGCACCGAGCCTCTAGTATTTGTATAAAATCCCACACGGGGTATTTTACTCTTTATTTGAAAGAGAACAATAGCTAGAAACATCTTGCTAAAAGAGTTAAATATGTATGCCATTTCTGAAGAAACTCTTCAGAAAATATCCTGAGGTCTGTTTAAATACAGAACTTACATTTACTGCTATGCATGCCTCTTTTTAGCTTCAAGAAAATAATTACTTTTATTAACAAAGCTCAAGACTATTAAAAAAATCTATTTTCCTCAGGGATACTGAAAGAATTATCATAGAGCTTTAATTTTTGACCTGGTGCTGCAACCCTCAAAATTTCCCCCTGGAAGAACATAAAAAAGGTGCTAAAACACCTTGTGGCAGGGTAAAGAGTCTCACAGCTAGACATGGCCAGTTAACCCACCGAATGAATGGCCTTCTCAGTACAATTTAGGTCCAAGAGGAAACATGGCCCTATTCTCTGAACCCAAGGTGTACGAACCCATACCGTGTACATCTGGTCCGAAGGCCCCTGAGGCTCTGCACCATCCTGACTGTTTCTCTTGAGAAAAAGCAAGGCCCTTCATGCAGAAGGTGGAGAGAAAAACGTGAAACAAATGCAGACAGGCACACACATGCACACACTCATTCACTCACACACATAGAAAAAACCATGTACATCCTGGGGCTCAGGAGCTCCTCACAGCAGCTGCAAGGTGTCTGGACCTCATTCCAGGAGCCCACCACTGCCTGTTCCAATAGCCTTTCACTTGAAGAACAGCATAGTGCCATCACCTTTGGTGACTCGAACATTTCCACAGAAGGTTTATCTCCAAAGGTGGTCTCTCAGTCTCTTGCTGTCATTATCCCTCAGGACTGTCTCACCTACTCCACCTGGGCCAACTGCAGCCATTCTCCTAACTATGCCCCCCACCAAAATCATTATCAAAAGCCTCTTGCTTGGTGACTATAGCTGTCAATGCTAAGACCCCTGAATCTCCTAAGAACCCCTATCCTGTCATCACTTACCACATCATTCTATAATAACCTAACTTAGATCCTTTGGTCCATAATCTTCAATAGCATTCCTGAAAATGCACAGTGAGCTAGTGTTTCTCAAATAATGTGACAAAAGAAAACGTAGTTGTTGTAAATGATGATGATGCCATTGTTTATAATTGTTCTTTTTTTTTTTAATCCTCACCCGAGAATATTTTTTCCATTGATTTTTAGTGAGAGTGGAAAGGAAGGGGAGAGAGAGAGATATATATACATCAATGTGAGAGAGAAACATTGGTTAGTTGCCTTCCACATATGCTTTGACTGGGACCAGAATCAAACCTGCAACCTAGTTATGTATGTGTGTGTGTGTGTATGTATGTATGTGTATGTATGCATGTATGTGTGTGTATATATATATATACATGCCCTTAACTGGGGATTAAACTCACAACCGTTTGGTGAGCAAGCCAACACTCTAACAACTGGGAAACATACAGCCAGGGCTATTTATAATTCTTTATGGACCAATACTTTTATAAAACAAAATAAAAATGCATTATTAAAACTTAAATTTAAAAATCCCCACAGACATACAAAATACATGGCACTAATGTGTTATTATAAGTTTCATCAAATATAATATTATGAGTTTGCAATAGTATTTTATAAACATATAGTCTCATTTTCTGTATTTTTCCTTGTCATAGACTGCTAACCAACTCATTGAGAACCAATGCCAGTTAGTGAACCACAGTTTGACTAGCAATGCCTTAACCTCTTTTTCCTCTTCAGAATTTTTTGCACTCATCTGGCAAATTCCATCCCCACTGCTTCCAAAACAAAATTAGTAGGTATCCCTCTCACTGTGAACAATCAATCTCTTTGCCTATTTTGCATTCCATCTGTCTTTACCCTCCAAGAAACCTCATATTATCCATCAATTTATTTTTCTAACTCTTCAACTTGTCACAATCAGTTGGATCCTTCTCACTGATTTTTCAACATGTTCACATATTGCTCATCCTACAAAATAAAGTTTCCCTAGAACACATATTTCTTCTTCTGCCCCATCTCTCTTGCCCTTCATGATCAAACTTCTAAAATAATTTGACTTCTCCTTCTGTCTTCACATAACCCTACTTCCTCAACTCATCTATCTGATTCTATTCCCACCACTCAACCAAAATACTTCCTTCTAAGATAGCTGAAGTCTTCCATGTTGATGAAGTCTACTCATATTTCAGTAGTATGTACAACTATTCCCTTCTTTCTAAGAACTGTTTTCTCTCTTTCTTGGATTTTCTGACAATTTACTGACCGTGCCCTTTTTATTTTATTTCTCTGTAAAATCTTCCAAATTTATCTGGGTCATTAAAGGTTGGGTTTTTGTTTTTCCTGATGTTTTCCAGGCCAGTTTTTACTCTATTGAGAGTTTAATTCTTTTTGTTTTGTGTTTTTTTTTTTATTATGACAGTTCGTAAATATTTAAGTTCACAAACTTGAACATGTGTCACAATAAATGGGTCTGCTCTTTAAAAATTCAACTTCCATGCCCTAGCTGTTTTGGCTCAGTGGATAGAGCATCAGTCTGTGGACTAAAGACTCCACAGTCCATTTCCAGTCAAGGGCACCTGCCAGGGTTTCAGGCTCTGTCCCTGGTGTGGGGTGTGCAGGAGACAGCCAATCCATGATTCTCCCTCATCATTGACACTTTTATCTCTCTCTCTCCTTTTCTCTCTGAAATCAATATAAATTTATTTTTTAAAAATGCAGCTTCCTGACCTGGGAGTGAGCCCAGGAACCTTTGTTTTAACAAAACTGCCAAGTAATTTTAGTAAATATTTGTAATGAAAAAAGCATGGTTTAGGACAGTGATCGGCAAACTCGTTAGTCAACAGATTACTTGTTTTAGAAGTAAATCTGTGTTAAAAGAAGTTACAGAGACTATCTCCAATCTGGCAAGAAGAGACATAACAAATATGTGACCAAGTAAACACACTGAGTGGCCTGTTTATTATGATCTCGGAAGGCATAATAATCTGGCCACTCAGTATATATATGTATGTGTGTGATTATATATATAATCTTATATGTATTAGAGGACCGGTGCATGAAATTAGTACATGGAGGGTTGTCCCTCAGCCCAACCTGTATCTTCTCCAATCTGGGACCCCTCAAGGGATGTCCCACTGCCCGTTTAGGCCCAATCCAGTAGTATTTGGCCTAAACGGGCAGTGGGACATCCCTCTCACAATCCGGGACTGCTAGCTCCCAACTGCTCACCTGCCTGCCTTCCTTATTGCCTCCAACTGCTTCTTCCTGCCAGCCTAATCGCCCCCTAACCATTCCTCTGCCAGCCTGATTGATGCCTAACTGCTTCCCTGCTGGCCCGATCACCCCCAACTTCCCTCTTCTGCTGGCTTGGTCACCCTTAACTGCCCTTTCCTGCAGGCTTGATCATCCCCAGCTGTCCTCCCTTGCAGGCCTGGTTCCTCCCAACTGCCATCCCCTTCTGGGGCCATCTTGTGGCACCATCTTGTATCCACATGGGGGAAGCCATCTTTGACCCATGGAGGCAACCATCTTGTTTGTAGGAGTGATAGTCAATTTTCATATTATTCTTTTATTAGGCCAAGTACATGAATTCATGCATGTGTGAGGTCCAGCCAGCCTGGCCAGGGGGAGGGGACATGGGCGGTTGACTTGCCTGCTTGCTGATCGAACTCTTGGTCGAGGGGACAATTTGCATATTAACCTTTTATTATATAGGATATCCATTGCGTCTCCAGATTATTATGTGTTCAGAAATCATAATAATCTGGCCACTCAATGTACTTCTTGAGACCAAAAATGGGAAAACAGAATTCACTGTTACATCCTCCCCTCACTCCCCTCACTCAGCCTATAAAATAAAGATATCTAAATCTCCATATTGCGATGCAGCCAATTTTCAGAGGCCATTATGAAATTGCTAAACATTCTTTAAAATTTTCAATTCAATTCACTATAACAGACAAAGTATGTGTTCAGCAGTCAGGGACAAGTAATTTGATTTTCAAGTGAAAAAAGAACAAACAAGTTTCAAAATCCCAGTTCTCTTCCTTAATGAATGTACCTCTATATTCATTCTATTTAACTGCTCCACAAGTCAGATTCCTTAAGGGCAAAACAGAAATATTGTATCTGTTGAAAATAGTTAATGTAAGAATTAAATTGGTAGCATATGCATGAGTTCTTGTGATATACATGCCTATGAAGAAGACTCTTCCAATTGTTTTTAAATGTTTTTATTGATTTCATAGAGGAAGGGTGAGGGAAAGAAAGACAGAAACATCAGTGATGAGGGAAAATCATTGATTGACTGCCTCCTATGTGCCCCACACTGGAGATCAGGCCCACAAAGCAGGCATATGCCTGACCTGGAATTGACCCATAATCTCCTGGTTCATAGATTGACACTCAACCACTGAGCCCTGCCAGCTGAACCCTCCCCTAAGTTTTAATGGATTTGATGGGTGAATGAAAAAAAAATAGTTGGGTGAGAGAGATATCTTTTGTGGAAGTAAATGAAGGTTGATTAATTTAGTATGTAAGCTTCCAAGTTAGTGTCAAATATGATGGGCAATTTTTCCTTATTACTTTGGATTACCAATTTCTTTTTCTTTTTCCATTTGCATTTTCATACAGTAGCATCACCAGTGTGATTATTCTGTACTTTACCTTGTTTTCCTTTGATAGTCTACTTCCTATTGACATATATCACTAACTGTACAATTTAAACATCTGTAGAGCTTAACAGGCTTTAGATCTAACACTTTAGCAAGAGAGGGAAATTAATTCCTTCACAGGTCTTGAATTTTGAACATTCTTTCCATCTTCCTCAGTACTTTCTTGAATCTCTGGAGTATGGACTGCAAGTGGTCCCACTGAAGTTCACAATTATCGGGGCTGTCTTCCATATTAACCTTTAATTTGGCCTCATTCACAAGCATCACTGTCTCATTGTGATTTCCCTGGGAGCGAGGCCGAACAGGCATTTTCCTTGTCACATTCCAGTTGTTTTAGCACATGTGTATTAAGTGTATTTTCTGTGCAGTTGTTCTTGAGAAGTAGAACCGTGCACAGTTGGATGGCATTATGCCCTCCAAACTGGACATAGATAAAGAAAGCAGACAAAAGGATGGGCACAGCAAAGATGACTTTTCCAATCTGTTTGAGGCCCTTCATGCTATGAAGACTCCCAAGTCTTCCCCAGAAGTAGAACAAATACTGTGACCTCAAGGTAGATAGTGCTTTTCTATATATGATTTCACATTCGTGATTTGATACTCATGCCTAGACTCTGACATAATGGTAACTGAATGATCACTTTAGAGATGTGGAAAAATTGAGGTTCCAAAAGGTTATAAAAGTTGCCCAAAGTCACACAGGTTGTGGATTGCATTGCAGAAACTAACATGAAATCTCAAGATCACATCATGCCGAAACCGATTTGGCTCAGTGGATAGAGCGTTGGCCTGCAGACTGAAAGGTCCCAGGTTCGATTCCCGTCAAGGGCATGTATCTTCGTTGCAGGCACATCCCCAGTAGGGGGAGTGCAGGAGGTGGCTGATCGATGTCTCTCTCTCATTGATGTTTCTAACTCTTTGTCCCTCTCCCTTCCTCTCTGTAAAAAATCAATAAAATATATTTTTAAAAAAAAAGATTGCATCATGTCTTCTATCAGTAGAGGCTTATAGCAAATTAATAAATAAATAAAAGAAAACGTCCCTTGGGCCTCTGTCACACACTACCTCATCAAAGTTTGGTTGAGGGAAAGCAAGAGGCTGAAAAGTCAGTGCTAATGCAATGGCCCTTTGCTTTTCTTTTGCCTATCAATTCTTGGGTTTGCAGTTGCTACCCAAAACAGTTGTAGGCATTTTGGCCTTGAAATCCATAAATTAAAATACCAGAATACCAAATATTTCATCTTTAACACAGTTTTTGTACTTAGCTCTTAATGATGTCACCAGATTAATGTTTAATGATTATAATAAAAAAATAACAAAACTCAATACATGCTTCTATTAGGTAGGTGCATTCATTTGTAGTGTTCTTCTCTGGGTTGATTTCTCTTCACCATGTCTTTTAGGGCCACTGTAGAGCAGGGCTGTTGTGTGGGGGAACTCAATAGACACAGTTACTGCTGTGAACCGGACCCTTGTTGTTGTTGTTTTTTGTTTTTTTTTGTTTTGTTTTTTAGGGGCGGAGTTTCTTCTTTCATCATTTAATCTAGAAATCTTCCAGGAGGCCATTGATGTGAGCAGATGGAGATACACAAATGCACATATGGAGATACCATTGTAGCCTTGGCCCCTGTATATGTAATTTACGTGTACCTTCTGGATAGTCTCAGGCCCCATTAGTAATCCATAGTACAATGTATTTCTGCTGCATCCTACGAGCATTGGGAGAATGAAAAAGAAGAAAGATTTTAATAAGATTTGCCATGAACTAAATAATTGTATTTTAAGAGTTTTCAGAAAACCAAGTAAAGATGTTAATTGCTGCTTGGGGTGTGCTTTCTTAAAGGCTTATAAACGATGGGCAGGAACCTCAGCATCAACAGGGTCACAGATGCTGTATCAGTGCTTCTTCCATCTGGCCTCGTCCATCTGTCCAGACGATGGTCTGAGTTATCTCTGGGCCACCCGACACCTATCTTAATACCAAAAAAGGAGACAGTCCCTTGAAATTTAAGATATTTGATAATGCATAAAGTGTGAGAGAAAATAACTTTTCTTTGTACTGAAACAGTGATGAATCACTTTAAAAATTTCCAGTTTGCCCAATTTAACAGCTGCCTGGATCTCTCGAATGTCTGAAATCCAAATAACCAATTTAAGAATCCTGAATCCTATTTTTTAAAGAAGGCCAGTTTTATCCTGTATGCCAGACTGTTGCCTAGGGTTTGAACCGGTTGCTGATCTCAGTTCTTTGGCTCCCATCTTCTTTTTAGGAATCTTCATTTTGGTTTGCCACTGCTTCTATGAAATTCCTAGAAGAGCCTAAAATGACCTAAGACTATACCAGAAACTTAACACCATCCCTCACATTTACATCTAAAGTCCCAGGTCTGAACCATTCTCCAGATTAGTTGATTATCAATTCGTAATATTTTCACTGGATATACTGAATCTTTTTGGACCTTGGTCTCTAACTGATGGCCCTTTCAAAGGTCCTCAGCTCAGAATTCTCTTTCCTACCTCTTGATTAACTTCTTCTGTTAGCCCCATGCCTTAAACTTTAGTATCCTTTTTTTTCTTTAACACAAAAAACTTGGCTTATTACAAACTAAAGCAGATGGTGCTATCAAGTAGTACACCTTAACCCAACATTGAGTAATACAGGCTGAGTACCCAAATACAACTGTATTAAGTTGAAATAAGGAAAAGAATATCAAAGGTGATTTTTTTCAACCCATTATTGACATTCAAATGTTTTGAAGATGAAAAGTACTATTCTTCAAAAGGACTAAAATCAATTTGGATAGCAAGCTGATATTTCTGAAAAATATCTATTCCTTCATCATCCTAAATAAATGGCTATACTGATATGATTGAGTACAAGGAAATTGAATTCATCAATTGAGATGAAAAAGTCCTAAAGTTTTCAAGTTCTCTTAGGTTACGGAAACCAGTTGAATATTAAATCAATTAAATTATGCTAAAATCCTCTATGGTTTCTTACCCATAAAACCAAAGATGTTCCTTATAAAATGTACTTATAATTAAATCATTGTCACTGTCATTGTCATTTAACTCATGCACACAGCTCTCTCTTAAACATCTTCTCTGATTCTTTTGCTACTTTATCCTCTTTTACCCTCATTAAAGATAATTCCCTTTTGAACATGATATGCATCATCTCCTTTAAATATTTTTCTTCACAATTCTTATGTACCAATAGTATTTATGTCTTTATTATAATTTGTCTTCATTATTTTCTACTCCCATCTCCCTCTCACATTTCTTTGGTGTGTGTCTTAATGTATTTCTTTCCTGAAATAAAGTGCAAGATCTGCATCCAGCCCAGTGTTCAAATATTGGGTTATCATTTTAGCATCTTTGCCCCCAGTCTTTGTGCAGAGCACATGTGTCATTGAGCCTCTATCATAAAGGTAACCCATTTCTTCCTGATGCCCCAACAAGTAATCTGTAAATAACCTCATCAGATTTATCCCTGAGGCACCGGTTACAAAGCATAGTCTCAGTTTGCGTCTTTTCACTGTCTTCAGAGTAATATAGTGAGAAGCAGCCTGTGCCTTGACTTTGCCAGTTTTCCAGTAAACGACACACAAGGATAAAGAGGACAGCTTGCTTACTGGAGAAACACAGTTTTTATTCTCTTTTTTTATCCTGATACACTAGATAATACTAGGGGCATAAATAATTATATGCCTAATGTAATAAATACATGATTAAACACATGGGACCAAAAAATGAGCCTTTACGAAGAACATATGTTTTATAACAGAAGGGGAGAGAGATTTCAAAGCAGTGAACAAAGTTTTGTGTCCTGCAGGGAAACACAACTGGCAATGATATTAAAAAAAAAAAAGCTGTGAGTGGCAGGAGGAATTTGTTTCTGTTATGATACATAAGACAATTTACTTATGATTTTCATTTCCTATGAAAACGGCATAAATTATTCCCATTCTGCCTGCCGCTGAAGGTCAGAACTGGAAAGTGACTCATCAAGTAATAAGTGGAAGCGAGATTCAAACAAAGTCTGTAACAGCCAATAGCTCTTGTGTCTTTAAAATGCAGCCCACACTCCTAGAGTTTCTGCAAATAAAACTACCCATTACAGTTTGCATCTATTGGAAAGCCAAATGCAAGAGTCCCTTGGGGATTTCATATAAATCAGCGAGATTTCTAAATGATATAATCATAAGGCATAGGTTTTATAGACAAAATATTTATTTAGGTTTATAGGAATGTATATAATATATAATATGTACAGTATAGATTACACATATATATAAACAATATGTTAATATTATGTCTCTTTGATAGCTATGCATTATAGTTGTAACTCAAGAAACTTGGCTTATTGCACACTAAAGCATATGGTCTTATAGTTTCCTAATATGTAGTCTTATTCAGTAAACGTATTTTCCTCAGTCTAACTATAAGATACATTTAATGAGATTATATTAATATTTAATTATGTTTTCTTTTTTAAAATATATTTTATTTATTTTTCATAGAGAGGAAGGGAGAGGGATAGAGAGCGAGAAATATCGATGAGAGAGAAACATCGATCAGCTGCGTCCTGCACACCTCAACCGAGGTACATGCCCTTGACCGGAATCCCTGAGTCCGCAGACCAACACTCTATCCACTGAGCCAAACCAGTCAGGGCTAATTATGTTTTCTATTATGATTCTCTGGATATGATTCTTTGCTTTTTGTTTTTAGTTAGTATTGTTACCTATTTGTGTTATCATCTCCCTTTAACTGTTTTGAGTCTTATTATTTTAAACTAACAAAAACTAAATATAAAGTTACATCAGAGGAAGAAATAGGGGAGATAAAAATAAGAATAAGTAATCAAGATATATATATATGGTACCCCTCCATCCTGTGGTTTTGTGTTATCCGGAGGCCTAACTTAACATTTTGTAAAGAGATTTTTTTAACTTGAGTATGTTGAACCTTTTAGCTCCTGTAGTATCAACTTAAACCTAACATACTCACTAAAAAATAAACAAATAAACATATAATGAACAAAATACAAATTTACTCTGAAATACTTCATAAAATAATCAATATTTAACCTCTATCTACAATCTATACTTATACCTCTGTTTACTTTTATGCCAATACCTATACTTTTCATGAAAAAGAAAAAGTAGTAACTAATGATAAATAATTGATGCCAAATAACACATTAACAGATTAACAGATTCAACTGTTGTTGTTGTTTTATTCTTTATTTTTTTCTTTAATTTATTTGCCTCCATTTTGTTTTGACCTCCCTGTGTGGATCCCTCAGGGGTGCCATGTACCACCTCCAAATCCTTTAGTAATAGACTTCTCTATTTCAGTCTTTGGTGAATGAAGGCTCACCATAGAACACCTCTGCGATGTATTTAACAGGTGTTAATTTCACAAAATTCAAACATCCAGAAAGAACCGTACTTCAAATCATTTTTAAATTACTTAAATTGATATAAATGGTTATTATTTATAGGAATGAAAATAATTCAGCCCCATATTCCCCAATTTATACATGAAATCTTAAAATTGCTAGATTATATGTAGCTATGTCGAACAAATTAATTTTTTCCAAGTTAATTTTAAAATTAGGTACACAATGACTGTGGCCATATAGAGATGAATTTTTAAAACTATTATCTTGACATTAGTGGTGACTGTTTTGTAAAAAGCAGAAAGTGCATGGAGTCAGTACGAAATGCCATGGATAGCTAAGAAATGGAGCAGCTCATAACACTTTTTCATCTTTTGTCTCTCTTCTTCACTTATCTTCAATATAAACTCCACTGGGGTTATTTTCTTTAATTTTTTTCATTTATATACCTACCTCTGTACTTACCCCTTCAGCCCTATAATCTCCACTTTCCTTATAGTACATTCACTTTCATTCAGCTATCTGATTTTCATGCTCCAATTCTCTAAAGTGAATGATTTCTTCACATTGTATGATAAGGTATTGTATCAGTGCATTCATAACCTAAAATTAAATTTTCCATTTTAAGTCTATAACACTGTAAGTGCCCAAATAATTTCCCATTTATTATTATTTCACATACCCTTAAGATATTCATCACTTCTAAATGGCCACTCCTCCCAATCTTCTTTATTAGTTTTTATTATGATTTATTTATTAACTTGCTATTGGCTATAAATTAATTTTATATTGTTTTCACAGAAAGGGGAATGAGAGGTAGAATTGTAGAATTTAAAGACAGTAGTCTGACCAGTGTGGCTCTGTTGTTGAGTGTCAACCTATGAACCAGGAGGTCATAGTTTGATTCCTGGTTAGGGCACGTGCCTGGGTTGTGGGCTCGATCCCCATTGGGGGGTGTGCAGAAGGCAGCCAATCAATGGTTCTCTCTCATCATTGATGTTTCTATCTCTCCCTCTTCCTTTCTCTCAGAAATTAATAAAAATATATTTTAAAATGTTTAAAATACAATAAAATTAGTTTGTTACTGATGCAGATAGAGAAGAAATATATAAGAAAAAAATTTTTTTTCTACTTTTTTTCATAGTATTATGTTTAGTAAAGGTGAGAACTTTTACTAATATAACACAGTAGAGGCCCGGTGCATAAAATTCATGCACAGTGGCAGGGGGGAGTGTTGTCCCTCAGCCCAGCCTGCATCTTCTCCAATATGGGACCACTCCAGGAATGGCAGGCAGATCCCGGTAGGATTGGGCCTAAACGGGAAGTCAGAGATCTTTCTCACAATTCAAGACTGCTGACTTTCAACTTCTCACCTGCCTGCCTTCCTGATTGCTCCTAACCACTTCTGCCTGCCAGCTTTGTCACCCCCTAATCACTCCCCTGCCAGTTTGATTGATGCCTAACTGCTCCCCTGCCAGCCTGTTTGCCCCTAATTTCCCTGCCCTACAGACCTGGTCACCTGTAACTGCCCTCCCCAGCAGGGGTTCCCCCACAACTGCCCTTCCCTGCAGGCCTGGTCACCCCCAACTTCCCTCCTCTGCTGGCCTGGTCATCCCCAACTTCCCTCCCTTGCAGACCTGGTCCCTCCCAACTGTCCTCCCCTACTGATATGATCACCCAAAACTGCCCTCCCTTTTAGGCCTGGTCCCTGCCAACTGCCCTCCCCTGTTGGCCATCTTGTGGTGGCCATCTTATGCCCACATAAGGGCAGCTATCTTGTGTGTTGGAGTGATGATCAATCTGCATATCACTCTTTTATTAGCTAGGATAGAGGCCTGGTGCATGGGTGGGAGCCAGCTGGTTTGCATTGAAGGATATACTGGATCAGGATGAAGGTTCCCTTGGGGTGTAGGGTGGCCTGGGCAAAAGGCCTGTGCTGGTTTGCAGGCCAGCCATGCCCCCAGGTGACCCAAGTGGAGACCCTGGGATCTGGGATTTATTTATCTTCTATAATTGAAACTTTGTAGTCTTAAGTGGAGGCCAAGACAAGCCAGGGCTGCAGAAGCTTGGCTTCATCCATTGCTGGGGGTAGCCCTAGCCTCCTGCTCTCTCCAGCTCCATGGCTGCTGCCATATTTGTTGAGATTTATTTATTGAAACTCTGTAGCCTTGAATGGAGGCCTCGACCCACTAGGGTTTGTAGAAAGCTTGACTCCCTCCATTGCCGGGGAAACCCAAGCCTCCCTCCTGCTCACTCCACGGCCGCAGCCATCTTGGTTGGGGTTAATTTGCATACTTGTTCCTGATTGGCTGGTGGGCATGGCTTGTGGGTGTCACAGAGTGGTGGTTAATTTGCATATTACTCTTTTATTAGATAGGATTAGTTATCATCTTAGAGGTTTGATTTAACACATTTTTTGTTTTGTTTTGTGTTTTTTTATTATTATTTCTGTCACAGATTTGAAGTGTAAGGAGAACTTTAAAATGCACAAGAAATTTAAAAAGCAAGATTAATTAGGGTTCTGTTTGTGTCACACACCCAGAATATGTGTGTGTCTTGTGTCATACAACTCTGAAAATGATAGAAGATATAATAAAAATGAGTTTCATCCACAGAAGTGCTAAGTAGTTGCATCCAGTAGAATTCAATTGACTATTGCTTTATTATAAAATACAATAGAGTAGTTTTTGCATATATTAATATAATAATTTTAGCATACCCTCACTGCATACAAATGTGACAATTTTTCATTTTGTTTGAGCTAGTCGTAACATCTTGTTAATTTGTGAACTAAATAAAATCACTGACTTATTTATTTCATATTTGTATGAGATTCATGATTATGCAATTTTTAAAATTATCCTTTAAAAGACAGTAAGAAAAGGGTAATGCAATATTGCTTTGACCTCAGGAAATGTGTTAGGGAAGCACTGCTTCTAACTTCCCATTATTCTCCTGGTGTGCTTTTCTCCATGCCGCAAGGTAAGCTGATTTTATCCCAATCCCTGTGAAAGAGAACAACTTCAATCTCTTTCAACATTTTGAGTGTGTGTGTGTGTGTGTGTTTCAGATGTTACTGAAAATTATTATAAGAGATGAAAAAGTATTTTATGGCAAATATCCCAACTGACACAATCTAATAAAGCCTCAGTCAACCTTCCTGTCTTCACAGAAAAATCTCTATTGAAGTAATTCCAAGGATTCCTCTTTCCTTTCTTATCCCTTCCACAAAGCAATCAGCTCAGCCCAAGAATGCTCTGATATTCCCCTCTATTAGATGATGCAGCTGCCTTGTTCAGCCAGGAAACTGGGAACCGGCCCCAGCTCCAGACTTTGGAGACTGCTTGTAGCCCTTATGTAAGCATCTTCCAACAAAGACACAATGCTCCTCATGGTGCTAGAATTCATTACACTTTTGTTTCCAGCAATTAACTGCTCACAGATTTATTCTTAGTTTTGATGACATTGACTCCATTTTTCACAGAGCATTGGTTGCAGAAGCTACACAAGTACATGTCGCTCAGCTGAGTTTAAAGAAATGACTTAACTTCCCTCAGCAACAGAATGGTTGTCAAACTGACAGTATAAGGATATTTACATTGATTTTTTGAAATAGAAGTCAATAAAATACTCCCACTTATTGGGTGAGAATATAATGAGGAACTCATCAGGCAGCTGGGCCCAGGGATGGCCTGAGACATCTCCTGGAGCTTGTGAGGCAGTGGCTGAGACCTGATACCCCTACACAGGAGCAGACTCTGGACATGCTGGTGCAGAAGCAATTCCAGGCCATCTAAGTGCACAAATGTCAGCGCAGGGGTCAGATCCACTGGCTAACCCCCACTTCTCACCGTTGCTCTACCTGCATCTGAAATGTCGAGTTTCCCCTTGTTGCGAGTTCCCACCACAGACATGGGATCCTCGTTTTTCTCTGAGTTTGCCTTTGACGAGATTTAATAAGAATTGGTCAAAAGCCATGTCTGGACTCCTTTTTGCCCGAGGCAGCTCTACCTCCTCGGACTGAGCACCGCAGAGGCATTGCGCTGCCCTCTCCTCAGGACAATCAGCCTGCGGCTTGTTTTTTGCTCTGTTGAAAGTCTCCTTTTATGCACGTTGTGACCTTGTTTTTGTGGATCCCAAAAGGTAACTGCTTTAACTTGCAGAATTATTTTTTATGCTATATTTTGTATTCATTTCAGAGAGGAAGGGAGAGGGAGGGAGAGAGAGAAACATCAATGATGACAGACTACCCTGGCCTAAGATGACTGGCTAACTTAGCTTTCATTCGTCAAGGTAGGGGTTTCAACATGATGTAGCTTGGGTTTGGATCATTGTGCTAGTTTCTTTCTTTTTAAATATATATTTTTTATTGATATCAGAGATAGGAAGAGGGAGAGATAGAAATGTCAATGACGAGAGAGAATCATTCATTAGCTGCCTCCTGCACGCCCCCTACTGGGGATTGTGCCTGCAATCAGGCATGTGACTTGATTGAAAATCACATTGTGACCTCCTGGTTCATAAGTCGATGTGCAACCACTGAGCCACATTGGCTCAGCTTGGGCTGGATGTTTTTTTTGTTTGTTTGTTTGTTTGTTTTACACACCATGTTTCAGCTGAAAAATAAAATAAGAATGAAACCTATGTGATATGGTTGCCATCATAAACAAATGAGTTTAAACATGTAAGGCACTGAGAAAAGTACATGGAATATTTAGAATATTTACTAGATTTTGCCACCACCATCACTGTTATTGGTACGAATGCTACGAATACTACCATAGTACTGTTGTCCTATCAGAGATACTGGTTCCCCATTTCCCAATTCTACCACTTACTAGATTTATTATCTGGCATAATTTCATCACAGAACTGAACCTCAGTTTTCCCATGTAAATTAGTCTACTCTGAGTGGCCAGATTATTATGCGTTCAGAGATTCATAATAATCTGGCCACTCATTGTATATCCTATATAATAAAAGGCTAATATGCAAATTGTCCCCTCAACCAGGAGTTTGACCAGCAAGCAGGCCGGCCAACCACCCAGGTCCCCTCCCCCTGGCCAGGCTGGCTGGATCCCACCCTTGCATAAATTCATGCACCGGGCCTCTAAATTCATACACACACACACACACACACACACACACACACACACACATACTGAGTGGCCGGATTATTATGTGTTTAGAGATCATAATAATCTGGCCACTTAGTGTATATGCAAAAGTATCTTTTTAAAACATTTATAGAGTATCAGTCAACATGCCAGACTCCTCTGGTGCCTACGTAGATTCATTTCCAAATATTTTGATAAATGAGTGGCTTCATTTTGGTATTAATTTCTAATGGTCCATATCTCATAATGCCTTTATTGTTTGTTTTTCTTTTCTTCTTAACTTGACAAAAGTCATCTAAATGCTCTCAAATCTATCATTTTTTTGAATATGCTAATAGTATACTTTCATAAATTTTCATGCATTCTTCCCTCTAAACAGGGCTCCAAATAAATCATTTTAAGTATCTACATTTCTGCTGTAAAAGATAGTCTATAAAGTTGTATGTTAAGTTGGCAAACACTTAAAAGTATCTGAAATGATTGTAAGTTATGGAGCCTCAAGGAAAACTCTTGTTAGAAGTTATTTTTTCTTCCTGTCATGTTCTCTTAGATGGAGAGTAATGGTCTTTCTTGTTTTCTTATGAGGAACAAAGAGACAACCTTTGTTTCTGAGCAATCCTATAAATTTTGTTTCCTTAAGTTTTTCATGTCTTCCTATTCTTTCCACCCAAACCATCTTTCATCATCTCTATGTGACATTAATTTTTATTATAACCCGTTTTCCTGTATTACACAAACAGATAACAGATGCATTGTTACCCAAAACAAAGAAAAACAAAACAAAACCTTATTTTTCAAAAATACATCATTTATCACTAGAAGAAAACAAAGCAGAAAGTTGAACATAAACTTAGCTTTTCTGCTAGGCCAGGGATCAGCAAACTGTGGCTCGCAAGCCACATGTGGCTCTTTGGCCCCTTGAGTGTGGCTCTTCCACAAAATACCAAGGCCTGGGCGAGTCTATTTTGAAGAAGTAGCATTAGAAGAAGTTTAAGTTTTAAAAAATTTGGCTCTCAAAAGTTTTAAAGAAGTTTAAGTTTTAAAAAATTAGTCTCTGTTGACTAATGAGTTTGCCGACCACTGTGCTAGGCAATTTAGTTGTTAAATATTTTTTCATTATTCCCTGACTTTCTGACTTTAATTTCACTTGGAATTCAGTCTACCCTCTAACAATGTCAAAGTTACCTTCATGTAAATTAGATTAGTTCACTTTCCAGAGTTCAACCTCATAGACACTGTAACATTAATAGGCTAAAGATAAAAAGTACTTTGCATGAGCTATTTGTGAAGCCTTTCATAAATTCTCCTTTTCAATCGAGGCCTGTGATGCCTCCTACTTCCTTATTTATCCTCTAGCTCCTTCTCAGGCTCCTTCCCTGGAGCTATAATTATGGAATGTGTATTCTCCACAATTCTGACTCATCTATCCATGCTTCTCCTTCTGTATCTTTCCCATAGGGATCTCAGCTGCTCCTGAGCTGTTGTTAATACCCACAGACATCATCCAGAGCCCTACACGCTTGCCCAAATGCCACTGGGCAAGTGATCTGGTCACTATCTCCTCGCGAGTGCTCTAATAGCACCTCCTTTAATCATGTTTGGAAGAAAATCTTTTAATCCTTTCCCTTTGCCTATTGCCCCACAAAAATATATTATTTTCTTGCCTTCCATGTTTCCATCATCGGCTCTATTTAGTGTCTCAATCCTGTGATTTTATAATTATTATAGGCTTGTGCAGTTGGATGGAATCTTGAAGATCATCCAAGCCATCTGTCAGGATGCTGATATTTCCTCTGTAATTTTTACCCCTGGCCAGTGCATCCGTGAACGCAGCAACTGTAAGTGAAGTTGTGTATTTATGGATTTTTCCCCTGAAAAAGAGTACTAGCTTTGTCGCACCGAAGGGTTAAAACCAATAGCATAGATAGGTCCTTTGCTCTCTTCCTCCCTTCTTTTTATGTTTTGCTTATTTCCAGTATCTGCCCATTCAATTTCTCCAGTACCCCTCAGTTAAACAAGCCTTCCCTTCCTTTTACAACTGTCCCCAATTTTGGTCATATTTCTGGAGAAAGAGAAAGAGACTCTGTCAATGAACTTCAACAAAAAAATCTGACAGCCTGGAAAGAGAGTGGTTCATAGACATTTCTTCCTTGTTGTATTTGTTTCTATCTCTTGATTTTGTAACAAAGTACCAATAACTCTGTGTCTTAAAACAACACACAACTATTATCTTACACTTTCAGAGATTAGAAGTTCTAGAATCAGTATGTGTTTATTCCAGAGGATCTAGTGGATCATTCATTTGCATGCCTTCACCAGCTTCTAGAAACTGCCTACATTCATTTCTTGGCTCATAGATTCTTCCTCTATCTTCATAGGCAGCAGTGCGACATCTTCCAATATTCAAGAATCTTCCCCCTCTCCCCCAACTTCTCCTGCTGTCTATACATTTCTTCTCTTTCTCCTGCTTATCAAGATTTAGTTGGTGATATGTACTGTGAACAAGTGCTGTGACCTGAAGGAATGCAGAAGCCCGAGGCTATGTCTAAGAGGGCACCACTGTTCACTACCTGGTTCTTATTGCCTACAGAAGGAGTAAGGTTATGGTCATTTTTCTGGTAAATGTTGGAATATTTATGCTATTAATTCATAGAATGGAACTTTTTTCATGCTCTGGTATCCCAAAAGAGATTTAGCCACATAAATAGATTTTGTTATCATTTCATCTTTCTGGGCACCAACTGGTCTACTTAGGGTTGCAATATACACTGAGTGGCCAGATTATTATGAGCTCTGAATGCATAATAATCTTCCCACTCAGTGTATATCCTATATCATAAAAGGCTAATATGCAAATTGTCCCCTCAACCAGAAGTTCAACCAGCAGGCAGGCCAGCCAACCAACCATGTCCCTTTTCCCTGGCCAGGCTAGCTAGACCCCACTCATGCACGAATTCATGCACTGGGCCTCTAATATACATACAAAACTGCCCATAATAATATACATATTAGTGCATGAATTTGTGGCCAGATTGCATTCGTGGCCAGAGGCCCATTAGTGCATTCAGAGATCATAATAATCTGGCCACTCGGTGTACTGTATAGTGTCATCTTCCAGTTCTAAAGAGAGTATATTTTTTCCAGTGATTATGTTTTTGTTTGTTTGTTTATTTTTTAAATATTATTTCCTTCATTTTCAACACTTATTTTATATCTTGAAACAGAGTTCTAAAAGCCAGGCTGTTCGCAAAGCTTTGACTATGGAAATAGACTCTTTTTCTTATTGTCTAAAGTTTTACAGATGCCTCCTTTTTCCCTTATTGATCCCCTCCCCCAATCCATTCCCACCCCAGGTAAGCCCCCACCAGTTCCAGTGTCTGTGTCCATGGTTGTGCTAATATGCATGCATACAGGTCCTTTGGTTGTTCTCTAACCTCCCTCCCTCCACCTACCATTTGTCTCTGGATCTATTCTTATTTATCAAATTGTATTGATCTTTATATCTCACATATGAGTGAGATCATGTAATATTTATATTTCTCTAACTGGCTTATTTCGCTTAGAATAATGCTCTCCAGTTCCATCCAGGCTGCTGCAAATGGTAAAAGTTCCTTTTTTATAGTGGCATAGTATTCCATTGTGTAGATGTTTCAAAGTTTTTTAATCCATTCATATGCTGATGGGCACTTAAGCTGTTTCCAAATCTTAGCTATGGTGAATTGTACTGTTATGAACAGATGGCTGTCAAATGGCTATCATCAACAAATCAACAAACAATTGTAAATTGCACTGCTATGAACAGATGGCTGTCAGAATGGCTATTATCAACAAATCAACAAATGACAAGTGCTGGAGAGGATGTGGAGAAAAAGAAACCCTCCTGCATTGCTGGTAGGAATGCAGACTGGTGCAGCCACTATGGAGAACAGTATGGAGTTTCCTCAAAAAGTTAAAAAATGAAACTCCCATTTGACCCAGTAATTCCACTTCTAGGACTATATACTAAGAAACCAGAAACACCAATCAGAAAGGATATATGCACCCCTATCAAATAAACTCTTAATTGATATCTCTGTCCCCAGTATTCTACCAATCATGGCATATTTTATGCCTCTGATTATTTAAACATTTTTAATATAGTGCTTAATATCACCCTCCTTCATAAGAATACATAACAGTTTCCCACGGACAAATAAGTATATAAACTTCCTGTCATTGAATTCAGGATCCTCTGAGGTCTGTCCTCAATGCTAATTTTAGGAACTTAACTTGCATATTTTTCTATCCATAGCTAGCTTATCTCTCATAAGGGAGATGTCAGAGCATTTTAACCTCTAGTAATCATTTAGTGTATATTTTCAAAGGCTCCATTTAAAAACTGTGTACAATTGCTCTAACTGGTTTGGCTCAGTGGATAGAGCATTGACCTGCTGCAAACTGAATGGTCACAAGTTGATTCCCATCAAGGGCACATACCCCAGTTGATCTCCAGCCCTGGTCAGGACACATATGTGTCTGTCTCAAATTGATGTTTCTCTGTCTCTCATCTTCTCTTCCACTCTCTAAAAATCAGTGGGAAAATAAATTCAGATGAGGAGTAACAAAAAAATACAACAAAACTGTGTAAGATCAATTGTATGAGTTAAGAATCACTGTACCCTGAAACTTGGTCTCCTTATTAGATGTAATTTCGGTGCCTGAAGTTTTATAAGCTGACCATAAATAATTCAAAGTGCTTTGGTGGTCAAATTTTGCTCAGGTCGCCTAACCAGTTTGGCTCAGTGGATAGAACGTCGGCCTGTGGACTCAACGGTCCCAGGTTCGATTCCATTCAAGGGCATGTGCCTTGGTATGGGCACATCCCCAGTAGGTAATGTGCAGGAGGCAGCTGATCAATGTTTCTCTCTCATCAATGTTTCTAACTCTCTGTCCCTCTGTCCCTCTCCCTTCCTCTCTGTAAAGTATAAATAAAATATATTAAAAAAACTTTTTGCTCATGCTCATGTATGAAAACCTTCATCTGTGTCTCATCCTTCCCATGCAAACCTTTTTAGTCAGGTGAAAAATGTCTTCAGATTCTTAAAAGGGAACTAAACTGCTCTCCCAATGCTATGTTAACCATTTTGCAACTAGTAACTCCTAAAAATAATCAAGCTTCCTGGAAATGGTCAAGGTTTCAAACAATGAAGGGATGGTGCAAACTTCTATGATATGTCTCTTGGACAAGAGCTGGTCTTGGAGACCAAAAATTCTTTGGCTGCTCTCTGTAAATGCTCTTATATGCAACACAGGTATAAACAAAACATTGGGTTCATTTTTTCCCTCACACTATTCACAGATCATAGGAAAATTGCCAAAATGTCCTTTATGTCTTTATCTCTACTCAGTGGTATAACAAGAATTGAACCTGAGAGAATAACTGTAGAGGTGTAGCTGTCCATGCTATTCATCAAAATGCTTGCCTGAAAAAAAAAGAAGCATCGCCATGAAAAATAATGCTTCGGTTTTTCAGATTTCCACTGTGAGAAAATATCCAGAGTTCACAAAACCCAGGCAATGTAAATTAGCAATTTCTCCCACAATACCTGTTCAACAATAATAAGTACTCAAGGGAATTTGTGTCCTTGGAAAAATAAATGGGAGGTTAGTGACTTCTGCACAAAATCTATGGTATTTGGTTAAAAACAGTATTCAATGCCTGAGTTTAGGGATGTGTTTATTCTAAACAAATTTAAATTCTCATTTAAAAACACTCAGGTTGCGGCCTCTGTCCCTGGAAGGGGTGTGTAGGAGGCAGCCGATAGATGTTTCACTCTCACATCCATGTTTCTCTCCCTATCCTTCTTCTCTCCCTCTACAAACTCAATGAAAGCATTTTAAATAAAATATGGTCCACAAAAGAGTCTTCTTTCCTTCTGAAGGTTTTGCCGTTAACCAGTCTTCTACTATTAAACTTGTATGTCCCATTGAGGCAAACAGTTTTGAGACCTTTCTTCCAAAACTGAAGGAAGCTGAAATAGCGGGCATTAGTGATAGTACATGCCTGAGCTCTCGGGGCAGATTGGGTGGCCTTGCCATTTCCATCATCCATCTTGTGCTCTGCTTTTATGACACACACAGCACCTTCCCGTTTCATGTCATGGACAGCAAAACTGCCCAAAGGACAGTCAGAGAAGCTCTCAAAACACACCTGGGCTTACCAGGAACCATTTCAGTAATGGCAGCTTTACCAGATGTCTAGAACTTGGTGCCATCTTCTAGCTTCTTATCAGTATCCATCTCCTTTATGTCAGAAACCTTGTGTGCAGGTTAGGCCGTTTGACCATCCAGCTCAGGATAGACAGCATTAATTTCATGTAGAACAGTGGTTCTCAACCTTCCTAAGGCCGCGACCCTTGCATCCAGTTCCTCATGTGGTGGTGACCTCCAACCATGAAATTTCGCTATTGTTATGCATCGTGATGTAAATATCTGCATTTTTCGATGGTCTTAGGCGACCCCTGTGAAAGGGTCATTCGACTCCAAAGGGGTCGCGACCCACAGGTTGAGAACCGCTGATGTAGAAGGTTCAGAATAAACATCTGGGGCATGAAGCCAGCAGCCTCTACAGGTAGGTCTTTTTGGCCGCCACCACCACATTGCCATCAGGAACATCTTTGATAGACATGTTGTTGACATCGAAGCCCACATTTTCCCCAGGAAGAGCTTTACTTACAACTTCCTGGTGCATTTCAAAAGATTGCACTTCAGTGGTAACATGGACTGAAGCGAAGGAGACCAACATACTAAGTTTGAGAACACCAGTCTCCACTTGCCCCACAAGGACATTACCAATACCACCCATTATGTAGACATCCTGATGGGGCAAATGCAAGGCACTTGAATTGTGGGAAAGTAGTTTAAATTATCTTGAAAGGAGACAATAAGACATTTATACTGAATAACTTCAGGACAATTAAACCAGTGAAAGGGATTGTATAGCTCATTTACAGTGAAATAAAATAGGAGATTGAGGAAGTGAGTATGAACATTTTAAGGGATTATAATAAATATTAGGTGGGCTACCCGGTCCATCAACTTCTTAGATTATGAAAGGACCAGAACAGATTCACTCCATTTTCCCTAGCCTAAATGAATTTTTAAAATGGGATAATGACATAAATATGGAAACTTGGTCTTTTCAGAACAAGTCCTGATTAATGTTGTGAAGTAAAGGAGAAAATTATAATTCTGAGTGATGGGTTGGTCAGGTTGGCATGACACAGGAGTAGGAAGGGCTGAGAACATTGATGTGAATTAAATGACCTGAAAGTAATGAGAAAACTCTCAGATACTTGTGCACAATGTACCTTTATACTCACATTTGCTAATGAAATTGCTAATAGACAGTTAAAGGGTGATTTGCTTATGATAGGGGATATGGTGATGCAATTCTGAAAGTCTTATATGTAAAACTATGTCTCAAAGTAAAAATTTATGAACCCAAGTATTGTGTACTAAAACATTACCCCTACCAGAATAGATGTGATCTCTGAATGGGAGAATTTTTCCATTTCCTAAAAAATTAAGAAGAAGAAAATCATGCCAATCTACTCACTTGTGTAAATGTGGTCTGCCAGATGAAAATCTTTAGAATTACCAAAATTCACTCAAATGGCTAATTTAAAATAATATGAAATTTTGGGGTTTTATCAGGGAATTTTAGTTTATTTAACTTTAACCTGTATTAGTAATCCAAAATTCTTGTTTAATATTCCAGTGTTATCTGTGAAAAAAGCTGATGGATCCTGGAGTGTAACAGTAGGCTACAAAGGATTAAATACAGTGTTGCCTCCATAGTGTGCAGAACCCAATATGATTTTCACAATTCAAACTGTGCAACATGGTAAAGAAAATCAAATCAGTATTTTGTGATCCATTTATTTTATTTATTTTGTTTTTCCAAGTCGTATTCCAAAAGAAACTAATTTGTATTCACATGGAATGAAATTGAACAAACACTTTCTTCTCATATAGATATAGAGGTCCTGCTGATTATTGACAAAATCGGTTATGAAGACACTTAGAGTTGATTAAATTAAAATACTGTTATTGCTCAGATTTATGATACAATGTTGACAAGTCAATCTGAAGATCAAGTGGGCTAAACTATATGCTGGTTAATCATATGTCCAATAGTGGGTCACAGATTAACCTGCTAAGCTAAAGAGTCAAGTAAAAATTGCAAGATTCTTTCAAAAACTGTGTAAACTAGAGACACTAGAGATATACCTCGGACAACCAAAAATAAGTTATGTTCTCCGGGAGCTCCAAAAGGAAACCAAGAAGAATGAAGATTGATTGAGTTGGCGGTTTGTGGAGAAATCCCATAGCATGCCTGAGATTTTTCCTGGTCCCATTTCACAAAAGTGCCAGGGAGAAAAGATGCATTTTGATGATGTTATATAAACAGAAAACACTCCAAGTTTCAAAACATTCTATTCCGTCCCCTAGTTTACCTGGCCTAATCCTGGGGTGGTTCCACCCCGACGCTCAAGTGATGTGAGAAGTATCAGCCACTTGCACTGAGGCTGCCCGAGAGCCTTTTGTCAAAGCTCATGTCTGCCAGCCAGCATTAACTGCTGGGAATTTGGAGCAGAAATTTGCCAGAAGCTGTTGCCGTATAAATTCCCGTTGAAAGGCAATTTTGGGTCTATTACTGGGCCTCAAATGAAACTGTTTCTGTTATGGAAGGACATAAAATTATTTGGAGATATGAAATACCTCTCCTATCATGAATTATGTCAAGAAAGACTTCCAATATGAGAGGGAAACACACAGAGGAGTTGGAAATGATATATTAACAAATATGCTACAGCAGTACTCATTTCTTGCATGAGCAGGTGGCTGCCGTACCTTGGGGTTCAATGTTAGATTCACCTGAGGCGCTGTCTCACTCTCTATCTAAATGGGTACCTCCCTAAGGTCCCTGAATAAAGAATGCTGACCAAGTAGCCATGTTAACGTATGGTACTTTACAGGAGGCTTAGTTTGAAGTGTAGCTGTATCCTATCTGGCCAATGGCTGAACATTAAAGAACTGTTAAAAAATAAAACTACTACTTGGGCCAGCATGGCTCAGTGGTTGAGCATCGAGTATCAACTTATGAACCAGGAGGTCATGGTTCAATTCCCAGTCAGGGCACATGCCCAGGTTGCAGGCTCCATCCCCAGTGTGGGCATGCAAGAGGCAACTGATCAATGATTCTCTCTCATCATTGACATTTATATATATCTCTCTCTCCCTCTCTCCCTTCCTCTCTGAAATCAATAAAAATATATTTGATAAAATATAAATAAAGAAAACTATCAAGTAAGCAGGATTAGGAGCAGTGTTCCTCATAGCATCAGAGGAACCAAATACAAATAATAAAACAGTAGAATCTTACACCAATATTTAGGTAGAAGCCAGTGGATTGGCAAAAAATGACCCTTAAACAAACAGAATATGAAAGAAATCACAGTATGAGGCACTATGGTTATGGGGTAAAGATTGTGATTTTTGAAAAGAAAAAAGAAAATCAAAGTTATACATAATGAACTGTGTGTTTGTATATGTCATGATTTACTTAAATTATAACATGTTGAGAACAGCACCTAGATGGAATGGACTTAAGATATCTTTTGTGCCCAACTTATTCTAATATTCTCTGTCCAAGATTGTGAGAAAAGAGGCTGCGGTAAAAATAAAGAAATCTTAGTGCACTAAAATAGACATTAGTCTAGGGAAGACCTGGTGGCTTACAGGGATCCCTTTCCGTCTACCTATGGGGAGTTCTTTGGAATTCGCCAACTATATTTGGGAGTGACAATTAGCCTTATAACATCCTCACAGGCACAGCGGTCCAGGAAGGACTATTTATGTGAGCTCCCTTAGAGGGAGGTGACAAAGTTCAGGAAAATGGTCTTTGACCTTGGAAGAGGAAAGTACAAGAACAAAGTTGTGGAAGACTTTTGACCCCCATATGCTCTGGGAATACATTTATGGAAAGTGCATTTGACATAATTACTCTTTCTACCTGTCAAGGCACCATGAATAAACTTAAAAACAAACTCACCCTCTTCTGCAATTAATCAGCACTGCTACCTTTTAAACTTGTCTAGGATTTTTATCAATGGAGATAAGATAGGGACTATTTAATGAAAAGGTCCTTTGAATCTTTGATGAGTAATAGAGGCTAAAAAAAGGAAATTAGATCGCTTACAATGTTATACAAATTTGCAAGAGCAAATGTTTTTACCTTTACCTTTAACGCAAAATCGTAAACATTATTATCAAAGTGGAGAAATGACTGGCATTCATAATTTGAAATCAAACTAATTAATATAATGCAATCAATGCTAAGGAATTTGAGAGATTAGGTCTCTCCTTTTTATCTTCAAAGACAGTGTGTTTCACACTGAAACCTTTAAGGAGAAAACCATTTATTTTCAGCATTAAAAATATATTATGCTTCCAGACATACCTACATTTCTGCCAGCTTATAGATTTACTTAACCGATTTGAGATTTTGTGGCTTTGCAAATGCCTATTCCTAAGTTTAGACTGTGTATACAAAGCTTTACTTGTTATCCTATGGAGTAGGTGATTTCAAAAGTTTTCTATAATATATTAATTTATAGAAATTGCATGAAAGTAAATTTATTTTTGCACTGGTTGTGCTTATTGATGAAATATAACATTTTTATGTATAAGGAAGAATATATATCATATATTTTATCTATTTATATCTACACTTCCATTTAAAATTAATTTGCTAACATATATGGTTATTATATGTTGTTATCACAAATGTGTGATTTAAATGCCAACAACCTAAAAAAAAAATAAATGAAAAAAACAAAAGAAAATTGAGACAATGATGCTTTTTCCATAAGACTGACAAGTGAATTATATTATAAAATAGATTTTTTTGGTACAAACTTCAATTGAACTAAAGACTTTTTCTGAGATTAGAATTTAAATAAGATTTTAGAAATAGAAATAATAATGGAATCTGTGTATGATGCTACAGTTTTTACAAACTAAGCTCAAGTAATATTCAAATTGTCATCTGTATTTAAATATATACCTTACAAAAATAAAATTATTCTAATATTATAAATGGAACATATGCTGATTTTTCAAATTGATGCTTTTATTCCTATTTTTTCAAAATCAAAGAATATTTTATGAAAAGCATATTATGCATTTTGTAAAGCAAATGACATAATAATTTGTGTAGCCATAAAAATTAACAACTGAGGATGAATTTTAACTAAGCAAATAAATTTAATTCCACAAAAAAGTCCTTCATGAAAGAAAAATGTTATACCCTATAAAAATGTGTATGTAGAAAATATTAAATTTTTACTTTTATTGTAAGGACTAAAAAGCATAGTACCTACTTGGTAAGGTTATCACAATGAAATATCCTATCTAATAAAAAAGTACTATGCAAATTAACCATTACTCTGCTACACCCACAAGCCATGACCACCAGCCAATCAGGAGTGATTATGTGAATTAATCCAACCAAGATGGCTACAGCCACGAAGTGAGCAGGAGGCTTGGGTTTCCCCAGCTATGGAGGAAGCCAAGCTTTCCGCACCCCCTGGCAGGCCCAGGCCTCTACTCAAGGTTACAAAGTTTCAATTGTAGAAGATAAATAAATCCCATATACCAGCGCCTCTGCTTGGGTTGCCAGGGGCGTGGATAGCCTGCAAACCACAGGCCCCTTGCCCATGCCACCCCACATTCCAAGGATACCCCCCTCATCTGGGACACCCTTCAGGGCAAACTAGCTGGTCCCCACCTATGCACCAGACCTCTATCCTATCTAATAAAAGAGTAATATGCAAATTGACCATCACTCCAACACACAAGATTGCTGCCCCCATATGGTCAAAGATGGCCACTCCTATGTGGACACAAGATGGCCACCACAAGATGGCCAACAGGGGAGGGTAGTTGAGAGAAACCAGGCCTGCAAGGGAGGGCTGTTGTGGATGACCATGCCAGCAGGGGAGGACAGTTAGGGGCAAACAAGCTGGAAGGGGAGCAGTTAGGCATCAATCAGGCTGGCAGGCAGAAGCTGTTAGGGGAAATAAGGAAGGCAGGGAAGCAAGCAGTTGGGAGCCAGCAGATCCTAGTAGGATCAGGCCTAAACGGGCAGTCGGACATCCCTCGAAGGGTCCCATAATTTAGAGGGTGTAGGCTGGGCTGAGGGACACACACCCCCTTGCATGGATTTCATGCACAGGGCCTCTAGTACATTTATAAAATAAGATGATGGAATGAAGGAAATGTATGTTACGCCAACCCAAAAAGCCTCATTATATTTGTTTTAATAACTCAAAACATGTCAAAATGTGTCTCCTTTTATATTTATATGAAGTTGAATTATGAATTGCTTACAATTCACCATAATTTGAAAACTAGTTTTCCATGACATCAATTATCAAAACAATTGTTAAGACTCCCACTGAGCCTTGAAAATTTACACGTATGCCCATTGGACCCAGCACACAATGTGCAGGTGAAAGTCGAGATTCTAAGCAACAGAATCATCCATCAAATTAATTTTTGTATTTGAATTTGCCCAGTCATTCTAATCAAGTGATAATTTAAATTTTAATCATTGAAATTTAAAAATAAAATGACATTAAATAGTATAATTTATATAGATGAAAGACATAAATTAGATGATAGACTGGATAAACCTATCTTAAACTCAGAAGAGAATAGAAACATTGAAAAATAAATAAAATGTAAGTTAATAGATGCAATCATGGCATTTTATGTTTAGCTCTAGTATACATCTGAAAGAAGCTAGTTCAGAATGAAGTAGTTTAAGGGGAGGTGAGACTTTGTCCTGAACTCATAAAAAACATGGACTTTAGAGTCCAGAAGCATCATTTCCAGGCGGGAAAAACAAAATCTGAAAATGAGGCACAAAAGATCCCAAAACAGTCAATGATAAGAGAAAATAAGTTACTAACTACTATTTAAGCATTAAACACCAAATCCACTAGCTGAGCCTTAGTCAGTGGGATTCAGTGCTTGGGCATTATCCTGGGCATTATAAGGTTACCCATTTGATTCCTGGTCAGGCCTCATGCCAGGTTGCTGGCTTGATCCCCAGTAAGAGCACACAGGGACAGCAAATCGCTGTTTCCCTAACACAGCAATATTTTTCTCTCTCTCCTTCTCCCTTCCTCTATTTAAACAAACAAACAAATAAATAATAAATGGGAAAATTCACTTGCTGAAATTCAAAATCCATTCTTTTGTTTTACACTCAATTGGCAGAAACAGTATATCGATCCTTTTTACACAAAAGTGTTTCTTATTTGAGGTGTTTCAAATCTATTTCTCCTTTTTCTTACTTGGTTGTATCCTCTTTTATATTTTATTTTTAAAGGCAGAAATAATTGGTGATAAATTACATTAATTTTTAGGTTTCAGGTTTTTTTTCTGAGTATAGCTTTCACACAGCACTATGACAAAAATTAAACATCACTTGTTGAAATTTTAAAGGTTATCTTGAAGATAAGTTATGACTTTTATAACTAGAATCCCTTTTGGAGCAACTGTGAGATTTATAGAACTTGCTTTATAAATATAGCGCCTTCCATTCTTTTTCCAATATATAAAATTTATACCCATGCATAACTATATTCTAAGAAGTATCAGTTTTGCTTTGAATAAAACTAGACTGTGTTATAGTATTAGGTATTTCACTCTATAATTGTTTATTATATATTTACTATGTCAAATACTTTTGCAGGTAATAAGGATGCAGTAAGAAAAATAAACAACTCCCTTCATGCAGATTATATATTTTATATTCAAAATGTACTGGAAATTCCTCTCTCTCTCTCTTTTCAAATTATCTTTATTGTTGAAAATATTACAGATGTCCCATTTCCTCCCCTATTCATCACCTCCTCTTCTCTTTCTTTCCTTTTTTTTTCTTTCTTTTGTGAGAAGGACATATAACATTTTTCTTCAAGATTTCTCAGTTTACCTATAAATTAATAAACATGAACCTCATTGGCCAGTGTATTCTAGAACATACATTGTGTTCTGCAAGTGCAAACTTTGTCATGGAACATGTGCTTATCTCAAACACTGAACATCTAAAATAATGTAGAATTCATACAATCTGTGGTAGAAAACTATTCAACAGATTCAAAATTTGTGTAATACAAATAGGTCTTGATTTACTACATGTAATGGCCTCTTCAATTGGCTAATATAGCATGTTTAATTTCAGAGCTTATGGGGGGAAAAAAAGTGTTCTCTGTTGTTTGTTGTTGTGGGAAATATCCAATACTTAAAGATCTTAATCCACAGAAAATTAATTATAGAAACAGGATTTGGGACTTTTCTAACTAACAGATTATGGAAACTTGCTTTTGTCATTAAGCAGGTGGTGAGCATCGTTCTGCATTTTCATAGGCTTAATATACATTTTCCTTCTCCCGATCCAGGAGGAAATTATTATAAATAGTCATGGAAAGAGCTAATTAGGAACAGTAATTTATTCTCCATGGCATTTTATTAAGTTTTACTAAACTCAAATGAGTCTCATAAGAAAATGATTATAATCTTTTAACTCGCAATTTCTAACAAATTGGATTACATGATGGCTTCCTTAAAATTCTAACATAAGAATAAGTAATACTTAATCCAGTAAATTATTTTCATGTAAATTTACTGGCCTTTACATTTTTTTCTTATTTTTTTGCTGCTAAGAATTAAGCATACAGTCCCAATTCAAGAGGTATAGAATGCATCCATTTACATATTTCTTATATAAAATCTATGGTCCTTATTAGTCATTAAAATTTATATTGATTTAGTTTTTAGAGCCTTAAACTCAAGACTTTGAAGATTTTCACTTCAAGATGGATTCAGTGGTCATTTTGATATGAATATCTTAGCTACTTATAAAAAAAATTGGTAACAAACCTAGATGATTTTAAAATGCTTTTATGGCATTTTTTTTGGTTTTAGTTATTAAAACAATAAATTTCCACAATGATTTTTGTTGAAAAAATTGTACCAATGTTCAGAGTAGTGATTTAAGATGTGGAATGTGTTCTTCCTATAAAAAGCTGTCATTTAAAAAAATCTCATGCGGTTACCTTTTGTTCTCTGCAACATTTTGAGAATGAATATCATGGAAACAGTTTATGTGAATTTCATGTAAACATGTCAATGTAAGTGAAAATCAACATAAGTTGCAATTAAGCAGAGAAACAAAAAAAATTTAAATGAGAAAAGACTTAGGGATGTTCTCTTTCTCAAGATGTTATTGAAAATAAAAGTCCTTTTAAAAAAAAATCCTATATAATAAAAAGGTAATATGCAAATTGACTCTAATGGCAGAATGACCAGAAATGATTGGTCGCTATGACATACATTGACCACCAGGGGGCAGATGCATAAGGCAAGAACTGCCCCCTGGTGATCAGTACACTCCTACAGGGGGACCTCTGGTCAGCCACAAGCTGGCAGCACTAGGGATGTCCGACTGGGGCTTAGGTCCATTACCCATGGGGTAGAACATCCCCCAAGGGTTCCTGGGCTGCCAGAGTAATGTCTGACTGCCAGCATAGGCCCAGTCCCCAGGGAGTGGGTCTAAGCCAGTAGGTGGACATCCCCTGAGGGGTCCTGGAATGCGAGAGGACACAGGCCAGGCTGAGGGACCTCCCAAGGGCACAAATTTTCATGCACTGAGCCTCTAGTATGAAGATATTTCTAGTTAGGTTTGGGAAAGAATGATTTCTAAGGAAACATTCACATGAATTCTGTGATATCTGTGCCATCTCTTCTGAAACTAGAATTGTACATGGGCCCTCTGTGCATTGGGCCAGAATCCAGCATAATTATTAACTGTATCTCCAGGTAATCTGCATAGTTCAGGGGTTGTACAGCAGAGTAGATGTATTACAGGGCAGGACCTGTTTATAAGGAGTGTGGGTGGAAATCTTGAATGGAGTAATACATGAAATAAACTGATATATATATATATATTTTTAATTTTAAGTGAAAAATTAGTTTGGCTAGAAATAGACATGAAAGTGCCTGATAAAATGGAAAACATAAAAATTTAAAATCTTATCAACCCAGATAGTCTCATCTGAATTGGCCTTGAGTCTCTGATCATTTATTTTGTCTTTAATGATCATATACACTTGTGATTTAAATAGGAGGATGTTCCTGATTCTCTCTCATCATTGACATTTCTATATCTCACTTTCCCTTTACCTTCTCTCTCTAAAATAAAAATATATTAAAAATAAATAAATTATTTAAATAAATAAATAGGAGAATATTTCAATGCTATTAAAATATTTGTAATCTTGCCCTGGCTGGTTTGGCCCAGTGGGTAGAGTGTTGCCTATGGACTGAAGAGTCCCAGGTTTAATTCCTATCAAGGGTACTTGCCCAGGTTGTGGGCTCAATCCGCAGGAGGTGGCATGGAGACGGCTGATCAGTGATTGTCTGTCATCATGATATTTCTATGTCTCCCTCTTCCTTTCTCTCTGAAATAAATAAAAATACATATTTGTAATCTACAAAGATCATGAGTTTGTATTTATTTTATAATTTGTACTATGCACCCAAATCATGACATTAAGTAAAATAGAGGGGTGTTGCTCTTTATAGGTTGTAATTCAATTTGAAAAGCAGATACAGTGGTATCTCGAGATACAAGTTTAATTCATTCCGTCACCTTGAGGCGTGGGAAACTATGAGACGCTCCAGTCTCGGTAAACTGGTGGGTCATGTGCAGCTGGCCAATCCTCGAGATTACTCCTAGCTCAAATGTTGCTCGTATTTCAAAACAAAAATTGCTTGCTCGACAGCTCGTATCTCAAAAAATCTCATATGTTAGGGCACTCGTATCTCGAGGAACCACTGTAGAGCATTCTTATTTATTCTATAATGTTCTTTAGCATACAATTAATATCATTGAATATTTTTTCTTATTTTTCATGTCATTGAAAAATAAAATATATCTTCAGTTCCTCTGACTGCAAATTCGTTGTTTAAGCTAGATCTTTTGCACATGAATTTTTTTTATAGGCAAGCATGGTGGTGGTATTTTGTTTGATTAAAAGGTATTGCCTGAGAAAAGTATGCGCTAATGCAAGATCTGGCCCCTAGTGGTTGGTGGTTGTGTGTGTGTGTGTGTGTGTGTGTGTGTGTGTGTTTTTGGTGATTTTTTTTAGTCTTTTTTTTTTATATTACTAATCCTCAATATCCTACCCTATAAAATGGAAAAAATAAAATTCAAAATTAGTATAAAGATTAAAGTACTCCATATGTGACATGAACAATGGATATTTTTCCTTAGAAGTAACTTTTATTTAGATTAACAAATGTGTTTTACATATTCATAGAAAAATTATAGAGCAAGAAAGTGATAAGGGATAACATGAAATTTTGCCAGGTTTCTAACTACATGTCAGGTTCCTTAAAAATGACATTCCATTAAGCGTATTGCTAAAATAGCTATTCATCAATTTTATTTTTGTGAATAATAATTTGCATTTAGAAATGAACTAGTTTTTGTGAGGTCAGGAAATGGTAGGTATGTGTGATTTGGTTCCTGCTCAAATGAGACTTGCGATCAGATTAGGCATATGACATATTTATATAACAGAGGGCATACATGAAAGGACATGCTCAAATTCAAAACAAGGGCATGATCAATAACAATCATTACTATGATGAATGGAAGAAGTCATTAGGAGTTTAAGTAGCTTAAATGATGCTTAGAGTTTCTGAGACGTAATGGAATCATTTGACTTTTCAAAGCTATAATAGAAAAGGGCTTTTAATCAAAGAAGTATTTATAAGTGTATTCCTTTGAAATTCTGCAAAGTTAACAATTATCTGAGTGAGAAGTAAAGTAGTAATTACTTTAATCAACAACAGCTTTCGTGACTGTAGGTTTAAAACCTATAGTTAAGGACATAAAACAACTGGATTTAGTAATTACACTTGATGCCTTTCTTAAAAGAATGCATCAATTGAAGTGTTCTTAAGAGAAAAATAGTTTATATATAATAAAGAAGGTTATATTTGAAATGAGACATGGCATGCATTGTTTACTAGGTAAATAATTTAATTTTGAAAAAGAATGATCTCTTTTTTTGTGGTTTAAATATGATTTTTCAATGCTGCATAAAATTCAAGCCTGGTTTAAGGGATAATGATGTGAAATTTTCCAGAAAAAAATCCTAACTCATTTGGAACACTTATTTGCCAAATATTTATTTACATTGACAGTGTTTTGTGCTCATGAAGGGAAAGAGCATTTAAAATATGGTTGAAAGCATCAAACAGATTACAGTGGGAAGGTTAGAGAGAGGTGGGGTAGATAAGAGATCAACTGAAGGACTTGTAGGCATTCATATAAGCATAACTAATGGACCCAAGACACTAGGGGGTGAGGGCATGTATAGGAGTGGGGTGGGGTGGTGACAATGTACACATGTTATACGTTAAAAAATTGAAAAAAAATAGTGGTTGGGACAGCAGTAAGAGATCAAAGTGATGAACATTCTCCAAAATAGCCTTCTCAACTCGGGATTTTGAGACCACAGAAACAAATGAAGATATTCATTAATGCTTAATGGTTAGAATATGCATTTTTTTTCTATTGAATTTATGGGATGAGACTGGTTAATAAAATTATACAGGTTTCAGGTGCACTATACCATAATACATCATCTGTACATTGTACTGTGTATTCACCTGACAAATGAAAAGTATAATTGAACTGAAACTATCTTATCTATGGTAATAAAAGAGTAATATGCAAATTGACCATACCTCTGCTACACTCACAAGCCAGGTCCACAAGCCATGCCCACCATCCAATCAAGAGTGAATATGCAAATAAACCCAACCAAGATGGCTGTGGCCAAGGAGAGCAGGAAGGAGGCTTGAATTTTCCTGGCAATGGAGGAAACCAAGCTTTCTGCCTCACCTTGCCGGCCCAGGCTTCCACTTGATGCTAACAAAGTTTCAATGATAAAAGATAAATTCCAACAAAAATGGTGGCAGCCACGAAGCTGGAGAGAGCAGGAGGCTTGAGTTGCCCCTGGTGATGGAAAAGCCAAGCTTTCTGCCTGCCCTGGCAGGCTCAGTTGTCCAGGCTACAAAGTTTCAATTGTAGAAGATAAATAAATCCCATAAACCAGGGCTTCTGCTTGGGTTGTCTGGAGGAATGACCATCACAGGCCCCTCTTCCAGGCTGTCCCATGCCCCAAGGGAACCCCCCCCCAATCCAGGATACCCTTCAGGGCAAACCAACTAGCCCCCACCCATGCATCAGGCCTCTATCCTATCTAATAAAAGAATAATATGCAGATTGACCATCACTCCAACACACAAGATGGCTGCCCCCATGTGTACACAAGATGGCTGTCACAAGATGGCCAGCAGGGAAGGGCAGTTGGGGGTGACTGGGCCTGCAGGGGAGGGCAGTTGGGAGGGACTAGTCCTACAGGGGAGGGAAGTTAGGGGCAAACAGGCCAGCAGGGGAGAAGTTAGGCATCAATCAGGCTGGCAGGGGTGTGATTAGGGAGGATATCAGGATGGCAGGCAGAAGCAGTTAGGGGCAATCAGGAAGGCAGGCAGGCAAGCTGTTGGGAGCCAGCAGACCTGGATGGTGAGGGGGATGTCCGACTGCCCGATCCTACTGGGTTCGGGCAGTTGGACATCCCTCAAGGGGTCCCAGATTGGAGAGGGTGCAGGCTGGGCTGAGGGACACCCCTGTCCCTGTACACAAATTTCATGCACTGGGCCTCTAGTTATATATAAACCTGCTAAGATCATTTTAAGACATTAGTTTCATTGAAACCTGAATTAACTATTTAGTCATCCTTATATATGTATACAGTAATAAAATTATAGTATTATGATTTCGAAAAATCTGCATTATGAGATTTAAAAAAAATCACTTCATTATTATTCTAGCTTGCTATACACTCCTCCACAAAGCAGTCAAAGGATTCTCTCAGAAAACAACCCAAAACTTCTTATTTATTGTTTGTTTTATAAAGAGCACTGACTAAGCTTTGATTTGGGTAAGGAACTTCACTAACTTTATTGTCTTTTCAGATTTACCTGATGAAATTAATAGCAAGTATAATTTTGAATGATTACTTTTTCTATTTTAATAATAATTCCACATAGCTACTTATATACTTCATTTTCTGACAAAAAGTGAAGAATTTAAGTTTTTACTTTATTGCTTTTATTTTTATTTACGTCTTTGATAAGGTAGATATTAGCTGGACCTGTTTATTCACGTCAACACATATGTAAAACATTTTAAGTGGATAATACATCAGTTCTACATTAATGGGCTCCTTACATCCAATTAAAATGAATGTAGACCATGTTTAAGATCAAAGGTAGAGCACGGATAAATTAAATCACAGTTCAGATCTTTGCTTAGCCTAATTTGCTCACAAATAGGTTATTCTTCACTTCCAGGGCTATAAATATTATTTCCTCTAATTCTTCTCATCTGCAAAAAGGAAGGAATCAACAATACATTATGAGTGAAAAAAAAAACGAAAAACTTCCCTCACAATTTCCAATTAATTAAGTCGGATTCCTTTAAAGAAAAGCTGCAATTTCTGATGTCAAATTGTTTTCTGTAATGCCATTCTTTCCATATTTAGCAAATAATGTCCAATTCCTTTGTATTGTTACTTGCCAGCTTAAAAAAAATCATTTTAAATGCTTAGAACTGAACGTCAAACAACTTTTTGAACACCAAGCCGGAAAGTAAAGGGTTCGGTAAGAAACCCAGTTATATTTGAGTCATGCACAAACTTTAAGTGAGGAGGGAAACTAGACCCTCAGAGGGCCCAGCAGGCTGCTGCCTCAGAGGGAACCATCCAGGTGTGGTGCTGCCTATGGGATGTCACCGGCTTTAGAGTTTCCACTTGTCACTTTTCAAGGGCATCTCACTCTCAGTTCCCACCTGACCCAATCGCAAAGACTGTGGTTAGTGATATGCAAGTAATTGTAAATGTCTTCCTGTGTGCATCTACTAACTATGGCTACATCATTTTGTTCAGGAAGGCCAATCAAATTCCAGATGATGGCTTTTCCTTTCCCGAATCTTTGTATTCCTTCTCTTTAACTGTGTCCCTATTTAAAGAGCTATTTTTATCCTGCTGAAGTTATAATGCATATTTTCACAAACTGTTAATAAGAGTCCTGCCCTAGCCGGTTTGGCTCAGTGGATAGGGAGTCGGCTTGTGGACTGAAGGGTCCTGGGTTCCATTCCAGATCTGGGTTTCAGGCTCCTTCCTGCCTGGGCCCCTGGTCAGGGCTCATGCAGGAGGCAACCAATTGATGTGTCTCTCTCACATTGATGTTTCTCTCTGTCTTTCCCTCTCTCTTCCACTCTCCCTAAAAAACAATGGAAAAATATCCTCAGGTGAAAATTAACAAGAACAAAAAAAAAGAGTCCTAATAACAGCGATGACATTAAAATTCTTATATTCAGAACTAAAAAACAGACTGACTTCTATTTTTATAGACCTTAGTAAAAATTCCGTGACAAAGTTAGCTTTTCATGCCTCTTCCCTAATATTTTTGAATGTCAGTGATCATTTTTAAATCTCTTCATAGTGCAGAAATGTTATACTTTGCTCTCTACGTAAGGATGGCTTAATGATCAATTCAGTTATTACAGCAACTGTATTCTTAAAATTATCTTAAGAGATATATACCTTATTTATATTGTACTATTCCTTTTTCATAAGTTAATTTTTATTTTATACAAATCGTGTTTTTCTCTAAATGTATACATATCTTCCCTACTATATTAACACTATTTTAGCCGAGGTTATAGAAACTTTCTTAGTAAATGCTATATGAGTTTGCTCTTTTCTTCCACAAACTGCTTTGATGTAGATCTACCATCTATGGGAAGGTCTTCAACCTAAGGACAAAAAAATAAAGATACTTAGCACAAGTTTCATTCTCCTGGATGAATCGGATGTAACAAGGAAGTGGCTTTCCCCTTCGCAGAAAGGGAGACACCCATATAGCTTCTCAGGGCCAGTCTTTGAAATTTTAGATTGGACCTAAATAGAAATAAAAGAGGTTGAGCATGGACTTAAGAACCAGGAGGTCACAATTCTGTTCAGTTCTGGATCAGGGCACATGCCTCATTGAGGGCTCAGTCCCTGGTGGACGGTATGCAAGGGGTAGTCAATCAATGATTCTCTCTCATCATTGATGTTTCTATCATCTCTCCCTCTCCCTACTTCTCTGAAATCAATTAAATATATATATAAAGAAAAGAAATACTATTGCCTGAAATATTCAAATAATTCAGGTAAAATTTGTTTATTTCTCTACCTTAAAATTACATAAAATATAACATCTACTATACAATCGTCAATATTCCATATTATTCTGTAAGTATACTAACACTTTTGTCTGTAACTAAAGGTATATAGTTTTTATTAACTAAATGTGTTAAGAAAGTAACTGTGAACTCTCCCACTTCTGTCTTGTGAATAATTTTATTTATCTTAATGTCTATAATATTTCAAATGCATTGCTTTAAAATGCGTTGTTTTCCCATCTTGAATTTCATGAAGGAAAGCAAGTGGATATAAATGTTACTAATTATCTTTTTCTTCACATTTGTATATAGTTTAATAAGAAAAAAATAATCGTGGCAGTGAACAGTGTTTAGCTCAGCCATTTTACAGCAATGCATGCAATTTCCATTCAAGCACGTGAACATAAATGCTACAGGCATGTGTTATAAACTCTCAACCCTCCTGCTGTAGCATGTTCACTGCATAGATGATCTAAGTAACTTTCAAATTCTATGCTGATACCTGCGATTAAGTTAGAATGATGTTACATATTCATTTATTCCAGGTCAGCAATTTGGTCTGGCCTCCTGAAAAAAAGCTCTAAGGTTGTTATCCTGCCAGAAATCCCTGAATAGAAGCGTTGGTTTTCCCAGAAATCCTGCAGGTTCTAATCAGTCAGCTTTCTCTGCCAATCAATCTCTCTCTCTTAGCTTTCACACTGTGTGTTATAAGCTGGAGCTGGGACATGGCATTATACTCAAAAATAAAGTTTAGGTTTCTTACAGAGTACAGAATCAAACGGAGAAATGTAAGAAGGAATTTTGTCAATGGAAACCCATCCTTCCTGCTGATTTTAAGCATGGGCACAGAATTCAGTCAAGTCATCAGAATGGCATCTAGATTTTAGGCCTTATATTATTATCATTTTATTATTTAGAAAGAAATACTGTTTTTAATCCTCATCAAAGATAAGTGTTTACTGGTTTTTTAGAGAGAAAGGAAGGGACACAGACAGAGAGAAACATGGATGTGAGAGAGAAATATTGATCGGGATCAGCTGACTTCCACATACACCCTGACCAGGAATTAAACCAGCAACCGAGGTATGTGCCCTGATGGGGAACCTAACCCTCAACCTTTTGGTGTAGAAAGGATGATGCTCAAACCAACTGACACACTCACCAAGGCAGACTTTGTGTTAATAACACTAACACTTATGTAATGTTGAATAATTTGGCTCTTTTGAATTCTACACTCTGGAGAAAACAGCTTTACAATCTATTCAGCAGATTTTAATTTGTAGAAATTAAATAATTGTAATAATATAGCCTAAATAAATGTCACAAATATGAATATTAAAAAACAAGTACAAAAGAAAGAATAAAGATAAATATAAAATCACATTAGCATGTTGATATATTGAATATATATTTTATTTGTTGTTTATGAAAAACAATGCCTATGTAAATTATTAAACTTGGTCTGTGTTTTGATTATATATAAATGAATAACAGGTTATGCTATCTAATAAAAGAGTAATATGCAAATTAACCATCACTCGGGCACACTCACAAGCCACGCCCACCTTTCATACCTACCAGCCAATCACGAGCGAGTATGCAAATTAACTCCAACCAAGATGGCTGCAGCCACTGAGCAAGCAAGAGGGGGGCTTGGGTTTCCTGGGCAATGGAGGAAGCCAAGCTTTCCACACACCCTGGCAGGCCCAGGCCTCCACTCAAGGCTACAAAGTGTCAATTATAGAAGATAACTAAATCCCAACAAAAATGGCAGCAACCACAGAGTTGGAGAAAGAGGAGGCTTGAGTTGCCCCTGGCAATGGAGGAAGCCAAGCTTTCTGCACACCCTGCCTGGTCTAGGCCTCTGCTTAAGGCTACAAAGTTTCAATTATAGAAGATAAATAAATTCCAGATACCAGGGTCTCTGCTTGGGTCATCAGGGGGGTGGCTGGTCTGCAAACCATCACAGGCCCCTGGCCCAGGCTACTCTATGCCCCAAGGGAACTCTCATCCTGAGCTGGGATACCCTTCAGGGAAAACCAGGTGGCCCCCACCCATGAACCAGGCCTCTACTCTAGTTAATAAAAGAGTAATATGCACATTGACCATCAGTCCAACATACAAGATGGCTGCCCCTATGTGGTCAAAGATTCTGCCCCCATGTGGACACAAGATGACCACCACAAGATGGCAGTTGACAGGGACCAGACCTGCAAGGAAGGACAGTTAGGGCAATCAAGCCTGTAGGGGAGGGCAGTTAGTGGTGACCAGGCCAGCAGAGGAGAGAAGATGGGGGTGACTGGGCCTGCAGGCAAGGACAGTTGGTGGGGGATCCAGGCCTTCAGGGGAAGGCAGTTAGGGATGACCAGGCCTGCAGGGGAGGACAGTTAGGGGCAAACAGGTTGGCAGGGGAGCAGTTAGTCATTAATCAGGCTGGCAGGGGATAGGTGATCAGGCTGGCAAGCAGAAGCGGTTAGGGGCAATCAGGAAAGCAGAAACAATACAATTTTTTTTTTGTCTTAATGACTCCTACACTCATTTCATTTCTCTTGTGTGTATTTTTTTAGTCTTTTCTACTTGGTCCAAGAGAAATAATACAAATTTTCTTTTGTCTTAATGTCCCTAATCTTTGTTGAAACAGCTATAGGAAATGACCTGGCTTTTATTAAACAATCAATTTTAAAGAACTGGGATCAGGTCTAAACAGGCAATCAGACATCCCTCGATAGATCCCAGATTGGAGAGGGCACAGGCTGGGCTGAGGTACACCCTCCCACCCCATGCACGAATTTCATG
>JAAGEH010000045.1:3615084-3678974 GCA_011751065.1 Lasiurus cinereus | reverse complement strand
AAACAAACAAACAAACAAAACAAAAAGAAAAACAAGAGAATTGAAATGAGGGTAAGAATCATTTGTAAAGATGAAAAATTTTGAAAGTTGTATTTGAATATTGAAGTACACTAAATCTTCATTGTCCAAAATGGTATATATATATGGTGTACCAGCAACATTTAGCTAACCAGAATCTGAATGTGGTTAGTGGGAATTGAGAGGTGTTATAAATGTAAAAATACTGGCAGATTTCAAAGACAGTATGAAAAGAAGACTGTAAATTATCTTAAAAGTTTTTATATTGATTACATATAGAAATAAATATTTGGGTATACTCATTATTACAATTAATTTCCTCTATTTTTAATTTTCTATGAGAGAAATTTAAGTGACATATTGAGCACACAGTTAAGACTCACTTCCTATTACTTTCATTGTGCATGGTTCTAAAATGTTGCTTGGAATTGACATGAATGTGAGGAGGATTTTTCTATTGACCTTCAATTCCCTGAAAGAGTTACTGTGACTATATCTTTTCTCTTGACAAATCACATGTATTCCAAGTTGAATCCAGGTCAGTTAACCTAAATGCTGATAATTAAAAATAATTTCATTTAATTTGAGAGTACGATATCAATAAACCGGTTTGTCTGCAGATACATCTTTACTACACTTGTCTGAGGTGTCCAACATACATCTAGTTAGAGGTCAATGCTTCACTATATTAAAAGTCACACCTCCTTGAATTATAAAGAAAAAATCCAGGTAGAGTAAGTGAAAAATAAATAAAGAAAAGTGTTTTATTCTATCCTTCATTTTGGGGGGCCAGATATTTTAAAAGGAAATATTTAACCTTCTGCTTTGTGTCTATAGACATTTTCTTTGTGAGAACAATCTGTTCACTCTCTTCTTTTATAGGGCATTTCTGAAAAGTGTTATGGTAAAAATATATTTTCAGAATTACCTTGTCTAGATATTATTTGTCTTAATAAAATTACTTGCGTGTAAGTTGTATATTTCAGCTAAGTGTTATTTTGAGCAACCCAGAACCAAATTCAAGCATAAAATCAGGGGTGCAGATGTCACTGGAAAAGGGCAGGGAATATGTAAAATAAAACATTACAGACATCACCGTATGGTAAATAATCATACAGTGTTGTGCTAATGCACAATTTTAGAAGAGATTGCCCTGCTTTATCCTTGCTGCTCTCTTGAAATTTGCTTACAAGGGTTTTAAAATGTGGGCAGATATAGTCAACCCTTTTGATAAGTGACTTTATCTGTCTTGAAGTGGTTTGTGATGATAGTGACATCTCAGAGTACAAGAGGCAATTTTGCTCTGAAGTAAGAAAAAAATTAAAAAAAAAGGTGTGTTAAAATACTAAAGAAAAATTTTCCAGAGAACTTGTTTCACAAAAGAAGATGTCCTACCTATTTATATTCTGATGACTGGATTCTAGGGTGGCTATTTTGTTCTGTGTGATAATGGAAAATTGTCTATGTGACATGCCCAATATTCTATTACTTCAATTTGGCATGACTATTGCTTTTACCTGAAAAAAACAAGGCAGCTAATAAGAGTGAGAAAATGAAACCAGCACGTCACCCTATTAAAATAATGACTACAGGATAATAGTAATTATTGTAGCCTTAAACTTGTATCATCCTTTCTTTTAGAGATCGTTCAGCAAATTGGACTTCCTTGAGAATGTCAAATTACACTGCGAAAGAAGTGGCATTTCCACTAACACATATATAGTTGCTATATGCAATCTATTGATATTCATTCCTATTGCCTTTAAGTAAATAGGCCCTTGGCATTGACCCCCAAATGGGAAAGACACATTTACTAAATATATTTCTTTGGGTTTGCCTGCCCTCTACCAGTACTTTACTGTACCACAGCTACCTGTCTATTCCAAATTCAGTCCCTGTCCCCTACCTTTAGTTCATTCCCCATTTCCTTCCTCAGCCCCCAGATGAAATAAGTAGACGTAGAATTGTATGCCCCATTTCGACATAAGACATCTAACTGTATGTGAAACATCTCTGTGTGTAGACTGGGACGTAGTGATGCATAGAAACTGTGGACTGTTTTAGCATCGAGGGGACTTGATTTATACAAACCCTATCCATCTTTCAAAACTCAGCCTAACACACCTCCCCCTCATTCCCCCTCAACTGTAATCACCCACCACGGAATGCTTATTATTCTGAATTTCTCAAGTTTACTTCTCTTTAAGAAACATGACTGAATACCTCCGAGTCTGAATTAGCTACTACAGAGCAGTCATGATACTTGAGATGCCTGCTCCAAGGAAGCTTAGATTTCTGTGGGGAAGATATATAATAAACAAAAAAGAAGTAAATCGCTATACAGTTCAACAATATATCGGATACCATAGGATATGCCAGCTGTAGTTATGCGGTGAGCATTATCAGTAAGTCATACCTCAGAATGAATTATTTTAGTAAAAGAAGAAGGCTTTATCTTTAACACTAAAGAGAGAACAGTCACACCGAGACTGTAAGGAGCTCACCGGATTTGAGGAAGAAAGAAGGATGTTCTTAGAGTTTTAGCAGCGCTAACTAGAAACAGCTGAAATAGCAAGGGAGTTTGAGCATCCAGAGAGCAACTGTGAGGGACTAGAGCAGTGGTTCTCAACCTTCCTAATGCCGCGACCCTTTAAGACAGCTCCCCATGTGGTGGTGACCCCCAACCATAAAATCATTTCCGTTGCTACTTCATAACTGTAATTTTGCTACTGTTATGAACTGTAATGTAAATATCTGATATGTAGGATGTATTTTCATTGTTACAAATTGAACATAATTAAAGCATAGGGATTAATCACAAAAACAATATGTAATTATATATTGTGAAATATTTATTTCTAATTACAAATAAATGAAATTTTTTTTGTCTTGAATCGTGGTATAGCATGGGTAACAGTCTTCATATAACAACAGTAAACTACATTGCTATACTTTGCTACACTATGGAGCGGTCTGTTGGTTCCTAAGACCATGAGAAATACGTGTTTTCTGATGGTCTTAGGCGACCGCTGTGAAAGGGTCATTCGACCCCCAAAGGGGTCTCGACCCACAAGTTGAGAACCGCTGGACTAGAGAAAGGCATTGGGCCTTTTGGATGGTGAGGGGGAAAGGAAGCTAATAGACTGCAGTTATGTAGAAGTGGTTTGACCAAATTTGCCTAAACCAGAAAGACATTTCTTAACTTGCTATTTCTAAAGAGTTGGCATGGTGACATTGTTGTCATTGTTGGCCTAAATAACTAGTAAAGCATATTCTTTATACTTCCTAACATATCTTTTCATTTGTCCGAAAAATCATCACAGAGGTTTATTAATATAGTCATGTATTTTAGAAATTTTGCACCTTTTCTGAAGTTTTTTTTCTAGTCCCAATATTCTAGAAGTGGATTTTAGTAACTAGCAGAAATAAGATTGCTCATATCATAATTCATACGAATCTTTCTCACTTAAATAACGAATCTGAAGGGTAACGGTACAAGGCTGTTTGGGGAAAATGCCTTACTGTTGCCAGAATTTTGTCAGTGATTTTTCACAAATTTTGACCATGAATTAATCTAAACTGAGTATACACACAAGAAGAGAATACAATGAGTCTTCACTTAATGTTGTCCATAGGTTCTTAGAAACTGCGACTTGAAGCAAAACGAATAACAAAACTAATTTTATCACAGGCTCACTAATAAAAACAGGGGTTAAGATGGAGAGGATTTGTATAAATCAAGTTCCCTAGGTGCTAAAAGGCGTATTTCTGGTCACAGAAACATCACCAACCTTTTAAGCAAAGACTCTTAATGTTAAACCTTAAGATCAATATAACCTATCTATTTAAGAGAGATTAATAAAAGTGAGATAATTATTTTCTACCTCCTTATTCCAGTTCAGGGGTAGAGGGAGCCGGAGCCTCTCCCAGATGTTCTGGGGTGAAGGTGGGACCCCACCCTGGCCAGGACACCCTTCCAGCCCAGGTGCACTCACACCACCCCTCACTCACTCCGCTCAGGACAACATGGATACATCATTCTGCCTCGTGGGCACATCTTTGCGTTGTGAGAGGAAACCCAGGCAGACATAGGGAGAAAGTACAACTCCACGCAGACAGTGGTCGCAGGAGCATGTAGATGCTTTTTCTCATCTATATTATGAGGAAGCGATGTGGAATATAAGGACATTATATGCAGACCTGCTATACTGGAGTATGGGAAGCAAAAAATATAGTGACTTATACATGTAGATTTTTCATTTTCCTTCCTTCCTTCCTTCCTTCCTTCCTTCCTTCCTTCCTTCCTTTCTTCTTTCTTTCTTTCTTTGTCATTAATCCTCCAGGGGGCTATTTTTTTTCTCATTGATAAACATCAATGTGAGAGAGACACATCGATTGGCTGCCTCCCACACGTGCCCCAACTGGGATGGAGTCTGTAACCGAGGTACATGCCCTTGATGAGAATCAAACCTGTGGCCCCTCAGTCCAAGGGCCAACACGTTAACCATTGAACAAACCAACTGGGGCTCATTTTCTCTTCTGAAACTAGAAATTTGGAGTTGGGAAAAGCAGAGCTGGGAAGGAGTTTAGCAATGCTGACAGCCAGCACATAGTGTCCTGTGTTCATCTTCTGCTTCTCACTGCACGTTTTTTTCCTTAATTTTTCTAAGGCGGATGCCTCACATCCTCATTCAAGACATCAAGATGGTAGAAGAGATATGAGGTGGACGAAGAGAAAGGTGTTTGTCTCCTTTTAATGAAGAAAGTGGAAGTTTCAAGAAGCTTCACACAGCCCGTTTCGAATGTCCCCAAAGCAGGAGCTGTGTCACACTGGACTGGCTTAGGGAAAATGAGATTGTGGGGAGGGATTCACTCAGTGAGTGAATGCCGTTTTCTAATTGTTATCCTGCCTGAAAGGTTATCTCTTGCAAATCAAGCATAACGTCATAAAAGAAATATTGGAATTGCAAAATCTTCCTATCTGTGGTTGATTGTTCAGCATTCCTTATCCCCAACTATTCTCTTTTGGTGGTGCCTTTCTGTCATTGCGACAACACAAATGTCTTCATACATTTTCAAATATTCCTTAGGAGGGTATCAGCCACATGGCTGTCAACTTAATTAACTTCATATAATCAGACTGACAACATTGATTAATACCATGGCTGTCAATAGCTAAAAAGACATTTTAGAACTGATCATAAAATAAAAACTTCACATACACAAAGTGATTCTTAACATTTCTTTTGGCAAAATTGTCTGGCATTATGAAATACCTGCACTGGGAATGAAATAGAATAAAGGAGTACAGAAGAGTGGTGATTAGCAGGATAAAACCAGTAAGTCTTAAAATGCATATAGAGTTGGTCACTCAATTGTGCCTTAGTACATGACAGATCCGTAATCATCTGAAACACAGCTGAGACTTAATTAGAACTTAAGTAGGCCATGATTATCCTAAATCTTTCTTTCTATTTATATTTTTCTCTTCTCCCCACAACTGAACATTAGCAATGTTTTAAAGTTGCCTCTTATTTACCCAATAACACAGTCTACCCAAACACTAGGATGTAATTCCTTCCCAATGTACCTCTTCTGTTCTTACCTTTCACCCATCCTCACTTTCTTTCTTCCATCTTCACCCTCCATTTTTTTTCAGCAATGTCACAATGCAAATGATTTCTTTAGTTTATAATTTTTTATTTTCTAAAAAATCAGTTATATTAAGTCTCTCTAGGCTACTAGAGTATTACCAAGGCTGTGTGTATGTGCAAAGAAATAAATTATATTGGGGCAATTTTAGCCATTAGAAGCAATATAGCATGTACATCAGATTACTTTGCAATCATTTGGGTCTTAAGAATATTCCCCAAAAGAAAAATCCTGCTAACTATTGGACAATCGCTTGTGATTAAACTACAAAAAAAAAAAATCAGACACTTTCTCACATTTTCATGGGTCTCCAAAAATATTACTTTAGTCACTGTGACAGCACCTGAATAGAATTATTTCTCTAAATTTTAGGTCCGCCTCTAAATTCTTTCCCATCTCACCTTAACTGCCTGGTTCACTCTCCTGCTTTCAACAAAATAGAGTCACATTTGTTTCTTTTCTTTTCCATATGTAATGTTCCGCCCTCTGGTTAAGTCATTAAAATGCTGGCCAGAATCCTTACTCACTCCTTAGATTTTCTTCTCTGCGGGATCCCATTTTCTCTGTTTATCTGAGGACATTTTCCCAGAATGCCAATGACTTGGCACTCGAATGTCTGAGTCACTTTCTAACTCTGACAACCTATTCCTACCACTTGGTTTTTCCAGTCTGTCTCTCCTCAGGTCCCATTGGAATTCTCCATGACCCAATAAAAACTTGAATTAAAGAGGCCATGTTATTCCAACCCAGAGTAGATTATTTCTCTTCACATGTTTGTCTTGAGATTATATTTTCCTTCAGTTTGCTACAGTGTACTTATGATTGCAGTGGTCTTAATCTTAAACTTAAAAATAATTTGTAAAGACTTCCTGACCATTTGATATCTGTTATCTAATCCCATATTTTCATATTTTCGTGCTGTAAACTGAATGAATTACACATTTTACACACTTGCACAGAAAAAAAAATAGGTGGATGCAAAATGTATTAAAGTATTTTAAGTTTTTCCTTAATTTTAGTTTTTAAAATGTATTTCATTCATCACCTTTCCCTGTGTACATGTATTCTTGCTAGAATAAGTCTATATGCTACATATATCAGGAATATAAAATTAAGATGATATATTTTCTATGCTCACATTGAATCCTGGCAGAACTGACAGTAATAATTTGAACTTAGATTTCAAGAAAGGATGATATTTTATTAAAAAAATCCTATAGGTAATAGATCTGTAAGTACACTTTATTTACTAATTTTTAAGTTTGCAACATAACTTCATTTACCCACACATTCAAGAAACAACACTTATGAGATAGTATGAAATAGTAATTGCAGGTCTTTATAGAACTTCAGTGGAAACTGAGGTAACAACAATCAACGAAATTAAACATGCACTTGGAGGAAAAACAAGTCAAAGTGACTAACAAATGTCACCTTGTGTATGAAAAAATGCATGAAGTTATTTCAGATGCAGATTGTTATATCTACTTTGTCCTAATACTGTCAATATAGACACATATTTCCATGATTAGTTTTGAACATAGTTCCCTATATTTTACTAAAAATTAAATTCTGTTTAATTTGATGATAGCTATGTTATTATATTAGTCTTGGCACATTAAGTAAGTTTTCTGAGCTAAGGGGAACTAAAGAAAATTGGTAGTTTAAAATCAATTAAGAGAAAAGTACCACAGGGATTAGCAATTTCGCTTGTGGCAGAGTTTCTAAAGCTTAATTGACCTTGATAAGTTACTTGCAGTATGGTAGGTTACATATTATACAATGGTAGTAAGAGATGGAGAAATGATTTTAAGTACCTTTGCAATAATCAATAAAACTGAGTGCAATTTTTGAAATGACTTATTTTCTGGTTACTTATGTCTAAGTGCATGTCATAAAATTTACTTAATGCCATCTCCCTAGGCTTTGAAATATATTCAAGCAAGGAACTGTTTATATATATTTGTATATTATTTTACTGAATGTATTCATCTTTTTATTGAGCAAAATACTTAATACAAAGTAGACCTTGGATTAGTATTTGTTGAATTCATGCATCAATACGTGAATTTGTCAATGCTGTATAATTATGTAATTTGAACAAAGAAATAGACAATTAAATTAAGTAATTGATATATTAAAAATGCATCTCCTTACCCTATGTATTATGTATGAGAGTATGAAAATGTGGAAAGTGAAGCAAGTAGAGAAGGGGAGAGTATTATTTTTCCAAAGTATGTTTCTTTAAACCTTGGCACTTTTTGACATTTGAGATCAGATAATTTTTTATTTTAGAAGATATGCTATGCATCACTGCCCTTTACCCCCTCCAAGTTGTAGCAATAAAAAATATCTCCAGATATTGTCAAATATATTCTGGGGCAGGGCAGGGGGTGGGGGGTAAAGTCGCCCCAGTTAAAGCACTGCTCTTTAAAAAACATATGGAAAATAAAGACCAGCAGAGGTAATAATACCTATGTTAATAATATACTTTTATAAACTTTAGTAAAAAATCTTGGCATGGAGGAAGAATATTTTCAATAAAATAGGACGATGAAAAAATAGATTAGAATTTGCAACAATATTAGGAACATCCAATTCCTAAATATTTTATAAAAACCTAGAGGCCTGGTATATGAAATCCTGCTTGGTGGGCTCCCTCTGGGTAGCCTGCAGTCCAACGCTGCCTGCAGCTCCTACCTGCCACCCCCGCTCATCTCAATGCCACTGAGCCTACTGGGGGCTCACACCCAATAGGGAGAGGTTCTCACTGCCCAGCAGCACTCACCAACCGTGAGCTCTGTGTCTGGTGCCCTCCCAAGGGGAGTGGCTGAAACCAGCTCTCTGACATCCCCTGAGAAGTCCCAGATTGCCAGAGGGTGCAGGCCAGGGTGAGGGACCCCACCAGTCAGTGCACAGAACAGGCCAGGAAGGGACTGCAGGAGGACTCCAGGGCATGTCTGGCTCATCTCAGTCCTTATTGGCCAGACCCCAAGCTAACCTACCAATCAGAGCATTTGCCCTCTGATGGTCAGTGAACATCACAGTGACTGGTAAACCAGTTGACTATCTGCCCCCTGGTAGTCAGTTCACATCATTGTGAGTGATTGAGCAACCTTAGCATATCATTAGCATATTACCCTTTGATTGGTTGTATGTTGTTCTGTCATTTGGTCTATTTGCATATTACCCTTTTATTATATAGGGTAACTCAAAGAGCTACATCTCTCTCTAGCCAGTTTTGCTCAGTGGATAGAGCATCAGCTTGTGGACTGAAAGGGGTCCCAGGTTTGATTTTGGTCAAGATCATCTACCTAGGTTGCAGGCTTCATCCCAAGTAGGGGCCGTGTCGGAGGCAACCAATTGATGATGTTCCTCTCCCATTGATGCTTCTCTCTATCTCTCCCGCTTCCTCTTGTTCTAAACCATATTTCAAAAAATAAAGTTATGTCTCTCACATTCAGATTAGCAAACTGAGGTTCAGAAGAGTTGGGAGCCTTTTCTCCAGGCACCACAGATTAAATCAGGTCTCCCTCTTCCACGCTCCCTTGGAACCTACTGATTATCATAGGAACCCTCACCCTTGCTCATTTTCTTTGCTGATCACTACTTTTTAATTCTAGAGGAATATGTTGCAAGTGTTTGCTCACCATTGTGTTTCTTGTTACTAATGTATGCCTCTCACTTAGCAAGAACCGAGTAAATGTTTGCTAAATGAGTATGTGAATGAGAGATGAATAAAATGAAAGTGACATATTAGGGGGGAAATGTCATTTTGGACAGCTGTTTTGTTCACTGGATACTTAGCTTGTCTGGTGTTATTTCCCAATTCAACTTCTTATTTAACATTTTGGACAAGTTGTCCGCCTCTCCTCTTCAACCTTTCTCAATTTTACCAAGCATTTCCTTGGAACCTCATGATTCTAAATAGTGCTAAGGAGATACTTAAAAGGTGCTACATCAATGTGCCAAACTAACATAGGCTTCTGTTTGTAAGTTCAAAATCATGATGAATATTCTATGTTTATTTTAAAATTGTACTTCTTCAAAACTGTGCCATTACTGAGGGTATTACTAAGTCCTGTTTAAGTTGTACAAAAAGGATTTAAATTTTTATTAAATTCTTCTTATATATCCTATCTAATAAAAGAGTAATTTGCATATTGACCATCACTCCAACACACAAGATTACTGCTCCCATGTGGTCAAAGATGGCTGCCCCTATGTAGAGACAAAATGACCACCACAAGATGGCCAGCAGGGGAGAGAAGTTGTGGGTGATTGGGCCATTAGGGGAAGGCAGTTGGGAGGGACCAGGCCTGCAGGAGAGAGAAGTTGTGTGTGACCAGGCTTGCAGGGAGGGCAGTTAGGGGCAAACAGACTGGCAGAGGAGCAGTTAGGCATCAATCAGGCTGGCAGGGGAGTGGTTGGGGGTGATCAGGCTGGCAGGCAGAAACAGTTAGGAGCAATCAGAAAGGCAGGAAGGTGAGCAGTTGGGAGCCTGGATTGTTGGAGGGATATCCGACTGCCCATTTAGGTAGGACCAGGCCTAAATGGGCAGTTAGGATCAGGCCTAAATGGGCAATCGGACATCCCTCAAGGTGTCCCAGATTGGAGAGGGTACAGGCTGGGCTGAGGGACACACATCTCCGTGCACAAATTTCTTGCATCAGGTCTCTAATTTAGTTATAAAAGCTTTCTGACATAGATCAAGAATTAAGTAGAGGCAGAGAATAAAATGATAGCTTCATGGAAAATGCTTGCTCCTCCCTGCTTGTCCTAAAGTATTAGCTGAGAGAAATTTCTTGTGTAGGTTACCTGTCAGAAACCAAACATTGTTCTCACTAAATGGATGTAAACAGGAGGCAAGAAGGCTGGTCAACCTTAACTGCTCTGAAAGGTCAGAGCTAATTACTCACTGTTTAGTTGAAAACATGTTAGCTGAAGCAGCCTCTACCTGTTTGTTTCATGTTAATTTCTGTTTTGTTATTTCCTGCCTAAAGGCTAGGGGTGTGTCCCAAAGCCTTAATAAAAGGGAGAAAAAGGCCAGAGCAAGTGGTAGTTCTTTCCACTAGAAGAAGGCTCCCGCCTGCCCGCCCCCCCAATATCACCAAATTAATGTTTTCTGGTCTCTCATTTCGTTTGCGTGCGGCCTACTTCAGAACCTGAACCCTGAACCAGGAACCCTGAACCACGCGGGATGTGGAAAGGGGCTCCTACAGTTACCATTTATATAAAGAAGAGATATAAATATGTTTTACAAAGTGATTTTAGAAAATAAACTTTTAATTGCTATCAAAACTTATAAGTCATTATTAGATGTAGTCAAAGTGAGGTTATAAAATTATGGTTAAAGATAAACTAATATGAAACTGAAGTTTGGGAAAAAAATCCAACATATTTTATAGCTAATTATATATATTTACCTGGGGAGGGGGCGGGGAATGGAAACAGTTAAGTGCCCTGTCTTAATGATAGATTATTATCATTAGATACAGCATACCAAATATAAAACAGTCTTATATCCATATATTTATTAAGGAAGTAATTGCCTCATAATTATAGGTGCTGTTTATTTAGTGATTTCTGTAAGTTTGGACTTAAACTTCACTGTTAACTGGATTAATTTATTGAATGCCTATAAACATCTACAAAGACAAGTCCAATCATGGTTCTTATTTTAGAAATGAGGAAAATGAAACAGAGAGATTATAAAATTACCTAATTTACACAATTAGCAATAACTTTGATTCAGTTAATTCATAGCTGATTAAAATTCATAACATAATTTATGTATTATTTAACTGATTAGAGAATCAGTACTTACTTGGGAGATTAATCAAAAAGGTCAATTTATATATGTTTAGCAATTTAAAGATCCAGCCAAGAAGTTACTATCTATAAAACAATTAAATAGGATTTGGCTATGAGTGCTATCATGCAAAACTAAAAGACCTAATAACTGGTAATGAATTATATTTTAATGCTAATAGTTTATGAACAGTTCAATGTAAATTAGTACAGAGTAAATTATAGAATTAACATTGGCTTTAAATGCATTTCTACTTTTTTATTGTAATCATAAAAAACACATATAATTTATAGTTTAAATTTATAAATAATTGTCTACAAATAATGTCCAATGTTTCTTTCCAGGTCACTTTATATTATTTTTTCTCAATTAATTTTCACAAAAAATTTTTCACAATTGTTATATTGATATTTTACATCATCAATATGTATGATATTTTAATTTACTCTCTAATGTGATATTAATATAATCATTGATCCAAACATGAAAAAATAGAAAAGGCAAACTGAAATAAATTAGAAGTATTTTTTGTCAACCTCTGAAGCATATAAATTCATATATTTTTCTCAGAGTTGTCAGACATTATCTCCAAACAATATTATTCTATGTATCATCAAATTTCTTGGTATTGCAGCTTTTCTCAAAAGGAATATACATTTATTCTTGAATATACATGATCAAGATAATAATCCACCTTATTTTGTAAGTTTATTTTCAATATGTGTTAGGAGTAAATGTCTAACACCCATATTCTGTTTAAATGTATCACATAACTGTTGATCAATGTCAGAAAAAAAATCTAATGTTTATACATATATTTCTAATGTTATTTGAAAAACTAGCAGCCCGATGAACAAATTTGTGCATAGGTAGGGTCCAGCCTCCTGCCCCGGTGGAGGCTAATTGGGGCTGGGTCAGCAGAGGGGAGGGATGTGGGAGGTTGGGGGAGTAGATCAGGGCCCTGATTAGGCCAGTTGGCCACCTCAGTGCCCATCATAGTGACAGGTCATTCTGGTCCTTCCATCATTCAAGTCACTTGCCTTTTATATATATAGGTATCAGGGGCAACTATGTATTATAACTGAATTTTTTAGCACTAATCTTGAATTTAATGAAATTGGCACTTAAAAATCCTGTTACCTTACTAAAGTAAATATTGGATCCAGAAGGCAATAAAAAATTTTAATGTAAATATACAGTACTAGAATACAAATATAAATTTTGAAAGATGACCAGACTATTTTTTAATAAAGAAGGTTTTTAAAACTGTGAAAGACTATCTTACACTATCAATGGCCTTTATCTTTATTCATAGAAAATGATGCTGAGTATCTATCTGTTCACAAAGTCAAAATAGTAGCACTAACTAAAAAAAAAATTAAAAAATAAACAACAGAAAACATTCCATCTCCTGTCCTTCAGTCAAATATCTTTCCGTGTATCATATCTTACAGGATTGTTCACATTATGCCTTTTGTCTTTATCGACTGCAAATGTAACTGAGTTCCCCAATTAAATCTTCTACAGCTATGCATTGAGGTTTCATTTCCAACTTCATTTATTTTTTTATCCTTCACAGTTTCTACAAAATGGTAGTAGTCAATTTAATGAAACTTGCAAAGTTGATAACATGTGCCTGGATCCACGTTTGTAAAATGGAATGGATGTTTTAAATTGATTCAATCAAGGATATTGGTAGGAAGAACTTTTGAGTCTATCCACTTCTAACAAAACTGTTGGAGATCTAACAAAACTACCTTTCTTCAACCAAAAGACTTTTCACTTCTACTTTGTGTCAAAATAAACAGTATTAATTCTTAATAACTCACATGCTATTGCATAGAATCAGCCTAAACCTAAAACTTAGTATTTTAGAAGCTGAAAAAAATAGTAATTTATATCAGAAACACAAATTATTTAGGTGAATACTGAGCACTATGATACAGATTATAATAATGTATATTTTAAGGTGTTTTTAAATGAATCAATTTAAAGATTCAAGTTGAAATTATTTATTAAATGCAGTCAGGGGCATAAAAGAGGTTGTATTTTGTCCACTTCTAAACTAATAGCCATTTCACAGATGGGCCTAATTTTATAGATTTCGTCAAGAAATGCATTATCTACTGAGCTGGCATGGTATCATCTGTACTCCAATATGGATATTGGAATCCCAGTATCCAGGCTCAAGATTAATATCCAATTTGGATATTAAATGTCTTTAGTGTCCTCCCATGGCATTAGGTTATAAGGTTTTAAATTCTGACACTTCCATATTTTATTTATTTATTTATTTATTTATTTATCTATTTATTTATTTATTTATTTATTTATGGTACTAAAAGTTTTGCTCTAGAATGTGAAATATATTGTGTTAATTTTTGTATGCCTAAAGCTGAAAGGGTAACTACACATATTAGTTCAGTTTATCATTGCCAGAAGCCAATTCCAGCATGTCAGCAGGGCTGAATCATCTGGGAATGGCTAAAGGCATTTCCCCAAACCTGAAAAGGATACATAAATGTGTTGCTTGCTGCCAGATAGCTGAGGGCATCTCAATCTACATATAATTGCCTTCTGTTGGTCAAACACCTGAACAGAAGAAGGCAATTCCCCAATCTAACAATGGATTCTGTACCTAACCCTACCCTTTGATCTGTACCTCTTCACCTTGCCTTAGAAAAAATTCTGTTAATAAAAAGCAAGAGGTCCTGAGACAAGGAGAACTTCGTTCCTTGAGTTTCTCTTTTCTGACTCCCTATAATGCCTTTCAAAATTATGTTTCATCTCTGAACTCTTGATTAATTTATGCTCAGTCCCTTCAAGATTGCTGAAACCTTCTAGATGCCAGATCAAGACCACTGGCATGTCATATGGATGAAAAGTTTCCTTTTAAATCATAAAGAAGAAAATAAGGTTCAGGTAAGTTATACTTTGTTTCCCCAAAAATAAGACAGTGTCTTATATTAATTTTTGCTCCCAAAGAGGCACTAGGTCTTATTTTCAGGGGATGTCTTATTTTTCTATAAGAAAGAAAACAGTACACATTTATTGTTGAACAAAAAAAAGGAATTTATTACCTGTATATGGTATGGTAGTTGTTATCTTTACAAACCAGCTCACTGATTGGCCGCAGAACAGCCGGAGCTGTTCAGGAAGTGTGAGGTCTCTTTAAATCAGGAGTCAGATGCCTTAGAGTAGCTTTGGGGGCCTTATAGTCCAGGGAGGACTTATGTTTGGGGGAGTCCTTATTATCGGGGAGGTCTTATTTTCAGGGGGATGCCTTATATTTCAGCAAGAGGCAAAACTAGATGTAGGTCTTATTTTCAGGGGATGTCTTACTTTTGGAGAAACAGTAGTTAAAGATGAAATCATCAGATTTTTTTTTACTATCACTAAATATTTCTTAAATGAAAGAATTATTCAGAATAATATGTTGAAACATTGTACATGTTTAAAAAAAATCAAAGCCCACTACTATTTATTAATAAAGTTCTTATAAACAATATAAATTTTACTCACAATAATATTAGGAAAATCATTTGGAAACTACTGATGAAATATCACAACAGAAAACATTTATCCTCTAACTATAAATTATGCAGCAGGCAACAGAGACTATAGTTATGATTTAAAATATTACAATGAACTATAAATTTCCATTAGGGAGAAAAATGAAGCCGATCTGTATTTTTTTTTTTTAATACTAGAGGCCCAGTGCACAAAATTTGTGCATGAAGGGGGTGGTGTCTTTCAGCCCAGCCTGCACCCTCTCCAATCTGGGACCCCATGCAAATAGGGCCTAAACGGGCAGTCAGACATACCTCTCACAATCCAGGACTGCTGGCTCCCAACTGCTCACCTACCTGCCTTCCTGATTGACCCTAACCAACTCTGCCTGTCAGCCTAATCAACCTCTAACCACTCCCCTAACAGCCTTATTGATGCCTAACTGCTCCCCTGCCAGTCTGTTTGCCCCTAACTGCCCTCCCTTGCAGACTTGCATTCCCCCAACTGCCATCTCATGGTGGCCATCACATGTCCACATGGCTGCAGTCATCTTTTGTGTTGGAGTGATGGTCAATCTGCATATTATTCTTTTATTACATAGGATAGAGGCCTGGTGTATGGGTGGGGGCCAGCTGGTTTGCCCTAAAGGGTGTTCCAGTTCAGGGTAGGGGTTCCCTTGAAGCATAGGGCAGCCTGGTCAAGAGACCTGTGGTGGTTTGCAGGCTGGCCACACCCCCCTTACCCTACCCCAGAAACTCAAGCAGAGGCCCTGGTATCTGGAATTTATTTATCTTCTACAGTTGAAACTTTGTAGCCTGGCGTGGAGCTAAGTCTTCTGCTCACTACATGGTGGCAGCCATTTCTATTGGAATTTATTATCTTCTATAATTGAAATGTTGGAGCCAAGCGTGCTTGCACAGCCATTGAAACTTTGTTGCCTTAAGCGGAGGCCTGGGTCAGCCAGGGTGTGTAGAAAGCTTGGCTTCCTCCATTGCCAGGGCAACCCAAGCCTCCTTCCTACTCTCTCTGTCACCATAGCCATCTTGGTTGGGTTAATTTTCATAGTCTCTTCTGATTGGCTAGTGGGTGTGGCTGGTGGGCATGGCTTGTGGTATATTGCATATTACTCTTTTATTAGATAGGATCTTTTTATAACCTCATTATTTTTCATTCACATTGCTTCTTTCTCATTATTTAGAACTGAAAACATAAAAAATATTCACTAAAGTCATATTATGTGGTAATAAAATAGATTTTCAAAAAGTCCTATTATCACTATAATAATTTTATAACTTACCTTATAAATTATATGAAAACTCACATTTGTAAATTTAAAATTATATGTACTTTTCAGATTTTTATTTGAGCTGCAAGAATAGCAGGAAATTAAAGAGAAATAAGAGTCAGACTGCTTCTTTGAGACATACTGTCCCTCAAATGACTCCATAAGCGTTAAATTATTATTAAGAGTGCGCAGATGCTAAAACTGGTTTGGCTCAGTGGATAGAGCGTCGGCCTGAGGACTGAAAGGTCCCAGGTTCGATTCTAGTCAAGGGCATGTATCTTGGTTGCGGGCACATCCCCAGTGGGGGGCATGCAGGAGGCAGCTGATCAATGTTTCTCTCTCATCAATGTTTCTAGCTCTCTATCCCTCTCCCTTCCTCTCTGTGGAAAATTAATAAAATATATTTTAAAAAAAATAGTGCACAGAAAAGAAGAACTAAAGAACCATGGGTAACTTATAGAGAACTTTCTATAAGAAGCTGTGCTATATCTTAGGTTTTTACCATTTTAATGAATGTACAGATATAACAAATATTAATAAATTATTAGAGAAAACAGCTTACTATCATGTGAAACAATATGAAACAACTAAGCCCACCCAAAAAACTTATGCTATGTGAAGTGATAAACAAACAAATACATCTGCTTTTGTATTTTCTGAATGTGAGTAATTAATTAAGGTGGTCATGTCTTAGGAAAATTAGATTTCTTTAAAAAAACAAATGGGCTTTAGCCAGTTTGGCTCAGTGGATAGAACATCAACCTGTGGAGCCAAGAGTCCTTGGGTTCAGTTTCAGTCAAGGGCACTTACCTTGGTTGCAGGCTCCTCCCTGGCCTGAGCCCTGGTCAGACCTCTTACAGGAGGCAACCAATGGATGTGTTTCTGTCACATGAATATTTCTTTCTATCTTTCCCTCTCTCTTCCACTCTCTCCAAAAATCAATGGAAAAATATGTGAGGATTAAAAATAATATATATATATATATATATATATATATATATATATATATATAAAATAGAGAAATAAGCTAATTAACCAGGACACTATAATGGGTTGACTGGACAGGAGGAGTTTGGGGGCACAGTGTGGGGGGCGGGGAGGCAGGGACCTCCTCACACTTGTGCTGGGGGAGGGCCTGATCAGCAGAGGCCCGACTGCTTCACGGGCAGAGAGGGAGACAGGGATGGGCCGGTGATCCAGGGCTCCTGGTGATAATAATAAACGAACTGGAGAGCCTTATGCTTAGTGAAATAAGCCAGTCAATGAAGGAGAAGCACCACATGCTCTCCCTCATTTGTGGGTAATAAAGAACATTGTAAACTGATGAACAAAAGGATAGATACAGAGGCAGTAAAGCTTCAAACAGACTGTGAAATTATAGCAGGAAGATTAAGGAGAGGTGGGGTAGATAAGAGATCAATCAAAGGACTTGTATCTATGCATATAAGCATAACCAATGAACATAGACACTGGGGGGATGGGGTATGCCTGGGAGGGAGGGGGGGCAATGGGAAGATATGTATACATGTAACACAATAAAAAAAAAAGAGCTAAAAAACAACAACAAAAAAAAAACAACAAAAACCAAATGGGACTTCTCTGATGGTTGATTTTTGGCTAGGCCCCAGCCCCAGATTTTGATTTGGTCAGTCACTAGTCTGGAGATTCCTTTACGGCTGTCTTTAACTGAGGTTTACTTTTACAAAAAGTGAACTTTGGGTAAGTCAGATGGCCCTTTGTAATGTCAAGTTTAGCCCTCCAGTCAGTGGAAGGCCTAAGTAGAACAAAGGCGGACCACTCCCAAGCGGTAGGGAATTCCGTCAGCAGAAGGCCTTTGGCTTTTCCTGTGGGGCCCGGGACTGACTTGGGACGTGAGCTGCAACTCTTGCCTGAGTCTCCAGCCTCCCTTTTTCTTTCATCGAATTTTGGACTCACCATGCCTTTCAGAATCATTGTGTGAGCCCATTTCTTGAAGTTCTCTCTCTCTCTCTCTCTCTCTCTCTCTCTCTCTCTCTCTCTCTCTCTCGTATATATATTTAGTAAATGAATATATATTCTAGCTCTTCTATCTCTCTGGAGAACCTTGAATACTTGAATAGCATAATTCTCATAATTATTCACTTATAATTTTCATGGCTAAAACCTGTCTCTGATCTCTCATGCTACCTATCCAAGTTTGTAAAGGCTGAACCTCTACCATTTAGAGCAGTCCTTTTAAATTACAAAAAAGAAAAAAGAAAAAAAGGAGAGAGAAAAGAAAGAAAAGAAAAAGAACAGAGAACTGGGAGACATAGAAAAAAATAAAATAAATTCTGATTTAAATCTTAACATTGCTTATGGTTAAGAACACGAGCTGTAGTGATCCTGAGTTGAGTAACTTGCTGTAGCTCTATGGCTGTCTGCCCGCATTTCAACTAATCAACCTCAATATCCACACGGTAAGCTAGAGAGGATGTTATCTGCACATGGAGTCACTGATAAAATTAGCAGTGACAGTGCAATCCATGTGCTCCACCTGGCGCCTGGCAAAGCATGCTTTTGTCACAGCTAATTGTTATCCTTATGTGGAAGGTCTCTGAGGCTGGTACTCCTTGCAGTCCACCACATGTGACGCATGTTATCTGCTATCGGGCCTTGCCCACACTGTTATCATTTGTACCTTTTATAAAGATTTACCTGGAGACTACATATTTTGTGTTTGTTTTTTTTTGTTGTTGTTTTTCTTTTTTTTATCTGTCAGAATCAATATTAAAATAATCGCATCCACATTTCTATGAAGATTAGGAGTAAATTGAAAGCAATTCAGTCTATCCTCAGTTAGATGGGATTTTATTTGAGCCATTCAAAGAAAAATCAATTTTAATCTTTATCTTTGTAGTATCGCCTGCTAGTATTTTATCAGCTCATAGAAATCCTCCCCCCCTGCCCCCCCCGTCTTGTCCACATTTATATATTGCTCTTTATTCTTCTGAGTGATGAATTTTGGTGGCATTACCTGGGCTTCATCCTTTATGGAGAACTGTGATGTATGATATATATGACATTCGTCTTCTCGGTGTTGTCACCACGAATAATCCTTGCTTGCCTTTTCTTTATAACTAGTTTTCAACAGGAAGCTAACTCCACTGCCTTATGAACTCTCTGTACATTTCCCACAAAAGCATTAATGTTTATTACGAAAACAAGTCAAGTCGCTGGTGAATCTGAGAATTGCCTCATGGTTTCTCCGGGCCTGGCTCCTGTTTAAGAATTCAGCTCTGCGCTTGCTTTCTCCGGGGCTACATCACTGATCATGGTTAGTTTATTATCTGTTGTGACACTTAGCTATTTTTCTGCTATACTTGCATTTCTTGTATTTGTGTGTTGAAAAATTATTTTTCTCTTCAGATGCATTACCCTCATCTTATCTTGCCTGAATTTTTTTTTTTCCCTTGTGTTTCTCATTCAGTGAGGGTAACTTCAAGCGGTGATTTTTATGTTTTACATTTTTAGTTTTTACATTCTTCTCTTGTTTAATGTTACCTGCCAAGTTAATGAATATTCCATCCTCTAGATTTCCGTGTCTAGTGTTAAATAATTCAGAGATTAGCACCAACACCACATTTCTACTGAGAATGTTATTAATGCATTTCAGTTTTTTAAAAATATATATTTTATTGATTTTTTTTTTTTTACAGAGAGGAAGGGAGAGGGGAAAGATAGCCAGAAACATCAATGAGAGAGAAACATCAATCAGCTGCCTCCCTCCTGGGGCAACCAAGGTATATGCCCTTGACAGGAATAGAACCTGGGACCCTTGAGTCTGCAGGCCGACGCTCTATCCACTGAGCCACACCGGCCAGGGCCATTTCAGTTTTCTTTAGTTGATTAGACTGAGCAGGGAACCTAAGCTCATGATTTGAGTGCCTTTTAGTGAGGACGACTTAAAACTTCCCATTCACTCTCCATTTAGTAACAAACGGAGTTTAACCTGCATCCTCAAATATTCAACACTGCCTATTATGTGCTCCTAATGTCTGTTGAGATTTATCTCGTATTATTTTTATACCCTATAGAGATGAATCATAAGAACGAAGACTCCACCGTAGCATGCTGCTGATGAAAGGGAGAAAAACTGGTCTGAGTAGAAAGAGGACTATTTGTACTACTTATCCCTTTATTTCAGATTCATTAATACATTGTGCTATGGACTGAAGTGTCAAGCATAAACAATATGGAATACACGGTGATGTTACAAAGACCGTATTTTGGAGATCAGTAGATAGAAGTGCACCTACCTGAAAATGTAATATATTCACTGACAAGGGAGATACACATTTAGATAGAGCCCATAGAAATGGCTTCTCGTGCAGACAAGTGTGGAGACAGTGGTTAAGATGGTGCTTGGAGGTGCGGCCTTTGCGAGCTAATTCAGTTGTGAAGATGAGTCTCTTGATGAGAGAGTGGGTTGAGAGCCCTTATAAGGAAAGATCAGTCAGCTGGGTAGCTCTCTTTTGGCGATGCCTGCAACCTAGAAGAGTGTTCTCGCCAGAACTTGACCTCTAGGTCTTGGACTTGCATCCTCTAGAACTGTGAGAAAGAAAAAAAAAATGTCTGTTGTTTATAAGCTATCCTGTCTATGATATTCTCTTATAGCAGCCTGAACAGACTAAGACACCATAGAAGGTCTAAATTACATGGAAGCATTAACTTGAGAGATAATAAAATACACCTCCATCATTATGAGAGGAGAGAAGGTGGAAAAAAAGCGGACTGAGTACAAGTAGGTGTGGAGATTCAACAGCAGGGAATTAAAGTGTTTCTGTAAAATGAAGGGAAGGACAAAGAGGGAGCTCCATGGTGAATTGGTAGGAGAAAGTCTGAAACGGGCGGAATAATGATTAGAAGAGAGCATCCAGGGCTCACAGAATGATGGCTGCATGGCCTCAGGGCCTCCATTAAATACAGGAGAGAGGTAATCAATTGGTATAAGTGGCTGGTCACCTCCTGGAAGACACAAGTACAAGAATGTTCAAGGGAACAACAGCAATAGGAAGGTCTACATGAAAGTGCAAGCGTAGTTAGCTACAGGTAGAAGCACGGTAGGTACCATGAATCTCAGGGTGTTTGAAACAAGAGTTCAGGGAGTGATCAACAGATTGAGAAGACTTTCTGGTCCTAAGAAGGGTCATGAACCAGACAATCATCCTGAAATGCATCCAGCGGCTCCAAGCCTGAGAGCTAACAGGAATAACCAGAATGGCAGTAGTGCCCACAAAGATAATAGCTAACATACATTGTTATATTCCATGCAAATGATCTTACATTATCCTTCCTGCACAGTTACAAAGAGGCATTATTATTTTCTTCATTACACAGGTAAAAAAAAAAATGAATGTCTGTGCTAAGGAGAAACCCAGTTATAAGGTCTTTAAGACAAGGCATTTGGGGGTCACAGTGTTGGGTATTTTTGTGGGGCTATTTATATTAGTGTGAAAGCAGTAAGCTTTTCTGCCACATGTAGAATGCAAACACCACCTCCTCAAGGAAGAAAACCCAAAGCAACCCATTCAGTCATGTTTCCAGCTTCAAAGTCAAAGTCAATCCTTTCATCAGGCCTGTATAACTTCCTCGCAACCTGACAATCAGTAAACCAAAATGTAAGTATTATACCCAGAGACGTCATATATGTAATAGGAGAAAAGGAACTGGAAACCCACACCTAAAACTCCCATTTGGAAAGTGGACGTATAAAAAACATACTGCTTTCATTGATCTGGACAAATGATCAAATCCTCCAGGTAGGCATTGTGTCAAAGTTTGTTCCTGGCTGTTGGATAAATTATTTGGCCGCCTCATTTGATAGACTCATTCATGCTGCTAGAACTCTCTTGTCCAAGGTAGTCCATAGCCCCTGACTTTCTTCCTGGGGAATTTTTGCATATAGGCTCCATGTGGACACTTCATGAAAGTAAAGATTGGGAAAACCTTGAAGAAGAGATTGTATGAATCTCGCTATGGTGGTGAGAGCAGGCATTCAAAGGAAGAGATGGATATCTCTGAACAAAGTATTGACAGCACAAAGATCTAATGAAAATTTTTGTTGGTGAAGACTGGAGTATTAAAAATAGCTTTCATATTTATACAAACTGTATGGGAAAACGGGAATGCCACAGACAGCCACAGACTTCCTCTCTACTCTGAAGAAATTGGTCCATACCTCAGTGTGAGAAAGTAACTTCACTATAGCAATACATTTGACATGAGATTATCACATATAATTAATGCACCTAAGTAATCAATTACTTAAAATGAATTACATATATATATATATATATATATATATATATATATTAATAAAATGAACTGTGTTGGCTTGCACAGATGTGTACACGTATACAACTGTCAAAACCAAAATGAGTTCTAGAAGTTAAGGCTTTAGATAGTCTCTTGGATTTTGTCAAGTGACTATGCTGTATTGACCAATATGAACTGTATATTTAAATTCTATTTTAATTCCCTATCATTTAATTTTGCTCTTGCATTTTTGCATTCTCCTAATGTTCTCTTCATGCATGAGATCCATTCATTATCAATGTGAGCTACTAGCATGCCCCACCTCTTCCTCTGCCAGTACACCCAAAGTTTTATTTATTTGCCTCGCCTATAACATATATTAGACATTTGTATATTTCATGGTCCAGTGAATTTAATTAAGTTTTCAGCTGGTTGCTTTACTTATCCCTTTGTATCGTGGAGCTTTGGTAACTATATTTGGGCATTAACTAAAGGAAATTAAGAATGATATGCCCAGCTGGTATGGCTCAGTGGTTGAGTGTCGTCCTATGAACCAGAAGGTCACAGTTGGATTCCCAGTCAGGGCATGCACATGTCCTGGTTGTGGCCTCAATCCTCAGAAGGGGGCATGCAGGAGGCAGCCAATCAATGATTCTCTCTTATCATTGATATTTTGATCTCTCTACCTCTTCCTTCCTCTCTGAAATCAATAAAAAATATATGTTTTTAAAAAAGAATGACGTGCTAAAACCAGTTTGGCTCAGTGGATAGAACGTCAGCCTGTGGACTGAAGGGTCCCAAGTTCGATACCGGTCAAGGGCATTTACGTTGGTTGTGGGCACATCCCCCGTATGGGGTGTGCAAGAGGCAGCTGATAGATGCTTCTCTCTCATCGATGTTTCTAGCTCTCTATCTTTCTCCCTTCTTCTCTGTAAAAAATCAATAAAATATATTTTAAAAAATGACATGATTTAATCAAGACACTTTTATGGATTGTAGGTTTTGTTTATACATGAGGCTGGATTTTATTTTCTTCTCTTAGCAGTTCTCTCTCTGTCCCATGTCATCACTTAGGCCATTTTGTGCTCATCACTTTTGGAAAGGGGTTTGACTAAGAAGAAAGCATCCAAAGGCCATCGATGGCCGCACACCTTACCCATGGCCCAGAGTGACAAAGAATCCACTTGATGTTCATTCCTTAAAGCTTGGCATGGAAACTACTGAGTGTTCCTCCTGAAAGGCTAAAAAAGAACCAGATGGTGACAACCTGCACAGATCGGCACCAGAAGTCTCAGAGGATCCCCATGCAGCCAGATTATTTAAAAGATATATGAGCCATGACACCCTAATCATCCCCCAAACTATTGAATGACTTGGAGTTAAGGCAAAGAAGCCCAACTTGACTGAGATTAATCTTCTCTAGCCCCAGAGGGATGGAGGTTGAAATTATATATTGATTTATAAAAAATGTATTTATCTTAAGAAGTTCAGTCTTTTATCCATTGCAAAAGAAAAAGAAAGGTACCCAATCATTAATCTTGTTTTTATTCCCATATTTTAGGTGCTACCTACTTTCCTCATTGGTTCACAATTCATTGCAAAGATAGTAACTTGGCAATGACCCAATGCAGTTGTATGTGGAGGCTTAATCTTTGATGCAAATAAATAAGGCTGGCAGTTCAGGAAGAATTTTAAGTGATGGTAATGTTGATGGGTGCAGGGGGCACCCAAGCACCCAGATTCTTTCTATGGTGCTACTGTTACTTTGTTCCACTGCATTATGGGAATGCATGCTTGCCAAGTGTGGCTTGATATTTTTCTTCTCTCTCTTTTTTTTTTTTTGTCCTTTTTCCAAAATAGTGGGAAACACAGCCTCACAGCCTCTGTATGTCTAAATGGGCAATATTAAATACTCTGTGTGAGACACACGCACAAAAAAACCTTGTCTAAAATTTGCCTCTTGCTTTTTCATGCCATTTTTTGTTGTCTAGATTTGCAAATGTATATGTAGTATGGAAATATTCTTTCAAAGATTTTGTAAGAAAGTCAACAAATAAGCTAACCTGGAATGTTTCTGATTGAAGTGTTGAAGGGGAAGGGATTAGTGCTCTAAACTCCACATGCCTTATTCATCCACCATGGAAATCTCCAGAGACTGAGGATCACTGGACAAAATAATTTTATGTTGTTGTGTTTTTTTTGTTTTTTTTAGAGAAGCCAAATGAATACATTTTTAGACTTGTGTATGGAAGAGGAGTTGCATGGAAAGTATCCACAGAGGGTGATCTAATCATAAATTCCTAACTGGGCAGGTCATGTTTCAGTTCAAGGAACCCCACCAGTGCACGAATCCCTGCACCAGGCCTCCAGTAAATATTATAAAGTAATTTTTAAATTGTGTGCAGTTTTATACTTTTAAGAATTACATTTCTGTATGGAATGAATAAATAACAGATCTTCATCAGTTTTGCATTGATTAAGATATTTGCATTGAGTTTTGGGACTAACACAAATTTTATATGGTACATTCGTATTTACTACCAACAATCATATCCAGACACTGTGTTCAGACATTTATAAGCACTATGTCTAAATAGTTTGTTATAATTGTTATTATTTCCAATCTGGTAATCCCAGCTTTGACAAAGTTTATTCTGTCATGAATCGAATGGTAAATATTTTAGGCTTTGTAGGCTCTATGATCTCAGTCAGAACTATTTAACTCTACTCTTATAGCTCCAATGCAGTTAAAGACAACTAACAAAACTTAACTGCTGTAAGGAAACTATTTACCAAAAGAGGCAGCTGGGCTGATTTGGCCTGTAGGTACTAGTTTGCTGATCTCTGCTCTATGTTTGACACCTCTATTCCTATTTTTAAGATGGAGAAAATGAGTCTTATAGAAGTAAATTAACATGCTTAATGTTACTAGCTATGTGATGGCAGGCAATTTCAAACCAGATCATATGACCTGTACCCTAGTGTAGAGTACGTATACCCATGCTTTTTCACTAGGACATACCCCTTACTAAATTTCATGATGAATAGCCCAACTTACATTAAATCATTTTAGTGTCTTTTTAATGCAAATATTTGTATGTTCTTTGGGATTTAGAGACATAGAAGTGATTCCTTAAGTGAAAACCTGCAGGAGTAGAGGGCAGAGACCATATGATGCTACACGAGCCAGTGTGTTTTGGTGACTTTTATTGTGAATCACACAGCCTTACAAGGAATGTAAAGAAATGAGAGATATTTCGCAAGAAACCACTTTTTAAATAAAAGGAAATATGGAATATTGCATATGTTAAATTAGAAAAATTAAAACAAATCTTCCTAAGGGGGTGAAAAAAGGGCTCAGACTGACTTCCTTGCAATTGTCAGCATATGAAAATACATTCTTTTTAGAACAGTTTTTAGATTCCATGGCACTGGAAAGAATATACATAATGGATTTTGAGAGCTCCTTCTATTAAATATAGCTATTTAACTAGATCATTATAGTTTATTTTCTCTTCTTTAAATTCTTTAGGTAATATTTTTATATGTATACTAGAGGCCTGGTGCATGAAATTTATGCTCTGGAGGGGGGAGCAGGGTGTGTCCCTTAGCCCAGCCTGAACCCTCTCTAATCTGGGATCCCTCGAGGAATGTCCAAGTGCCCGTTTGGGATCAGGCCTAAATGGGCAGTCGGACATCTCTCTCACAATCCAGGGCTGCTGACTCCAACTGCCCATAACCACTTCTGCCTGCCAGCCTGATTACCCTCTAACCACTCCCCTGCCAGCCCAATTGCCCTGAACTGCCATCCTCTGCAGGCCTGGTTCCTCCCAACTGCCCTCCCCTACTGTGGCCATCTTGTGGTTTCCATCTTATGTCCACATGGAGGCAGCCATCTTGTGTGTTTGAGTGATGGTCAATCTTTATATTACTCTTTTATTAGATAGGATAGAGGCCTGGTGCATGGGTGAAGGCCAGCTGATTTTCCCTGAAGGGTGTCCTAGATCAGGGTAGGGGATCCCTTGGGGCATGGACAGCCTGGGTGAGAGACCCGTGGTGTTTGCTGGCTGACCATGTCCCCTGGGAATCCAAGCAGAGGCCCTGGTATCTGGGATTTATTTATCTTCTATAATTAAAACTTTGTTGCCTTGAGCAGAGGTTAAGGAAAGCTTGGCTTGCACCATCACCACAGAAACCCAAGCCTTCTACTCGCTCTGTGGCCACAGCTTTTGTTGGGATTTATTTATCTTCTATAATTGAAACTTTGTATCCTTGAGTCAAGGCCTGGGCCAGCCAGGGTGTGAGGGAAGCTTAGCTTCCTTCATTGCCAGGGACAACCCAAGCCTCCTATTTTCTCTGTGGACACAACCATCTTGGTTGGGTTAAATTGCTGACTCGCTCCTGATTGGCTGGTGGGCATGGCTTGTGGATGCAGTGGAGGTATGGTCAACTGACATATTACTCTTGTATTAGATAGTACTGAAAAGAATACAATACTGAGATAGATTTGCTATATTCCTGATTTCATAATTAATGAGATGAAAATTTATACAAACCAATTCTTTGCATTTCATATTTCTCCTCCTTAAGTGATCATTTTGATTCATAGGAAATTGCATTTGCAACGCAGTTATATTGTGTTGGCACAATCTTTGTTCCTTTAAAAGACCTCAATTTTACCAATTATTATCGCTTTAATTAGTATGCATTAAGGTTCACTCTCTAATCTCTCTGAAAGATGAAAGAAATAGAGAGAGCAAGAGAGAGAGAGAGAGAGAGAGAGAGAGAGAGAGAGAGTGCTCTATCTCAATTTCTGATTTTAAGAACTCAAACCATGTTCCCATCTTTAAGAGAAAACGTGAAACCCCTAATACCTTAAACTTTAGTTTAGGGCCTAAAGAGTAAAGCCTCTTATGCATATTTTCTGACTCAGAATCTATCATACCTGTATATTTTAGTTACTGTTGTGTTTATCTTGAACCAAGCTTATTCCTTTTACATTTTCTCTTTTAATATTTTGTTTTTGATGACTTTGTGTTTGAGTGGGAAAAGAGGCCAGGATAATCAAATCATGCCATTATATCTGTCATATAAGCTGACCAGAATTTTCTGTTCATGTTAAAAAATATGTTTGCTCTTACATTGATTTGAAGGAAAACCTTTTGTAAGAAAATGTGCTGTGCTCTGTGCTGTTTTAGAGAAAAGTAATGTAATTATCTTGCTACTAAATGCTGTGAATTAGAAAATGTATGAGATATAGTAGCTATAAAATATATGCTGTTAATTATGGTCATTTATAGATAGAGAAAATGTATTTCATTTGGCAGCATGATGCCTACAATAGACATGCAAGATAATTTACATATGTACTATCATTGTCCTATGTATTACCTTTCACATTTCTAAAGAAATTACTGGCAGGTAAGACCTATTGGGTCAACGGGGGCATCGTGTTGCCAAGCAGAGCTATTTCCTGTAACATATTTTCCAGAAATCTCTCCAGTTTTAAATTATAGTAACCGTAGTCTTGGTAAATTACTTTACAGCTGAGTAAAACATTTTATAGTGGTACTAATGATGCAAATAATAGATAAAAATAAGTTATACTTTTCTATTTCAATGTTGCAGAGGTTAGCACTATAAATGTAGCTATTAGCAGGCAATCTATCATTCTGTTAACATCATATTTAGACGAGATGCTAAAGGTCACATGTGCTAATATTTCATTATTTCTTGCATCCTCTAAATATCCCGAGTGAAACCTCAAATTTAACTTTTACAGACTAATTTTTCTACTCAGAGTTATAACTTACTGGATTTCATCTACCTGATGTTATTGTATTTATTTTATTTTTTCACCAGAATGATACAAATCCACTTTTCCAAATATCATAGTCTTTTCAGTATCTTTTCTCTTATCCCTTCTATTATTTTATAATATGTATGGCTCCAATACCTCATCACCCTTAAACCAATTCAACTCTCCAGGTTCATATAATCAACATAGAGACTGGAGCAACTCTTATCTCCCTTGTAAAACTCAATCAATGAGTGTCCAACAATTTCCAATTATTGGACACTTAGAGTGTTAGTTACATTTATCCCTTGAACAATATGCATTTGAAATTCATGGGTCGTCGTATACACAAATCTATAATAATAAAAGCATAGTATGCATATTAGACCAGACAGCTGAATGACTTTCTGTAAGTCCTTCCAGATGAAGCCGCCATGTTGGGATTCGAGGCAGAGGCAGTTAGGGGCAATCAGGCAGGTAGGTGAGAAGTTAGGGGTTATCAGGCAGGTAGGCAGAGTGGTTAGGGATGCTTATGCAGGCAGGCAGGCAAGCGGTTAGGACCAACTGGTTCCGGATTATGAGAGGGATGTCCAACTGCCCTCAAGGGGTGCCAGATTGTGAGAGGGTGCAGGCCGGGCTGAGGGACTGCACCCCCGTGCACGAATTTCATGCAGTAAACCTCTAGTTATTTAAATAAATGTGTACAGTCCTGGAAATGTATTTTCTCTTTCTCTTTCTTATAATACTAGTGGCTCAGTGCATAAAATTCATGCACAATAAAAGGGAATTAATTAGAGGAAATATTTTAATATTGCTATTTTCCCTTTCTCTATAATAGAAGTTGTCAGAGATGAAAGAAAATTAGTAAAATGTATATGAAAATCTTTCTCTTGTCAGAATCTTGGCTGTGCCCTGGGACCCAGAGTAAAGTCCCCACCCACCCCCATGAGCCTCAAAATTGTGCAAGACCCAGATATGGCTGGTCCCACCCCCAATGGACAAGATCCAGACCCATTGGCCCCACCCCCATCAAACCCTGCCAGGCAGGGCACAACCTCAGGTCCACTGGCCCAGGGCTGGGTTGGGGAGTGGGGTACAGCTTCAGGCCTCCTGGCCTGGCCCTGGGATGGGGGCACAGCCTCAGGTCCCTATCAAAGCTCACTGGGAGGGGGGTGCTGCCTTAGGTACCCCAGCACCAGCACGGCCACAGGGTGGGGTATACTGCCTGAGGACCCCTGAACTGGGAATGGCCTAAAGTCCCCCATCAAGCCTTACCAGGTGAGGGACACGGCCTGAAGTCTCCCAGCCTGAGATAGGGTGTGGCCTGAGGCCCCCTGGCCTGGGACGAGGGGCATGACCTGAGGTTCCTGCCCTGAACCGGGGCAGAGGTGCACCTTGAGGTTCCCCATCAAAATTCATAGGTGGGGGTTGTGGCCTGAGGTCCCCTGTCAAGCCTCACATAATGGGAGGTGCAGCCTCAGGTCCCTCAGCCTGGTAGTGGGGTGAGGGGTGTAGCCTGAGGTCCCCCAGCCTGGCACCAGGGGTGGGAGCATGGCCTGAGGTCCCCTGTCAAACCCCACCAGATAGAGGGTGCAGCCTCAGGTACCCTGCCCCAGCCCAGCGCTACACAGCCCCAGGTCCCTGATGATTGCTCATTGAGGCTCATTACAGGAACTCGGCCTCTGCTATGGACACAACCATCTTGTGTTACAGAATCCCTGCCTCTGCTGGGGCACAGCCATCTTGACCGTTTCAGTGTGACCATCCATTTGCATATTCCCTCTTTATTATTTAAGATTGTTAATATATTTCTCTCTAGCTTACTTTACTGTAGGAATACAGTGTCTAATACATGTAACAGACAAAATATGTGTTACTCAAGATAAGTTAATCAGGTTTTCTGGTCTTGATTTGTTTTTTTATGCCTCCAATTTTCCAATTTGTCACTCTATTCTATATGCTGCCTACCTCAAAGGAAGCAAACCACTCGCTGGTCAAACGCCTTTTGACCCTCCCCTCATGTATTTGCATGCATTTAACACTGCGCCAAGCAAGCACACTAGAAATACAAAATCAAAGGATGTCGAGAAGTTAGGCCTTCTCAGCTGGTATCTGTGAGTGACAGAATATTTACGTAGATTCAAAAGACATATTTGTTCCTACTCATTAACAGAGGTGATGGCAACAGGAAACTGAAGTCATTTAAAGGTGACAAACAGCCCTGTCATTCCAAAAGAACACACACACACATACAAATCTATGTCTGGCTTAATACAAATTCTGAGATCACTCCAACTGAGTGACATAGTATAGGAATGTTCATATCGTTTTCCCTTCAAATTGAACATTGCTCGTGGTGATGATAAGAAAATCTACTCAGCCATTTTTTTAGCAGGTTGGCACAGGAAAACACTGAATTCATTTAATGAGTTCAGCATTGTATATCACCTAGCAACAAGAAACTCTAAAATAGTGCCTTAAATTACAACCACAATGTTTTCTCAAGGACAGGACGTTCAGAGTAGAGTTCAAGGTGAGAGCAGCAGATCACAATGCCACCAGTGAATGCACATTCCTTAACACCTCTCCTCTCCTTGATTTTGCTATAAGTCTCATTTTCATGATGTCTAGGTGGCTGCCATGTCCCCAGCTAAGAGTGAAGCATGCTGGGTAATGGAGCCTCTGGTGGTTTCTCTAGGCCTTCTTTCATCACCTTGTCCAAAATGTTTTACAGGACAAGAGAAGATGAGAAAACAATTTTTATTATTAACCTTTTTTTAAGCTGGCCTTACGAACGCCATAAATAAAAGCAGATTTCATCGTGAAAAAGAAGAGTATTTGGATGGCACTCAGTAGTCTTCCTACACTTCTTAGTGTAAAAGAATTGTATTTTTCATAACCAGTTTAATTATTTTTAAATGTTTTAATTGATTTCAGAGAGGAATGGAGAGGGAGTGAAAGAGAGAAACATCAATGATGAGAGAGAATCATTGATTGACTGCCTCATACACGCCCCCTACTGGAGATTGAGCTCACAATCCAGGTATGTGCCCTGACCAAGAATCTGACATGTAACCACCTGGTTCATAAGTTGATACTCATCCACTGAGCCAGGCCGGCCAAGCCAACTTAATTCTTATAAGAAAAGAATAATGCAAATGGGCAGATAAAGTTCAAAATTGAGGCCATTTTCTCTTTTTATGGGTAGAACAGGAAAGATTAAGATGTATGTTGAATTTTTCTTTTAAGACAACAGGAATCTTACCCACTTTCTTAGGCTTCAGTTAATATCTATCTTCTGAAAACACGCAGGGCATGTAATTGTAACCCTCTCTTCTTCATTCATTATTCAGAGGATGTGGAGACCTGATGCTCAGCTGCCATCTATTTAATATGCAAACATGTGCGATACTGGATGTCTTCCCATACCCGCATCTGCTCTCAATGCCTCTATTCTGCTTAATTTCAGGACCATTCTGTCTCTGTGGCTTAAAACTCCACAGCACATGCTACTTCAACTTTCTTTTTTATCTCACACTAGTGGCCTGGTGCATGAAATTCATGCATGAACTGGGGGCAGGGTGTCCCTCAGCTCAGCCTGCACCCTCTCGAATCTGGGACACCTCAGGGGATAACTGGCAGTCAGATATCCCTCTCACAATCCAGAACTGCTGGTTCCTAACAGCTTGCCTGACTGCCTGATTGCCCTTAACTGCTTTTGCCTGCCAGCCTGATTGTCCCTAACTGCTCTCCTGCTGGCTTGATTGCCCCTAACCGCCTCTGCCTCGGCCCACCCCAAGATTGCCTCCTCCAGTTGACCACAGGCACCCAGGATCTGGGCTTCCTTGTCTCTGGTCAGCCATAGGAGCTCAGGGTGGCTGTAGCCACAGGGGATGGTGGGCAGGTAGCTTCACTTGGGCTGCAGCCACAAGTGCCTGAGCCTGGGACCATGGGGTGGGCAGCCTCTCCATCTCCTGGGCGACAGCCAGCCACAGGTACTGGTGCCCAAGACGAGGGGTGGGCAGCTTCTCCATCTACCAGGCTGTAGCCAGCTGCATGTGCTGGTGCCTGGACTGTAGGCAGGCAGCTTCTTCGTCTTCCCTGGAATGCAATGTGGGTGACTTCTGCAGCTAGCTGTGGCCTGGGATCATGGGCCAGGTGGCTTCTTCTTCTTCCTTTTTTTCCTTTTAAATATATTTTATTGATTTTTCACAGAGAAGAAGGGAGAGAGACAGAAAGTCAGAAACAACGATGAGAGAGAGACATAGATCAGCCACCTCCTGCATGCCCCACAGTGGAGATGTGTCCACAACCAAGGTACATGCCCCCGATCGGAATCGAACCTGGGACCTTTCAGTCCATAGGCTGACACTCTATCCACTGAGCCAAACCGGTCTCAGCCAGGCGGCTTCTTTGTCTCCTGGGCTGCAGCCAGCCTCAGGTGCTGGTGCTGGACTTCTCTGACTCCCACAGGCCCAGAGCGGCTGCCGCCATCTTTTCAGGTTAATTTGCATACTCACTCTGATTGGCTGTTGGGTATAGCGAAGCAATGGTAATTTGCATGTTTCTCTTTTATTAGTGTAAATGTCCAATTATTTTCCAACTCCTCTGGTTTCCATCTCCATTTCCCACTGTAATCCATTCTTCAACCCCTCCTGCCACTGACCTGAGCTTCGTTACCCCAACTGATTACTTTCCAAACGTAACTGCAATCTTATCAATTATTTAATTTTAAAAACACGGAGTGAAGGACAATTTCTACTAAAATGAAATACCTCGCTAGCTTTTCAGCCTCATAATATCACTGCAAAATATTTTCCAGCCTTGATGTGTGTCCTTCCCTAAACTGACGGCATTCCAAGCATGCTTGGTTATTTGTTTCCAAATGTTAACTCGGTTCAACATCTGGATTTTGCTCACATTATACGCTTCTGCCTAGTGAACTCTTGCTATTATTTCTACCTGTTGATATTTTGCTCATTCCTCAAATTTAAACTTGATAGTACTTTCACCATTAAAGGATTTCCTGATTTATCCAGCTGACTTTTCCGGAGCATGTTATTAAAATATGTTCCACAGATGTTTAAAAACTAAATTTACTGGGGTAACATTGCTTACTAAGAGTGTTTATTTTTCAAAGGTATTCCACTTATTTTAACACTAGAGGCCCGATGCACAAAATTTGTGCAAGGGGCTCGGCCCTCGCAGCCCCAGCTGTCTAGGCCCTCACAGTCCCAGCTTCGTCTGGAAGGTCGTTTGTACAGTTGTTCTGCTGTTCGGTCTAATTAGCATAATAGCTCTTTATTGTATAGGATGTGATTAGGTAGATTCCCTGAGCTAGATTGCATTTGACAGGGAGTAAGGATAAGTACATATTTCTCTTGGGCTGAGCACAGCATAGAAATGAGGCCTCGCTGTATACCAAGAACTGTGGACACTGGTAACTGAACCAAGGGCATTGTAAACAGCTCAGGGTCCTTACCTCTGGTTACCACTCAGTGATGGCAGCCAAAGAAAACCAGACAGGCAGAGACCGGTTTGGCTCAGTGGATAGAGCGTCGGCTTGCAGACTGAAAGGTCCCAGGTTCGATTCCGGTTGGGGGCATGTACCTTGCTTGCGGGCACATCTTCACAGTGGGGCATACAGGAGGCGACTGATCGATGTCTCTCTCATTGATGTTTCTGGCTTTCTATCTCTCTCCCTTCCTCTCTGTGAAAAATCAATAAAAAATATTTAAAAAAGAAAAAAGAAAACCAGACAGGAAGGAAGGCATTTGCCAAAATATCTGTGTTCAATCCTCCAAAGCTGTAGCTGGTACCACTAATTAAAGTGATATTCACCTCATGCAATTATTCTAAGTTATATAATGGCTATACAATTATTACAAGAACATTAATGTGGTTTTTGTCTACTTCTGGTTTTGGAAAGGTAGGTTTTGTTGTTAGGATCCTGAAATAACATTGATAAATGTGAACACAGAATTTTTAAAAACAAAATTTACATATATGTGTGTGTGTCTGTGTGTGTGTATGTGTGTGTGTGTTCCAAAAATGTATGCACACAGTTTGAAAAATTATAAAGGCAATGTTTATTAAAATATATTTCATTTTCAAAATTGAGCTATTAACTATTAAATTGATTATACATTTTTGGTGGGTACTATTTATAGGCAACCATTAGAAAATGTTTTTACTGTTATTTTAGATTATAACTATTTTTATTACTTTTTGAGATCAATGGAGAGATGAATTGATATACATTAGGAAACAGAAGTTGCTTGAGTGACAGACCTTCACGAGACTTAAGTGCTGAAAGACCAGCATTTTTTATACCACTTATCGACATCATTAATTATAACCCTATATAATCCCCCAAACACCATAATTACACTTATTATGTATGCACATGGGAAATCATTTAAATTTTTCCTAGTTAATGAAAGGCACTGATTGTCTTATCTGCCAGGTAATTAAATTACTATTAAGCCTTTATTATTAAAGCCATTTGGGAGTAAAGTCTTCCATTATAGTTAGTTATTTAAATACTTAACCTCCAGATTCAAATTCATCTGTGGCTCAACATTTCCACTTGCAAAATGGCCATTTTAAACTTACTGAGTTCAAAGTTAACAGGAAATGGTAATGTTCTACCCACTGCCTCCTCATCTCAGTTAATGTCAACCTCACCCTTCTAGAATTCCATGGTAAAAGTACCCAGCCCTTTTCTTATTCTGACACTCCACATTCAGTCACTTTATTATCTTTACCTTCAAAAGTTATCTTGGATCTGACCATTTGTTCCTATATCTTCTACTAACTCTGTTATTAACTCCAAGACACATCATATCATCCCTAGAGTACTGAAATTTCCTCCTAATTTGTGTTATTGATTCTTCATTTGCCATAATTCAAGCTATTATCAATAAAGAAAGCAGCTCTAACTGGTTTGGCTCAGTGGATAGAGTGTTAGCCTGTGGACTGAAAGATCTCAGGTTCGATTCCGGTCAAGGGTATGTACCTTGGTTGCAGGCACATTCCCAGTAGAAGGTGTGTAAGAGGCAGCTGATCGATGTTTCTCTCTCATCCATGTTTCTAGCTGTCTATCCCTTTCCCTTTCTCTCTGTAAAAAAATCAATAAAATATATTTAAAAAATAAAAGAAAGAAAGCAGACCCTAACTGGATTGGCTCGGTGGATAGAGCGTTGGCCTGGGGACTGAAGGGCCTTAGATTCCATTCCAGTCAAGGCTACATGCCCGGGTTGTGGGATCAATACTCATATTATTTTTAAAAGAGAAAGCAAATAATTTTTAAAAATAATAGATCACTTCTCTGGATTCCCAGCCCCCTAGCCATGAAGAACAACAGGTAAATTCTACAATCTATAGGGCTTGCCACCCCTATCTGTTCTCAAAGGCTGGCATTTCCTGGAATCAGTGGTGGCTTAGAACTACATGTATGTTGATTATTAACTTTTCAGATATTTGGAAGGTCAGTTTCAAATGCAGCTATTATTTAAAAGCTAAATTAAATGCACAACACTAAAATATATTTAAAACCATGATTATTAGATCTGACAACTTGAATCATGATTTTACATTACTATGTTTAATACCACCCTTACCAGCTCTGAGGTCTTTTTGTTTTTTTCCCCCCAGTTTATAAGTCAATTGTTCATCTTCTTTATCCCCTAAGAAACTGATTATGGATTAGCCAATTAGCCATGGTCAGAGATCCCTGCAGATGGTGGGGGGAGGGGAGAGACTCAGTGCCCAGTGTAATTACATTCACTTTGCCTGTGAAGGTTAAGTGCCCATTCTGGTCGCTATCATTCCCTCCTACATTAGAACACCCTGAGCCTTATTAACTAGAAACAGATTTTGTTTGGGGAACATTTTCAGCTTTCTTAGAATATCTGGTCCTGAGTTGGATTTGGGAATGAAAACAGAAAAGGTCCTTGATAGAACTCTTCTGGTTGATTGTTTCCCAGATTGTGGGGTGGTTTTCTGGCCTGGTTACTGTGATGGGTGTGGGAGGTCTGTTGTGAATATATAGCATGGCCACTTTTTAATATATTCAGTCTCTCAGGGACCCCTGATCCGTACTGATTCACATCTATTTTAATCAATCCCCTCAACAATCAGAACATTGCGTATCATGGATATTTTAATCTGAACATCTGGAGAGCTTCAAGTAGGTGAATAAAAGTAACAGACTTATTATCTTAGTGTTAATGATGAAATAGTTATAGAAAAAAATGATGTGATTTGATGAAAATCACGCATCATCTTTTCCAGGTAACCTGATTCTAGTTTTTCGTTGTTTCTACACCGTCCGGCAAGTATACATTGATTTAAACTCTTTTATTGTCTTCAAAAAATTTCACAAAGCTGTATAAACACATTGGCTTGTCTCTTTTTCTCCTGCCCAATTATATCTTCCTGGTTTCCTCATCAAATTAATTAAATAAAATCTTTAATGATTATTGATTTTTTTAGATCTGTACAAAAATGAAGACTTTTTGTCTTTTCTCTTCTAAAAGTCTTTGCATTTTAATGAGTTACTTAGATCTGTATTGTTTCAAATTAAACAGAGTGAGAAATACATAATGAAAAGAGAGTTTATAGCCCTGGCTGTTTTGGCTCAGTGGATAGAGCGTCGGCCTGCGGACTGAAAGGTCCCAGGTTCAATTCCAGTCAAGGGCATGTACCTTGGTTGTGGGCACATCCTCTGTGGGAGGTGTGCAGGAGGCAGTTGATTGATGTTTCTCTCTCATCGATGTTTCTAACTCTCTATTCCTCTCTCTTTCTCTCTAAAAAAATCAATAAAATATATTTTTAAAAAAAGAAAAGAAAAGAGGGTTTATATACTCTGAGTATTCATTTTCTGTAACGAGTCAGGCCATTTAGAATTAGGACCAGTGGTTGAAAGATGCTGACTGAGGCCAGCTGTACTTTACTGAAAACGCTGACTTAAAGTTTAGTCATAGGCCGAGACCGGTTTGGCTCAGTGGATAGAGCTTCGGCCTGCGGACTGAAGGGTCCCAGGTTCGATTCCAGTCGGGGGCATGTACCTTGCTTGCGGGCACATCTCCACTGTGGGGCGTGCAGGAGGCAGCTGATCAATGTCTCTCTCTCATCGATGTTTCTGACTTTCTATCCCTCTCCCTTCCTCTCTGTAAAAAATAAATAAATAAAATATATTTAAAGTTTAGTCATAGACAAGGTTTCCTGAGCTTTAACCTTGGATTTATTTCCTAAAATTAAGCCTGGAAATCTAATTTTTAAAAAGCTGCCGATAATTCCAAGCCACACAACAGATCATGACAATTACCATGAATAAATTATTCAAATGATGATTTAATATGCTGCTAAATGAGTTGGCATGAATAGTGGAGATTCCTTTAGCCTAACTTTTTTTTTTACTATTTTACAGCTGCACTTCCAAAAATATAGAGGCCCTTCTCACAACTAAAAGGCCAAAAGAATCAGACTGGTGTGGCTCAAGGGTTGAGGGTCGACCTATGCACCAGGAGGTCAGGGTTCGATTCCCAGGCAGGGTATATGCCTGGTTGTGGGCTCAATCCCCAGTAGGGAGTGCAGGAGGCAGCTAATCAATGATTCTCTATCATCATTGATGTTTCTATTTCTCCCTCTCCCTTCCTCTCTCTGAAATCAATACAAAGATATTTAAAAATACTTGGAAAAAAAAATCTGAAACTTGATCGACCCAAGACCTTGCTTGTCATTGTAGTTCTTCCATCCTTTTTTCCTGAGGATTCATTCTTGTTTTGAGAAACCTCAACCTAAACTTTGTTTCATTTTCTTTGGTGATTTTTACTGTTTTATTCTAATAACAACATATGTGTGTATTTTCATAATTTAAGGCAATAACTTCCATTTTACTTTTTAATTAAACTTTAAAAAGACATACAAACATATTCTAATTTTAAAAATTATATATCAATAATTGTACCATATTAGTTTGAATATTAGAAATGTATTTATTCTTAAAACAAGCATTGATTAATGAAAGCAAACATGGTGCTAAATTGAATGTGGTTAAAGAAAAAAAATAGGCTTTGATATTTTTTCCAAATAAGGCCAATTTATTTTCATTTTGTTGCTTTTTTTTTATAACTGTGCTTGAAAAATGACATGTAACATGAAAGATTGAAGCAATTACCCGCATGATTCAGATCAAATAGACTCTTAATAAATAAAAGCAGATGGTATGGGTAGAAATTGTAGCTTGAAGGCTATGTTTCTCATATACTACATATGAAAATTGATTGTTCCTTCATTGCATTTATTTTACAACAGAATAAATAATAACTCAAAAATTCTCTAACCTGGCAAAGGATATAGAGATACAAATCCAGGAAGAACAGAGCATCACAAACAAGATGCACTGAACAAGGCTCATGCTAAGATAAATCATCACAATTAAAATGCCAAATGTTAAAGACAAAGAGATAATCTTTAAAAAAATATTTTTATTGATTATTTAATAAAAATGATTAGTTAATACAATCAGAAAGGAAGGAAGAGGGAGAGTGAGATAGAAACATCAATGATGAGAGAGAATCATTGACTAGCTGCCTCCTAAGCTGCCCACTGGGGATCGAGCCCACAGCCCGGGCATGTGCCCTTGACCAGATTCAACCTGGGAACCTTCAGTTCTCCGGCCGACACTCTATCCACTGAGCCAAACCAGCTAGGGCCAAAGAGATCATCTTAAAAGTAACAAGAGAAAAGCAGTGAGTTATGTACAAATTCTCAGGGATTAAAGTCAAAACATATAGTCAAAATAAGACTATGCTTTTTCTAACACATGTTTACTTGAAATGTAATATGGAAGCAAATAGTCATAGTTTACATTTCTTAGTCATTTTTTAATAATAAAGAGGTATTTCACTCATTTGAAAAAGTGTATTAGAATGAGTACATAACATAATTTTTTTTATTTGGGGTTCTGACATCCCCTGCTGGAGATCATGCAGATTCTCACACCCCTACTCAAAACATATATAGGATGGGGCAAAAGTAGGTTGGCAGTTGTTAAAATGGAAAATGAGACAATAAATAATAATACAAGAATAAACTGTGTTTTGCTTACTCACAACTGTAAGCATAATTTTTGCCCACCTCTATAAACCTATTTCTAAATTGCCAGTAACTATAGAATTACTATAAACTTTTTCCCAATTCTGTAATAAGAAATGATTAGAATATGATTAAGCTAAAAGGGATTCTCTGAAGCACTTTCAGGGAAAAATAATTTTATTTCTATTTATAGAAAAATATTGATACTGTGGACAGTTTTGCCAAATGGTTAGAGCATAGGCCCATACACCAAAGGGTCTTAGGTTTGATTCCCAGTCACAGGCACATACCTGGGTTGCAGGTTCAATCCCTGGCCCCAATGTTTCTCTCTCCCATCAATGTTTCTCTCTCTCTTTCAAATCAATTAAAAACAAACATAATCTCAGCTGTAAGGATTTGAAAAAAAAAATAGTCATCCTTATTTGAAATTACAACAAACCATATGTTAAGATTCTCTTCATCAGAATGCCCTATTATTTCAAAGTACGTGTTTATATTAGAAAAGATTGTAAATAAATTAGATACAACCTGAGGATATGTTTTAAATTTACATTCACCAATAACATATTAATAACACCCTGATAACCAACAATTATTGAATGCAAGTTGAAATAGAAACTGCTTTTTCTGAATCTTTGTTTTTTCCCTAAAATGCATATGGTGAAATCCTAATGCCAACTATTAGGGTATTATTATCTATTAGTATATAGTGTCTTTGGGAAGTTCTTAAACTATGAGGGTGGGCCCTTCATGAATGGGATTAATTCCTTATAAAAAGGACTCCAGAAAGATCCTTAACACCTTCCACTACTTAAAGACACAGAGAAGATACAGGCTATCAACCAAGAAGAAGGCTCCCACCAGAATGTGACTATGCTGGTACCTTGATCTTTATATCTAGCCTGCATAACTGTGAGAATCAAATTTATGTTTTTATAAGCCACCCAGTCTATGGTACTTTGCTTTGTAGTCCAAACAACTAAGACACAAACCCAGGTCATTCTCCTAAGTACTAAACTAGGTATTTTTTTAAATAAAAATACTCATAAAATGAGATTATGCGTTGATGAATTGATAAAAATGCTGTGACCAGAAGCTGGGGAACCCATCTGTATTTCCTCTGGGAGCAGTGGATTACTATTCACTAACTGACAGTTCATGGAGTATTTTGTGTTGGTTTCCGCCCATCAATAACCAAGGTTGTGGCTGGACCAGCCCTTTGGTTCTTATGTTTACAAGACTCCCTTCAACAATAACCATTAGGAAGGTTTGAACAAATGCAGATTTACTACTTACAAAACCTGGAGATTACACAGCAACCCAGGGACCACATGGAGGGCCGCGGTAGAGAGTGAGAAAGTGCATGGTCCTAGAGTGCTGCCTTTTTGGGGTCAAGGGTGGGAGCCTAGGGTTTACTGGGCTCCCTCTTTATTGGGGAGTTTAAAACATAAAAGCTAGACTTTAAAGCACTGGAACAGAAAACTAACTGGTCATTTACTGATGTCAACCAATAACTTTAGGACAAATCAGCCTGGTTCCTTTGTCCTTGTAGCTGAGAATGTGTTTTATTTCAGACAAGAGCCTTCGAGTGGATGCCTCAGCAATCAATGCTTATGTCAGGCACTAGCATTACAAAGAGAAAAAACAAACATCCAAATCCTTTTATACTACAGTGAGACTCTCTAGAACAGTGGTTCTCAACCTTCCTAAGGCCGAGACCCTTGCATATAGTTCCTCATGTGGTGGTGACCCCCAACCATGAAATTTTGCTACTGTTATGCATCGTGATGTAAATATCTGCATTTTCCGATGGTCTTAGGCGACCCCTGTGAAAGGGTCATTTGACCCCAAAGGGGTCGCGATCCACAGGTTGAGAACCACTGCTCTAGAACAACAAATAAGAAGAATAGACTATCCTATATAATAAAAGGGAAATATGCAAATTGACCTTAATGGCAGAATGACCAGAATGACTGCTCGACCAGTCACTATGAAGTGCACTGCTCACCTCTCGGTCCCTCCCCCTGGCTGTCAGGTTTCTATCGCCCAGTGGTGAACAGGGAACTGGGGGTGGGTGGCGGGGGACACGGGTGGCACCAGGCCAAGTCCCGTGCCCTGCTGGTAGCCCCACACACAGAGGGCGAGCTTTAGCAGGGGCAAGGCCAGTGAGCGGGTAGGAATGGCTGACCTCTCGGTCCCTACCCCCAACCAGCAGGCTCCGATCTTCCAATGGCGAGTGGGGAACCGGGAGTGGGTTGTGGCGGGGGGCTGGGCCAGATGCCAGCAGCCGGGGAAGATGGTCCTAATCGCAAGACAGACCTAGGGACCATACCCACCCACAAATTTCATGTGCTGAGCCTCTAGCATAAACATAAAAAGCAAACGTGACGGCCTTGGGATTTGTTTAGGTGTCCCAAGGCCTAAGGGTGTCTATTTTCCATACACTGGTATTCCACTTATAATATCATAACAGTGGGCAACAACACAATGCATAGTAAGACCAGTTTCAGCACATTTAGAACACGATAATGCTGAGAATATTGTCCTTTCTCTATGTCCATTTAATTGCGGAAATACCTACCCTCCCCCGCATAGGCAACAGTAATTGAAAAACTTTTTTTCTAAAAAATTATATTCAGCCTCTCATTGTAAAGAACATAGACTCTTACTGATATCATATATATATATATAAAATACAAAAAACAAATTACTTCTTAAAATATGGTACATAAAAACTATTTACTATGAACTCTATTTCTTCTCATTTATCAAAATTTTGTTCTTTCTAGACATAAGCAGCTGGCAGTACTGTTTTCCCAGGAGTGTACAAACACAACACTATCTGAAGCCACATAAAAAATAAATGTACTTATCCAAGTGGAAAATACTGCAAGTGCATATGTTATTTATAACACCAATTAGTTCTTGAGTCAACAAATATGATAAATTATTTTTGAAGGAAAGCATCTTTAGAGGCCAGACATAGACACATGTATCCAAAAGGAAATCTTCCTAGATTGAGCTGGGTAACTCAGTCCTCAAGAGTTATTTTATTTGAAGTATCTATGAGAATAGGGTGCAGAAACTAGAATTGTTTTGTTTTCTTATATGTTATAAGTCTCTCTCTTTGAGTGAATAAACCAAATAGTCAAGGAAAACATTTTCTTTTTAAGTATTCATTTTTTCTTCTGATTTTATCTTCATGAAAAATATTCAAGTAGATGTTCAGATAAGGGTGTGATCCTTAAAGAATATATGAAATTTAATCAAATCACCAAAAGGGAAATAGAATGCTGAAATCCATGAGCATTTCTGCCAAGACACAAAATTTGCATTTGTTTCACTGATGCGGATTACCTGGGAATGCACCGAAATGCAAGAGTTGCCGAGACCGGTTTGGCTCAGTGGCTAGAGCGTCGGCTTGCTGACTGAAAGGTCCCAGGTTCGATTCCCGTCTGGGGCATATACTTTGCTTGCGGGCACATCTCCACTGTGGGGCATGCAGGAGGCGGCTGATCGATGTCTCTCTCTCATGGATGTTTCTGACTTTCTATCTCTCTCCCTTCCTCTCTCTGTAAAAAATCAATAAAATATATTAAAACAAAAGAAAGAAATCCAAGAGTTACAGTAGGAGAGTTAACTTCCGTTAGAAAGCACAGTACTCTGAAATTGTATTATGTTTGATGAAGTATTGCATATAATTCCTTCTTGTGACACTTTAATTTTCCTAACATATCTTTAATCCACAGAGTATTAACATTAGATTTAACACTGACATCTTACATATTTAAACTTACCGATTTAATCAAATATATTTAATCAACTTTTTATTTGAATATATAATTGAAATTATTTTGATTAACATTCTGAATCAACCAGAAAGACGTTGAACTGCTACATGTTGAGTCTGAGAGGAGGAGGAGACTTTCCTCTACTCTCCTTAAGCTCTTTTGCCTGGTCTAATAATCAAATAGACATGAAACTGGTTAGCAACAGAAAATAAACAAACGTAATCACACACATGCATATGGAAATCCCACATACATGAGTGGTGCAGAGACAGAAAAAGGAAAGTGAGGGATGTATGACATTTCTTAATTTAATCTGAAACCTTGGGGCTTCGGAAGGAAGGAAGGTCATTTGCAGAATTATAAGAGCACCACATGATCTCACTCATTTGTGGATAATAAAGAACATTGTAAACCTATGAACAAAAGGATAGATACAGAGGCAGTAAAGCATCAAACAGACTGTCAAATTATAGCAGGAAGATTAAGGAGAGGTGGGTAAATAAGAGATCAATCAAAGGATTTGTATGCATGCATTAAGCATAACCAATGAACATAGACACTGGGGGGTTGGGGTATGCCTGGGAGGGGGGGCAATGGGAAGACATGTATACATGTAACACAATAAAAAAAAAAAGAACAAGAAAAAAAAAAGAGCAGCTTTCAGTGATTAGACATTTGCCCTGCCCTATAGATAGATCACAAATGTTATTTCTGTTGATAACTGTTATTGTGGACAAGGCCTTTAATTCAAACATTTTAAGGAAGAAGTTGAAGTTTCTTGTGAGCGCACAGGGTCTCTCGCGATTGCCTTCAGCTCAAAATAATTCAAATGTGGAAGGGGTACACCTTGGAGGGGTCAGCGCTGAACCTCTTTGCACTCACAAAGAGATTTGTGTATATCCAGAGTGGCTGTGAGTTAATTCATTATGTATGTCTATATGGAGGTTCCATCAGAATATGAGACTCCAGGACAGATTGTATAGTTGGATTTCATATGTCATGGGGGATGGAGGAGAGAAAGGCAGGGCCTAGGATTTCAAAGGAAAAATAGGCAATTTCCAGGTATATCAGAAAGGGCAAATAGGTGGTAACCAAATTTTTTGCTAGGCCACCGAGAAACAATTATAACAGAGAGGTAAGTCTAACATGTAGGCTTGCTTGGATCCTCCCCGACTGGCATACATTATTCAGACCTGCTCACCTGAATATTTATTCTAAAGTGACTAGCTCCCTTTCTTTATACAGATTTTTCTATCTGGATTATTTTAGGCAGGTAAGGGTTTTATCTGAGTCTTCAGTTTAAAAAAAAATAACCAGCTTACATAATTAAAATTGCAAAACGCCTATTTTTGGAATGGCAAACTCTGGCCCTGCTGAGTCTTGAAGGCCTTGGAGATTGCAGCAAGACTGCTCGGCACTAGCGGTCTCACTTCATCCGTCCTGGGGGAAAACCCTGCTTTACTTTCCAAATAATTTTTATACTTCTCTGCTGTCAGAAAGAACTAATCCCCAGGAAATCTTCCATTTCAGTGGAAAAGAAATTAGTTAAATATCTCTCAGTTGTACCTAAAAGCAGGACATTGCTAGAAAGTTTATGCTCTGAGGCCAGAGAAGTGGCATTGCACTGGTATTAATCTGTAATAAATATGGGATATGCTGAGGTATCACTAGGGAAGGGGGAGACTTAGTTCATAAGTCCTCATCTCTTTCTTCTTATTTTACTTAAATTAATAAAATTATCAAAGAAAGAGAACAAAATTTCTCTTAGAGTAAAACTAAAAAAGACTCACAAATTTCCTATAAATTTTGAAATATCAACCCCCTGGAATACATTTTTTAACTTTTGTTAAAAGTATTGAGGTGGCCAAAACCGGTTTGGCTCAGTGGATAGAATGTCAGTCTGCGGACTGAAAGGTCCCAGGTTCAATTACAGTCAAGGGCATGTATCGTGGTTGCGGGCACATCCCCAGTAGGGGGCATGCAGGAGGCGGCTGATCGATGTCTCTCTCATGGATGTTTCTAACTCTTTATCCCTCTCCCTTCCTCTCTGTAAAAAATCAATAAAATATATTTAAAGAAAAAAAAAGTATTGAGTTGACATCTACACTTAATAAAAGAAAAACATGTTAATTGACTGTACCTTCACAATGCCCAGCAGCCAATCAGGAGTGAACATGCAAATTAACCCAACAAAGATGGCAGATTAATTTGCATGCACAGGCGCAGAGCGGCTAGGAGTGGAGCAGGACACTTGCGTCATCGCCATGGTAATGACTCTGGCATCTCGCACCACCCCAGGTGCTCTGGGCCTCTGGAAAGTGTGGGAAGGCAGAAAGGGGTCTCCGGGCCAGAGTGCAAAGGCAGCTCCAGCCAGAGAGAAGGAGGTGCCGGCAGCCAGGGGAAGGAAGGTCCATTCTTGCACGAATCTTTGTGCATTGGTCCTGTACTTGGTTAATAAAATTATTCAGGTTTCAGGTGTACAATTCTGTAATACATCATCTGTATATTGAATTGTGTTTTTACCACCCAAAGTCAAGTCTCCTTCCATCCGTATTTCTCCCCCTTTTACCTGTTTCTACTTCCCCCCAACCCTCTTGACCTCTGATAATCACCATACTGTTGTTAGTTTCTATGAATTTATTTTCTTTGCTTAATCCTTTCACCTTTTTTCAAACAGACTCCCCCATCCTCACCCCTCTGACAACTGCCAATCTGTTCTCTGTATCTACTAGTATGAATCCGTTTTTATTTTGTTTGCTAGCTTACATTGTTCATTAGATATACACAAAAGGAAATTTAAAAGAAGCTTATAGAGGCTACCAGGACCCAAGAAACAGCTCTCCAACTCTGACTAGAGTGCCACGTTCTTGCAAGCGTGCAGACATTTTGAAGAACTTCAATAATAATCCTTTTGACGATTACATGGCAGCCAAGAATGAAGAATTCAATCATCTATCTGATTTATTGTTACTTGACATCCAAAGAAGGTAGCAAATGGTGTGCAGATAAGTTTATGAAATAGCAGGAATTAGAATTGAGAGCATGCTTCTCCACTGTCAGAGGAAAATAACTTTATGTATGATACTTCACAAATCCAAATACCGTAAGCACTGTGGTGTTATTCTATTTCGTCTTTCATGAAAGTCGCTGTTTCGTATAGAAGAGGAAATGTACTGATACCTGTAGCCATCCTATAATAAACAAATGTAAGTTCTGAATAATGGGAGAGCCAGCCCACACTGTCAGGAAGCGACATATTTAGAAAGTGAGTACATGCATTCTTAGGACTTGAAAATATTGGGTGAGTTTGTTCTCTCTGCTAATAAGTGAATTTCACAATCCAACTTTCCACTCAGTTTCTCAAGCATGAAGAAAATTGGGCAGCAAAATAAAACATCCTATCTCTGTGATAGTTCAGCAAATCAAAGAACTGGATAGACTCGTTTGTCTTAAAAGCTTGCTTTTATCAATTAAAATAACTAAGTAATGCCCTAGCTAGTTTGACTCAGTGGACAGAGCATCGGCCTATAGATTTAAGGGTCCCGGGTTCCATTCCTGTCAAGGGCATATGCTTTGGTTGCAGGCTCCTCCCTGGTCCTGGTCAGGGCTCTTGCAAGAGGCAACCAATTGATGGTGTTTCTCTCAAATCGATGTTTCTCTCTGTCTTTCCCTCTCTCTCCCACTCTCTCTACATATCAATGAAAAAATATCCTCAGATGTGTCCCGATCCTAGGTTTAGTCAACGAGGACCCTAGAGGGGGAGTGGGGATGAAAGGGACAAGAGACACAAGGAATGGAGACAAGACAAGGTTCTGATCAAGTCTCATTTATTCAGGAAGAGTTTGGGGTATTTATAGGGAGAAGGAGGAATGAGGAAGTTAGCGAAAATTCCTAGCCCTTAAGGCAAAACACCTGGCTTACGGGAAAGAGATAGGGTTTGGGGTAATAGAAACCTAGTCAGAGATTAGTGCTAACGTGGCTGGAGCTTACTACAAAATGGCTGTCAAGCACAACAAGTTTCCCACACAGATGAGAAAAAAAAAGAAAGAAAAAAAAAAAGAAAAGAACTAAGTAGAAATCCCAAGCATATTAGTGAAAAGAAAATTATTTTTTGGGTAATGATTTAAAATAATGATGCCTGGTACCTAAAACCACCTCTGTGTTTTCATTCCTTTTTCAATTTGATTGTAAAAGAAGTGATAGATAGTAAACAGGTAATAAACTATGCAAGATCAGAGGGTTTTTAAAGGAGGAGGATCTCAAGAAAAATGTCCAGTGGTGGATTCAGAATCCTCCAGAAGTGCAATAGAATCCCAATATAAGGGAAGGCAAGAAAGCAGGAGATACAGAGGAGAGAGAACACAAGACTATAATAAAGAGATCATTCTAAAAAAGAAAGTTTTGAAAGAAAAGCAGGAGATCCTGGAAGGATTCTTGGAGCAGTCTAGCTTAGCCATGGGAAGCCTTATGCAAAAGAAAATGAAAATAAAGGCTGTGTCTAGCGTGAGAAAACTGCTTTAAATTCTAAGATTTCCTCCTGGACTGCAGGTGTGCCAGCGGATGGAGTTTATCACCAGGTGGGGGCCTTCTTCATTCATGAATGGGGCTGGAAACCCCAGTCATCTTCCTTACAAAGTAATTCAGGTATTGCTGGTGAAAATAGTTTCCAGTGGGTTTTGACATCTCCCTTCACACAGCTCTCTTGTGAGTTCTGCCTGTGCCGCGTCTTGCTGGGAAAGGTTGGCTTACAGCCTTCATTGCTTGTTCTTCGCAGGACGGCATGGAGCGTGTGGAAGAACCCCAGTCTTCTAGGTTAGCAACGTGTTTGTATCTTTAAGGAAACATTCTGACTTAAAATAAAAAACAGATGAAACTCTGTTTCAGTTGTGATGTATTGGCTCTCAGTGATTTTTGTTCATTTTTTTTTAATGAGTTGATGAAACGAAAATCCTGAGACACCTACTGTGTTAAGTGCGGGGTCAATAAAATTGATCATCTAGACACCAGTCCCTTTCTCCAAAAGGGGAAAAAAATGAAACAACTAAATATATTAAGTATGTATACGTGCGTGTGTGTGTGTGTGTGTGTGTGTGTGTGTGTGAAATGTCAAATTTGGGTTTTAAAAACAAGTTAAGTTAATTAGAAGGAATATGAATAGAAAGTTAAATTAATCAATGGTAAAATCTGAAGATTAAGTCAGGAGTTTGTTTGGTTTGTAGAAAAGACTGCAGGTAGAAAATATAACAGTTACCAAATACTGTGCACAGGTGGAGAGGACTCAGAGGTGGGCCTGCGATTTCCAGGGTAGATCATCAACAGTAGCAACGACTACAAAATAGGTTTGCTCTGATTCAGGAAGCCCCATAAATGTTTCATGGATAGCAACATGCTGTTCTTTATAATAAAAATGAGGGCACTTGATAAAATGCCCAACAAACTTTAATACGTGAGAGTTTTCCCTAAGTTTTCAAACCTTAATGAGTAATTCAAAATGATAGTTTTATTTTTCCCTTATTAAAAATATTAATATAATGAGACAAATATCATCTTTGAAAATAATTTTCTTTCAACAGAGTGGCTAATAAACATCATCTGGAGAAATTCTTATATACTAATTGAAAAGGGACTGATACTTGAACATTATGTAAAATTTATTGACATGTAAAATTGGTATGCATTATCATGTGTAAAACCCAGGGGGCTTGTGCATGAATTCATGCACCTAGAAAGGAACTGGGGGCCACAAGGCTGTGTGAGCACAGGGACGGGTCTCGGTCCATCCTCTGCACCCCTGCCCACGCCCTCCTGCTGTAAGCCCGGGACCCCTGACTGCCAGCAACCCTGCTCCCACTGCCATCGCTCCCATGCACTGACCACCAGCCCTGCTCACACTCACTGGCAGCATGGAGGGTTTGGGGCCAGTGCCAGAAGTGGGTACAAGTGGGGCCAGCGCTGTCTGTCAGTGGGTGTGAGCAGCGGCTGCTTAGGAGCAGAGGGGGATGGAGAAGCACTCAGGGGCGATTAGGGCTGGCAGCCACCACTCGCATCCACTGACAGCATCAAGCGATTGGTGCCAGTGCCAGGTGGTGCAGCAGGTGTAAGCGGGGTCATTGCTGGCAGTGGGTGCGAGAGGGGGCTGTTGGCCCTGATAGTCCCTCAGGAGCAGGTGGAGGTGGAGAAGCTCTGAGGGGTGACGGGGACCAGCAGCCACCGCTCGCTCCCACTGACAGTGCCGAGTGATTGGGCCAGTGCTGAGCCCCAGCAGCAGCTGCCAGCAGGGACCCCGGGACCAGCAGCAGGTGTGAGTGCCTGCAGGACTGCCGTGCATGGGAGCAAAGAATTTTCAGTAACCAGCTGAGACTCACCCTGCTGACAGCCACTGGCACCCCACCTTGGTCTGGCACCCCAGCTCCCCTGATGCCTGCCATGTTCCACACGCACCCCGGATGGTCAACACGCATGATAGCAACTGGTTGTTTGGTAGTTTGGTTGTTCCACCTTTCAGTCTATTTGCATATTAGGGTTTTATGTATATAGATTTCATGAAAAATTAAAGAGTAAATTAAGACTCTCAATACTTAACATTTACTTACCCTGCCATTGATTAAAAAGACATTGAGCCTTTATTAAATGTCTTATTAAGTTCCTTTCTTGTCAATAGACACAATATGACATGCTAGAGCCGGTTCACACTGGCTTGCCACAGCCAAATGTGTGCATCTCTTTCCAGCTCCATGTTTCGTGCTTTAGCATGGTTAGCTTGCCAATGGCCACAGTGGGAATATTATACCAGAGTAATGGGCAACCTGGGCTTTTTTTCTTCTACCAACAAGTCAGTTTCTCAGTATTTTCTAGCCTACTAGTGGGTACATACCAGCCAACAAGACAGAAAAGAACACAGTTATTCTGATGCCTTTCTTCTAGTAGAGGAACAGATTAATTAGTTAGTTAATTAATTCACTTTAATTAATTGATGTTGACACTTGAATTTAAATTCTGATAGGCTACTTATTACCATATTGGACAGCACGGGTTTACACATAGATGGCAGAAGATCATTCCAGATGGGAACATGAAGGGCAGACACTCTAAGGCAGGAATCAGATTGGAACACTCTAGAGAACATAAGGCAAATGTGGCAGAATCTTGGTAGGGGAGAAATATCACTGGAGATTAGGTGAGAACAGTTGGCTGTGAAATTTGAAGCATAACTGCTTCTGGCAGCTATATATCAAATTTTACCTTTAAAAGTTAGAAAGCATTTATTTCCCTCCAATGGGACAGACTGAGCACCATTAGGAATTCAATTTGCTTTATTCTATTCTCATAGAAAAATTATATGAAAATGATTTGTAACACACAGAGATCTAAAATAAATACCCAGGGCCCCAATCAAATAAATTTAGTTATCATGTAGAATACTAATAATGAAAATATTAAACTGTCATTTATTAATCACAAATATTGACAATCTCTATCTCATTAAATGAGTTTAACAGCCCAAGCCAGTGTGGCTCCATGGTTGAGCATTGACCTATGAACTAGTAGGTCATGGTTTGATTCCCAGTCATGGCACATGCCCAGGCTGTGTACTCAATGCCTAGTTGGGGCATGCGGGAGGCAGGCAATCAATGATTCTCTCTCTCATCATTGATGTTTCTATTTCTCGCCCTCTCACCTTCTCCCTCTCTAAAATCAATACAAATATATATACACACATACGTATATATATATATATACATACATACATACATACATATATAAGTGTGTGTGTGTGTGTGTGTGTGTGTGTGTGTGTGTGTGTATTAGAGGCCCAAGGCCTGATACCTGCAGTCGGACATCCCTCTCACAACATCAATTAATTAAAGTGAATTCGTGCAAGAGTGGGCCGCAGCAGCTGCCTGGATCCCTCCTTCGCAGCCACAGCAGCTGCCTCAATCCTGCAGTTGTAGCCCCAGCTTCACCTGGAAAATCCTCCAGAAGGATGTCCTGTCTAATTATCATATTATGCTTTTATTATTATAGATATATTTTTAAAATGAGTTTAACAATCTTGTGAAATATAATTATTTTCATTTTATAGATCAATCTAGAGTTCAAGGAAGTTGAAACAGTTGTTTATACTCATGAAAGAAACTGGGGGAAAAAGATCTCTATCAGGATTTCTAGAATACAAAACCCATGGACATAGTGGAAAAAATGAGAAGATATAATTGCAACTATAATTGCAGATTAACCATTATAGACTAAAATAAATATCAATAGATAGATGATAGACAGACAAATAGATAGATAGACTGATCCTGAAATTATATTAGCAATTGGATTAGAGAAAATAAATGTAAAGTATATGATAGAAAAAAAAATGTGGACTTCACATAATATATTAGTAAAATGGAAGTGACATATTAATATGAAAGTAGAATTTTTAAATGATTTACTTCTTCAATTATGAAAAATATATACTTCTCAGTTTAAGTAAAACATGAATCTATCATCTGAAGACAAAACTTAAACAAAAATAATATATCAGGCGCAGTGCCCCAGCACTAACTGCTGAGGGGGCTGAAAATCAGGGCGAGAAAGAGGCCTGAAGAGAGAAGCAGGGACTGATCCAATGCCTCTATAGCAGCTTTTGATTAGTACTTGCCTCCCTCTTTCTCTCCCAGTCTGGCTAGCAGCTGCACCTCTATTTCTCTCCAGGCCTCTACCAGGGCTACTGATTAGCCTCACCTTTCTGATCAGGCCCCATTGATAGGCCCAGAGATGCTGAGTGGCATAGGAACTAATCAGAACCAAATCTGGGTGCTCTGTGGAGCCAATGGCTGCCTTGGAGGCAGAGCTTTTGATGCTGATTGGCATAGAAACCAACCAATCAGAACCAAATGGGTAGTTGGGGGTGAGAATAGGCCTGCAGGGGCAGGTAGTTGAGGGTGAGATCAGGCTGGCAGGGGAGGACAACTGGGGGCAACCAAGCTGGCAGGGGAGGATTTAGCATCAAAGACAAAAATTTTAAATAAAGATGTATAAAATTAAATTATGTGTTTACATTTATAATTACAGCTGGTTCTGACTCTAGAAATTTTTTTAAAATTTACTTTTCAACAAAATAACAAAGTTTAAATTATGAATATTAACATTTTAATTTGGGGAAAACCTACAAAATGAAGAGTAATATTTAAAAATTAAAGAACCTTTTAATTGCTTCAGTAGGTAAAGAACAATTAAAATTTCCTCTTCTGCAAGTCTTCTCAATATTCACTTTCTCTTATATATATATATATAAATTTAAATATATTTTTATTGATTTCAAAGAGGAAGGAAGAACAAGAGAGAGATAGAAATATCAATGATGAGTGAAAATCTTTGCCTGCCTTGTGTATGCTCCACTGGGGACCTATCCCGCAACCCGGGCATATGCCCTCACTAGGAATCAAACCATGACCTCCTGGTTCATAGGTCAACACTCAACCACTGAGCCATGCTGGCCAAGCTTTCTCTTATCTATAATATTAAAAGCATAACATGCTAATTAACCAGACATCCTTCTGGACAACCTTCTAGATGAAGCCGGGGTTGCTAGGGAACCTCTGGTTTCGGGTGCCGGAGGGAAGCTGGTGCTGGTAGCTGAGGTAAGGAAGGCCTACTCTTGCATGAATTTCATGCATCAGGCCTCTAGTATTTTTATAAAGCTCTTTAAAATACTGCTTTTGCTCCGGCCAGTGTGGCTCTATCCGTTGGAATGTCATCATCCCATACATGGAAATGTTATTCTTCATGGTTTTTTAAGCATATAAGCAGACATTGTCACATACGCCTTTTGCCCTTCAGTCATTTTCCTGTATGATAAAACCATTTTGAAAGACTATACAGTAATTAGATCAATGAACCATAAACATTAAGGCAACTGACCAACCAAAGAATTCTTGCGGCTATATTCAGCAGTAGTAGTTCCTAGGGTTTTGTGTTTAATTCACTCCCTTTCTCTGGTTCATAAACCAGGAAAATATCTATTTTACTCAATATTTTTCTGGGAACATTGACTAAATAAATTTCCATTGAATGACATATATTGTTGAGTTATAACTGTACTATGAATATTCTTTCTTACATGGTCATAATTTTATAAAATAGCCAATAAGTTTATATTTTAGACAAGTGCAAATAGATGCCTATTGTGCATACTATCCAGGCTCCTGAATATTCATATCTCTGGAAGCAAAATGAAAGTAGACAATAAATTACAAAAATATTAGGATTAACTATTATTTGTCACCAATATAAATCACATATTTTCATATAAGCTTACGGTTGTTACAGGTATCTCAAAAATGCCTAATTGGTACTTTGATATTATCATTGTTTTAGATCTGATACTATGTCTTATTTAATATGTAAATAAAGAAATACATTTATATTACTGTATATTAACTGTTAGTATAATTTTAGATTTCATATGAAATGTATTTTTTATCGCTTCTCGGCCTTTTGGCTAAGATCAAGTGTGAATTGTATTTTTATTTCATAAATTTACAAATCTGTTCTAAGGAGGTGTATGGACCAAAAAAGATTAGGAATTCCAGAAATTCTTTTTCAGCAAAGTATGAGTGCTAACTGATATTTTTCAATTCCTTCCTTTATGATCTATTTTAGGTTTCTAAATTTAGCGAACAAAATCTCTTTCCTAGTGGATTTACCTAGATATTTATATTTGAGTTCCCTTGCCCTCCATAGGACATGTTTGCTAAAATTGCCCTTCAAGTATCGTTTAACCTGAAAACACATCCTCTATCCAATCTATAAGAAAAGTGTATGAGATATAAATTCAAAATATATCCTTACCCTAGACTCCTCTGTTTTCCAATATGCCAGGCTGCCTAACAACTCGGATCTTTATAGCACCTATTGTGAATCTCCATTTCCCATGCTATGCCAGGCATTAAGATTTTGTACATCACCCCTGCTTCTCTCTATCCTCCATGTTATTACTTTCGTCTGAGAAACTCTCATCTCTTCCTGGTTATTGCAATGGAAGCAAGCTGATCTTCCTACTTCCAAACCAATCTCGCCTCCACTTTAGACACCACACTTGTCTCAGAAATTTCCTTCTGATTTAGAAGTTCTGGGGTAAGTTCTGAGATTTGGAAGTGATGCTGATGCTGCTAGTCTGCAAATCATCCTTTAGATAGGAAACGTGTAGAGCACATTTAAGCAAAATGCTAACACAAAACTTGTTTCTTGATCCTCTTTACATTAAACCTGTTATTGATTCACCTCGCTGCCTACTCTCATGGATATACTGTCCCTTCTTTCCTTACTTAATCTTGCAAAACATTTTGTGTAATTAAAGTGGTGAATTGTGGTTGAACGTAAGGGAGAGGGCTTGCATGGAGCAAAGGGAATATAAAGTTAGGAGTAGCTGCCATAACCCATTATCAGAAAAATTATTGATTGATATTTTTACAGAGACGGAGGGAAGGGATAGAGAGTTAGAAACATAGATAAGAGAGAAACATCGATCTGCTGCCTCCTGCCTTTTCTTTTCTTTCTTCTTTTTAAAATACATTTTATTGATTTTTTACAGGGAGGAAAGGAGAGGGATAGAGAGTTAGAAACATCAATCAGCTGCCTCTTGCACGCCCCTCACTGGGGATGTGCCCACAACCAAGGTACATGCCCTTGACCGGAGTCGAACCTGGGACCTTTCAGTCCGCAGGCCGACTCTCTATCCACTGAGCCAAACCGATTTCGGCAAGAAAAATTATTTAATTAAAAAGTGTATGAATGAAGTAAAATAATAAGCTTCTTCCTTGAGAAGATGGACTTCTGTAATATGTGTCAGTGATTCAAAACTACTTACTAATAATAAAACCCATGCACAGATCATCTGGTACCAATGCTCTGCGGCTTGAATGTGTAGATGCTGAAATGAAGACTCTGATTTGGTCGTCAATTCCCAGCAAGTTCTCGGGTGATAATCACACTGTTGAATCACCCTGTAATTGACAACGGGGTTGTGTTAGATAAATGCTGAGTCACTATTAACAAGTTTTCTTCGTGGAGTTACTTTTTCTCAGCCATAGATGCTCCTGTCAGATGCCTTTGAATTAATAGTTGGGTGACTCTGTCCAGGGAACGTGCATCTACGGTGAAGGCATTTGCTTAGGCTCTCAAGTAGCTCATTTGCCCCGTGTCTTCCTGCCGCAGGATGACTGTTCTCTGTAAACTTCCCTCACCAGGAACCTGCTCTGTCACTACACTATTTGTGCAGGTGCAGGCACTTTCTGTACGGAAATAAAAAGGCCAAGGACACTCCATCCCATTTCCCATCCTCTGCATTCTGCTATGGAGACACCTGACACAGTTAAAGAGGACAAAAGGAATATCTATAACACCCTGACATTTTATTTATGTGGGGAATCATTTCTTTTTTCTAAGAACCATGTCTACAGGAAAGATAAAGTGCCCTTAAAGTCTTCACAAGCAAAGTACGCTGAAATAGAGCATTATTGTTTTGATGAAATGCCCCTTATCAGAACGGATGCGCGGTTCTATAAATAGGCTGTATTATTAAAGAGAAAAGGAGTCCTCTTACTTCAAGCAGCCGACACTGCCACTGCCTGGTTACTGAATGAATATGTAATGATTTTTAAAATGATATTTTCATTAAAGTTAGATCTCTTTAAGTATTATTACCATTACATGTAAATTAGAACTGTAAGAATGGTGGGCCAGTTCAATCTGAGCTCTTTTGCCAACAATCATCTGTAATAATAAAAGGGTAATATGCTAATTAGACCGGATGTCCTTCCGGATGACCTTCTGGACAAAGATGGAGCTGCAAGGGAAGCCAGGTGCCTGCCGTTGGCCGAAAGGTAAGCCCAGGTCCTGGGTGCTGGAGGGAAGCTGGTGCTGGTAGCCAGGGAAGGAAGTCCTACAATTGCAAGAATTTCCTGCATCGGGCCTCTAGTGAGATATATAATTTCTGAGACTCAGATCTTTACAAACCTGGATATAAAAGTTATGTGTTTATCTATCTCTGAGATTATTAAAAATAAGGCAAATGTTTTATAAATTTAAGTAGAGATTAGATACCAGTTTTGAAAATCAAACATGAACTCCTATACATCTTCATACAAATTCACCTTTTTCCAGATCAGTCGGTAACAATTTTATTAGGATTAGAGTATTGCCCATGTGTTTTTTAAATAGTTTACACATAACAAAAGCTAAAAAACTATATAATCTCAAAAACTCACACTATATAAAAAACAAATCAACAATGCAAATAAAGGCCTGAGAGTTTTTCCAAATCACATTCTCATTTTTGTCTCTCCAAATGAATGAATATTTTCCAATGTGTCTTTATTATAATTCTTACTCATTTTTTTTTACTGTATCTCTGATCAGTAACTCTATGTATATTTGTTTAATTTTTGCTTCTTTATAGGTAGCCTGCATTTTCTCTCTGGTTGACTTTATGATCCTCTCTATCTTCTTTGTGTACCTGCTCACTCCATCAGGCCTCACACTAACTCAGTAAGTTACATCTTATTATTCCATCATCGAAATAATGAGGAACATGACATTAAGCTCCACTGCCCATACTTACATTACCTACCGGCACGGCTTAGGATGTTGTTCTTCTTCAAACAATGAATGATGTTCCGGGAGCCCAGCTTTTACTATTAATTAATGTTAATATTCTAGCCAACACTCAGTGCTAATTGCTATAAGCCTAGCTCATTCCTCATGTGCTGGTAATAATCTGTGCTAGGAATGAAAATTTAGCGTTTTAGACCTCTCTCTCCTTACTGCCTGCCCGTCTCCAGCTGAGGTGGGAAAGTCTCCAGCCACCACCACTGCACTCCAACTGTTAGCCTGGCTTCTGGATGAGCAGCACTCCCTCTGTGCCAGCACACTGACCACCAGGGGCAGCTCCAGCATTGAGCATCTGCTCCCTGGGGGTCAGTGTGTGTCATAGCACTACCTCTGTGGAAGCACACTTACCACCAAGGGCAGCTCCTGCATTGAGCATCTGCCCCCTGGTGGTCAGTATGTGACATAGCGACCATTCTTTCCACTGGTGGTTCCACCATTCTGTCAATTTGCATAGTAGAGTTTTTATTATACAGTGGTACCTCGAGATATGAGTTTAATTTGTTCCGTAACCTTGAGGCGTGGGAAACTATGAGACCCTCGAGTCTCGGTAAACTGGTGGGTCATGTGCAGCAGGCCGATCCGCGCGATGACTCCTATCTCAAATGTTGCTCGTATTTCAAAAGTCGCTCAATCACTCAACGGCTCGTATCTCAAAAATCTCATATGTTAGGGCACTCGTATCTCGAGGTACCACTGTATAGGATAGTTGCATAATAATATGGAATTATAGGTCTATAGAAAGATTTGCTGACTCAAAAGTTTAAGGGCATAGACAATAGTGTGGTGAAGGCCGAGGGAGGACCAGGCATGGGTGGGTAGACTTGGGTGAAGAGGGCTTGGTGAGCATCTACAATAGTGTCCACATTAAACTTTTTGAGTAAACAGATGTCTACCAGTTTTTATTGAAGATTTGGGGCCAGAAAGCTCTAAGAGGAAACATCGTCAACATTAGGAATCTGTTTTAAATAATTGACATGAATATTCCATTAACCTCCAGTTAATCTTTGTTCCACCTACTGCACAAAGAACAGCTAATGACTTGCCATCTCTGAGTATTTATTGAACTAGTGAGTGAATGTAACTGACGCACCAAGTAGATTTGACTTCCTGCTAAGGATTGGCTAAGAAAGGAAACTTTTCAAACATCAGGGATTTGCTTTATTAGCGCTGAAGGATACTAAAATACAGGAGCACACAAAATTAACAGCTTTGCAATTTTAAGTTAATTAAAATATGACCTATTTCTTTTTTAAATATTTTTTTTCTATAGATGTGTTAATATGCTCAAAATGATTCTTGAGGCTATGCTTTTTCATTTATCATGACTTCAAGGCTTTGAATTTGTGTTCCCAAACTCAGGCATTAAAATGCTTTCTTATTTATACTATGTATCACGAAGTATTTTTTATGCAGATCTATACATGTGAAGCTATTTGATTTTAGTGTAGTTTTAAAAATTATCCTATAATTAGGTTTATACATTTAATCCTTCAGCACATGCCTTAAGATTTTCTGCATCTGGTAAGCACAATTGTATTGTACACAACGAATAGCATTAACTGTAAAATATTTAAGAAGGTAAATTCATTCATAGAAATTCAAAACGGGAAAGCTTGTTAAATTTATGCTAGGCTAATGCATCTTTACAGTTTCTCTATCATTCTATGAAAACTAAGATCTGAAAAATAATCTTAGAAGAAAAGCAGTCCCTTAAATAAGATACTAGTACCCCTTTACTAGACATCTTGTGCCCCAAATGTTATATAAATTCTTTTATTTAGAAGCAAAACCTAGAAGATACAGATTACTAGCTTTTTATCAGTAATCATACATAAAAAATATAAAACTTTGTAGGGCTGTGGGAGGCAGAATTCTAACAGAGCTCTCTCAAATCCTCCACCCCTTGCGCACATGTACACACTGTGTATAATACCTTCTCTTGTAGTGTGAGCAGAACCTCTGAATATGGTGGACTATCATTCCTGTGATTATGTTGCATTGTATAGGGGAAGGATTTTGCACATGTAAAATATATATATATATATATATATATATGTTAATACTCACCCACAGTTATTTTTCCATTGATTTTTTAGGGAGAGTGGGAGAGAGAGAGAAAGATAGAGAGACACATGGATGTGAGAGAAACACACTGATTGGTTGCCTCCTGCACAAACTCCTACCAGGGCCCAGTCCAGGTAGAAGCCTGCAACCAAGGTGCCTGCCCTTGACCAGAATAGAACTGAGCCAACCCAGGTAGGGCTAATATTTTTAAATATTTTTTAATTGATTTCAGAGAGAAAGGGAGAAATAGAAACATCACTGATGGGAGTGAATCATTGATTGGCTGCCTCCTGCACAGCCCACATAGGGGATCAAGCCTGCAACCCAGGTATGTGCCCTGACCTGGAATGGAACTGTGACCCCACTGAGCCACACTACCAGGGCTGCACAGGTAATTAGCACCCATCATCAAAAGGAAGATTATCTTTGGTGGGCCTGGCCTAATCAGGTGAGCCCTTTGAAATCAGATCTGAGAGTGAGAAACGGGAAGCAGCAGAGACTCTGTCCCTGGTGTGGGAACCTCTTTCCACGTCCCGCGTGGTTCAGGGTTCCCGGTTAAGGGTTCGGGTTCTGGAGGAGGCCGCACACAAATGAAATGAGAGACTAGAAAATATTAATTTGGCAATATTGGGGGGGGCCAGGAAGGAGCCTTCCTCTAGTGGAAAGGACTGCCACTTGCTCTGGCCTTTTTCTCCCTTTTATTAAGGCTTTGGGACACACCCCTAGCCTTTAGTCAGGAAATAACAAAACAGAAATTAACATGAAACAAACAGGTAGAGGTTGCTTCAGCCAACAATGTTTTAACAAAACAGTGAGTGATTAGCTCTGACCTTTCAGAGCAGTTAAGGTTGACCAGCCTTCTGGCCTCCTGTTTACATCCATTTAGTAAGAATAATGTTTGGTTTCCGACACCCTGGCTTTCTGAATTCTACTCTACCTCTCACTCGCTGTTTTACTGGCATGGACGAAGCACGTTGATGTGAGTTCTGCAGATACGAGAAAATGAATTTGGCCAACAACCACAGGAGTTGGGAAGGATATCTCAAATTTTCAATGAGACCACTGTTCCCAGGGTCATCTTATTTCTAGCTGAGGGAGACCCTGAACAGAGGTTCCAGGAAGTCCGTACCTAAAATTATGAACCCACAATTTATTGAGAGAATAAATATACGTCACTTTAGGCTGTTAATTTTGTAGCAGTTTTTATAAAGTGATCGATATTTATAACAAGTATTTAAAAACTTTAAAAATATCATCCCAGCCGAGACCGGTTTGGCTCAGTGGATAGAGCGTCGGTCTGTGGACTGAGAGGTCCCAGGTTCAATTCCGGTCAAGGGCATGTACCTTGGTTGCGGGCGCATCCCCAATGGGGGGCGTGCAAGAGGCAGCTGATCAATGTTTCTAGCTCTCTGTTCCTCTCCCTTCATCTCTGTAAAAAATCAATAAAAATATATTTTAAAAAATAAAAATAAAAATATCATCCCAATACTTCTCACTCTTTCTATATAGTTCCCTTGCCTCACTGTGTCTATGAAGTTTTGTTCAGCATAATGTGGCTGGAGGTTTTGCTCTGCCCTCTATATTTCAAGAATGGCAGATCTATGCTTATTTTTATATATCACAGTATTTCACAAACATTTTTAATTATTTTTCCTTTATTGATTTTTAAAGAGAGAGAAAGGGGGAGGCATAGAGAGATAGAAACATCAATGAGAGTGAAACATCAGCAATCAGCCACCTTCTGCACATCCTCTACTTGGGCATGTGCCCTGACTGGGAATTGAACCAGTGACCTTTTGGTTCCTGGGTTGATGCTCAGCTGCTGAGTCGCACCAGCCAGGTACACAAATATTTTTTTGATAAAGCATTTGTATTATTAATTGGTAACCAAAACCCTATTACATGCACATTTGATACAAAAGCTCATATTTATGTTTATATTCCTAGATTGATATCAATCTATATCATGTTTTGCCAGGATGCCATTTTTCTATTCAATCTGTAGAGAACCTAAGTTTGTACCGTACATTAATCTGAACCAAAATAAAAGAGTTTCACCCATATTCAGAATCACTAAATTTAACTGAAGGAAATAGATGAGCAAAATGTAATGTCACCATATTATAAATTTATGGATGAATGTCATATTGTCCTTTTATTATCTGTATTATTTAAGCTATCCTGCTTATATACAGTGCTTAAATCAGAAATCGAAACAACACAGTATTTATTTCTTGAAAGACAAGCAACTTTAAAGTGAAGGAGATTTCTGATTATACCTTTCAGGGCTTCTTTAATGTTTCTTTTTCTTTTTCTTTTCTTTTCTTTCTTTCTTTTTTTTTTTTTTGCTGGGCTACCACCTCAGTCTCACAAATGCTGTCCACCCCAGACTGGGAAGTGAGTCTGGGTCATAGGGGACCTGGTCCCAATGCTCTGATCCCTGTGGAAAGTGTCCCTCCAAATCCACAGTCAGAGAGGCTCATGCTGGTGTCATACTCTCTCCTCTGTCCTGCCCTGCACTGATAATATGGGCAGGGTGCAGAGGGAAGTCTTCCCTTAAGTCTCACTTTTATTTTATGAACGTAGCAAATATCCCTAGCTAACTGCATTTGTTAAGGTTGGTATTTGGAAATGCCACCAAACCTGCAGACTATAAAGGATATTCCACAGTGTACAGAAATATCCAAAGAAAATAGATTTGTTTCTAACCAATTAGTATGGTTAGTTATCTCACAAAATACAGGATCCCTTCAAGGCAGTGTTAGCCTATTAAAAAGTTATTTGTGGTATGAGTGAAATGCCAGGATGCTGAGTTTCTTGTACATATGTTTAATATGTGGCAAATGTCCATCCCTAAAGATCTGCTCAATTAAGAAAACAAAACTTGGGCATTAATTTCACCTCACAAGTATGTATCTGTCCAAGACTGGAAAAAAAACAACCTTGAAATTTTTAATGATGAAAACCCTTTAATTGCACATAAACAAATCTCTTGGTTAAGAGAGTAGAAATTCAGCATCATTTAGTAGCGGCTTCACTGAGTGGTCATTATGAAAGCAGCTTATTAAGCATTTCACTTGCAATAATTTTACAGATGGAAATAGAAAAAAAAATTGTATTCAAATTTCTTACTCTAAATTTTCTTCTAAAAAAAATTAAGCATGTTTTTATTTAAAGTCTATTAAGATTTCAACATTAATCTGAAGAACCTCTCCTTAAATATTTAAAGTATTTTTTCAATGAGATCCCTATCAGTCCTCACTTTTCCTTTATGATACTGCAGTATATATGTATACATATGTGTATGCATATAGACATATATCTAGTCATAACTCCGTAACTGCATTATCTCTTGCACTAGTTTATAAACTCCTGGATAATGTCATTTAAGTGTTACTCGGGCCCATGTTATATAGAATTTGGCACGATGCTTTGCTCATCAGTAGTTTTTCACAATAGGCTATCATTCTATTGTAGATCTACTGGAGAAAATATAGTATTTATTGACCGAAATCAAATCAAATGATTTCATGTATGAGGTGTTAGGCGTTTCGTTGCTGGGACTGACAAGAGCAAACTTCTGAGAGGTTCTAGATTAAATTACACTAGGAGAAGGGTGGGAATAGGTCGAGTTATTAAGTTAACCACAAAGCTGTGCGCTGAAAACAACAGAAGAGTGCTCACACTCCTGAGTGTAGGTGGAAACTTTGAATCAACTTCAGGTGGTTGTTTCAGCTCTTAGCTAAGAGAGAAGAGCCGACCGGCATAAGGACTGGTCGCTATCACGTGCACAGACACCTGAGGGTAGATGTTCAACGCAGGAGCCTCCTGCAGCCGGCAGGCCTCAAGCCAGCAAAGGTGGGTGCCAGTGGGGTGGGGTGGCGGGGGAAGGGGGTGACCACCCTGTCGGTGGCATCACAGATCAACCCTGATCGCTGTCCAGGATTAGAGACCCTACCCATGCACAAATTTTGTGCATTGGGCCTCTAGTATTTTAGTAACTATGTATGGTGTGCGTTAGATGAGAGACTTAATTGGGATAATCACTTAGTAAGGTGTGCACCTGAAGCTAATATAATAATGAATGTCCAATATAATTGAAAAAAATTTTTTTAATCATTTGTAAGAAAATAATGTGCTGTAAAAATGAAGAAATATATTAATGTTACCTGCAGTGGGTATAGATTTTTTATTTTTTATTTTTTTTACTTCTTTGTTTTTCTACTTGGCATACCAGAACTGATTTTTGTGCTGGTTGAAATAACCTAGGGAGAAAGAGATAAAAGAATGAATTCGAATTGTAGTCCTTAATAAACAAAATAGGGGATGCTACTCAAATTTGGAAAATTAGAGGTTTAAGAAATTGCAATAGTTCTTTTATAATAACCAGACAGGGGCAGAAATCGAAGCTCTGGATGAAATGCATCAGAGACAGTGGTGAGAAAGCTGGGGTTTCTGTATTGAGGTGTAGCTCTGAATGAAAGTGGTAAGAAAGCTGGGGTTTCTGTATTGAGGTGTAGCTTTGGATGAAGTGCATCAGAGTCAGTGGTAAGAAAGCTGGGGTTCCTGTATGGAGGTGAAGCTCTGGATGAAGTGCATCAGAGACAGTGGTGAGAAAGCTGGGGTTTCTGTATTGAGGTGTAGCTCTGGATGAAGTGCATCAGAGACAATGGTGAGAAAGCTGGGGTTTCTGTATTGAGGTGTAGCTCTGGATGAAGTGCATCAGAGACAGAAGTAAGAAAGCTGGGGTTTCTGTATTGAGGTGTAGCTCTGGATGAAGTGCATCAGAGACAGTGGTGAGAAAGCTGGGATTTCTGTATGGAAGTGAAGCTCTGAATGAAGTGCATCAGAGACAGTGGTGAGAAAGCTGGGATTTCTGTATTGAGGTGTAGCTCTGAATGAAAGTGGTAAGAAAGCTGG
>JAAGEH010000045.1:3279305-3615074 GCA_011751065.1 Lasiurus cinereus | reverse complement strand
TCTGAATGAAAGTGGTAAGAAAGCTGGGGTTTCTGTATTGAGGTGTAACTCTGAATGAAAGTGGTAAGAAAGCTGGGGTTTCTTGTATTGAGGTGTAGCTCTGAATGAAAGTGGTAAGAAAGCTGGGGTTTCTGTATTGAGTTGTAGCTTTGGATGAAGTGCATCAGAGACAGTGGTGAGAAAGCTGGGGTTTCTGTATGGAGGTGAAGCTCTGGATGAAGTGTATCAGAGACAGTGGTAAGAAAGCTGGGGTTTCTGTATGGAGGTGTAGCTCTGAATGAAGTGCATCGGAGACAGAAGTAAGAAAGCTGGGGTTTCTGTATTGAGGTGCGCTCTTCAGGCCAAAGCTGGTGAGCTATAACAGCCATGCTCACCTCAATTCTCAGGACCAAAGGCCTCTAGGAGATTTGCACCTACTTCCCAGACATGATTATCTCTCTTCTCAACCCGGGTCACTCCCACCCTTCCATTTACTCTGTCTCCTGCATGGAGCGCCCACGTTTTCTAACAATTCTTCTTATTTTTTTTCTTCTACCTATTTAATTCAATAAATGTCAAGATGTGTAAGAAGTGGTGCAGCAGGCATTTTAAACAAGACATTAAACGGCGGCGTTGCAGCGTGTGTTTATCACTAATGGCAGAGCTGAAATCCCTTGTAAGGCAGCAGATGAGATCGCAAATGTGATGGAAGAGGATGACGCTTTAAGCTCTTGCTGTGTCCCCCACAGGGAATAATAGGTAACTCTGAGATGTGTTTTTTTGTTTTGTTTTTTTTTTACTAATTCAAGAGAACTGGAAATTAAATTATTAAAACAACTCTTTTAATCTGTGCTTTCAACATAGGTCTTACCTTCTGCAGCACAAAAGCAAACTTACCTACTCTTAGAAACAGACAGTTACAGAACATAAACATATCGGTGTTGTTTTGCGGGAAAATCACTCACGGATGCCCCCTAAAATCTCACAGCTGAGATTTTTGTTCCCCTTGAGGATTTGTGGGTAGAGATCCAGCCTGTTGTATTGTCTATTCCATTCTAGTGACTGAAATAATAAGTAATTATAAGGGAGGCCTAGACATAAAGGAACTGTCCCAGATATTAAGAGCTGACGTTATGGAAACGGAAGGTGGTGAGATCAGAAATCTGTGCACTGCGATTCTTCCCAGGGTTCTGTGTCAGGGAATTGAAGAATATGAAGCTTCAGACCAGAGGAGTTCAAACAAGGTAGGAATTTATTGCAGGCACACACAGCCTCCCCTGCTCCCCCACTTCTGCTTCCCCCCCCCTTTTCTGGGAGAAGATCCAAATGGGTCCCCCCCCACACAAGCATTCTGCTCTTCACCTCCTTTCTATCTGCTGAAGGCCAGCTCTTTGTCTGTCTGTGATTGGTTCCTGGCCTCTTGGCAGCATTTTATTTTGCACCTGCAAGAAAAACATCCTTGTTTCAAAACTCCCTGTTTTGCTGCCAAACATTTGGTGGTTCCAGCCAGCTCCAGGATTCCTCCTTCTCCCACCCCTCACCCTGTCTACCTAATTCTGCTTTAACTCCTTCCAGTGGTTCCTTCTAGAGCAGTGGTTCTCAACCTTCCTAAGGCCACGACCCTTGCATACAGTTCCTCATGTGGTGGTGACCCCCAACCATGAAATTTTGCTACTGTTATGCATTGTGATGTAAATATCTGCATTTTTCCGATAGTCTTAGGCGACCCCTGTGAAAGGGTCGTTCGACCCCAAAGGGGTCTCGACCCACAGGTTGAGAACCGATGTCCTAGAGTCATTGTTTCAGAGAACTTTAAGTGCCCTTCGTTGGAAAGCCAGTGCTTGCCTTGTGGCATTCTAATGGAACATTGGTCCAGGAATGGTTTGAGACAGGGAGATTAGTTTGGATGTTTTAAATTTCAGAATTGAAGCTTTTTATCATTCTTTCTTTTTTAAATATATTTTATTGATTTTCCACAGAGAGGAAGGGAGAGGGATAGAGAGCTAGAAACATCGATGAGAGAAAAACATCGATCAACTGCCTCTTGCACGCCCCCTACTGGGGATGCCCGCAACTAAGGCACATGCCCTTGACTAGAATCCAACCTGAGACCTTTCAGTCTGCAGGCCGACGCTCTGTCCACTGAGCCAAACCGGTTTCGGCATTTTTCTCATTCTTGTCAGAAGAAAATTTGACTTATTCTTGTGGCCCACATAGCTCATGGAACCAAGGTCAAAAGGTCAGAATAATGTAATAAACATTAAAAAAAAACATTAAGAATTCCACATTCCCCATCTTGTATTTTTCAAAACGTTAAATTTTCTTTATCCTTGGTTTCTCAGTGGGTAATTGGATCATGAATTATTTTTTTTCATCATGTAATTACACAAACACACAGAAATTGTGGTAAATGGCATTTCCCTGATGACCTATCAATACTATAAACCACAAAAATTGTAGTTGAATCACAAAGGCTTTAAACAAAGAGCATATTTTATTTTAGTGACAAATTGAAACTTTGTTCCATTGCAGGGCTTTTGAAGTGCTCTGGGGTATATGAATTTGGGAGGCAGAAATATGACTTTCTGTGTTCTGAGGGAACTTGAAATGATTAAATCACTATACTTAGAAGAGGGAGACTTAAAAGCTGTACATAAATTTATTTTCTTAATTCCTCTTTCATTTGTCATTTCAATTTCTTCTTTCACCCACAACGCATTCATCCTGACCAGCTGGAAGTACTAGTATAACTCACAATTAAGGAAGATGCACACGATGGCTGAATTTGTCCTCTCTGAGCTCTAACTTCCCTTGTCCCCCACTCCTAGCAAACTCATTAGCATCCTCTCTTCCTGCTGCTCCCTCATTGCTCATACACTCGCCTGGTTTAAAACAGTGTCTGCGGGAGGACACAAGTTTAGGTGACTCAAGCACCACATGTCACCTTTTTAATGATTAGCTTGGAAAATACTAAAATGTCAGTATTCACTGACACTCAAAGGCTATCTATCCATGGATATTTTATTTTATTTCATTTTATTAATACTAGAGGCCCAGTGCATGAAATTCATGCACAGGGGAGAGAAAGGGGGTGGTGAAGGTCCCCTCAGGCCAGCCTGCATCCTCTCCAATCTGGGACCCCTTGGGGGATGTCTGAGTGCCAGTTTAGGCCCGATCCCCTCAATCAGGACTAAACCGGCAGTAGGACATACCTCTCTCAATCTGGAACCAATGGTTCCTAACTGTTCACCTGCCTGCCTGATCACCTCTAACTGCCCCTTCTGATGGCCTGGTCGCCCCCCAACTGCCCACTCTGCTAGCCTGGTCACCCCCAACTGCTTCCCACCTGCAGGCCTTGTCACCCCACGCAACCTGCTGTTCGATCGTTTGGTTTATCCCTCATTACCCCCCCCTGCCAACCTGGTTACCCCACACAGCCTGCTGCTCAGTCACTTAGTCCCCCTCACTAAGCCCCCTGCTGACCTGGTCGCCTCATGCAATCTGCTGCTCAGTCGTTTGGTCATCCCCCACAAAGCCCCCTGCTGGCCTAGTTGCCCCACACAGCTTGTTCAGTCATCCATTCATTTGCGATGGTGGCTTAGGCTTTTATTATTATAGATTTTTATTGGTTTCAGAGAGGATGGGAAAGGGAGAGAGGGATAGGAACATCCATGATGAGAGAGAATCATTGATCAGCTGCCTCCTGCATGTCCCACACTGGAGACTGAGCCCACATCCATGAAAGGAGCCCTGACCAGGAGTCAAACAGTGACCTCCTGGTTCATAGGTCACTGAGCCACGCTGCTGGCTGGACCATCTATGGGTCTTTTTAAAAGTCACTGTGGATGGTGATCTGGTAAAGGCAGGGATTGGAGATGCCCTGCCTTATTTCCATGTACTCGTAGACATGAGCCTAGGACCTGGATGTTTACTGTTATAGTTTGTGGCTAGGCAGGGCAGTGGCAGGAGAGAGAGGTTCACCTCTGAAGTAAAGTTCTGGCCTAGTAACTCCAACCTCCAGATCTAACAGCAATGAGATTCCAGGTCATCAGCATTGAATGCCACAACAAAGCAACAGCTGCAACCTGGATTTCCAAAGAGCATGACTAATTTTTCCCAGGCGCATTCAAAATTGGAGTAGCTCCACTGGTCTCCTTACCCATAATAGTCATAAAGGTAATATTGCAGCAAATAGCCATATGTATTACATTTCATAGCTTTAGTCTTACTTGCTATAATAATAGTAGTTGTGTTCCTTATTAAATTACTAAATTGTCCAGAAACTCATTAGAAAAAGAATTGGGGGTGGGGGAGTGGGGTACAATTTAGAAGCTAGTAAGATTCAGTCACAAAACAAAGCATGTTCCTTATACCAAAAGGAAAAAAAAAAGATTGTTTTCAAGAGTCATTTTCAGATTTTTTTTGATAGCAAAATAAAATTGTTTTGTTTTGTTTTTATAGCAGACAAAAACTAATGTTGGTGAGGAGAGTCAACTTGAAATCTCAAGTGCCACCTGGACCTCTTTACTTCCAGCAAGCTAAATGTAAATGGTGTGAAAAACAATATAAAAGAAACCACTTTAAAATGAAGTTGGAGACACACTCTCAGTGAAAGTGACTTTCAGATACTGCTCCTCACCCTTTGGAATGTTTGCGCTGGGCAAAATAACCTTTGGACTGGGCCAAAGCCCATTTTATTCCAAACAACCGAGGGCAAAGCTAACAGGAAAGCAGGCTCTGAATATTAAAGGAATATTTAGAATTAATAATATAAGAAAAACTTAAGAGCACCTAGAGAAATTCCTTCCCTGGGCTTATAATCACCCATATTATCTGCCTTCCCTTTCTCATAAATACCCGCTGGCTTCCCCTCCTGATGGGAACACTATTTCAGTTTCTTCCTGAATCAGTACTTCCCAGAATCGCAATTCTCTTTGATCTCAAGTAAATATGTATTGCGTCTCACTTTGGCCTTTAATTTTTAGATTAACACTGGCAACACGGTTCCAAAGGTCAACACCTACAGCACAATTTCAAAAGAAAACAGCTGAGGATGTCTCCCTGGGTATGGGTTCTCAAATCCTATTATTTCTAGTCCTGCGTTGCTGATTAGGATTCAGTGATAGCCGGTAATAATGGGAGACACTGGGAATTGCAGGCCCTGTTTGTATCTTTTCATGCAAAATTAATTTTCATGCCACTGGTTGGCCAGCACTATCAGCTGTGAATAAAACCAATGTGTCAATCAGAGCAGAATATGTTATTTCATTAAATACCCTTTTCACAAAGAACTGTTTTCTCCTGGAATCTTTTAATACTCAAAAACAACATTATCAAGAGCTTTCTGAATTGTTCTATATTTACGTGCTACCTGGATTAAAATTATTCTGGTTGTACAGACCTTATGGAACTCTCAAAGCCAAGTGTAAAAAGGTGGTACCTTCAGCCGCCACCCTTTGCATGCTTGCTTCCCTTTCTCATCAGAAGGGGCCAACAAGGTAGCAATTTTTTCTTGACTGTCAGATCTCTGAAATTAGAAGCACTTGTACCAAATCCTAACTCATTTGATGGTTGTAGATGACAGAAGAGTTTGTTCCACTAATGTACTTTTTTTTTAATTGCCACTTTCTCCTATGGAAGAATTGGAATGCCCCTCTAGTACTTATGAGATGGAAATTACAAGCAAACAACACATCAATTCAGATTTATGTAGCTTCAGCAAATAATATATAGTAAGGTGTAGAAGCAATGAAACAATATAAGACATTTGACCTTGTGTCTTTCTCCATTACATGTTTTGTTTTGTCCAATGCCCTAGCAGTTAAGTTTATTGTCTCAAAGTTAAGGTATAGCTGCAAGAGATCCTGTCATCTTCTGGCTGGATGATTGAGCATGCAAAGGTAGAACTGAGGTGGCAAAGGCTACCTAAGAAATTGCAGTGGAAGGCAGAGAGACTTTATTTTTTCTCCCTCTTCTTTGTTTTCTTGTCCAAGAGTTTGTTTTCAGCCCTAGTACATGTCTTAAAACCTGGAATCCTTAGCACCCAGGTCAAAGGATCACTGTCCTGCCCCCTCACCTTATATTTCTTGACATATTTCCCATCTCTGTTCCCAGCATCCACAAGGGACTGGGCGTTTGGGAGCCATCAGGGGGACAGGAAAAAACTTATATCCTCACCAGCAAATTATTCACCTTGGCCAATAGGTTTGGTTAATGCGCTTGTGACCAATCACAGCTAACCTGTGGGGCTCTCATTGTTCTTTTCCAGACAACCATGTTTCTCACCTTCATCACCAAATTATATATTTTTCTGTCTGTATTTATTTACTTTATTCTGGCAGTGAAAACTATGCTTGTGGATCAGAGGCCAAAAGTTTATTTATTTACAGAACATCTTAGCACAGATTTTTCTATGCCCCATTGCTCCTTCGGGGCAATGTGATGAGGACAGAGATCACCCCACACATGGAGACAGTGTCTGTAGTACAGAAAAAGGACTCCAAAATGTTAATTCACCAAACTTTCGAAGGGAAGCTTTCTTTTTTTCATCTTGAGAGAGGGTGATAAGTCTTTGCTCTCTCACATAAGCAAATACCAGCTGGAAAGTGAAGGGCCAGGTCCCTAAGTTGCTACAACTCTTTGGAATGTAAATAAGTGAGTCTGGGGTTTATTACTTTTTATGTAAATGAATGTCTTTGGGAAGGATTAATTTATATATCTCTGCAGGGCCTTTCACTATCTTTAACTTCCAAGGTTTGTTTACCATTTACTCATACTTTTTTTTAACCTAGTTTGCCCATACTTTTTCCCAGAAAATAATGACCACACAATAACACAATACTCACATTCTTTCCTAACACAGCTTGATTTCTATGCTGATAGTTGTATGAATATTACAAACAATGCCTTTTTTTTAGCACATAATAATTATACTATGTATGATGTGGCAACATAAGGGAGAAAGCAATGAACAAGAGAGGAAAAGAAGTTACATATCTTCCACCATCCTGAATCAAAACCACCCTTTCAAGGGTTTCTTCCTTCCTTCTTCCCTTCCTCCCTTTTTCCTTTGATGCCTCTATATTTTGCTCCTTCCATTCTTCCTTTACTTCTCCCACCCTTTCCTACTTTTCTTTCACAACTTATTCATTTACTTCTATAGGCTGGCACCTTACTAGCTGCTTGAGGTTCAATTTTAAGTCAAACCAGAATCCATTCTCCCTCTGATGAATCTTATAATCACAGATATACTTACGTGATACAAAAAGAATCACAGTTATGAATGACAACTACTAGTGAAGGAGAGGTGTAAATAACAATAACAGAATGAAGACACTGCAGTGTATTGTTTAAGAATCCTACCACTTTAATTTATATTGTATAAACGTAGGTAAGTCACCACTGAAAATTTCAGTTTCTACTGGAAAAGAATACAAACCAGAGCTCTTTGCTTAGAATTTAGCATATGGTAAGTTCCTAACAAATGCTAGCACCTGTGATTATAAATAATTTCAGACATTGCAAAGCCTGAGATTATTCATATAATTTATAATGCTCACTACATTCTCTGGTATATAATCAGAGTTTAATAAATTTAAGCTACATATATTTTAAATTACTAATTAATTAATCTTGGAAGATTCAACTTGGAAGTCTTTTTGAGGATGTAGATAGAGTTCAGCCCTACCTGGTTTTGCTCAGTGGCTAGAGCGTCAGCCTATGGACTGAAGGGTCCAGGTTTCCATTCCCGTCACGGGCATGTTCCTTGGTTGCAGGCTTTTCCCAGGTTCAGGTCCTGGTTAAGGCACATAAAGGAGGCAACCAATCGATGTTTTTCTCACATCAATGTTTCTCTCTGCTTTTCCCTCTCTCTTCCGCTCTAAAAGCCAATGGAAAAAATATCTTAAGGTGAGGATTAAAAAAAAAAAGTTCAGAGCAATGTGGAAAAGTGCTATTCAGAAAGAATAGCATGCACAGAGGCCACATGCCTAGAGACTACTAGTACACACAACATTAGAGGGACTAGAGGAAACACAGTGTATCAGGAGAACTGAGAATGGAGGGAACATGGGACAACTGAAAATGGAGACCTAAGTAGAGGACAGACCACAAAAGAACTAGTAGACACTTTTAAGAATGTGTGCTTTTCTATATGTTCACTATGATTCTGTAATACATTTTAGATGTTTTTGGTATGTAATTCACATATCACAAAACTTCCTCTTTTGAATACACAATTCAGTCATTTTTACACTGACAGTTGTTTGCAAACTCAAATACCTTAAAAGGATGGGAAAGGACTAAACCTGTGTGAAAAGCCTAAACAGAAGACAATTGGAGGTCTGGCAGCTAGTTGGAATATCACCTAAAATAATTTATAATCAGGGTCTAGAGCTGTCAACATACACATGTCAATTCAAGCAAGGATCAAGTGTGAGGGAAATCCACTGCATTTGTTCTGGAAAAAGCAAAAGTATCCCAGGGAATTGTTCATCCAGTTGAAAAACAATGCCTGCTGATCAAAGTTTCCATGAAAGAGGAGGTGTCATTAATTTGCGGTCTAAGTAGCCTATAGACTTTTTCACATCACTCCTATCGAAGAAACACCCATGAAACTTACTGATGCAGATATAATAGCAAATCCATGTTAAATGTAATTCAGAATTTAAAAGGGTGAAATTGAAAGGAGGCTCCTTATTATATTTTATGCTTAATATCAAGATTTGCCAATAAAAACAAGCTACTGTGTTACCTAAAACTTTTAGTACTTAAAGGTCCTATCATTATTTATTTTCATTTGAGTAAGTATGACCATTTAAACAAACAAACAAACAAACAAAACAAAAATCAGGAGTGAAGCATTATACTCTTTCATTAATTAAGAACAGAAAGACTATACTTTACTGAATTACACTTTAATTAAAATTTTAAAAAGCACTGAACTCTTCTAAAATTATCTCTAGATATAAAAGCCCAGAAACCTAATGGTGGAACAACCAGAATGACCGGTTGCTATGACAAGAACTACAGTGGCCATCCAGCCCGATCAGGGTTTTGATTGGCCCCTCTCAACCACCCACAGCCCCTCCCCCCTGGCTGCTTTCCCCCTGATGGCCCCGCATCTCTGTCAGTGGCGAGGTTGGCTGGCCAATCTCCCACAGCCACCCCCCTCGGCAGCTCTAATCAGCCCCCATCAGGCCAGACGGGCCAGACCCCACCTGTGCACAAATTCATGCACCAGGCCTCTAGTATAAAATAATGTCAGTGTGCATAGGAAAGTGTTTAACATTTAAAGTATTTCTTTACGAGCTAAATGATCATCAGCTATAATGATGCATTTTCCTAAATTAAAGTGATATATCCAATGTTTTCGAATAACTCCAAAGGGACAACATTAGAAATAATCAAGTGGGATATCTAAGTCTTAAATGCCATGATTCTGGTTACCAAAGGAAACACCTCACCTTCAGGGTTGTATACTTTATGCATGTACTTTATATATCAATACAGTGGTACCTCGAGATACGAGTTAAATTCGTTCCATAACCTTGAGGCATGGGAAACTATGAGACGCTCGAGTCGTGGTAAACTGGTTGTGTGCAGCCGGCCAATCCTCGCGATTAGTCATATCTCAACTGTTGCTCGTATTTCAAAGCAAAAATCGCTCGCTCTACAACTCATATCTCAAAAATCTCGTATGTTAGGGCACTCTTATCTCGAGGTATCACTGTACTTTGAAAAAATAACTACAGACCTAACATGGTCAACTGGAGGTATCAGAAAAGCCTGCAAATCTTGGAAAAGTTAAGGCCCTTGGGGAAGTGAAAATAGTTGTGGTAAGAATAAACAACTCCTTAAAAGATGGAAAGTCGATCCTCGAAGAAAAAAGTCAATCCTGGAGAGCAACAGTTCCAGAAAAACATGCCTCCCGAAGTTGTGGGTGCAGAAAGCAATGTTAGGTATTGATAAGGAAAAGCCTCTTACTAGTTCCCAGGTGTGTCTTGCGCAGTTTCAGGGATTGAGCATAGAAATCATCTGAGTAGTGATTTATGTCTGTTTGTTTAGATCCTCACCTGAGATTTGTTTTCATTGATTCTGGAAAGAGGGAAAGGAAGACGAAGAGAGAGAGAAGCATCCATCCATTGCCTACAGACTGGAAATTGACCCCGTGATCCTTTTGGTATATGGAATGAGGCTCTAACCCACTGAGTCACACCAGCCAGGGCCCGAGAAGTACTTTCTGAATAGCTCACATTCTTGTTGCGAATTACAAATTTCAAAAGCTTTGAAAAATAGAGATTGGAGAAAACTCGTCTACTAGTTTCCTGGTCACTTTGAGTGTTGAGGTTAAGTCTTCTATTATTTCAAAGTGGAACCAGAACAAACAAAACATAATTTTTTTTAAAAATTGGCCACTTTTATGCTGAAAAAAAAGTATTAAAAATATCAACTTGTGGTTTACAACCCCTAATAAAAAATTTGGGGGAGATATATGATATTACCTTTCATAAAAGTTAAGTAGGAGACTCATTCTCTAAATCAGACTATAATTTTTAGTCAGGCAGTTTAATTGTATCTGGATGTACAACAAGGGCTTAATTTTATTATGTTTATTGAAATAGTTATTAAAACAACAGGTTTCATTGATTTTCATAATGAAATCTGTTGGGCAAAATGAACCATGAAAATGAAGAACAGTGGTTTTACCATTTTTTTTAAAATGTGAATTTAATCTGAGACTCTGAGCTCTATGGTTTTCTAATTTGAGAGCATTTTCTACTGATATATCTCTGTAATCAAGTTGTTGCTTACAAACAGAACGCATTTTATTTTTTTAATTTAGTGTAAATAGTAGCTATTTATTGTTCTGACAAAAAATTACAAAGTGAAATACTACTCTAACTCAACATATTACACAAGGCTGCACTCAGGCAAGACAGAATATATGGGAAAACATTTACTTCTGTCTTTGGTAGTGGAAATCTACACAGATCCACAGCCTTTAAAGTTTCCTCCCTTGAAATGCAATAGGAAGACCAACACCATTTGTAAAGAAGGGAGTCCAGTGGCTGAAATAACAATGAAAGAAACAATGCAAGCTACAATATCCCACCCAGGAGTGTTTCAGTTTGATGGACTCTGCTCTCTCCATAACAGACAGTAACAGACAAAACATTCCCAGACACAGAGTTACAGATAACACTGGAGGAAAAATGCACTCCAGGGACGCACCCGGAGGATACAACTTCACTGTACAGAATATTCTATAAAATTCATTTTTGTAATCATTGAAACACCTACAAAAACACTAAACTGGTTTCAGCAAGAAATAATTCACCTGACTGACTATAGAACTTGTCTAAAACACAACATTCGGAGGCGAAGGTCTTGAATCTGTCCTATTTGAGAAGGGCGGGGCACAAAGGTCTCCGCAGGGAGAAGTGGCCACCCAACATGAAGTTCTGGAATTTAGTTGAAATTACTTTATTAAAATAAGCTTTCTGTTCGGTGTTAGCTTTTCATGAATGGAGCAATGTTCTATTTGCCACAGTGCAAGTGACCATACAAAATCACATTATCTGTGTGGTCATTCACACTGTGACAAATATGCCTTGTTCCACTCATGAAATGATCTGGGCATAGCTCGCTAGTGTACACATTGTTATAAATGGCACTTCCTAGTATAGCTATATAATTATGAGGAGGATGTGGTGATTACAGTGATAACATACAATTGTGAGAGATGTAATGGAAAATATAATTAGTTTAAAATATACATATGGCTGATTTTAAAACATTTGGATATGAAAATAAGCAGACTAACACATGATAATTAAAAATACTACCAAAAAAAAACCCACAAACAAAAAAACCAACCCAACAATTTTTAGAATTTGTGTTAAAATATTTGTCATTATAAATATATATGCTTCATATGCCTACTCAGCTGATAAATTCATCACCTACTACTTTGTCCCTATGGTATATGTTTATGGCTTCTATCGAGACAGATTAATAACTTGCAAAGATCATAATTGCATGCTTTTTTTGCATCATTTTTTGTGTCAACTCTCTATTCTCTGTACCATAGCCAAAGCAAAAAACACTGATAGGAAAATAATGTTAGTTAAGACAAACTTGAATGAGCGGGCCAGCAAGAAGAAGCCATCAGGGTCTCTCAATATTGAATTGGAAGTATGAATATGATTTTTTCCTGGATCTTACAATCTAATTAGATAAATATTTTAGTGCAGGGTACTTTTCGTCTTTTCAAGTATTCTATATTGTATCCAGAATCTGAGTCATAATGCCTTAGGCTTCAGTAACATAAAAAAAATAGCATGGCTGAAAAATAATGTTTGTGAGAAATATGACTGAGGAAAAAGAAGGGATTGAGCTTTGGAGGTGATGCCAAGCATTTGGAGTTAGCCTCGAGTCAGGAAGTTATTGAACATGCTTTACATTGGAGTATGACATGGTGAAGATCATTTCCTCGGTATTGTGGAATATGAGTGCCAGGGAGATGACTAAGAGCAGAAACTAACCTTGGTAGACCAGCACGCTTGGAAAGGAAGTATCAGAAATAAGAACTGTTTAGGAAATAATAGTGGGGAAAGGTATGTAATGAGACTCGAACTTGTCTAATAATTATTCACCTTACTAATTAGAGAAGTTTTGATACAGACTTTGGAAAACTGGAGGGTGAAACAAGACTATAAAAAGATAAGATGCCTGGATGGGACCATTACTCAGAAAAGAAATATATTTTGAAAACAGACCAAGAACAGGATATACTTTGATTTGGTTGCTGTGCCCAGACCAGGATCCCCTTCGGGGGTTTTTCTCAGGAACACTGACCATTCTCTGGGCCCAGGAATGAGCTGAGCTGTTTGTAACATCATAGATTAGCCACCTTGTTATCGGACTTTGAGCTCCTGAAGACCAGACTCTACCACCCTCTTTCCATTTTACACTTGCAGCTTCCAGCTACAGATAGCGTATCTTCTCCCTCATACTATCTAATAATTATTATTATTGACCATAATTCCAACACTCAAGATGGCTGCCAACAAGTGGTCAAAGATGATTGCCTCCATGTTGATACAAGATGGCCACCACAAGATAGCCAGCAGGGGAGGGCATTTAGGAGGGACCAGGCCTGCAAGGGAGGGCAGTTGGGGGCAATCAAGCCTAAAGGGGAGAGCAGTTAGGAGTGACCAGGCCAGCAGAGGAGGGAAGGTGGGGGTGACCAGGCCTGTAGGGAAGGGCAGTTGTGGGGGACCCAGGCCTGCAGGGGAGGGCAGTGAGGGGTGACCAGGCCTGCAGGGGAGGGCAGTTAGGGGCAAACATGCTGACAGGGAAGAAAAAAGGATGTGGTAATTTATACAAGGACAAAGCACATTTTTGTGGATGACCTGCAGCTCTCCCATACTTCCAGCATTATTGGAATAAACACTCATATATGATTCCACCCTGTCTCTGTTTAATAGGATCCAGTAGCAACAGGCAGCCCTTGGTTACAGAAACAGGATGTGGTAATTTATACAAGGACAGAGTAGTGGATAAAATAAGGAAAGAAGGATCTCCAGAAATTAACAATTCCTCTCCTTGGTGATTTGGTGGCTTGTGTAACCATCATCTTATCAAGAATGTTTCAAGAGGAGGGGAATATTTCCTCACGCATATATTTTTAAGAACCATTTTACCATGAGTTGTTCACAAGGCCATTTCATGTTCATAATCGACATATTAGTAGAGATAAATGAGAAGTGCCACCATGTATCACCTGGTACAACATCTCATCCTGTTATCATTCTAATGACATGAACGAGCAGCTTAATGTGCCAGAAAATCCCAGCCCATAGAGAAAACCATCACCAGCTTTGCGATTCAAATAGGATTTTGAGAGTGGTTTTACCTATGGCTTTCAAATTAAAAATCTAATGTGCTTTCATCTTCAATTAAGCACCACTGCCAAGTATAATTGACCACAGTAATGTAACTAGTAATTTGAGGACATTCAAACATGCACATGCTGTACACATTTTTAAATTGGTTTAGGTTATTTCATGGAACTTTAGGCCTGGAAATCACTTCATAAAAAAATCTAGTCAATCCTTTTTTTTTTTTTTTGAACACGAGGAGAAAAAATTAGAAAATACAGATCTATGTTCAGAAAGTATAAATTACAGCCCAGGGGAGAACATTAACCTTCTCCTTATATGTACAAGGGTCAGACCTAAGCATTGTCCATTGGACTTTATTCCTAGAATTCACATTAGTTAAGTAGTATAGCCATCTACTCCCTCCACCCCCTTCCCACTCACGCCCCACCAATCGAACTACCTTCTCATTGCCCTTCTCTGGCTAGGAACCATTCCTGGCTGATCCAGGACATGTCACTATTGCATTCCTAACAGCTTCAGGCACAAAGCAACAGAATAAAACATTTCTGTTTACAATTGGAAAAGCCAGGAAAGAGAGGGAGAGAGTGTGAAAGAAAAAGAGAGAAAAAATGAGAATGAATGAATCTTTGTCATTAATATAATTGAATGGAAGGAAAAACTAAAAAAAAAAAAAATGAGGTATGCCCTTTTTAAAATATATATATATATATATATATATATTGATTTCAGAGAGGAAGGGAGAGGAAGAGATAGAAATATCAATGATGAGAAAGCAGCATTGATCAGCTGCCTCTGGCATATCCCCCGGGGGCAGGGGTCAAGTCCACAGCCTGGGGATGTACCCTTGACTGGAATCAAACCTGGGACCTTTCAATCCACAGACTGACCTCTATACACTGAGCCAAACCAACTAGGAAGAGAGATTCTCTTTAGGCAGGAAGAAAATGGAGGGTAAAAATGTGTCTAAGTGTAGGCCTGCAGACTGAAGGGTGCCATGTTGGATTCAGGTCAAGGGTAAGTACTTTGGTTGCAGGCTCCTCTCCCCCCCCCCCCCATCCCTGGTCTGGGCTCTTGCAGGAGGCAACCAATGGATGTGTTTATTTTACATGGATGCTTCTGTCTTTCCCTCTCTTCCACTCTCCCTAAATATTAACGGAAAAATATCCTCTGGTGAGGATTAACCAAAACCAACCTAAAACAAAAGCATGTGTTTACATTTTACTACACCCAATTATTATCAATTTTAAAATTTTTTTTCAAAGAACTAACTACTGTTTGATCTCATTTTTGTATTATTTTTTCTTCTACTTTTTTTCTTCCTGATCTCATCTTCATTATTCCTTCTTTTTTATATTGATGGGCTTCTTTTGTTTCTTATTCTAACATTTTGGGGTAGGGGATTTGAATTAATTTTTTCGTTTATTTTTTTAACTCTTATTGGCATTTAAGACTATCTGCTTTTTTTATCTTTACACTGTTTTAGTTCATCCCACAAGTTGTCATTAGTATGTTGTTTTTTTTGGGGGGGGTATCATTTAGTTAAATATATTTAGTTAATTAGTATTTTATTTATTAATTTCCCAATTTATGAAGATATAATTATTTTTCTATTATTTATGTCTCAACTTAAAAATAGAAGACATAAACTGACATTTTAGAATTTGTTATTTTTTTTCTGGTTGTTTTAGTAGTTTATGAGAAATCTTTATTATTGTAGATTTTTCTATTTTCCATGCTCTACTATACATTATTGAGATACAAATTTTGAAATTAAACTCTTAAGTTCTTAGATACTTGTTTATCATCTTGGAAATTGATCTTGTTATCAATATGAAACATTTCATTTAATCTCCAGCAATGCATTTTTGTTTTACGATTAGATTTTTAATATTAATATAGCTTTAGGTTAATGTTTGCATGGAATGTGCCTTTTCATTATTTTACTTGCAGATGTTCTTTACCCTATGTTTTGATGTTTCTCTTATACTTAGTTTAGTGTTTTTATGCCATGCAAGCAATCTCTTTTAATTGGGGCATATAGTCATTACTAATTCATGTGATGATTGATATCTGTAGATTTAAATCTTATTTTCATAAACATTTTCCATTTGCTTCTCTTGTGACATATCTTTCTCCCCTTTGGTTTTTTTTATTGTTTCTTGTTTTTATGCTCTTATTCCCTTTATTTGTCTGGATCTTATTAATAATATTTTGCTATTTTATCATAATAGTTTCATTAGAAATTACATCATATTACAGGATCTTAAACTCTTCAGAGTCTTATAAAGGTTGATACCTTTTGGTCTCTTCCCAGGCAGTGTGCTGACCTTTCATTTCCTTCTAGAATATTCTATTACTTCTATGTGTAGTAATTAAGTTGATATTTTAAATCCCCCATGGCATTGCTATTGTTTTATAGAGTTGATATTTATTTAAATGTAGCATGTTTACCTTCCATTTTGTTCTGCCTAAAGAACAAATTCCAGTATTTCCTCTCTCTTTTGGCTTTCAGATATAATTATTTACCTTAATTATAAAAGGATATTATTACTGGCAATAATGTTTTTCAGTACATGAGTCATTCTCCTCTTGCTCAACTTTTTACACTTTTGAAATAATTTTTATTGTTTCTTTCTGTTTTGTTTTTTTTTAAATATCTCTTCTTACCTTGGCTTAGTCTTCTATAGATTTGTTACATTTTTTTGTTTGTTTTTATATCTTCCAGTAGAATCACCTCCAATATTTGAACCTTTCTTTTTTCTCAGTCATATTTCTCAGTCATATTTTGTTGCAACCATTCTACTGCTGATATTGCTCAGACTTTATTTTTATTATTTATTTTTAAATATGTTTTTAAGGCATGTGTGGTTATACTGAGCACACCTAAATTATTGAGGATAATCTCCCTATTTAAAGGGAAGCTGATTTATAATTTTAATTACATCTGCAAAATCCCTCGACCGCAGTACTTCAATTAGTGTCTGATTGAATAACCCGGGAATAGAAATCTTTAGAATTCTGCCTCCTACTATCAGTCACACTAATTTGAACCACAAACAAACATTTCATTCTTTGATATGACCTTAATCTTTCTTAATAAAAAACATCAGGTGTTTTGGTTTAAATCGAACAAAGAAGCTTAAAAATCCTTAAGTATAAACTTACATATTTAAAGAGTAAATTTAAACTTCAAAGTGGTTGTCACTTGTGAGGACTTAAAATTAGGAAAAATGTTAATGAGAAAATAACTTTAAGACAGGAGCAAATAAATACCAAAAAAGCAAAGGATTTTTGCAGAATAAAAAAAAAACAAGAAAGAATTGGGGGTATCATGGAAAGTCCCCTTTCAAACGTCTGCTCTAAAAGATCAGAATCGGAGAGAAATGGAGAGCAAGAGATGAGAGAGAGGAAAATAACTATAAATGACACAAGAATACATTATTCAGATAAACTGGTATTGCCCACTGTACTTAAGTGAGTGTTTGAAACGGAGCGTCCTTGCAGAGTATAAAGTCAGCACAGTGAATTTCAGACCATTTCTTAGCCATCAAACATGCTGCCACTCATATAAATGGTCCCCTCTGCCCTCAATCCAGGCACATCAAATTCCGATTGGTGTCAGTAGGAGCCGTGTGCGGGTTTTGTGGGTGCCGAAGTTGGAAACTTTAGAGTGCATTCAGAATATCTTTGAAGTCCAGTTTTTTGAGGAGAAATACGTGGTTTTAAAAAGGAGTTCTTCGGGGCTTATTCTTACCCAGTGGGAACGAGTCTAGATTGCCTATTTGAAATGCAGTGTTAGAATTGCAAAATACAAGATGGGTAGTGAGTAGGTGAGTGCTAATGGATTATTTCAGTTGATTTCAATTCTGGATTTGTAGCCTTCAGGTCCACAGGAGCACAAGGTCCACCTCTCTTTTGGAACATGCATATTCATGAGTTCCTTTCATTGACGTGGTGGTGTTTATTTTATTCATGATATCACTATAAATTAAGTGCCTTACTTTCATGAGCATAGTCTACAAAATGCATAAACATCACAAGTGAGTTCACCTTTGTATCATCAAATTAAATATGACTAAGTAAGCTTTTATATGAGCTCTTCATTTTTTTTTATTGGTGCTTATTTTGAGAAATACATGCAAATATTTAACAAATAAAACTTCTTGAATTTATTTCTATAGCAAGAGATGGGGGTCTTAACAGAGTAATTACAAGTGATGCTTGTCTCAGGAGATCCCAAGTATGAGAATCTACTCTGCAGCATATAATACTTACCCATTATAATATGAAATTAAATAAAACTCATCATTTTACTCTGAAACATAATTTTGGATGATCTAGATTTCTTATGTAACAAAACTAAAAATAACTAAGTAGTCAATTACTAAATGAAATATAACAAGGGAATAAGATGAAAAAAAAATCACTTAATCTCATTCCACCAAAATATTAGTTGGGTTTACAGATATTTTAAGAAATATATTTTATTGATTTTTTACAGAGAGGAAGGGAGAGAGCTAGAGAGTCAGAAACATCGATGAGAGAGAGACATCCATCAGCCTCCTCCTGCACAACCCCCAATGGGGATGTGCCCGCAACCAAGGTATGTGCCCTGACTGGAATCGAACCCAGGACCTTCCAGTCCGTAGGCCGATGCTCTATCCACTGAGCCAAACCGATTTTGGCAAGTTTACAGATTTTTTAATGAAATGCATATCCTGCATAGAAATAATCACACTTCTCATCATAAACACATATTCGGTTATCAGAAGCCTTCACACTTCCCCTTTGAAGATCTAAATGCTATAACCTAGTTAAATACCTTAAATTTTATCTTTCTCACCTAACTCTGGTTTTCATTTTGGAGTATGATTAAGTTTTTCTTAGATTTCCTGAATATGTGAAATTTGTCTGAGAAATCTTTGTCATTTTACTACTTTAGTCTTATTACCCTCATGCAGACTCAATGTTCTTGACAGACCATCTAACAGGAACCTGGCAATCTGCCCCAACTATAACTGAAGGCAGCAGGATGGCCTGGCCAGTGTTGCTCAGTGGTTGAGCATCAAGCTATGAACCAGAAGGTTTATGGTTCAATTCCTGGTCAGAGCACATGCCCAGGTCCTGTTACCTGCACTGCCAGGTATTAAAATTATATTTGGCAGCTTTCCAGCTCTATTTTATCATCATTCCCTCTGGACCTCCTCCCCCTACCTACTACCCACTGGTGCTCTCCTGAATATTTCAAGTGGAGAATCAATTCATATATGTAGTTAAATTGAAGCCTTATGAAGACCACATTTTTGTACTTATGTGTTGTCAGTATATATAAATAGATAGAAGCAAGTTCTTACAAAACCCTTCATAATGTCAATATTTTCCAAGTTGTTACAAATGAACAAATAGCATGTGTTTTTTTTTCCAATGTCCAGGCACGCAAAGCACACAGCTAGAAAGACTTGTCTGCTCCCCAGGCCAGAAGACTCTTTCTTTTTAATACCATTTTTCTTAAAAGCACTTCCTTGTTTCATCTCCCCCTCTAGGATGCTCATCAAATGGTTTTCAAAGACTTTAAGTCTAAAAAGATTCATGTAAAATCATTGGCTTAAAGCAACTTCTCCTCTCTGATCTTTGAGTGTTCTTAGGAAACGCGGTTTCTGGCTACATGCTTGCACTTTGAAGGTGTATGAATGTCGGAGGAAGGTCTATAATGTAAAAATATATGCACAATAATAAAAATGTGCCTCTCAAATCATCTAGTTACAGATAAGAAAGAGAGTTTACTCAATGTGGGCATGACTGAAAGAATAGCCTTTCATATAATTGAATCTTATGATACAGGAATTGACCGAAAAATAATGACTTAAGAAATGGGTTATATTGATTACGGGGCACTAAACATAAGGATACACATTAAGGTTGATTTAAAAATTGGGGAAAAATTAGTAATGAGACTGTGTGTGTGTGGTGGGGGGAGGGGTTCATTCTCCTCTATCCCTCTTTATTCCACCCCTACAAAATATTCATAGAGACTATCTTAGGAAATATGCTTCTGACCAGCATGCTCATCATAGAGTTAAAGGAGTCTTAGTGTGACTGGAACCAGCACTTCCAAACCAGGTCAAGGTTGGAGGTTCTCAACTTCAATACTACTGACATGTTCAGCCAGACCAGTCTTTGTTGCAGGGGCTGTAATCTACATTGCGGAATGTTAAGCAGCATCCAACACAATACAACCAACAAAATGCTTCTCTGCTATGCCCCCTGGTGTCACATCAAAATATCTGCAGACATTTCCAGATACCCACTGCTGGGATGGAAGACACACACCCCCAGCTGAAAACCACTGGGATAGGACAAAACACTTTTTCTTATGTCCTTCTGATTCTGTAATGATTCGGAAAATATTTACATTCTGCAAAACCAAATGTATACATAACACCTTTTCTAGCAAATAAGGTGTTAATATTGTCCAGTTAAAATGTCAGCTTTCAGTTAAACATTATTAGCAAATATGAGGCAACATAACTCAATGGTTCGAGTACCTGCTTTCTAGATTCAGATTTCCACTATGGAGTTGACCCTGGGGAAATCAATCAAAGTTAGTGTACATTCCATAGTTTTCTCACTGGGTAAGTGGGGACAATAAATAGTTACTTTATAATGCTGATGGAGCCAAAACTCAGTTAATACCTGTAAAGTACTTTTAATACTCTTGGGAATACAGGATGTGAGTTTATTGTTTGGAAATGAAGAAATGCACCTTGGGAAGGGGGTTAAGGTAGCCTTACCACTAATTGTTCAATTTCAGAAAAACCACATAATGTCCTCAGCCTCAGTTTCTTCATGTGTAAAACACAGCCTTTAATGATATTCTAAAAGTCATAATATTCCAAATTCTGAGTATTTAATTCATGAAGTTACATCTTACTAACAATATTCAAAACAAAAAAAGGATATTTGTATTGTTATATATACCATAGTAGAAATGTGTATGCGTGTGTGTGTGTGTGTATGTGTGTGTGTGTGTGTGTGTACTGCTTTCTAATCGAACATTTCACTGCCACATGCATAATGTCTGGCCACAGAGAACATGCCTCAGCTATATTTACCACTATGAGCTTTTTTCCCGTTTGCTGTATCTTGCCTTTAGCAACCATCACTCGGATAGGTCTGCTACTCATAATACTGTCAGGAATGAATACCAAACTTAAATATAATGCTAGTACTTGAATTCTCTCCAAGTTTCTGGTCTTAGTAGTATATCAGCCAAGTCATAAGCCAACAAGGGGAATAGAGAAATAGTAAATTTAGAAAAATGAGATTGTAAATGGGCACAGAGTGTTGCATGGGAATTTCCAAGGTGACAACAGAAACTCTGAATCTTTATCACTAAAAGGGGAGAAAATAATGATTTCCATTGCATTTCTAGATACAATGGAACATCTCTGGGGACAGACAAGTCATCACTTGGGGAGAGAATTTCTTAAATTCTAGGAGGTATGGGAAAATTGAGAAATAGGCATTAATATTCTTCTTCTCCAAGGGAATACTTTGGTATTCATATGGCAATACTCTAAGCTATTTTTTTTCTAAGGTTCTACTCAGTTTATGGAGGTGGAAGTTTATACGCTAAAGCCTCTGTCATTTGTCCAGTTCACATACACAGGATCAAAATTTATTTAAACTTGAAGTTAAACATAGGGTGTCTCCTCAAAAATGTATACATATACTTTGGTTAATCATAAAGGCAATGTTTATTAAAATATATATTTATTTTCAAAATTGAGCTGTTAAAGCATGTATACATTTTTGGTATACCATGTATTGTCAGTATTAGTTTTATCTGATAAAAATTTTGTCATTAAAAGATATTAACAAAAACGAAAAGAAATTGTCTTAGTCCATTTTATTTAATTAGTGGATCTACAATCTGACCACTCAATTACATTGAATAGTAACTATTTTTATAAGATTTTTATTTATTTTTAGAGTGAGCAAGGGAGAGAGAGTTTAATTGTTCTTTGAAAGTGTCACACCGTGCTTGTCACAGGGATTCACGCCTTTCATAATTTTCAAAATCATCTGAGAAACAGCGATTCTAGACCATTTTAATCTATACACAGCACCGTGCAACAAAATGTAAATCACAGGCCCTGCCTCTTATGATAAATCTCTAAAGAAGTTCCTTTATCACGGTAATTGACATTCTCACAGAGCACAGAAGAATTTATAAGAGAACTTGGCCCAATAAAACTAAATTAGATTAATGGAAAAGAAAGGGAATCCCAATTCTATATAGTCATATTTTGTGGACCAATTTCTATTAAACTTCCTTTTGATGGGAGTTTTTTTTTTTTAATGTCATGAAGGAAACCAAAATGATTGAATCTCTATATTTAGATACATTCAGCAATTTTTTTATCCTTGTGAAATAAAATGCAGTGTAAAATTGTACTATCGTTAATCACGTTAATGTGATCTATAATTTAATGATAAGCAACAAGACCATTTTTATTTGTCTTAAAAATGAGTTTCTCCTTCTTAGCTACCTGATATTTTTTTGTCAATAGGATAATTTTAAATACAGGATGCAAAAGAATATGATTTAATATAGATGTATTTTCTAATATTCAGGCCATTTTTGATGCATAAGGCACTATCAACATTCCTTGATTTTACAAAGGAAGAATGAGGTTATGTTATGCAGTTTTCCTAGTGACCACAGATAGTATAGCAGAACAAGCAATGGGTTGGTGAGTAAGTGAAATCATTTTTCCTATGAACCTTTGTACTTATTTGTGAACAAATAATTGTTAGCCTTTGTGTCTAGTACATTTCAAAATAGGAGAAAACGGAACAAGACAATTTCTAAGCAGTTTTCCTAGTTTAACATATATATTTCTCACTATTATTTCTTTTTAAGAGCTTTTTCTAATTTTTCTTTTAAAGGTTTGGAATACTTTTGTGGGTACATGTCATCTAAACCAACTGAACAACAAATAATATTAGAAACAGATACAAGTGTTAAGTCCTTCACTCAAAAATGCCTAGGTCGCCAAAACCGGTTTGGCTCAGTGGATAGAGCGTCTGCCTGCAGACTAAAAGGTCCCGGGTTTGATTCCTGTCAAGGCATGTACCTTGGTTGTGGGCACAACCCCAGTAGGGGGCATGCAGGAGGCGGCTGATCAATGTCTCTCTCTCATCGATGTTTCTAACTCTCTATCCCTCTCCCTTCCTCTCTTTGAAAAATCAATAAAATATTAATTTTTTTTAAATGCCTAGGTCAACATTTATAGATAATTCTAGTTTTGTGAGCTTGACCACCAGGAACTGGACCAGATTCTCAGAATAAATATCTAAGGAAAATCTTGTTTCTGGCTGGGGAGAGGGGAAGGAAACCATTCTGAACTAAGCTGGAGCCTTCTGTTCTTCACAGGGCCTGCCCTGAGCAGATGCTACTGACCCAGAGCGTGTCCTGCTGGGGTTTACCAGACCCTAACTCATCTGAGGGAAGAGAAATGAGCAAATTCAGTCAGCCCTAGCAGAAGAAGGGGGAGAGACCCAATGTCTGCCACTCAGGCCATCCGGGGAAGTCCTTGTCTGCCAGCTTTAGAGGCCTAATGCAAGGATTACTTGTATCTATGTAACTAATACTTACTGTACATAATTTCCTATAATGCATTCATTTAATTCAGCATGACAAAGAGTTAGATATTTTAAAAGCATATTTAGCCCAGCTGGCATGGTTCAGTGGTTGAGCATCCACCTAAGAACCAGGAGGTCACAGTTGGATTCTTGTCAAAGGCACATGCCTGGGTTGTGGGCTCAATCCCCAGTAGGTGGCGTGAAAGAGGCAGCAGATCCAAGATTCTATCGCATCATTGATGTTTCTCTCTCTCTCTCTCCTCCCCTCTCTTTCCTCTCTGAAATTAGTAAAACTATTTTCAATATAAACCACTAAAAGTATAGTTAAAGGCTCTTTAAATGCCCAGTTACATTGCAGATTATGATATCATAGTTGCAATACAGAGTCCAACTCCATGTTTTGGTTGCTGACAGCTTTCAAACTCACACCTGCTTTCCCTTTTCTGGTTTTAGGCCCCCACAGATGGGGGTGGCCAGTAAGAAAACCCGACTCCAGGCTGAGGTGCCAGCAGGCAAATTCAAACCAGGCAAAATCAAACTCCATCCCAGCCCCACACTCTACTCACAGAAATGCACACACAGCCAGCATCGCCTCCGCTCTTGTGTTGCATGCGAACTGACCCAAGCCCTCTGCTTGGGGAGTTCCCCTGATGTTTACTCCGGGGGTCATAAACTTGACTGTGCTTCTATCAGTGCTATACATCATTCCCTGTGACACCCAGTAATTCCTGAGGTGCTGCCCTCTCTGACTGCATTCATCATTTGTGTGATGCTTAATATTGATTAAGAAATACAGTAAGAAGGCTTTGCCATCTCTCAAGATAAATTATGAATTATTTCAAAGATATTAGCCTACCTCCTTGTCTTATTTGTCTTTCTTTGTTCCTTTGTGCTCCTAGTATTCCTCTTGCCTTCCTTTTATCCTTCCACAAATAGGCAATTATCTTAATTATATGCCATTTGTTATAATAGGTATTTGCATATGCAGCAGAGAGCATGGACAGAAATAAAACAATGCTTACTCTCAGGAAACACAGAATCTGGAGTGGGGTGGTTTAGAATAAATATTTGAACAAAGGACATTTTAATAACTGTTGTATCAAAAGTGTTAGTATTCCTTGTGATTATTTTGTTGAAAGGTGGACATGGTGTACTGGCTAAAATGGATAAAATAATTAGACATCGGTAGAATATATTATTAGTGCTCAAAGTATAATAATATTTGCTTCAAGCAAAAATTTATATATTAAATTTCATTCACTGAAATCATATTTATAATAATATACCATGTATTAAAATTGTCTTCAACAATAATTCAAACTTTGAATTAAGATGTAACATATGCCTTGAGAAAGCCTCATCAGCTTTTGAGGTGTATCACTGGGAAAAATTAATTTCAGTTTTCAAACTTACTACAAATAGCTGTCTTTGTCATTGAAATCCTTTTTCTCTTTAGTTAATTTTATCCTGGCTTTTGTACTGACATCACAATAGGCCATTAATCATCCTTATTTAAAAAATATCTATGCGTTATAAAATAGGACACATCATTTTTTACTGAATAATTAAATAAGATTACTAGTTGACAGTACAAATGGCAGTTAGCTTTTTTATGTTCCAGCAAGATAATAATTCCAAGAGATCCAAAAGAAAATGAGTTGATTTGAATATGTTTGAAAATGTGGATATCAATGAAAACAATCAATTTTATTTGGTATTTTAGTACAATTTTCTCACAAGGTCTCCTAATCAGTATCATGCAAGAGGCATGTTATCTAAAATTAAATAAATGATTTCATCAGAAAAAAAAGTTACAGAAACTGTCACCTATTAACTTCTTAAGGAGACCAACATGAGGTAAAGATCCGCTAAGGCTAATTTGCTAACTATTGTTCAATATGACCATATTTGTCTAGTTAATCCCTGAATATAAATGTTTTACAAAAAATTTCTTGCTAAATGTGTGAAGTATATTTGCAAATTTATCCGGTGACATGGCTATTAACAAGCTCTAAAACATATTTCAGGAAACTAAATGTAACAAGTATGATTTGGGACACAGTTTGCTAAGTGAGAAATCTTTAGAAAGTCTAGGATAATAAATTCTCCACACATTCTGGGGTGGAGAATCCAGGAACCCATTGAAAATTAAAAGTCTGGAAGACTTAAAAACTTAAAAACTGGGTCTGTGAATATATTCGTTAATAAGAAACTTACCCTGCCTGCTGCACTAGATGTACAAATGTCGTTGTCTCTGACTCAGGAGACAACAAACCTGTGGCACACAAACTTACCAGCCTCCACTTCGAGTAAATTCTACGACCCTTCATAGTTTTCACATCTTGATCTCATGGAGTTTACCTTCCAGTTTGGTGAGACAGACACTAATACAGCGTTATAGATATTAGTCCTTCAGATGGTAGAGCACTGGACTAGAAAACAGGAATAATGCATTGAAGGACCGAATGATTGTGGTAGGTGCCACTTTAGAGATGATCCAACTCCGAACAGATTAAAAGTAAATGAGAGTGAGAATTATGTGAAGATTTCAAACAGAGGATTGCTTCTTTAAGCAATACTTTGTGCTGTTCAAATTTGTTTAATCACGTGCATTTTTAGCTTTCTCAAAAACAAACAAACAAAAAACCCTAAACTAAATGGGGAAAAATAAAACTGGCCAAAAAAAGATCATCAAAATAAGACTTAATGGAGGCACAGTTAATACATAAACTTTATAGATGACTTTCAGAGTTGTAAGCAAATAACATAATCACATGGATTTTTAAATATAAAGTAATTTTAGTAAGCTTTTTACATGTTTGGATTTGTATTCCCCGATTTCAGTTTCTATTTAGTTAATAGATTTATATCTTCAACAGTAAGCTGATTAAAGTGTCAATTTTTATTTGCACCCATACAAAACACTCTCTCCTACACCTTAGTCTTGGTAGGTGAAATTTCACATTTTGAAAGAAAACTCAGTGAGAATATTTTTTTATTTGGCTGGTAAAAAAAAAAAAAAAAAAAAAAGAGCAAATAGTTCTACAAAACCCCAGATCCAAGAGTCTAGAAGCAAGGGGAGTACAGGTGTAAATGTCAATACGTTATCTGCATTCTGATAGAAAGTATTGCCAAGAAATTATTATTGTATTCCGCAAGACCATTTTATAGTATTAATGGTATTTTGCAGCACAGGTACTATTTGCCATCCTTTATTTTATTTTATTTTTAATATATTTTATTGATTTTTTACAGAGAGGAAGGGATAGAGATAGAAAGTCAGAAACATCGATGAGAGAGAGACATCAATCAGCCGCCTCCTGCACGTCCCACTGTGGAGATGTGCCCGCAACTAAGGTACATGCCCCCAACCGGAATCGAACCTGGGACCTTTCAGTCAGCAAGCCGACGCTCTATTCACTTAGCCAAACCGGTCTTGGCGCCATCCTTTATTTTAAAGATGTAAATTTAAAGGTGGTTTATATTCTTACATTGTTAAATTCTAAGATTATTTAGTATTTTTTCCTATTCACATTTCTTTTATTCACTAAGTTTACATTCTTTTTCATAAAGCTTGTAAATATATTTACTTAAGTTATTTTCTATTGCAAAACGTTTAGATATTTAAAATGATTCTTCCTTCGGTTCTTAAAACTGGAGGTCAGTTTTCATATGACAGGTGATGATAAGAATATAAGCAGAATTTGCAGCAATAAGCACGTCTTATTTAAGAAGAAATGGTTTCAGGCTTGCATTGGATTTCTTCTTCTAAAGTACATGATTTTGGCTGATTGGACATGGGTGAAGTATGGTAAATCTCATTCACTATGGGCCATTTATATATTCAACCCAGGGGCATCTTAAAGATATAAATATCTGTTTTGCTTTTAAAAGGTGTCTTATTACACTGCTGTAGAATTTAGAAGTTTTTTTAATATTTCAGTAGAACCAGTTACCTCTTTCTCCCAACACACAAACACACACACACACACAAACACAATTAAATAATATCTGTTTTAAAAAATATGTTCTTAGGGATTTAGAGAGAGAGAGAGGAAGGAAGAGAGAGAGAGAAACATCAGTGAGAGAGAAGCATTGAGTGGCCAACTTCTGCATGCTCACCACGGGGGATCGAGCCTGCCACCAGGGCCTATGCCTTGATAATGCTCAACCACCTGAGCCACACCAGCCAGGGACACACTTAAATTCTTTAATCCAAGTAACAAAAATAGGCAGTGCCTCTGGTGTCAACTAGCTGCTTCAGCTGAGTAAAGGCTGGCATTGATATGTTGGCATTCTTTGTCCAAAGTGGTAAAAAGGCTACTCAGGACAATTCGGTGGAAAGTAAATTGGACAGCTGAAAAACTCTTGCCAAGACACTGATCTGTGAGCTGATACACTGTACCCTTGGTGGACTTTCTATGTACTCTCCACACATCCAGTGATGGCTGAAACCTTCTGTATCCTCAAGGTCCATCAATCTCTCTTCTAAATTGGGGGAGGTGGGGCCCATCAACCTCTCTTCTTTGTCTTAAAGGTCCACTCTAATTGTCAAAGCATGTCACTATCAATATCTAATGGAGATAGATATCTGGTTCTAAGTCATATTGGATGGAGTAAGCTCCTAAGAGACATTATGATTCCAGAGCTTTCTATAATCCAGTCCCCTTTAGGGTCATCAACTGATGGAAAGTGGAATAGAATTTTATAGAAATGCAGAGATCAAGCAAAATTCACGAACTATGCTATGAACAGATAACTGCTTTAGTTTGTTGGCCGGGGGAGGGAGGGTCTAAGAAATCTATATATATAAAACCCTAATATGCAAATAGACAAAATGGTGGAACCAAACAACTGAACAACCAGTCCCTAGACAACGCACCACCAGGGTGTGTGTGTAGAGCAAGGTAGGTATCAGCAGCAGACTGCAGAACATGGAACATGGCAGGCATCAGCTGCAGTGCAATGGTGTTTAGCAGGGGCGCCAGCCCAAGATGGAGTGCTGGTCGCTGTCATTGAGGCGAGCTTCTGTGGTTACTGAAAATTCTTTGCTCAAGCACACCACAGTCCTGCCTGGTGCTTGTACCTGCTGCCAGGCTGGCCCAGCTCACAGCTGCTGCTCACACCCACAGCACCTGTCCTGATCACTTGGAGCTGTCAGTGGGTATAAGCAGCAGCTGCTGGCCCCAATCACTACTGAAAGCTTCTCCACCTCTCCTTGCTCCTGAGGGGTGATCAGGGCACTTGCACCCACTGATGGCACTGGCCCCAACTGCTACATGCCATCAACAGATGCAAGTGAGGCCAGCTCTCTCAGCATGTGGGAGTGGTGGGGGCTGGAGGGGGACTGCCCACAGACAGAATTTTCATGCACCAGATCTCTAGTAAAACAATAAAGGAGAAACAATGAAAGATAAACCATTGAAGTGGTCTCTTTTGGAAAGAGAGCAACTAGATGCAAAGTGTGTGTTACATCCTGAAGGTTATTATTTAATTTCTGTGGGATGACATTCCATATGATATAAGATGCAGTGTTTTGCAAATGCTTTATGGTCTTTTTACTGCTGTCTATACGTTGTCTAAACTACTGAGTAAAACTAAACATTTGTTTTAAATTTCTGACAATGGAAAAAATTAAGCATAAAGTTGGATGAATTTGGAAAATTAGGGGAATTTTAGATTGTATAAAAGGGAAAAATGCAATGAGGCATACTGAAACAAATACCATTTATTCAAAATTCCAAAGTTGTACTTTATTACCCATAATTCTACAGACACAGTCACTTTGTAATTTTACAAAGATGGAAATAGGTAGTTGGAGTATGTAGTTAATTAATTAAATCTGAAATTGAAGTAATCAATGACCTGTGCATGTGTGTATGTGTGTGTGTGTGTGTGTGTGTGTGTGTGTGTGTATCTGTACACCCACATTTGTTCTGGAAGCAGAACATGATCTTGGCAGTGCTGGGGATGAGAACACAAGGTAACAGTGAGAAGGGAGAGTAATATATTCCTTAATATTTTTTATCAATGCTAATTTTTGTTATTGAGAGTGAATAAAGATTTATATTATAGGATAAGATAGTTAGGGTTTAGATAAATTTAAAGTGTAATTGAGCTGATGGAATGACAAACTGTTCAATTACCTTCACTGTGCTCCATTTTATCTCTGTTTCGTCCTACTGTTCATCTCTATGCCACGATCCCTTTCAAACAGCCCATCTCCACTGCCCTCTCACCTTCCAAATTAAAAAAAAATGGCTTCTTGCTTTTGTCCTCTTAATTTTATGGAAAATTGTGGAATTTTGTAGCACCTTGCCCCAGAAAACTGCCATAAAATTTTTGGTTTAATAAACTTTATACTTTTATTTATCAAACTATCTACAAGTAACCCAGTTGATTAGTGCCATCTTATTCTTGCAGGAATGTTATAGAGTAATGGACTATGATACCATATATCTATGGAGAATTAAGTAATTTGGCCAATGGGATAATAACTAAATTTTAACAAAGTGAAGTATATTCTTTTTGAAATGATTTTTGTGGAAAAATATAAAACAAATAACAGGATAAAATATAAGAAAATCTATATGTTTTGTGGATATCTTTATATTTGCTTGGCTTATTATTTACACCGGAAAATGCCAAGACAAGAATGACATTTAAGAAGTTCAACTTTTTGTCTGGCCAGTGTTGCTCAGTGGTTGAGCATTGACTCATGAACCAGGAGGTCAGGGTTCAATTTCTAGTCAGAGCATATGCCCAGACTGGGGGCTCCATCCCTGGTATGGGGCATGCAGGAGGCAACAATTAATTATTCTTTCTCACTCCTGATGTTTTCTCTCTCTTTCCCTCTTCCTTCCTCTCTGAAATCAATAAAAAATATATCTTAAAAAAAGAAGTCCAACTTTTGCCTAAGCTGGCTGGCTCAGTTGGTTGGAGCATCCTCCCATGCACCAAAAGAATGCGGGTATTATTTCCAATCAGGGCGTATACCCAGGTTGCAGGTTCAATCCCCAGTGTGAGAGCATGTACAGGAGACAACTAATCAATGTTTCCCGCTCACATCAATGTTTCTCTCTCTTTCTCTCCCTGTCCCTCTATCTAGAAAAAAATCAATGGAAACATATTCTCAGCTGAGAATTAGAGAGAGAGAGAGAGAGAGAGAGAGAGAGAGAGAGAGAGAGAGAGAGGGCGCACCTGGCCAGTGTTTCTCAGTGGTTGGAGCATAAACCCACCCACAGAAGGATTGCAGGTTTGATCCTGGTCTTGGTCAGGGTGCACGCAGGAGGCTGGATATACCACTGCATGAAAATACATGTATGGTTCTTCTCCACTTACCATGTACTGTACTTAGTTTAAATTGACCACCTTGGCCAAATGGTCTCTTGAAATTTAAAGATAAGCAATTTTTTCAAGATATTATATTTCCTCTGGTTATTTGCATTTCTGTATCCTGCTCAGTTTTTCTTGATGATTGATAAAAATGTATGTAATTATGATGCACATGGAAACTATGACATTTAGAAGCCAGTAATATGCTTTTAGCATTCCTCCTCTTGTGTACTATTAGAGAATGCATAAGCCCTTACTCTGTAATGGAAATTTTATGCTGGATCAAATAATCTTTCCCTTGAGCAAAAGAGGTACTGATATTCTGGCTAAACCTAGCCCTAGCTGCATCTTTTCATGCAGGACTTAAGGAAACTTTGTTTTTAAGCTCTAAGTGTGTGTGTGTTTCTTATGCGATTCATCACAGGTGTGCTTTATTGTTCGTTTTGCACTCTCAGAACTAATAGATAATGAACAAATGCTTTAAAATGTATGGAAAAATGATATAAATATGTTCCTTTTTTCTTATATTGGAAAATAATAGGAAATATTCTCTTTGGATGCTGAACTAATTCTACCTCATAATCTTACCTTTTCACTTTACATGATCCCCTTCCCTTTAAACAGTTCAATCTATAAGTTATCATAAAAAATTTATTCTCAGAAAGAACACAAAATGAGATTCACTATAATCCTTATTTTTATATGAATTTAAATGGAACAGATAGCAACTTATTTCTACTAGTTTATGTTTGGCACATGAAATTATTTAATTTTTATATTACTCTTCCTCTTGAAAGTGAAATATGTTAAATTATTAATATAGTTTGCCTAGTTTATTTAAGTCCTCTCTTCAAATTTATAAATTTGGTGCTTGAAATATAAAGCATAATATTTTTTTTTAGTTAGAAAAGTCCTATGCTCAAATGTTTCCATTATATTTGGTATGCAAAACTCAATTTCATTTCCCATTATTTTACTTAAGATAAACAACAGAACATGTTAGATTCTTCCAATCTATATATATAAAAGCCAAGCAACTGGAACAACCAGGATAACCAGTAGCTATGATGTGCACTACAGCCGGCCAATCTGCCCGATCAGGGATGGGAGTGGACAGCTAACCTCTTATGGACCCTCTCCCCAGCAAGCTTGGCCCCTGATTGGCCCTGATTGGTGCAGGCTGGCCAACCCCCAACCTATGCACAAATTCATGCACCAGGCCTCTAGTTAATCATAAATGCAATTATATGAGTCATAATAGAAAAATTTCTCTATTAGTTCACTAATACAAGTAATAAAATGTGAATCTAAATATTTCATAAAATGTGTTCTCTTAATTACATTCTTCACATTCCCAAAGCTATAGTTTATAGTATTTGTATGAACAGTAAAACTTTAGGTACTGCAAAAGATAAATGCCGAGCAAAGGTGCCATCAATAGCAACCAAAATGTCTATTTAAAGTTATTCAAGTTACTTAAAATGTTCCCAAGGAAAAATATGAATTTGGTCAGTGAACTATATGAAGTATGAAGAATAAAAGGCCCTTTTTTAAAACGTTTGTACCCCACTATTGTCACCTTCATAGAGGATGGACATAGCTCTAAAATTAGAAATTTCAGTTCTTTATTAGTATGACTGAGGCAGGGGATATTCTGTTTGTGTTTCCTTTCAGATATATCCAAGCACCCAATTTTTTTATACTGCATGCTTTGCCTCCATCTCTGAGCCATATCCACTTAGCCTGGTATTATTGCAAGATTATCTTAGAGTTCCCTGTCTCTTCACTTGCTTTTCTATAGGCACTATAACCAGAAAGACAGAACAACCCTTTAAAAGTAGTATTCTGATCATTTCAATACTGCACAGTAAACACACACACACACACACACACACACACACACACACACACACACAAAACCACCGAAATTGTTCCACAATGAGATAAGCTCAGAAATTGGAAGCGAGTCCTTAGAGGCCTTATAATGTCTTCTATGCATGTAATTATGGATTTGTGTGTTACTTTAATTTTGCAAAAGCATTTCTCTGCAACAAATTTAAAATTAATGGAAAAGTTTCTCTATCTCAAGGACTTTAAGAAACACCATTCTAGATAGGTGCTTTACCTCATCATGCATACGGACTTTAATTTCAACTCCATTTCAAACTTTGAAGTCTGTACACACCTCAAAAACTTGCCAGCAATTTTAAAGGTTCAGCTTTTGTAATATTACCGTAAGATATCCTATTGACTATGATTCACATTTTTGGTTTTCTCATTATGATTTTATCATCATTCCTATAATTAATACAAAGGTACTTTGTTTATAAAACCCTTTATTTAAACTGAGTGACCTTTCTTATTTAATATTTTGCATTCCTAATTTTAGCCATTTCTTGCAAATTTACTCAACTTCTTGTCTCCTTAGCAAATTTTCCCCTACAAGATACCAATTACCAACAGTAGTAAAAATTTAAGAAAACATTGGGGATATACTGGTAAATAAATTGGTTTATAGGAAAGTTCAATCAGTCAATTAATAAATAGCTCTAAGATTATACAAACTATTCAAGTATATAAAAAAAGAAAATGCTACTTGAATTATTTTCTGTGGCTAGCATAATCTGAATACAAAAATATGACAAAAATAATCTAAAAAGGAACATTTTTTACACATAGATTATTTGTGTGGTATTAAGTAGAAAATAATTTGTTAACACAAAGACATTTACCAATTACATTTCGCTTAGCATAAGAATGTTCAGTTAAACTATTTTGAATTATTTTCTGCAATTTGATCCATTTGTAGTCAACATGCAGTATGCCAATTCCATTTAAGCACATACATGTCTACAAGTGGAAAGAGTAGACATGTATAAAACTAATTCCATAAGAGATAAAAGAAAATTAGAAAGTCTTATGGCACCTACCTTGATGAAATATTTAATCACAAATTCAGTGACTAGGCGTGGTATTTAATTCAGCTCCAAATCTAGTAAAAGCACTAATTATTGTTTTATATTTTTGTCTTTACCAAAAAATTAGTATTAGCTTGATTTTAGAGAAACATAAACACTAGTTTGCCATTTTACACACAAACACAAACTCAGTAAAAATAACAATGTATCACCTTTAAAGTGGTTTCCTCCACATACACACGCACATACAAACATACACACACATTCTGTTGTAAAGGCTCTTATTGACATGAACATTTTCTCCAAAGTCATTATGATGACCTCTTAAGGAAATCAATAAAGCTATTTAGTGTATAAACTTGGTATATTGGTATCTGTGCTTATTAGAGATCTGTATCGTGGCCATGAGGTATGGGAAGAGTTGAAGGAGGAGATGGAGAAAGCTCTTGATTTTTCTTTTTTTTTTTTCAGGCAATAGGTAATTTCACAGGGTGGGGGTGGGGAAGGTCATTGAAACATTTCTCTGATTTCTTTTCTTTGAATCTAAATAAGTGCTCCGTAAGTTACATTCTCCCTCTCATAACATTAAGACCTGATCTGAATTTCTATACCTCAGCCTGCCTTTATTTCACTGTTCTAAACCAAATAGTCTAATTTTTTACAGATTTAATTTAATGAATATTGGAATTGTCACATTGTATATCACTAAGACTATAATTTTCCTCAAATGTATAATATGATACATCTTTTCTTGTTGAAAAAATGAGTATTAAGCCAAAATGAGTAAAAGACAAGCTTTAAATGTTCTTAGATTCACAAAAATACTTGAATTTAAAGATGCTAATAATTCATGTATATTAATTTATTGAAAGACAGCAAATATTAATGTGTGAATACATACGTTTTATTGTGAATGTATTATTATTAAATGAATAATAAATAATAATTTAGAATTTTACTTATTAAAATTATAATGGAATATAATTTATAAATATTGCAATGCTTTTGAAATGAATGGCTTTTCTATCTTTATTTCTCCTTATTTTCTCTTTGATATGAAGGAAGTATCTCCGTTGCTGGAAGTATAGGGTACCAAGTCCCAGTCCCAGGCTCTTTCTCTCTTGTCGCTCTGCCATATTCAGCAGAGGGATCTAGCTGGTCATTGTTTATTTTCTCACCATCAGATCCACACTGCAGTCAGCTGGGAGGAGAACTGGAATGGCGAAGGACTTGTTTCTTTCCATGAATGTCAGAAACAAACAGTTGTACATAGCACTTCTTCCTTCTTATGATAGGTCAGAATCTAGCTGTAAGTCTATATGTAGCTGGAAGGGAGGATTACAAATAAAGTCTTCAGCTGCTAACCAGAGCTTCATCCAAAGCTTTCATTATAGATGCTTTTAAAAATCAATGTCAATCTATGCCACAGTAATCATAGCTACAGTCTAAATTTTAAAAAATACACTAATTATCACTTAAACTGAGCAGTATTACTTAAGGGAGGTTTGTTTGTTTTTCCTTAAACTTTTATTTTCTTTCCTAGTTTTATTATATGTAATGCATATATATATATATATATATATATATATATATATATATTGATAATTTATTCAGAATTTCAATATGGCCTAATACGTAACCAATATATTTGTTCTATAATAACGCTTTCAAAGCAAATACATTTTCTTGTCTATAAAACACTTTTTACATATGGTTATTATAGGTATATGATATTCAAAACTTCTTATATTTTCTTTTGCATTATTTTATGTATAAAATATTATTTTTAAATAGTCCATTATTTCTTTCATTAAGATAGTAATCTTTAATTGAGACAAATCAATTAATATCATCTGGAGTTGTATATAAAGTTAATACATAAATGTTTAGTAAATGTTGGTGATTTTTAGGAGATAAATTTATTCTGCTCCAAGAGTATTCTTTTAAATATATTTTATTGATTTTTTACAGAGGGAAAGGGAGAGGAATAGAGAGTTAGAAACATTGATGAGAGAGAAACATTGATCAGCTGCCTCCTGCACACCTCCTACTGGGAATGTGCCCACAACCAGGGTACATGCCCTTGACTGGAATCAAACCTGGGACTTTTCAGTCCTCAGGCCGACATTCTTTTCACTGAGCCAAACCAGTTAGGGCCAAGAGTAGTTTATTAAGCCTATATATGACAATTTATATATTTTAATAACAGATTTTCTTATTATAGAAGTGGAAAAAAATCTATTTCTTAAACTCTACATTTTGAATCATAAAACAGAAACCAAGTGGATAGAAAGTAAAAGGCACTTACAAGGAGTTCCTTTATTGAAACATAGCAGTGAGTTCTTTAAAATAAATCATTGTGTTCTAATTAAAGTAGCCAACTTCACAACTTGAGTTACTCAGCTCATTTGTTTTTTGACTTCTTTATTTCAAGTTAAATACTTCTGAGGTAGGTCATATAATTCAGTGACCTTTAAAGTAAAATTGATTTTTTTTTATTTTACTGCTTTTCTTTATCTCTTTTTTTTCTCTCACCACATGCAGCCTATAAATGTCAGCAGAATTAATTGCCTAATTACAGTGAGTAAAAACATTGCCTTTTGAAAGGTTTCAAATTTGTACATCCTGCTGCGGAGATTTTCGCTTGACTACCTGACCTATATAGTCTGTACTTCTTAAAGAAGAAAATAAGAGGTCTACAGTGGAACACATTTTAACTTGATAATGAGTGCAACATGACTGCTGTGTAATTTTATATTATTTTATATTTAAGGACTTAATCAGGAGCCATGTTGCAGTTTAATCTTTAACCATCACTATTATATATGTGCTTTAATAAGCTCCATTTTATGTTTTTATACAGTTTAATGATATGGTAAAAAAAAAGTAGGAATAAGGAAAATAGTAATCAGTGTTAGATTATAATACAACGGCAAACATTTTCCATTCAGCAACAAGACTGTATAGGTTTGATTTACAGGTTGCACAGAAAGCTATATACCTAAGCAACAGATAATTGCTCTTATGATATTCCTTGAAGAATGCTTCATATTTATGTTACCTTTTAGGTAATCTTGTCTCTGAGTATCATGGGTTCCAGGAATTTATAATAAAGTTATGCAGTTTTAGAAGGTCATACCTCAAGCATTAGAGGCAAAGGTTCCTAGATTAGAAAGAAGTGTTATGTGATATTACAGGAAGTCAGAAGCAAGAGAGATTATTGTGATCAGCCTATGAAATAATAGAACCCAAAACTTAGTTCAGTGATCTAACGCCACACATGCATCACGGGAATGTGAAAAATTTCATTTCTCATAGAATGAGGGCTTTGGGGAGATAATGGCAGACTGCCAGTTCTGAAAATGTCTAGAGAAAACATGGAGAGATCATTAGTTTGTCTGTTATTGTGGTTAAGGTTGTGGCCAGGTTGAGGTTTTGGTATATTTGGGACGGGGTTTACATGGTTCGAATTTTCCACTGGCACCAAAGTGGGGATCTAAGTTGTATTACTGGCTTACCAAGATGTGAGTCAGGCTCAGCTGGCAGAGTTCAGTGATTGAGCATCAACCTATGAACCACGAGGTTCAATTCCCAGTCAGGGTACATGCCCAGGTTGTGGGCTCCATCCTTAGTGTGGGGCAGGCAAGAGGCCGCCAATCAATGATTCTCTCTCATCATGGAGATTTCTCTCTCTCCTTCTCTCCCTTCCTCTCTGAAATATGTATATATATATACTAGAGGCCCGGTGCACAAAGTCATGCACAGGGACTGGGGGTGTCCCTCAGCCCATCCTGCGCCCTCTTGCAACCCGGGACCCCTCTGGTAGGCTCCCTAGGCCTGGTCAGCACTCAGGGCCAATCGAGGCTTTCATTCCCCAGCTGCTGGCAGCTGGCTCTGCCCCCGCTGCTGCCACTGCTTGCCGTCTGTAAGGCAATGCCCCCAGCTCCCCTGTCAATGGTCGTCTCACTCTGTGGGCGACAGGCATGGGGTGCAATCACTTGGCTGGCCTGCGCCTCTCTCTGTGGGGCAAAAGATGGCCGGCCCCACACACCGACCACATTGTCACTGGCCGGTGGCCCGGGCTTCCCAGAATAATAGATGGCAAGGCCCCCAGATCAACCCCCACAGAGGGAGGCCCTGCCCACTCACTGTAGCACCACCAGCTGGGTGGCCTGAGCCTCTTTCTGTGGGGTGAATGATGGCCGGCCCTGCATACCCACCACAGCATCACTGGCTGCCAGCCTGGTAGCCTGGGCCTCCTTCTTTGCGGCGATCCATCTACCAAAAGAGGGAGGCCCTGCCTACCTGGCCAGACTCTGCAATGGAGCACCCAACAGAGGGTGGCCTGGGCCTCCCTCTGGGGAGCGAACATGGGGCAATGACGAGGTCCCCTGACCAATCACATCACACCCACCTTGGTGCCAATGCATATCATAGTGAGGTCATCTGGAAGGTCACCAGATGGTCATTCTGGTGACCATCAATTTGTATATTACATTCAATTCGGTCAATTTGTATATTATATTATTATTATTATTTTATGTATATTATAGATAGATAAATGATAGATAGATGATAGAGAGATAGATGATAGATAGATAGATAGATAGATAGATAGATAGATAGATAGATAGATCATACATACATACATACATACATACAAGAGGCTTGATGCACAAAATTTGTGCAAGAGGCTCGGCCCTCACAGCCCTGGCTTCATCTGGAAGGTCATCCAGAAGAATGTCTGGGAGGACGTCCGGAAGGTCGTTCGGCTGTCTGGTCTAATTAGTATATTACGCTTTTATTATTATAGATTATGTATTTGATGTATTGTTTTAGATATGCACTTTGCTGTTATTGATAAAAAATGCAGTTTCTTGCATTAGAAACTCATGGTCATTGTCAGTGATTATGAAACTCTAAAATACATCAAAGGAGTTTTCTTGAGACTCTAGAATGAAAAGGTCTCTGAGGGCACTGACAGGAAGACCGGTTGTATTGCAGTTTAAATGCATTCTAAATCTTTTGCTGTAGAAAGCCCCATTAATGTGGGATACCTTGTGAGTATGAGGATACATGCGCTCAAGTAAAATTTGTAAGTAAGAAATGTGCTGCTTCCAGAACCCTGAAAGGACTCAAATATATTGAGTTTGCATTTTGACATTGCTGATGGTGAGAGGCAGCAACTGTTCTTGAAAGTGTCAAGGATGAAGCACCCCTTATCTCACCAAATAATACTCAGAAAGGTGATTGGGATAGAGACGCCTTTTACTCTGGGTAAGACAATGGTCCCTCACTCTTTGTGAGTTTCTTTGTGGATGTTTGTATGTCCTGAATATGTGTACAAAAACCTCCTCAACTGAGGATGCCTTCAGTGTCATATCATCCATGCTCCTGGAGAAAGTTGGATATGATTTTTTTCTATGTGTCCCTTCTTTCTTTAGCTTCTTCTCTTGCTTTTATATAACATGTGCAATGATAAGATTTTGAGATACTGGTAAAAGTATCAAGATAATCCATTTACACATAGTGGAATTTTTCAACCTGTAGCAATAGAATATGTCTAGAACTCTCAAGAAGTTAAGAAACTCAGGAAGTGGCATCTGTATTCTCTTAATAAAAACAAACCTGAATAATAATAACCATTTTTAGTGTATTTAGCTAAGTATCCAGTAAATGTTAAAAAAAAAAGTATGTCATAGCGTATTGGGGGGGTCAATAAATTAATCCAAATCACAACTGAAAACGTTGTGATTTATTTGGTTAATCACAAATAAGATGAATAAATTAAAATTATAGTTTAAAATGTTGAATGCCATTGGAATAAAGTTCAAAGGATATACTCCCACCTAGTGGTAAAATATATTGTTCAAGGGAAAATATTTCCATATTCCTTTCAAGTAAATACCAGGCTGATGTGTGAAGGTTAAATGAAGTGTGTAGTAATTAACAAAAGTGTGCATGTGTTAGGTTCTTTAGCACTACACACTTTATTCTAGTCAACAGTTCAAGCACTTTTACAAGTGGATGATGGGTATTTTTGTAGATAGGACTTGAGAAAAAAATTAATAATTTATTTCCCCTCCTTCTGATGTCTGCTTCTGTTTTTATGTCTCCTTCTCTGACATTGAGATTTCTCTGTCATTATAAGAACTCCTGTGATTACATTGGGTCTACCTGGAAAATATGGGGAAAGCTCTCTATTTTAAAATTCCTAACTTAATCATGTCTGCAGTATTCATTTGGCAAGTGATGAGACATTCACTGGTGATCAGAGTTAGGCTGTGCACATATTTTGAGAGAAATCATTCTGTTTAACATAATGTGGTTGGGTTTGATCTTTTTGCTTTTTTAAAAAAAATTTCTATGTGTTGCCCTCTTTGGTTTCTTCTCTTTGATGGCCTTCAGTGTTTTGTTGTTTTTTTTTAATATATTTTATTGATTTTTTTTTTTTACAGAGAGGAAAGGAGAAGGATAGAGAGCTAGAAACATCGATCAGCTGCCTCTTGCACACCTCCTACTGGGGATGTGCCCACAGCCAAGGTACATGCCCTTGACCGGAATTGAACCTGATACCTTTCAGTCTGCAGGTCGACGCTCTATCCTCTGAGCCAAACCGGTCAGAACTTCAGTACGTTTTATTTATTTTTTTTATTTTTTATTTATTTATTTTTATTTGTGAAAGCCAGTTTATTGCCAGCTTCTTTGTAAGAACAAAGTTCCCATTTATTCTTTAACATCTTACCCTTTGTGCACCCAGTAACATAGCCTCCAACCCCAACCGGACACCCAAACTCTTAAATTCCAAAGCTGTCATTGGAGATAACGTTCTTTAGCATCACCATTTTAAATTCAGGTAAATAAGCAAAACATACCACTGTTTTTCAAAGCCTCCAATCATTTTATTTATGAGTCCCTTTCACTGCTTTTTTTAGTATATTCCAGCTTTTTATATTACCTGATAAAATTTATAAACCTGGTCATTATAACTCCACTCATTGAGAGGAAGAAAACAGATTGGGTTTTCTTTCTTGAGGGTTAGGGGTAATGCAGATTTTGAAATGGACAATACACACTTATATTAGGTATCTCTTGCTATGTCACATATTACCTTAATCATTAGTGTCTCAAAAAAGCAATAAGTGTATTTATCTCACACGATTTATTATAGTCAAGAATTTGAGAGAGGTTTAACTGGACACTCTTGCTCTGAGCCTTTTATGACATTGCAGTCAAGATATTGGCTAGGACAGCAATGACCTGGGTCCAAGGATCTACATTTTTGTTGTTGTTGTTTTTACTATTGATTTCAGAGAGAAAGGGAGATGGAGAGAGAAACAAAAACATTAATGATGAAAGAGAATCATTGATCAGCTGCCTTCTGCACATCCCCTATTGGAAATTGAGCCTGAAACCTTGGCATGTGTCCTGACAGGGAATCAAACCCATGACCTCCTGGTTCATAGGTTGGTGCTCAACCACTGAGCCATACTGGTACAGCAAGGATCCTCTTCTAAGGTAACTCATTAAAATGTTTGTAAGCCAATGCCTGTTGATGGCAGAGGCCTCAGTCCCTGCCCCTGGTTACTTCCCTACAGAACTGCTTGAGTGTTATCAGTGACCAGGTGTGGGAAACCAAACATTGTTCTGACTAAATGGATGTAAACAGCAAATCAGAAGGCTGGTCAAACTTAATTGCTCTGAAAGGTCAGAGCTAATTACTCACTATTCAGTTGAAAACATTGTTAGCTGAAGCAGCCTCTACCTGTTTGTTTCATGTTAATTTCTGTTTTGTTATTTCCTGCCTAAAGGCTAGGGGTGTGTCCCAAAGCCTTAATAAAAGGGAGAAAAAGGCCAGAGCAAGTGGTAGTTCTTTCCACTAGGAAGGCTCCCACCTGGCCCCTCAATATCGCCAAATTAATGTTTTCTGGTCTCTCTTTTCATTTGCGTGCGGCCTCCTTCGGAACCCAAACCCTGAACCAGGAACCCTGAACCACGAAGGACGTGGAAAGGGGCTCCCACAACCAGGCAGCTGGCTTCCTGTACTGATTCATCCAAGAAAGAGCAAGTCAAAAGACAATCACATTTATAATTAAACCTCAAATGTCACACGGAATAATTTACACATTAATACCCTGCTCGAAACACAGGTCAATCCTATTTTAACATACCAAAAGCCCACACAAGTCTGAGAACACCATTCTAATCTCCATCCCTTGATCTAATACAAGGAACTCAATTGGAGATTTTCTTTTTAAATTTCCCCATCCACGATTGAGATGTACTTGAGAGGATAAAGAGAGTAAAGTTAAAAGAGAAAAGTGTCTGTTAAACATTTTGTTTAGATAAACATTCACATGCTCTGTTCTTTAATATGGTAAAATGCCAGCGTAGCGATATCAAAGCTTTTGACATGACATTACTGTACTTTCCCAGTTATCTTTTGTTGTTTCTTGGATAGCAGATCAGAAGTGAAGCTGAATTTATTTTGCATAAAGGAATAAAGATGATACGTCCTATATGTGTTTGTGCAGGCATGCATACACAAAGATTAGCAATAGGAACCTCTACAAAGGGATGGCTAGAAAGTGAAGTCTGCACAGAGCTGATATCCGCTAGGAAAGGAAATAGATATTTTGTAAGCGAAACTGGCACTTTTTTTTTTTTACTATAAACATTTTGAATCACATATCTTTACCCAAGAAGCAGTTTTAAAACATATATATTTAACTTCAACATTTTGGCTAGGCATTTTATTTCATAGAAATCCCTTACTAACCAATTTTTATGTTAATTTAATATGTGTTTTTGAGGATCTGCAGTCTGTGTGATTTTTCTCTCCTAAGTTTAAGTAAATATTGTAAATTTAAAATCCCTCTCCCATGCATGTATGGGTGGAAACAGGTTGTGTGCTATGAAAAGCAGAGTCTTGTATTCTTCAAATTTTGTCTTAATCGTAATATAACCATGGCTGCCACTTCATCTTAGTTTAATAAATGTGGAATTATATTTTGTCGTATTCTATATAATAAAGAGGTAATATGCAAATTAACCCTCATGCCACCGCATAAGATGGCCACCCCTATGTGGTCAAAGATGGCTGCCACAAGATGGCTAGTAGGGATTGGAGAGGGTGCAGGTGGGGTGAGGGACACCCTCCCCCCTCCAGTCCACAAATTTCGTGCACCAGGCCTCTAGTGTTTAAATCTTACATGGGATATCAATAATCAAGACACACTACTGTCCTTAATTCAGTAGGTTCTTTTATTTTTTACCTTTGCTAGTGTTTTGTCATTATAATACTTAAAACTAAAAAGAGCATTATGTGATCAAAAGTGGTTGTGAAATTCTGGAGTAAGCCATGTACTGTCTGACAGAATGTTCTGGAACATGAGTCCAAAAAGATAAGTATATCCCACACTAGGTGGTCTTCATTTCATGCAAAAAAAAAATCAGTGAAAAGTTTTAAGCAGAGAAAGTGGCATGGATATGTGTTATTTGGCATGATAAACGAACTGGGGAGAATTGATATACAAGCTTTTGCACCAATGATACCCAGAATTAAATTTTATATAACCTGAAACCAAATCCATTATTTAGTGGACTTCTATACTTATTTGGGCTGTGATCCAATTACTTTCATGTGTTTGCTACTGGTTCTGCAGGTGAATTTATACTCTCACTACCTGATTAGTCATGCCAGTGGCCCCACACTGCCCTCACTAGACAGACGTTCAATATTGGTAATTAATTTTATAAAGTGAAATTTCCCAGAAAGTTTTATTCATTACATATTCTCTTTCTAAGTCAAGAAGGTGACCCACATAAAATAAGTCATATCCTTTTCAGTAGTGTAATCAATGAAAAGAACGTAGATTTTCAAAGGATGAGTCTGTTTTTCTAAATCAGTTATTACTGTTTTCATTTTAATAGTGTAAATAACAGTGGATAAGCATTGGTTTTTATTTGTATCTATAGGTTGACTGATTCACATGCACAATAATCTCAGGCAACAAGATTCGTTCAATCACCTATAATATCAGCTGCAACCTAGATCCCCCAACTTTGGCATTTCAGGGTTGGCGCTAGTAAGCACTCAGGATATGTGCTACCCCATTACAGTAAATGTGGGAGTAAGAGCCTTCACACCATCCCTTCCTGGCATAGTATTTGAGGTAAGGGGGTAGATACAGATGATGGGTAGATATAAGACACATTTCTCTCCAATATTTTTAAAGACGCCTTATAATTACCTGCATATTTTATGCTCTGCAGAGTGATCCTGATCACTTCTCATTAGACATTTTAAAAACTTAGGTATAGGAATAAAAAAACTGTTTCTCTAATTGTTTTATTCTGTATTTTAATTTACCATTGAAAAAACTTAGTTTTCAGTTATGTTAGTATCAATTTTTTTTTAATGGTTTAAAGAAACTAGTTGTGAGAGTTCATTGAAACACATCTTGTGCATAGCATTGTGGGAAAAATTTATATTTATTATCATATTTAGGTGATTAAAAGAGTTAACCTATTAATCTTGGGAAATTGGAATTGTCATTTTATTTGATGGCATCTAGAAAATCCTTATCTTGCACAAGTATGCATAGCTAAATTTTTGTTTTTTTTGTCAATTATGTTTGCGATTTATATTTTTTGTGTTATGTTTATGTTTTAATTAGACAATTTCAAAAAGTATTTTGAGATTATTTAAAATTTCTTCAAGTTCATGTCTGGGCTTTTAATCCTTTAAAATCATATGGCCAATTTCATGAAATATTTTTGTAGTACAATTTATTTTTATTACTAACACTAGCCCCCTGGTCCCAAAAATCAGAGCATGGGGGGGGGGGGTATCCTTCAGTCCAGCGTGCTCCCTCTCAAATCTGGGACCCCTTGAGGGATGTCCAATTATCTGTTTAGAATCAGGGCTAAATAGGCAGTTAGACATCCCTCTCACAATCCAGGAATGCTGGCTCCCAACTGCTCACCTTCCTGCCTTCCTGGTTGCTCCTAACTGCTTCTGCTTGCCAGCCTGATCACCCCCTAACAACTCCTATGCCAACCTGATTGATGCATAACTGCTCCCTTGCCAGCCTGTTTGCTCCTAATTGCCCTCCCCTGGAGGCCTGGATTCCCCCCAACTGCTCTTCCCTGCAGGCCCAGTCACCCCCAACTTTCCTCCTCTGCCGACCTGGTCATCTCTAACTGTCTTCCCCTACAGGTTTGATTACCCTCAACTTCCCTCCCTTGCAGGCCTGGTCCTTCTCAACTGCCCTCCCCTGCTGGCCTGATCACCCACAACTTCCCTCCCTTGCAGGCCTGGTCCCTCCCAACTGTCATCCCCTGCTGGTCATCTTATGGTGGCCATCTTGTGTCCACATGGGGAAAGGATCTTTTGACCACATGGGGGCAGTCATCTTGTGTGTTGGAGTGATGGTCATTTTGCATATTACTTTTTTATTAGATAGGATAGAGACCTGGTGCATGGGTGGGGGCCAGCTGGTTTGCCCTGAAGGGTGTCCTGGATCAGGGTAGAGATTTCCTTGGGGCATGGGGTAGCCTGGGCAAGGGGCCTGTGGTGGTTTGCAGGCCAGCCATGACTCCTGTCAACCCAAGCAGAGGCCCTGGTATCTGAGATTTATTTATCTTCTACAATTGAAACTTTGTAGCCTGGAGCAGAGCCAAGCCTTCTGCTGGCACAGCCATTGAACCTTTGTTGCCTTAAGCAGAGGGAAAGCTTGGCTTCCTCCATTGCCAGGAGCAACCCAAGCCTCTCTGTGGCAGTAGCCATCTTGGCTGGGTTAATTTGCATACTCACTCTGTTTGCTGGTGAGCATGGCTGGTGGGTGGGGCTTGTGGTATATCAGAGGTAAGGTCAATTGACATATTGCTTTTTTATTAGATAGGATGGTTTCTTGCCCATTGTTTTTTTGTGTTTTTTTTTAATATACTTCATTGATTTTTTACAGAGAGGAAGGGAGATAGAGAGTTAGAAACATCAATGAGAGAGAAACATCGATCAGCTGCCTCCTGCACACCTCCCACTGGGGATGTGCCCGCAACCAAGGTACATGCCCTTGACTGGAATCGAACCTGGGACCCTTCAGTCTGCAGCCTGATGCTCTATCCACTGAGCCAAACCGGTTTCAGCCGATTGTTTTTTTATAATCACCTTTTTACAGACAATAGCAATTCTTTGAATCTGCATGCTTCCATAAAGAAATTAAATATCCCAGGGATTCTGTATGTTTTAAAATGGTCTTGATTAATTTTAATTCAAATATTAAGTCAATAGTTATTTTTGCAATAGCAGCATGGGAATAAAATGACCTCTAAGGTAACTTTTCTTTGCAGGAAGATGTATTGTCTTGCCTAAAGAACAGTGAACAATGTTTCAGATGGCTCACTCATGTTGTTTTACATTCTAATGCCTTCCTGACCAGCACATTGAAAACTTAAGAGTAATGTGCAGTGATGAATCGAGACAAGTGTTCCGTGGCATTTCTCTGAGATATGTTGCTTCCAACAAAGCCTATTGGAGCTCTCATTAAATTAAATGATTGTTATTTGCAATAGGATTCACATGGATTCTTTAGAAATCTTGTAGTTTCTAACTGAATAAAAATGTTCTCAAATTCTGAAAGTAAAATGTGCCCTTAAAATTTAGCCTATCTTATTTCCCACAGGCAAAGAAAACCTTGAATTCTTATAAATACCTAAAAAAATTGCTATTAAAACCCAAGAAGTGCCCCGGCCTATTTGGCTCAGTGGATAGAGTGTTGGCCAGAGACTGAAGGGATACAGGTTTGATTCAGGTTGCAGGCTCCATCCCCAGTAGAAAGTAAGGCAGCCAATCAATGATTCTCATCATTGATGTTTCTATATCTCTCTCTCCTTCTACCTCTGAAATCAATAAAGATATGTTTTTAATGATGTTATCAGTGATATCCCTTAAAAAAACCAAGATATTATTTACTAACAACAGCTCCTTCTCAAACTGTAATTATATTTACATTTTTTCCCTGTGAAACATTAAAAAATATTTTTCATTAATTTTTTTAGTCTTTTTATTAATTACTCAGATGTTACAGTTTAGAAAATTTTCGATAAGTCTGCAATATTGGCCTAGTAACTCATTCCTAGCCATTGTGCAATATCATTAAATTAAATTAAAGTAATTAATTACATATTTAAATGTATGTATATGCAAAATATCAGAAAATCATAAATTTTGTACTCTTAGAGAAAGATCACATTATGAGTTAGAAAAAAGTATCAGTTTTAATAACTAATAAAACACACAGATGAATATCATTTTCCAAACTATAATCAAGAGTATGATCAAGCTTTAGTACCTTATTAGTAAACACAGTAAATTTTGTGAAACCACATCTTTATGTATAGTGTGGTGCTATCTGCTTCATTATCATTATGAAGGTTGACTTGTTAAGCTGTCAAGGATGTGGTATGCTAATGAACAGATAATTTCAGATCAATTGCAATCAATCAACATTTCCCATAACTTCCCAGACTTTTCCTCTCCAGATTATTAAGTTAGATGTCACCATGTTGTCACTTAATAAATTCAGTTCTGATGAGCCATTTTTAGCATAATTTTATTATTACGATAGGAATTTAAAGTAAAATTCATCACATTGTTATTTCAAAGGGAACTGTGTTCAGTGATCAGCATGAAAATAAAAAAATGTTAAAATTATTCAATATTACATGTTATTTTAATATATTCTTTAAATTATAGCCTGTATAGGGAAAACTTGTTCACATGTATAAACTGTATCAATGCTTTAAAGAAATACATTTCAACATGGAGAATATTTGGTATTTGATATATTTGAAATTATATGTATGAATATTATAAGATTTCTATATTTTAAGATTCATCGATGAACTACTTAATAATGGTAATTACCTTATTGGGTTATTTTGGAGGTAAAATGAGGTAATGCATGTAAAATCCATTAGCTAAATGGTATATGCCAATGTTCATAAAACTTTTTAACATTAAAAGTTGTTGGAAATAACACTTTATATTTCTGTATTTCATTCTTCATTTAAAGTATAATGCTACAATCAGTTAAATAATCATAGAAAATTCTTTGGTAAAAATTTTAAATAAAATTTGGAAAATGAGTGGGAGCTCTATTATCTAAATGTAATTCCCCTTGGCAAGTGAATCAGTAGAATAAGGGACAGAAATTTCCCCCAAGTAGATCTCTGACTTGAAGGAAAATTCGTGTTTGAGATCGAGGGAGGAAGTGGTTTAGGTAAATTTTATACAGATGATTACTTTATTTATATTAATGCAGCATATAATATTAGCCCCCTCTGTACCATAGTCAGTTGCAAAGATATTTTAATCATTTCCATAATAGAAAGTCCTTGTTTTTATCCATGCTGGTTGACAGGTCTTCCTTAGATCAGTAAGGTCTGTGCTTGTCAGACACACAATATAATCAGCGCGGAACTCTATAATTTCATCAAACAAAAGGTAATTGGCAGGTTCATGGTGTGTGTTCCTTTCTGGCCTTCAATTGCTGTATTCATTCATTTTCTGGTTGTGCTTTTAGTATTTGACACTAATGCCAGAGAGTGGTCATTTGCTCCTCCGTAAATAGGATAATGGTGTACAAATACTGAAAAAACTGACATCCAAATGGGCAGCTCCATATCAAAAGAGCTCTCTTCCCCAGACAACTCTCATTCTCTCGCAGATATGGGCTGGATTAACAAAGTCATTTTTTAAAAAATGAATTTTCAGAGTGTAAAACTCGGCAGTAGACACTAAGTTCCCTTTTTCATGATGCACTATTAACAATATGGCAGGAAACCCATGTGATAGTTGTCAGGCACATGCATGTGCCATTCTGTCAAGGTAGGTTGGTATGACAGAACTAAATGTTGGTGTTGCAGCAGATTTTTTTTTCTTGACTTTGGATTTATAAGTCCTGTTATCTTAGAGCAGATTATAGTGTGGGGAAAGGGGAAAGGCAAATGGCAAAAAGTGGAAAGTTCAAGTTCAATTGGTTGTTGTAAATAAATCACTAGAGGCCCGGCACACGAAATTCGTGCCAACCCCGACCCTGCCGCCACCCACCTCTGGTTCTCCTTTAGCCATCGGGCAACTGGAGCCTGCCAGTTGCAGGGCAGGGACCGAGAGGTTGGCCATTCCTGCCTGCTTGCCGGCCCCACCCCTGCCACCAGTCGTCCTACGTGTATGGGGCAACTGTTGGGGCTGGTGGCCTTGGCCTGGTACTGACCAGGTCCACTGCCATCCACCCTTGGTTCCCTGTTCACCATCGGGCAATCAAAGTTTGCCCTCTGGGGGAAAGGACTGAGAGATTGGCTGGGGACAGGTCCTGCATTGAGTGTCTGCCCCCCTGGTGGTCAGTGGGCATCATAGCAACTGGTCATTCTGCTATTTAGTCGATTTTCATATTACCCTTTTATTATATAGGACTAAAGGCTTGGTGCATGAAATTTGTGCACTGGGGTAGGGGGTGTCCTTCAGTCCAGCTTACACCCTTCCCAATCTGTGACCCCTTGATGGATGTCTGACTGCCCGTTTAAACCCAATCCTAGGAACGGGCTAAATGGGCAGTCGGATATCCCTCTCACAGTCCAGGACTGCTAGCTCCCAACTGCTCACCTACCTGCCTTCTTGATTGCCCCTAACCACTTCTGCCTGCCAGCCTGATCACCCCTAACTACTTCCCTGCCAGCCTGCTTTATGCCTAACTGCTCCCCTGCCAGCTTATTTACCTCTAACTGCTCTCCCCTGTGGGCATGGTTACCCCTAACTGACCTCTCTTGCAAGCTTGATGACCCAAAACTGCTCTCCCTTGCAGGCCTGGTTCCTCCCAACTGCCCTTCCTCTGCTGGACATCTTGTGGTGGCCATCTTAAGTCCACATGGGGGCAGTCATCTTGTGTGTTGGAGTGATTGTCAATCTGCATATCACTCTTTTATTAGATAGGATAGAGGCCTGGTGCATGGGTGGGGCCCAGCTAGTTTTCCCTGAAGGGTGTCCTAGATCAGTGTGGGTGTTCCATTGGGGCATGGGGTGGCCTGGGCAAGGGGCCTGTGGTGGTTTGAAAGCCGGCCACACTCCCTGGCAACCCAAGTGGAGGTCCTTGTATCTGGGATTCATTTATCTTCTACAATTGAAACTTTGTAGCCTAGAGTGGAGCCAAGTCTTCCTCTCGCACAGTCACTGAAATTTTGTTGCCTTAAGTTTGGCTCCTCCATTGCCAGGAGCAACCCAAGCTTCCCTCCTGCTTTCTCTGTGGCTGTGGCCATCTTGATTGGGTTAATTTGCATACTTTCTCTGATTGGCTGGTGGGCGTGGGTGGTGGGCATGACTTATTGGTATAGCGGAAGTATGGTCAATTTGCATATTACTCTTTTATTAGATAGGATGGTCAAAGTCTATTCAACAATAGAAGGAGAGGTAGCAGGAGACAGAATGGTTGAACCCAACCACATGCTAGAACCACTCTGTATTGACTCACAGGTGCAAATTTTAGGACATTTCAGAAGTCTCTTGTTAAATATAAAGCAAGATCTATCAAATTAAAAATAAATAAAATACATTTAAATCCAAGGGAGCCATCAGAATCTTATGATCTCTATTCTACTCCATGTTTTGTAAGGTGGTTTTTATAGCTTAAAATCATCCATGGTTGTAGTATTGACACCAGGAGAATAAGGACAAATACAATTTGGATTTTTTTTCTCTCTCTAGCAATTTTAATGCTGACTTTGCTTTAAAGCTGTTTATTATGATTTGTTAAAATGGAGACTTCTTAGAAAAACAATTCTTATTCTTTGCATGTATGTCTGTTTCATGAAATTCTAATGGTAGAGCAGAAAATGATTTCATAATGATTATTGTGGATCAGGTACTCTGTGTGTATATGTATGTATAAGTAGTACAAGATGTCTCAAATATATATATATATATATATATATATATATATATATATATATGTATGTGTATATATATATGTGTATATACACATACACATACACACACACACACACACACACACACACACACACACACACACTAGCGGTCCGGTGCATGAAATTTGTGCATGCGGAGGTCCCTCAACCTGGCCTGTGCCCTCTCACAGTCCGGGAGCTTTTGGCAGATGTCCAGCTGCTTCCAGACTGTGAGAGAGAGGCTCCCACTACCACTGCTGCACTCGCCCACTGTGAGCCCAGTTTCTGGCTGAGCAGTCCTCCCCTGTGGGGGCGCACTGACCACCAGGGAGCAGCTCCTGTACTGCACTCTGCACCACAGGGGTCAGTGCACATCATGGCAACTGGCTCTTCTGCCACCTGGCTGAAAGTGGTTCTCTGACATCCCTTGAGGGTCCTGGATTGCGAGAGGGCACAGGCCAGGCATGATGGGAACTGGGGAGGGATGCAGAAGATTGGCCAGCAGGGGTGGGACCAGAGGAGGGCTCCAGGGTGTGTTGGACTCATCTTGCTCAGTCCTCCTGATTGGGTGGACCCCAGCAGCAAGTTAACCTACCGCTTGACTGTCTGCCCTCTGGTGGTCAGTGCATGTCATAGTGAGCAGTTGAGTGGTATTAGCATATTATGCTTTGATTGGTTGAACTGCCAACTGAACGACTGAACACTTCCCATATTAGGCTTTTATTATATAGGATATACACACTTTGACTAATTATAAAGGCAGTGTTTATGAAAGTACATTTCATTTCATTTTCAAAATGTAATAGAATCTATTAGAGTATATATAAATTTTTTGGGGGGACACCCGTATTTACTCATTAATCTTCATAATAAGCTGAGTAAGATATTTGCAGTTGCTATAGTGTATTTAGGGATAAATAAAGTAAAATATAAACCACCAAAATAACAAGCCACAGTGCTTGTGACTGGCACATCCTGATTCAGATCCTCACATTCTGCCTCTGCACTAAGCACTCCTCTATACACCTCTTTTAATTATTTTATCTACCAAACCAATGACTATTGATAGTTATGCATCATTTCTTAAGTATCATAAAACTAATCCTGATGTGTCAATGAGAACTTTCTCTGCCCCAGGAAAATTTAAATTAGGAATATTTGTAAAGAGATAAAGTATAGCCTCAAGATTATTAAATTATCAAGGAAAATGATCTAAGAGTGGATTTTTAGACAATGGAATTATGTATTTAAAAAATCAAATTCTGACCCTAACTGGTTTGGCTCAGTGGATATAGCATCAGCCTGTGGTCCCAGGTTCAATTCTGGTCAAGGGCATATACCTTGGTTTCGAGCCCATCCTCAGTAGTGAGTGTGCAGGAGGCAGATGATTGATGTTTCTCTCTCATTGATGTTTCTAACTCAATCCCTCTCCCTTCCTCTCTGTAAAAAATCGATAAAATATATTTTTTTAAATAAAATTCTGAAGTTTTATTTAAATATAAAATGCAACATGATCAAATTGTTACCAGTTTATCTTTACCCCCAAGAAGAAATGTAACTTTGAGGGGAATATAACACAACTTAAATTTACCCTATATTATACCATCTTTTATTTAAGATTCCCCATAAAGATGTATTTGATACCAAGGGAAGTTTCAAGACATTTTACAAATATTTCAGGCCGATTAGACATCATTTAACTAATTCATGAAACACAGCACTAAACACTCCCACATAGATTTAAAATTGCAAACTAGGTTCCAAAAATGCCTAAATGCCTCCCTGGGACTCTTCTTAAGTGGTTAAAGAGCCTGACTCGTTAGAATATTTATTTAAATATTTCCACTGGGCTACACACATAAACCCCGAAATACAATCAATTTATAGATCCTTCTCTATCTTCCATGTGATTTGTTTACCTAATCAGAGATGTAAAGTATAAACATAATTTTTCTAGCCAAGTGGACTAATAATAATTTTATTGATTTCCAGTGCTTTAATTAAAGACAGAGTGAGGAAGGAAGGGATTGTATTGAATAATAATAATGTTATCATCCAATCCCTTGCTTATCTTATTTCCTCCTCTAAAATTAAAGATATTCAGAAACATTCATTTATTAAGATGGTTAAAATAGTATGACAAATTCATCAGTTAAAATGAAATTTATTAGAGTCTAAAAGACAGGGGATAATGGATGATTTTTGTCAGTAAACAAATTGGATATAGATGAAAACAGTAGAATTCCTTAGACTATTGACTCAAAGAACATTCTGCTCACACTAGATTTTCTTTATACTTTAAAATACAAACCAAAGAGATTAATTAGGACCCATCACAGGGACACAAAGTATTTGAAAATAATCAATAATCCTTACAAAGAATGAGGTTATTTTTTTCTTTTTCTCTTCTTGGAAGATGAGTAATATTTTAAGTAATATATTCAAAATATGTGCAACTAAGATGCTTTACCAATTCCAAATGTTATTTCAGAAAAAATGATATTTGTGACAATTTACAAATGACTTATTTCTGTGGGTTCTATCTTTACTTCATATCTGGTAAATATCTAGTAATATAAAAATAGAGAGAAACCCAATGACTTTCTGAAAAATGAAATTATCCCTGTCACAGTAGAGGTCACCCAGATTCCCATGTGGTTGAACATCACTAAAAATTGCGTTTCTGTCCTGTGCTACATTTGGAAATATTTCTAAGTTGGGATAAATATGATAGATACAGGAGTGACTTAAGCAAAATTGTTTAGTCAGCTGCTCCAAGCTCCTGTCCCCCACACAGAAACATAAGAGTAGCAATTGTCAGATCCCACTTTGACAGAACTCTAAAAAAATTGTCACTGTTCAAAAGTAACGACCATATTTTCCAGCATATAAGATGACTGGGCGTATAAGACGACCCCCAACTTTTCCAGTTAAAATATAGAGTTTGGGAAATACCTGCCCTATAAGACGATACCCGGTGTATAAGATGACCCCCGACTTTTGAGAAGATTTTCCTGGGTTAAAAAATTGTCCTATACACCAGAAAATATGGTGGGTAAATACTAACAACAACAAAGCAACATTAAAATGGTAGAAACATTCTATGGTATTTTACGTACCTGTCTTTAGTTTGGTGGCAATTGGGATGATAGCAAATCACGTTTACAGTCTGTGATCTGGTCACTAGTTTTAGTGAAAGACTAGACCAGTGGTTCTCAACTTTCCTAATGCTGCGACCCTTTCATATAGCTCCTCACGTTGTGGTGACCCCCAACCATAAAATTATTTTCGTTGCTACTTCATAGCTGTAATTTTGCTACTGTTGTGAACTGTAAACATTTGATATGTAGGATGTATTTTCATTGTTACAAATTGAACATATTTAAAGCATAGTGATTAATCACAAGAACAATATGTAATTGTAGATTGTGAAATATTTATTTCTAATTACAAATACAGTGGTACCTCGAGATACGAGTGCCCTAACATACGAGATTTTTGAGATACGAGCCGTGGAGTGAGCAATTTTTGCTTTGAAATATGAGCAACATTTGAGATAGGAGTAATCGCACGGATCAGCCGGCTGCACATGACCCACCAGTTACTGCGACTCCAGCGTCTCATAGTTTCCCACGCCTCAAGGTTACGGAACGAATTAAACTCGTATCTCGAGGTACCACTGTAAATGAAATTTTGTCTTGAATCATGGTGTAGCATGGGTAACAGTCTTCATATGACAACAGTAAACTACATTGCTACATTTTGCTACACCAAGGATTGGTGTGTTGGTTCCTAAGACCATGGGAAATAGGTGTTTTCCAATAGTCTTAGGCGACCCCTGTGAGAGGGTCGTTCGACCCCCAAAGGGGTCGAGACCCACAGGTTGAGAACCGCTGGACTAGACCTTATTCGCAACTATTGTGCAGGTATGTTCTTACTTACCTGTCTGGTGACAAATGGACAGATGTAAGAGTCTCTTGTCTATTTTGATAAATTCACCCCGTGTAGAAAACTGGTGACCACGGCTTGTAAACCTTGTAACACTGACAGCAGGCCACTGCTGCCTAGGGCAGAAATTTATGGTTGAGATACATATACAGTGGTACTCTGAACGCCTGGGAAGAAAAGCCAGGGGGAAAGTTTATTCAGAGAATTCAGAAGCGCTGGTGTATACTGGGAAATTCAGAAAGCCAAACGCATGTCCAGGATGAGGTATGTGATCAGAGAAACCTGGAAGGTTTGAAATGTTCACCATGGGCTGGTCCCTAGTCTCAGTGCCAATCTGGCTAATTGTTGAAGGAAGGCTGCAGTGCAAAGCCCATCTGCAGAGAATGGGAGAGGGGAGTTTGATCTGTTTTATGATATTTAGTTACAGTTGCTCCAGGATATGTCTGTCAAAATACTACTTGAACACATGCTAAAGAACAAAGGCTTCCGTGACAACATGCAACAATAAATATTGTCTCTGGGAAAATATTGAGAAAAGACACTAGACAAATGAATAACTACAACCCCCTGTTGTTAAAGGGGGGGGGGGGGAAACACACAACAAATCATGGTGAATGAAGAGAGCACAATCTCTAGAGTTGCTTATAAACTGATGAACAAAAGGATGGATACAGAGGCAGTAAGGCATCAAACAGACTGTCAAATTACAGCAGGAAGGTTAAGGAGAGGTGGGGTAGATAAGAGATCAACCAAAGGACTTGTATGCATGCATATGAGCATAACCAATGAACATGACACTAGGGGGTTAGTGTATACCTGGGAATGGGGGAGGCAATGGGAAGTTATGTTTACATGTAACACATTAATAAAAAAATTAAAAAAAAAGGAATCCTCAATAAGATCAGCAGCCAGTTTTTAAAATAACTTCTAATCTGGAATGATGTTACTGCTTGTGGTTGCATAAGGCTGTGTCCAACTCCTCGGATTTCTAATGGGGACATCTGTAGAAGGTGACCTTCCCTAACTGGTTCTTTACTCTTCACTAACATTTGCTTATCTAGGGAAAGTGCAAAAACTGATTGATATTTGACAAATACAGAACAACTTTTCTTACTTAGGTGAACTTTTCTTATTTAGGTGGAGGTAATCTATTATAAATTATATTCTCACACAGTTTCCTCTAGGAGCTCTTTAAATAGGGTAGAGGCAAAGAAACACATAGCCGTGGCAAGGTCATTTGATTGTGGATCTAAGCCATGTATTCAAACAGCTTCATCACTAAAGCAAAATAACTCCTATTTTATCTACAGTTCATTAAGAACTCTAATGTAAAGGGAACAATCCAATCTAATAAAATAGTAATATGCAAAGTGACTGTCACTCCAACATACAAGATGGCTGCCCCCAAGGGGACACAAGATGGCCACCACAATATGGCCGGCAGGGGAGGGCAGTTGTGGGAAATCAGGCCAGTAGGGGTGTACAATAAGAGGGGACCAGGCCTACAGGGGAGGGCAGATGGGGGCAATGAGGCCAGCAGAGAAGGGCAGTTAGGGGCAATTGAGTCAGCAGGGGGGCAGTTAGGTGTCGATCAGGCTGATAGGGGAGTGGTTAGAGGATGATCAGGCTGGCAGGCACAAGTAGTTAGGGGAAATCAGATAGGCAGGCATGTGAGTGGTTGGGAGCCAGCAGTCCTGCATTGTGAGAGGGATGTCTGACTGCTTAACAAGATCGGGCCTAAATGGGCAGTTGAACATCCCTTGAGGGATCTCAGATTGGAGAGGATGCAGGCTGGGCTAAGGGACCCCCCTCCCATGCACAAATTTTGTGCACTGGGCCTCTAGTTAGTTTAATAACTAAAATTCTTCCATTTAGGATGTCTTTCCAAATAAATAAGGAGCTCATTTGGAGGTTCTAGTATGGGAGCGCAGTTATTTTTATGACCTTGACCAAAGACAAGTCCTCTCTTCTGGGGGGAAGATAGTCCTCTTTGGATCCAGTGCGCAGCTTCAGGAGGGATGCACATGGATTGGTGAGGGAGGAGGGAACCTGTAATACTATCAACAATAAAAGCATATATTGAAAGCCCTGCCTGGCTCAATATATGTTTTTATTGGTTCAGTGGATAGAGCATTGGCCTGCAGACTGAAAGGTCCCAGGTTCAATTCTGGTTAAGGGCATGTAACTTGGTTGCAGGCATATCCCCAGTTTGGGGGAGGAGGGGTACGGAGGGGTGTAGGAGGCAGCTGATAGATGTTTCTTACTCTCTATCCCTTCCCCTTCCTCTCTGTAAAAAATCAATAAAATATATTTTTTTAAAAATATATGGAAAAAGAAAAAATAATAATAAGGAAAATCTATATCCTGCAAAACTTTGTTTCTTGAAGATATAAGACTGACTCAAGGAAAATACACTTGTTTACATTTAATCCGAAGTATACACATGTATATATTGCTATCAGAAAGTTCAATAGACAAAAAGTATTTGTGATGATCTCATCATGCCTATATTTTTAGCTCCTCGTATTCCCACGAAGTCTACAATCAACCATCTTTATCTTTTTAATGTGTTAATCAAGAATTAAAGAGCAAAGAAAAGGCAAAAAGTAATTTCCTTGTTTATTCAACAACAGAATATGATCAGGAAAAGAAGGTTTAACACAGGCTTTCTCAACTATCATGAAACAGAGAACTTGCCTCAATATATATAAACTAATATTCAGAATTACACCTCTGACATTTTTATATCCTTTGCAGGAAAGTTGTGCAGTGTCCCTGGAATCACACAGGAATAAGATCACAGCTACCTATAATAATAAGAGTGTAATATGTTAATTAGACCGCCGAACCAGGGCTGCGTGGGAAGCCCATGTCCCAGGTGCCAGCAGTCAAGGGGAAGAAGACCTACTCGTGCACAAATTTTGTGCATCGGGCCTCTAGTCAGATATCATGCTATCTAATACAATTTTTAATACATTAGGACTAATTGGGGGACTATAATCTTACCTTGAATGTTTATAATTCTGCAAATTGTAATGTTATCATTTTACTTTAAATTTACAAAGGAAATTTTGGTGGGTGTGCATATAAAATAATGTCTAGTGTGAAGAATTTCAAAAATAAAGCAAGCCATAGTAGTATAAGAGCTATTTCTAGAAAATCAGAATTCACAATATTTTTCTCTGTGATAACTTTTCTCAAGGTAAGATATGCATGAAAGCAGGTTATTCTACTGCATAAGCAAACAGAAGGATGAAATCAGTTCAATGGGAAGCAGAGAATGTCAGAATTCACATGCACTGTGGTCAGCCTGTAGTGTTCGACACCCTGGGTTTCCTATCACCCTTGAGCATCTAGGTCAGTGGTTCTCAACCTTCCTAAGGCCGCGACCCTTGCACACAGTTCCTCGTGTGGTGGTGACCCCCAACCATGAAATGTCGCTACTGTTATGCATCGTGATGTAAATATCTGTATTTTCCGATGGTCTTAGGCGACCCTGTGAAAGGGTCGTTCGACTCCCAAGGGGGTCGCGACCCACAGGTTGAGAACCACTGATCTAGGGAAAACCTAAATGAAGTAAATGAATGAGTATCTATGTGAATAGGTGTGCCACACTCATAACCCTATATGTTTTACAATAATTTTTCAATATAAATTAGGTTTATATTATTTGGATCTTTTTCTCTTAAAGTTTGCCTGAACACTGGCAAAAGTCTGGCTCAAAATTATTTTCCTGTGTTACCTCAGAAGTCTCGGTTTCACCACTCCAGAGTAGCCATATAAATGTGTTCCATCACAATGGGTATTTTTAAAAAAAGACATTTAAGGTGCCCTGATTGAATATTGTTTACTGCTTAACCTGTTCCACCAGCCTCAGACCGAAATACTCATCATATACTAAAAATCTATAGATCAAAGATGTGGGAGTGTGGTACATAGTAGAAAATGATTGTTCTCTCTACTGCCTTAAAAATAGGTCTATTTATATTTAAATTTATTCTGACACAGAATATGAGTCCAAATAAAAAACACATTTGAAGTTCAAACTACAATTAAAAAGAACAATTGGAGAGCATATTTTAGTGGGGAAGTTCATTCTAGCAAGCTATAGAATGAAGAAACGTCACAGAAAAACATTAAGACTTTGACTGCTTAACAACAACTTTGCACAGGAAAAACATGCTATAGAAAAGGCATAGGTAAATTTCAAAAGATACCTTTAGGACATATCTTAAACAATGCAACATGTATTTTAATTTATCATGTATATGGGGAACTTAATTTTAGCATTAAATAATCAAATGCAAATAAGTATGTAAATGCAGGATGACAAATTAGTCATCAGATATTATTAAAACAGAGTTAAGTAATAAACAGTCCTAACTCATTTACTCTTGTCCAGCTTTCTGTGATAAGTTATTGGATAAAAGATATTAAATAAAGATAAAAATAAAATTGGATAGGATGACAAAGAGCTTTGATTTAACTTTTTAACCAATTTAAAGTATAAAAATATTTTACCAGCACTGAACTGTCCTCCCTTATACTTTTCTCCTATTAATCTATAACAATTCTTATCATGAGTTGCATAAAGTGACTCTTCACCACACACTCTGCCTCTTTGTAATCACAATCTGCACAGGTCAGCAATGGTTATCAACTCAAGCTTTAGTTCAACACATGTTTCTTTTTATTAAAGACAATAGTAAGCCCTAGCCAGTTTGGCTTGGCAGATAGAGCATTGGCCTTTGGACCAGAGGGTCCTGGGTTCGATTCTGGTCAAGAGCACATGCCTTGGTTGTGGGCTCCTCCCTGGCCTGGGCCCTGGTCAGGGCTCATGCAGGAAACAAGCAATCGATGTGTTTCTCTCACATTGATGGTTCTCTCTTTCCCTCTCTCTTCCACTCTCCCTAACAATCAATGAAAAAATATTCCCAGATGAGTATTAACAACAATAACAATAACAAAAAAACAACACTAAGCATTATTTCAGAAAATATTTGCAAAAATAACATAATTCTATTGGACAGATTGATATATACCACATCTCTAAAGACAAAGAAAAAATCATTTTAGTTATCATTATTGATGTTTACTAAGAGCCAAGCACTGTTCTGAACACTCTGCATGTATTAATTTATTTATTACATGTTTCTTTTTTTAAAAAAATTACAAAGTTAGTGCCCTTACTATCTTTCATCATGTCACCTTCTTAAACCCCACATGTTGGGGAACCTGGCAATTAGCCTCAAGACTATCTTTACTTACCTAAAATATACATTTTTAGTATATTTTATTGATTTTTTACAGAGAGGAAGGGAGAGAGATAGAGAACTAGAAACATCAATGAGAGAGAAACATCAATCAGCTGCCTCTTGCACACCCCCTACTGGGAATGTGCCCGCAACCAACGTACATGCCCTTGACTGGAATCAAACCTTGGACCTTTCAGTCTGCAGACTGATGCTTTATCCATTGAGCCAAACAGGTGTTTGGCCCCACTGAAAATTCTGACATAATTTGGTGTCTATTTTAATATCCCTTCTTTTTTTTAATTAGGTCATATAAGAACTATTATTTGGGGACAACTTTGAAATTTCGTGAGATGCTTCTGTTGTTTTAGCTGAATGTCATGGGGAAATGCAATGGAAAGAAGTGGGAAGGTGAATGAAATACTGAGATTGTATTAATCCAGAGACAATGAAGAAGACATAAGAATATTTTACCAATGCCTCGCTTCTGGCATAATTTCAACTAAGTAAATATTCCAGGATCCTCCCCAAGAATGTGATCCATTCATCTTTTCAATCTTTTCAAATCACTATGACTTAGTCTCCGTTTACCCTACATAATAATCCTATATAACAAAAGGCTAATATGCAAAAAGACCAAATGGCAGAACAACCAAACAACAGTCACTAGGACATGCGCTGACCACCAGGGGGCATGTGTGGAACAGGGTGGGTATTGGCTGCAGCAGGATGGTGGAACAGGGGAACAGGGGAACTAGACCAGGGTGGGGTGCTGGTCACTGACATCAGGGTGAGCCTCTGGTGGTTACTGAAAATTCTTTGCTTCCGCATGCCACAATCTTATCTGGCGCTCACACTCGCACCCACTGCCAGCGCTGGCCCCGCTCACACCGGCAGCTGGCACCAGAGCCGCTGCTCGCACCCACTGCTGGTGCCCAGCTCTGGTCCTGATCACTCGGCGTCATCAGCAGATGCAAGTGGCGGCTGCAGGCCCTGATACCCCTGAGGGCTTTTCCACCTCCCTGCTCCTGAGGGGCAATCCGGCAGCAGCCGCCACTCACACCTGCTGATGGCGCTGGACCCAATCACTCTGGGACATCAGCAAGTGAGAATGGGACTGGCACCTTCAGTGTGTGGGAGTGCAGGCAGAGGGGGTCAGAGGCTGCGGTGGGAGGTGCCAGGGGGGGCTCGGAGGATGGGCAGAGACCTGCCCTGTCCCTACTGCACCTTCGCAGACCACAGTTCCTTTCAAACTCCACGAATTCGTGCATTGGGCCCCTAGTTATATAGGGGTACCTTGAGATATGAGTTTAATTCCTTCCGTCACCTTGAGGCGTGGGAAACTATGAGATGCTAGAGTCACGGTAAACTGGTGAGTCGTGTGCAGCCGGCCGATCCAGGCGATGACTCCTATCTCAAATGTTGCTAGAATTTCAAAGCAAAAATCGCTCACTCTACGGCTCGTATCTCAAAAATCTCGTATGTTAGGGCACTCGTATCTCGAGGTACCACTGTATATAAAAGAGGAATACTTTATGGCATTAGGTTTTAATGTCATATTTTTATTTTCTCCTTTTATCAGTGAAAGCTATAGTGCTTAACTCTACATAGGAAGACTTTTCCTGAAGAGAAGATCAATTAACATGTGAACATTTTGCAGATGATATCGGTGGAAAACATATTTCATATAGCAATATAAAATTATTATTTTGGAACATTAGTTAGAAAGTTACTTTTCTTTAAACTATGAAGTATGTTTTAAAATAAGAAGGATGAGAAAACTTCGTATTGAACTGGCATTATCAGATTTTCACGCAAATTTATAAATCATGCTTCCACTCTATGTACTCACCACATTCCATTGCTCCCATTATGTTTGAGTGATAAAGCAAAATCGCATATTTCTATGGATATATTACTCTTTTGAAAGGAATAACTTTGACAAATGATTCTGACTCGCAATGAATACAATTTATGCAAATATAATTTAATCACACCATACAGAATGTTTGTCAGTTGGGATAAAAATAGCTCGAGATCAGGCATCAAAAAAAAAAAATGCTACCTTGGAAAATTATTCAAATATAAGTAATATCTGAGAAATGTCATGCTTTAGTCATTTATCAGAACTGATTACATGCTTAGACATAGATAAGAGGCTTTTCTACAGTAGACATCATCTGGGCCTTGAACACATGCCCAACTGAGGTCGTGGAGAGGGGTACAGAGAAACCAGGACCGACCCAGCTGCCTCACCCCCTGGACTGAAGCTCCCTCCCCACTCCTTCCGCTGTGACACCGAGGCCATCCTGCCTGCCCTTGCAGAGTCCAACCTTTTGGTTCCCCCCTACCTTCATCCCCCGGCCTCCCAGCACCCCTATCTTTTAAAACAGTGTATGAACTGGCCCTAATAACCAGGGCAAACCAGTTATGATCATGGGCTCCATCAAGAATAGGGTCCTAGGAAAACTTGGTAAAAATGTGGTCAAACTACGTGTTCATCTCCTAGTGGATCCCGTGAGTACACATACTCACAGTAAGTAAATCCTTATGTCTTGAATCCTTATTTCTTGCAGGAGAAGACAGTGAAAAAAATCCCCCAATACAGCACAGACAGGAGAATACACGAAGCAATTCCGGGTGTAATAGCAGCCACCAGTGCCATTCCTGAAGGCCATGAAAAGCTGCAGGCTTGGCAATGCCTGTTGTATGTCCCTTTAATTCATCTGTTTAGCTCCCACAAACTTCCAATGCATTAAGACACACTGCCGTGAACAGCAAACGTAATCCTGTGGTAGCCCCACACACAGCTGCTCTGCCAAGTATGATGTTCTGACTACAACAGACAAATACACAGGTTTGCTTTATATATATATATATTTTAAATTTTAGTTCTAGAATTTTCTGTTGATTTTTTAAATAAATGTATTTTCCAGTAAAAAAAATATCTACTTATCTTCTTCCTTAAACATAAAACTCATTACAGTTTTCCCAGTTGTTACTGGTGACAGTATTTCCTAAGTTCAGAATGATCAATTTTTCTTATCAATTGGCTCCCAGAAAGGCCTTAAATTTTAATATTCCTAGACAGAAACTTCCAAGGACATCTTTATTGTCAATAAAGAGAGAACGCTCTTGCTTGCTTGCAAATATAAAAGCTGAAAAAGGATTACCTTTATAGTTTAAATTTTTAAAAATTTATATTTTTTGATAAAACAATTGAAAATCCAATTAACTTAATTTTGAAGTTAATACATAGTATTTTCCTAAGTTTTGTTTGACAATGAACTTCTTGATGTACAAATAAAATATAATATATATTAGAACAGTGATATCAAAACTGACCTTATACCATCTCTTAGAATATTTGCTGAAATTAATTTGATATAAATGTACATGGAAATACTATACATTGCAAAGAAAAAATATGTTTACATTAAATTAACCAGGTTAATATAAATGCCATCTTCAAATTTATTAACCTTACCAATGATTATAAAATGTTTTATTAAAATTAGTTTAATCAGTCACATAATAAATGTAATTTAATAATTATGCAGATGAATATGTGATTATACAAATATATATTCAAAGTAACAAAATATTAATTAAAAATTGTACTGCATTTTTTTTCACTTGTTTAACATCTGGCTAATGCCAATTTAATCATGTATATCAATCAAATTTTTTTCACTGGGTTAAAATGACATTTTGCCGAAACCAGTTTGGCTCAGTGGACAGAGTGTCGGCCTGCGGACTGAAAGGTCCCAGGTTCAATTCCAGTCAAGGGCATGTGCCTTGGTTGCAGGCACATCCCCAGTAGGGGCGTGCAGGAGGCGGCTGATTGATGTCTCTCTCTCATCGATGTTTCTAACTCTCTAACCCTCTCCTTTCCTCTCTGTAAAAAATCAATGAAATAAATAAATAAATAAATAAATAAATAAATAATAAACAAATAAATAAATAAATAAAATGACATTTTGTTTAAAATAATATGGTCATAAAATGGAAGGCTATTAATGATTAGTTTTTTTGAATTGCATATAATTTTTGGTTAGTTTTCCCTTTGTTTAATGTTTACCTTTCCAAGCTAAAGACCAGAAGACATCTAAAGATTCTAAAGAAAAGTTTTATAGTATTAAACATTTACATATCTATAAGTATTGCTCTTCACTTTATAATAATCTGTCATTTTAGTAAAAATAAAATGAAGTAAACTTTATAGTATCTAAAGTTAAACATTCCAAGATTACAGGAACTTTTGGTTTGTTGTCTTTTGAGTTTATTAGCAGGGAGAGGTAAGAGCTGGTTCATTCTGGACTTGGTCATAGGTTCACTTAATACCTTTTGTTTACATAAATGGCTAAATAAATAGATGAATGCATTACTTAATATGGGTTTCAGCAAAATTGACACCTACATTATAAAATTAAAAACGGATCTATATGTCTTTTTACATAACACATGACAGTTAAACACTGGGTCTCATGACACAGCTTTTAAAAAAGACCCCAAAATTTTTAGTTTGATAAATCCTGAGCTTCAAAACTTCAGTTTTTATAAAAAACAGTAGCAATTGCCCCATTTTACTATTCCAGAATGAAATAGTATATATTTCACATTTTAAAATCTACACTACTAAAAGACAAAGATGCAAATTGACTGTACCTTCGCAACACCCACCAGCCAATCAGGAGTGGGTATGCAAATTAACTCCAGAAATGCTGGTTAATTTGCATATGCAGGCGCCAAGTGGCCAGGTGTGGGGTGGATGCTTGTGTTGTCACCATGGTGACAACACAGGTGTTCTGCACTGCTCTGCAGCTCCGGGCCCCTGGGCAGCGTGGGAAGGCAGAAAGGCGGCTCTGGGCCAGAGCCAAGGTGGTGCTGGCAGCCAGGGGAAGAAAAGCTAATTCTTGCATGAATCTTTGTGCCTTGGGCCTCTAGTGTATTTACAACCCTGGCCAATGTGGCTCATATTATTTGAGTGCCATCCCAATCACCTAAAAGTCACTGGTTTGATTCCTGGTCAGGGCACATACACAGGTTGAAGGTTGGCAGGTATAGGAGGCAACTGATCAATGTTTCTCTCACACATTGATGTCTCTCTCCCTCTCTCTCTCCCTTACCTCCTCTCTAAAACTAATATATACATATATATATATATAAAATGTATTTATAGAGGAAATAATAGACCCGTGTGCAGAGCAAGTGTCCATAGATGCTCAACCTTTGGCAGATCCTGGGATCCCCTTGGCCCACTATGGCTGACAAGCAGTAGAAGAACATATGATCAAGGAAGAATACACAATATGAATAATACATACCTATTTATATTTCTGTTAAGATTTATAACCTCTGGGCCTTTTCTCATTCAAGGATGCCTATGCAAGTGGTTTATTACTAAAAATATTACCTAAAGTGTTAGAAATTGTTTTTGTTTTTGTTTTTGGTTTTTAATCCTCACTCAAGGATATTTTTTCATTGATTTTTAGGGAGAGTGGAAGAGAGATATAAAGACAGAGAAACATCAATGTGAGAGAAACACATCAATTGTTGCCTCCTGCAAGAGCCCTGACCAGGGCCAGGGCCAGGTAGGAGCCTGCAACCAAAGTACATGCCCTTGACCGGAATCGAACCCAGGACCTTTTGGTTCACAGGCTGACACTTTATCCACTGAGCCAAACTGGCAAGGGTAAAATTGGTTTATTCTTTTTTTTTTCTTGATGTTAAGACATTATTGGTAAAAATTATTCAGAGAACCATCTTCACCTTGCATAACCCACAGATTTTACTTTCTTTGAAAAATATATCTCTTCACTTATTCTTGAAAGATGCCAAGAAAGCATATGTAACAAAACCTGTGCCAACACAAACTTAGAAGTACTTAGAAAAAAAGTGTGTTCCAAAGCTCTCCGAATCTACCCTTCCCGGCCCCCTCTTTTTTATCACACCTTCTCAAAACTTGTTTTATTCTGGTCTCTGTTCAAATGGGTATACTTATATATTTTTTAAGGTTATTGCTAAGTATATCTTATGAAAAAAAATATAAATGACATTTTCTATAGGCTCTGCCAATGCATTTAAATGTAGTATTTACAAAATTTTACATTTTGAAATTGAATTGATCCGTATTAGCTAAGCTGCATTCAATATCCATTCCCATGCATTCTCGGAGCAGTGGTGACTGAGGGAGAAGTTAATTCATTTCTGTGGCAGTTTGTTGAGCACCAGCATCTTACACTACCAGTAATCAGTCAGTCCTAGAGCTATTTTTCTGCATGGGAATTGGCTTCATACACATTCATAATGGCAGCGGGAAGCTCAAGTGTGGCTGCTGAGATACAGGCCACTTCACAGCAAAGGAGAGAATAAACCTGTAAGAGGAGTTTTCTTGACAAAACAAGTCCTTAGTATGGAAATTTTAAAGATGTAAATTTAATTTCCTTGGGAAATGACTCTCTCTACCTACCCAGTATAATTCTATCCTGAAATAATACATAAATTCACTATAAGCTAAAATTAGAAATAGAAAACATGCAGGACCTCAAGTTATATTTTGTTTTTAGTTAAGAAAAACAAACAAACATGGGAACTTCCCCATAACTTTGGAAATTTGAATTCACATTAACCTTGTTTCTTTATATATTGGAAAAATAAATCACATTGTATATAAGCCTACTGATATTAAGACTGTTTCCTTGGGACTGGGATGGGATATGTTATTTTCAATGGCCCAAGGCTTGGAAGAATCTTGGCCTAAAGTCATTGTTCAAGTCTTTCTAATAATTCTAGTTATCATTCTTGTTGTATTCACAGGCTTCTTTTTCTGGTACTTCCTCTAGAATCATAAAATATTTGGAATATCAATTTATTCGATAAATAATTAAAATTCAAAGAGTAATATTAATGAGGATCACTTTTGACAGCCACCACCAATGAGTTTGGGAGTTCAGTTGACACTATTCTATAGATTTGGAGAAATAAACAAAATTTTGTCAAGTCATGAAACTCAGTCACTCCTTTGACCAAAAGGAGAAACTCTGAGGACTGTGTAGGACTGGACATTCCCATTATTCACCTTTCCCTTCATCATGACCCCTGCTCTTAAGACTTTTCTTATCCATCTCAATATTTGCATGACCTTAACCTTTCAACTCTCTTAGTAGGACCATATTCCCAAACAAATAGCTGTTAAATCCCAAATAAATCCTCCCTCTTCTGAGGTCCATATTCAATCAACTATTCCCCAAAACTAGTGGAACGTTTTGGTAAAGCTCTATAGAACACTACCCATTTCTCCCAAGCTTTGGATCACTTTTTAAGTTATCACATTCTGAGTAAAAGTTACAGCTCATAGTATCATCAATTTATTTTCTTCCACTTTTCCTACAACTTTTACAACCCTAAAGAGTCTACATGGAACACCACCTAAAAATAAGGACCTTATTTTCTCTTGTGTATTCTAGCACAAATATCAAGTAAAAATACAAATATGTTTTATTCAACTTGATTTGATTACTTTTACATTATGACTAAAATAAAGTTTTCCTGAGGAATGATAAGCAAATTTGTTATAAACAATTATGACATTCGCGGACCACACAGCAGTTTGCTGGTCATTAAAGACACATGGCCCAGTCAGTCTTTATAGTCATTCCCTTGAGCCATAAGAAAAAGCTTAGAGCAGGAATTTTTTGCAAAAGTTAGAATCAGAAAGAAAAGAGAGTAAATAGTTAGTGTAGGGTTGACAAGAAGAAAGGAGGGTCAGTGGTTCCTCCTTCAGTATCACTGCTTTGATTCTTCTGGCCTTTGGTCCAATTGATTTGTGTCTGTGGAGGTCATTACTCCACCTACCTTTGCGGAAATAATATTCCTTAATGGTCATAGAAATGCACAAAGAACCCTTCCTCCTCCTCTTGACATAAATTGTCAGTCTCATTGAGATGACCTTCCCATTGGAAGGCATGTGATACATGGAAAATGTAAAAAGACCTTGTTGGTCATAATTGTTATTTTAATCTCATACATGAAATGTTAGTACTTGACCAAACATCTTCTATTTAACTGCTGCTCTTTCACAATACATTTTGCAGTCTAGGATCAGACTAGAAAAAAAAATGATTGACTATTATCTGTCCATCTTGTTTTGGCTGCTCAAGTGCTTTACTTTTACATTTCACAAATAAATCTTTTAAACTCAACAGCTAAAGTACTTTTACTTAATCAGAATAATCAAGGTCCTTGCAACAACACTAATCATAGCATAATATAAAAATATCCTTAAGCGGCACATTCCTTAATCACATAATCATATTCTGAGACTGTCTTGAGTCACGATAGGAGAGCAGAAAAATGGGATGTTTTAAAGATTGTTCTATTGTGTTTAATTAATGCACTCACTAACTTAAACGTTGCTCATTGAGCCTAAAAGAGTTTTGGGGAGATCTTAGAAAGAAAAGAAAAGCTGTCTTCTTCTCCTATTATTTATTCATTCTTGGGTATTACTAAAGTATTTTAGGCCACCACCGTGTTTCTCTAAAGTAGTAGATTTACAAAAAGAGAAAATTAATTTTAATGGTTAATTTTAATTCCTGTATAAAAATTAAGTAACAGCAAAACACACCAATGTTGTGCTGCTTTGGTTAAGTGATTGGTATTCACATTTGGGAAAGTGGTTAGCATTATAGAAGGCAGGGAGAAAGAAATAGATTTTATTAATTTTCCAAAATGTCTTAAGAATGATAAAGTGGGCACTTTTCAGAGGTGTCACATGCCATGCCTCTTTACTAATTAGTATTTTGATTTGAGATGTCCACTGTTTTTGATAAAAAAAAAAGGTATAATGTAAAAAATGAAACAATGAGTTACTTAGACTTGAGAAACTTTGGTTCTAATTCTGTTTATATTAAGTTTTATATTAGAATATCTAAATAGCAATAATAATTTTTAAAAATATAAGCAAATGTGATGTGACTGGCATATCTACACTAATAAAAGAAAAAGATGCAAATTGACTGTAGCTCTGTAACATCCACCAGCCACTCAGAATTGAATATGCAAATTAACCCAACAAAGATGGCAGATTAATTTGCAATCGAAGGTGCCTACCTGCTGGGGTAGGGTGGGATGCTTGTGTCATTGCTATGGTGACAATGCAGGTGTTCCATGCCACCCCAGCCACTCTGAGCCTCTGGCAGCATGGGAAGATGGAAAGGTGGTTTGGGGCCAGGAGCAAAGGTGGTGCCAGCAGCCAGGGGAAGGAAGGCCCATTCTTGCACTGGGTGTCTAGTAATTGTATAATGTGCTTTTATATAAACACTAATATCTGGCAACCACCAACCTGGTCTCTGTTCCTTTGTGTTTACCTTTTTGAGCTTCCATCTATGAGTTCATACACTATTTACTTTTCTCTGTCTGACTTATTTCACTTACCATAATGCCCTCATTATGGTAATTTGTGACAATCCATGTTGTCACAAATGACAAAATTCCTTTCTTTTTTATGGTTTAACTGGTCACCTGGTGCACAGATTTGTGCACAGTGAGAGGAAATTAATTAGAATAAATATTTTAATATTGCTGTTCACCCTCTCTCTATAATAGAAGTATCAGAGATGAAATAAAATTAGTAAAATGTATATGAAAATAATATATAAATTGATTCATAAACAAACAATAACCACATGCTATAACACAAAGACATGATATAAAAACAACAAAACCGTGATATAAAAACATTGATAAAACAATGACTGATACATTGGTTAAACTTATTCTAATATCTCCCTGTATATCACCAAGTCACTGCAGCTGAGCAGTAAACCAGATTCAGGGCTGACACTGTCCCAGCAACAATGGAACCCAGAGCCAAAGATGGAATCATGTGGCCCTGCCAGGAATCAGGCTACCTCCTCTCTGGTTCTGGGGCATGTCACTTGAGAACCGCTGCTGCCAAATCACCACAGCTCTGTAGCTCCTGCATTGAGCATCTGGCCCCTGGTGGTCAGTGCATGTCATATGTATTGGCTGGTCGGCCAGTTGGCTGGTTGGCCGGTCATTTAGCCTTTTATATATACAGATAACAATCTATGTAGAAAACATTTTCTTTATACATCCATCTGTCAATAGATAGTTTATTTTCATATCTTGGTATTATAAATGATACTGCAGTGAATATTGAGTGCATATATCCTTTGAGTCAGTGTTTTAAATTTTTCAAATAAATACTCAAAAAGGGAATTGATGGATTATACACCGTTAGTATTTCTATTTTCCAGATTTAAGGAATATCCCTACTGTTTTTCTTAATGGTTGTGTCAATACTTTTCTACCGGCAGGGTACAAGGTTTTCTTTTCTCCACATCCTCCCCAACATTTATTATTTCTTGTCTTTTCAATGACAGCTGCTCTAAAGTGTACTTTAATTGCCAGGTTTGAGGTGATATCTCATTGTAGTTTCGCTTTGCATTTTCCTGCTGATTAGTGATGTTCTCACAGACCTGTTGGCTATTCATATGTCTTCTTTGGAAAATGTTCAGTTCCTCTGCTGCTTTTTAAATTTTCACTTTAAAGATTAGTAACCAATAATAAATTTACATTTCTTTCCATTAACATACATTAGGAGCAATTAAGAGTGAACACAAAACTACATGTAATAATCCTATATAATAAAGAGGTAATATGCAAATTGACCATCACTCCAACACACAAGAAGGCCATACCCATATGGACACCAGAAGGCTGCCACAAGATGGCTTGCATGGGAGGGGAGTTGGGAGGGACTAGGCTTACAGGGGAGGAAAGTTGGAGAAACTAGGCCTATAGGGGAGGGCAGTTGGTAGAGACCAGCCTAGCAGGGGAGGGCATTTAGGGGTGACCAGGCCAACCAGGCTGGCAGAGGAGGGCAGTTAAGGGCAATTGAGCTGATACAGGAGAAGTTAGGCATTAATCAGGCTGGCAGGGGAGTGGTCAGGGGGTGATCAGGCTGGCAGGAAGAAGCAATTAGGGGCAATCAGGCAGGCAGACAGGCAAGCAGCTGGGAGCCAGCAGTTTTGGATTGTGAGAGGTATGTTCGACTGCCCTTTTAGGGCAATTGGACATTCCGTGAGGGGTCCTAGATTAGAGAGGGTGTAGGCTGGGCTGAGGGACACCATGCCTCATGCATGAATTTTGGGCACAAGAACTCTAGATTTTAATAATAATGACTGGTCACATTTCCACTGAGCATTTGCTGTGAGCTGGGCTCTGCACTGAACATCTGAACATGCACCTTTTCATTTGATTACCTTGATCAGCTCTCAACTGACAATAATGCCACAATGAAAACTTGCACTTGGCATGTATTTCCAAGTCTTTTGCCTGGCATTTCGGCTGGCATGACACATTTGTACAGTGCCATTTTATTGGTCTATAATGATATCAGATGTTCATCATGTACCTTCATGTATACACTGTGTAATAATGGGCACAATAATCAACTCTTAGTCATATACTCATAAATAGTATGTTTTCAAGTACTTAAAATAGCATGGTTTTCAAAAGCAAATGTCACGATACCAATATAGAGACAGCCTGCAGTATTTTAATTGCAAAAATGCGCTGTATGTAGAAAAGGTGTATATTTTAGAATAATTAAGCAACATGGCTAAATTATATAAGAAGACCAATTAATCTGAATCTTAGCGGGAAGTATTGGAAATTGCATAAGAGTGGCTTGTAACTTTGAAAAAGCCGTTTTAGGTTGACTCGTATTTTTCTGTGAAAGAAAATTATACATTTTTAAAAACGGACTGTCCATGGACACCACTGGAACGTTGTAATGACATCTCAGTAGGAGGCACATATTACACAGGGTTTATAGCTACTATGCGCACAAGAGCATTTGCACAGAGGCTCCGGGAGGATGGAGTGGTAAATTGCAACCTCACTGAAGCATGACTGTAGCCTAATTAACAGAACGTAAGCCACTGCCTTCATGCTTGTGCGCCATGAGTGTTTTTCCACTCGCATGTTATATGCTGCTGAGTTCAGTGAAGAATTGTTCTCACTGGCGTACCACTGAACTCCCACCCACCTGCTGCATCCCCTCTCAGGGGGCTGGAAGTGCAATTTGCTCTTTGCTCAGTAGCGCTCTAATTAAAGTCTACATTATAACAGAGCTTCTTATATTATAAGCAATCAGGAATATCCCATCTCTGCAAGCACATAAGAAAAACACATTTCTGGTGGAAAAGGGAAAAGGGGATTCACAAGTGCCAAGTTCCAGGTATAGAATAAGTCACGGAGATGAAATGTACAGCATAGGGAACAGAATGAATCTATATATATAAAAGCCTTAGTGACTGGCAGACCAGCCAACTGGCTAACCAGCTGGTAGCTATGATGTACAATGGCCATCAGGGATCAGACGCTCCAACCAATAGCTATGGTGTTTACTGACCACCTTGGGCAGATGATCAATGCAGGAGCTGCTGAGCTGCAGTGACTTGGCAGCTGCAGTCCTTGGGCGATGCATCCAGAACCAGAGAAGAGGGAGCCTGATTGTGGAGTGTGTCACCAGAGAACCACCCTTTTGCAATCCAGGACCCTTTGGGGTTGTCACAGAGCTGGTTTCAGCCCGAACTCTGCAAGCCAAATCGAAGGACTCCACTGGTGCACGAATCCATGCCCCAGGCCTCTAGTAATATCATAATAACTATACACAGAGACAGATTGTCACCAGACTTAAGTGGAGGTTATGGTTCAATTCCTGGTCAGGGCACATCCCTGGGTTGTGGGTTGATCCCCAGTAAGGGGTGTGCAGAAGGTAAACTATCAATGATTTTATCTCATCATTCATGTTTCTATCTCTCTCTCCCTTTCTATTCCTCTCTGAAATCAAGAAAAATATATTTAAATAAAAGAAGCATAAAGAATAATAAAACTTTACTATTTCAAGACAGTGCTTCAATAGGATGTTATGTCACAATAAATTATTAATCACAATAAATAAGCAGAAATATTACAATAAATAGTGAACACTGAACAACAGTAACAAAACCCGAAACTTGTTACATTAGCTATTAGAACTATTAATAGTAACAACAGGGTGCCCATCAGCAGATGAGTGGATCAGAAAACTATGGTACATCTACACAGTGGAATTCTATGCTAACATTAAAAAAGAAGGAATTCTTACCATTTGCAGCAACTTGGATGGAACTGGAGAGCATTATGCTAAGTGAAATAAGCCAGTCAATGAAAGAAAAATACCACATGATCTCACTCATTTATGGATAATAAAGAACATTATGAGTAGTTGTTAACATAAAGAATAGGTTATTTTGTTTATTTTTAAATTTTTATTTTATTGTTTAAAGTATTACACATAGTAGTACATATATCTCCTTTTTTCCCCCCATTGACCTTTCCCCAGCCTCCCCTACCTCCTGTTACATGTCCTCATCCCACCCCCCACCCAGGATCTTATGTAATAATAGAACATTTTAATAAAAATTAATATATTTCTTGAATAATAACTTACCAGACACTGAATAAATACAAAAATTAATAAGCATAATGCCAATAAACTTATTTTTCTTGATCTCTGAAATTAAAATATTTCCTGTTGTGCACATCAAACAAGTCAGTCCAAGACTAATTGACGTGGCAATCGGCTGCTAAAATATTCGCTGCTGGTATTAGTGGAGAGAAATAGTGTGCCTGTGTGTAAGGTGTGTGAGGGGAAATGAATTCAACATGAGTATAGTAATCAGTCATTAGTGAATGTTGTAGCTCATGATTAATAACTAGAGGCCTGATGCACAAAATTCATGCAAGAGTAGGTCCTCCTTCTCCTAGCTGCCAGCACCAGCTTCCCTCTGGCACCCGGGACCCAGGCTCCCCTTACAGCACCAGCTTTGTCCAGAAGGTCGTCCTGAAGGCTAATTAGCATATTACCCTTTTATTATTATAATGTATAGCATGATATTGTAAAAATTAAGTTACAACATTATTAAAACATTTTTCACATTCTATTATATTGGCTAGGACAAAAAAAAATACTCATTGTGTGCCTATGGGCCATGAACTTGACATGCTTGATGTAGGACATATGCGAACACCCCAGCAATGGGTTGTACCTGTCATTTTGACTGTCTTTTTTGTGTATCTATATAAAAAAAAATCCTTAGATTTTCTTTTCCTATAAGACTTATCTCATGGGAGCGAGTATGGGAGGCAGGAAGCTATTTGGGCTTCTCTGCCTATAAATAGGAACTAAGACTGTGCTGAGATTGGGATTCCAGTCCATTCACTTTAGGTGCTAGGAGGTCTCAGCATATTTCAAACCAGCTCATATTAGAGTTTATACTAATACTAGAGGCCCAGTGCATGAAATTTATTCACAGTGTAGAGGGAGGTGTCCCCTCAGCCGAGCCTGTACCCTCTCCAATCTGGGACCCCTTGAGGGATGTCCAACTGCCCGTTTAGGCCCAATCTAAACAGGTGGTTGGACAATCCTCTCACAATCCAGGACTGCTGGCTCCCAACTGCAAGCCTGTCTGACTGCCTGATCAACCCCTAAGCATTCCCTTACTAGCCTGATCAATGCCTAACTGCTTCCCTAACAGCCTGATTGCCCCTAACTGCCCTCTTTTGCCAGCCTGGTCACCCCTAACTGTCCTCCCCTGCCAGCCTGGTCACCTGTAACTGTCCTCCCCTGCAAGCCTGGTCTCCCCCAACTGCCCTTCCCTTGCCAGCTTGGTTGCCCTGAACTGCCCTCCCTTGATGGCCTGGTCACCTCCAACCATCCTCTGCTTCAGACCTGGTCACCCCTAACTATCCTCTCCTGCAGACCTGGTTATCCTTAACTGCCCTCTACTCTGCCCTGGTCCCCCTTAACTGCCCTCCCCTGCTGGCCCTGTAACCTCTAACGTCCCTCCCTTTCCAGCCTGGTTGCCCCTAACTGCCCTCCCCTGCAGGCCTGGTCTCCCTAACTGCCCTACCCTAAAGGCCTCATTGCTCCCAACTGCCCTCCCCTCTGGCCTAGTTACCCGCAACTGCCCTCCCCTAAAGGCCTTGGTCTCCCCTTCCTCCCACAACTGTCCTTACTTACAGGCCTTGTCTCCCCCAACTTCTCTTCTCTGCTGGCCATCTTGTGGTGTCCATCTGTGTCCACATAGGGGCAGTCATCTTTGACCACATGGGGGTGGCCATCTTGTATGTTGGAGTGATGGTCAATTTTCATATTACTGTTTTGTTAAATAAGATGTTTTACATATTTCCCTTCAGAGTGGCAGAAATTACACAGCAAACCTTACACTGCATTGCTTTGTGTAATGCATAATTAACATTGAAATAAGAACAAGAAGGTGATGGAACTATATTAATTGTGTATGTGTTTCCTCTCATTTTATATCAATTAACTGAATGATTCATTTTGGCCTTCTTTTAAATTCTATACACTTTCAGGTTTCAGTTTGTTCCACTGGAGTAAACAATCACTTTTTTTCAGAGATCTGGATATATTAATAATCCATGTCTCACAGGTTGTTATCTGGGGAGCAGAATATATGTTTTCACTGAACATTTATCTTTGATGAATAGCTAAAAATTATCAGTCTCTTTCAGAACATGCCCTCATGTGATCTATTAGTCAAGACAAGTAATTTCTTAAAAATAAAGATGAATGAAAGGAGAAGGAAAGAGGGAAGGACAGTATGCTGATAAGGGGCACAGATACCAATGATTAGTGTTTGTTTGTTTTTTAAATATGTTTTTATTTATTTTCAAGAGAGAGAGAGAGAGAGAGAGAGAGAGAGAGAGAGAGAGAGAGAGAAACATCTCTCAATGATGAGAGAGAATCATTAATTGGCTGCCTCCTGCACATCCCTCCAGAGGGGATCGAGCCTGCAAACCAGGTTTGTGCCCTAACTGGGCATTGAACCATGACTTCCTGGTTTATAAATCAATGCTCAACCACAGATTAGCAGTTTATGATTGCAATCTCATGGCTGCTGCAAATATGCTATAATGGAAATGACTCCAGGCACTTGGTTTCTGGCTTACTATATGATCCTCCAGATACTACCTTTTGGACTAAGGGAATATTACTTTGTGGACTAAGGACTAAACCTTGTGTTTTTGTGTTTCCTTTTAACTTAATTCAATTTATAAGTGCCAGGTACTCATCAACGATAACAGTATGAGTTTGAAATACTTTATTTTAACAAAAATCATCTTTCTCATCTGGTCTTATTAGTTTTATTTATTAAGTTAATTTAAATATAAAAATCAATATCTCTAAATTCTAATACTAATTAGCTAATATGACTGAGTTCAAGCTTCAATCCATCCTTCACAGTTCACACGCACTTATGTAGTAAGAAGGCTGACTCATGCATGAACAAAAAAGCGATTAGTTGAGCTATAGAGAAGATAACTGCATCAATAAATCCTTTAATAACCTTAACTTTGGTGCTGTAGTAATATACATAAGTTGTTTAAAACTTAAAAGAATTGTACATAGGCATTAGATATTAGTTTACATTTTTGAAAATCTGGGATCATTGAATTTTGTGTTTTGTGATGTGTTAGATCCCTTAACATGTTTTTAATTTAGGAAAAATTGTAGCAACATTGTAACTAAATGTAAAGTTAAAACATTGAATATTTAATAATCTACTCCTATAAGGAATTTATTTGTTTCCTGGGAAATTATTGCACCTGAAACTAAAGAGTTAGATTGAAGTCTATTGTAAGTTATGAATGTTTTCTACTATCAAGTCACTTCATGCAACATTATTTCTTCCTTATTAGTAAGTAGAAATGCTCTTCTCTTCAATTTTCCCAGAAAACTAGCTTATTTTTATTAGAATTTCTTATTTCCTGTGTGAGCAATACACATACACTCTACTATTATGTATTTGCCTTGAATAAAGCATTTTAAAGATGTAAGTGCTGAGTAAAAACAGAAATTCATTTAAGGAAGATATTTATAACAAATTCTAATAACCCTAAAGCATCAAAGATATAGAACAGATTTCAAATTATGATCATGAGTACATTTTCAGGGTAGAAATTACCCTTTGTTTTCCTAATTCACTGATTCAAAATGCCAAACATTAAATGGTAAATATTAAGATGCCATTTATAAGTAATTTAAAGTAATTTAAATTTAAGTAAATGAAACTAACATCAATACACATAATTATTCTGTTTATAGTGACACTTATTATAAAAGTAATAAGTTAGATGAGTGCTTTTCAGCTAAATTATTTGTTTTAACTTTAAATAGGTTTATAAGCCTTCAAATGAGGGTAGCATTTATATATCCCATTTTAATCTCTTTGTGTTCTTTTGTCTTTATCTTTGAAAATAAGAGGAACTTTTCTATATCTGTCACAAAAATCTCAACACAAATATTTTAAAGCATTTTCATAGATATAAATTTTATTTTAGTGTTTGTTGAAAAGATTACATTATTCAATTTAACTCTCTAATTCTTCTAAAGAAAATAATTAAAGTGAGGGCACACCATAACTTTTTAAAATAGAAATTGTAAATGCTGACTACATATTAATGATTATTAAATTTTAAAAATTCAGAAATTAAAATTATTTTATCTTATAAAAAAGAAATATCTAGTAATTTTGTAAATTAATTTTATAAATATGTAAAGATCATGTAGCTTCCAATTGCTATAATCCCATCAATAATTAAAATGGGTCAGCAGGATATGAATTTCTAAATACTCCCAGTGTAATATTCTTCACAGCTGTAATGCCACTTGTTATACCAGCTCCAAAATTCATATGTTGAAATCCTAACACTCAATATCTCAGAATTTGGCTAAGTTTGGAGAAAGGGCCTTAAAAGAAATAATTAAGGTAAAATGTCATTATTAGAGTGGGCCCTCTATAATTGGTGTTTTTATAAGAAGACTAGAGGCCCAATGCATGAAATTCCTGCAAGTGTAGACCTTCCTTCCCCCAGCTGCCGACACCAGCTTCCTTCAGGCATCAGGGACACTAGCTGGCTTCCCTCTAATTCCCTCCAACTGCCTATAGGCACCAGGGACCTAGGCTTCCCTCTGGCCCCGGTTTTGTCTGGAAGGATGTCTATAATGACGTCCAGAAGGAAGTCTGGTTCTAATGAGCATATTACCCTTTTATGATTTATTGAGAAATATGCTAATTAACCAGGACGCCATACTGGGCCAACCGGACAGGCGGAGGTTGCATGTGCAGCATCAAAGGCAGAGTGACAGGGGCCTCCACCCTCCTGTGCTGGGGGAGGGCTTGATCAGCAGCGGCCATGGCTGCTTCAAGGGCTGGAGAGGGAGGCAGAGTTGGGCCAGGTGCAAAACAGCTGGTGTGGGGGCCGGGGAGAGAGAGTCAGGGCTGGACCTGCAACTTGAGGGTGAGTGACACCAAATAATTTAAAATCGTGCACTGGGCTCTTAGTTATAGATATTAGGGCACTGATGTGCACGGAGGGAAGACATTATGTAGATACAGAGAGGAGACACCTATTCCAAACTAAAGTAAAAAGATTTTAGAAGAAACCAATCCTTCCAATACCTTATTTTGGCCTTCTAGTCTCCATAACTCTGAGAAAATACCTATTGTTTAAGTCTCCAATCCCTAATACTTTGTGAAAGCAGCCCTAACAAAGTAGTACCAATGCATAGAAGAAACTAGATAATATGAACATCCAACTATGGGTTATCTATATGGATCCCAGCCAAAGAAGGGGAAAATACCAGGATATACCTTATCCAGAAACCATCATACAAACAGAGTAAGTTTAATTCAGCTCTACATAACTCAAATTATCTCACTAACAAAATACACATTTTAGACATATGCATAGACTCACACACACACAAATGTGTAATATGTATCTATATAATAAAAGCCTAAGTGTCCTTTGCAGTGGAATAACTGGTCACTATGATGTTCACTGACCACCAGGGAGCAGATGCTCAACGCAGGAGCTGACCCGTGGTGGTCAGTGTGCTCCCACAGGGGGATTGCCCCTCAGCCAAAAGACAGGCTCATGGCTGGTGAACACAGTGGCAGTGGCAGAAGACTTTCCCACTTCTGTGGTAGCAATAAGGAGCAGCTAGTTAAGAGGTAAGGAGCAGCGAGCGGGTGGGAAGTAAGGAGGAAGGGGTGCCAGATGGCAAGAGGGATGCCCAACCCCTGGCTTAGGCCCATGGACATCCCCCGAGGGCTCCCAGACTGTGAGAGGGTGCAGACCAGGCTGAGGAACCCCCTCCCCCACAGTGCACAAATTTCATGCACTGAGCCTCTAGTATATAATATAAATGTAATGTTATCTAAATGTTGAAATATTTATACTAATAAAAGGGAAATATGCTAATTGGACCAGGAGATTTTTCCAGGAAACCTTCTGGACAAAGCCATGGTGTTGGGGTGAGGCAGAGGCAGTTAGGGGCAATCAAGCCAGGAAAGGAGGGCAGTTGGGGGCAAGCAGGATGGTGTGGGGAGGGTAGTGGGAGGTGTGCAGGCCAGAAGGCATAATGGTTAGGGGTGATCAGGCAGGAAGGCAGGTGAGCAGTTAGGAGCCAGTGTTCCTGTCTTGCAAGAGGGAAGTCCAACTGTAGTCAGACATCCCCAAGGGGTCCCAGAATGGAGATGGTGCAGTCCAGGCTGAGGGATACTCCCCCATCCACCATGCACGAATTTTGTGCACTGGGCCACTAGTATATATCCTATATAATAAAATAGTAGTATGCAAATTGACTGTCATGACAATACACAAGGTAGCTGCCCCCATGTGGCCAAAGATGGTTGCCACCATGTGAACACAAAATGGCTGCCACAAGATGGCCAGAAGAGGAGAGGGCAGTTGAGAGGAACCAGGCCTGCAAGGGAGGGTAGCTGGGGGCAATCAGGCCTGCAGGGGAGAGTAGCTGGGAGTAATCAGGCCAGCAGGGGAAGGCAGTTGGGAGGGATCAGATGTGCAAGTGGAGGCCCTGGTATCTGGGATTTATTTATCTTCTACAATTGAAACTTTGTAGCCTGGAACAGAGCCAAGCCTTCTGCTCACACAGCCATTGAAACTTTGTTGCCTTAAGCCGAGGCCTGGGCCAGCCAGGTTGTACGGAAAGCTTGGTTTCCTCCATCACCAGGGGCAACCCAACCCTCCCTCCTGCTCTCTCTTTGGCCATAGCCATCATGGTTGGGTTAATCTGCATACTTTCTCTGATTGGATGATGGGCATGGCTGGTGGGCATGGCTTGTGGGTGTAGCAGGGGTACAATTAATTTGCATATTACTCTTTTATTAGATAGGATCACTACTAACCAACCTGGATACCTTTTCCTCCTCTATCACAATAAATATTATTTTAAACACTCTGTCCTTTCATAGTTTGTATTCTATTTTTTCTTGAATCAGGGTTTTGGAGTCTCTAAACATTACTTGTTTTGCATAAAATATTTGCATGTTTTTCCTTTTCCTCTTTCTCCATTCTTTTTCAAAAGGCCAGCTTATGCAAAATCTTAATTAATATAAATATTCCTCTGCTCTTTATTTTAATGGTGTACTGCTAAGGAACATTTGTTGAATAAACTTTATATGTTTTGGAACAGACTTTTTATTTATACTTTTAAGCTCTCCCAAAACAGATGCATGGCTTCAATATTGGAATATTTTTGGTGAATCTATGAGATAAAACTGATGCAATGCTCAAAACGAAACAAAGCAATGCAATGAGGCAGAAATGTATAGAATATTGAGGGTGACAAAAGATGAAAGTCACTGAGGCAGAGCAGAATGATTATTACTGTGGAAGCATTCAGTTCTAAAATGCCCTTGAATAAACTTTTAGAAAATATTTATTTCTAATTGTTGAATATTTTGGTAAATACATGTCATTCAATTTCCAAGTACATAAATAAATAAGTCGATAAGTAAGTAAGCAGTCATTAAGTAAAAACAGATCTCTAGCATCACACTGGATATCTAGAAGATATATATACTAGTAATTGTCCCAGGATGCTCACGTAATGTATCCATCCAGTGATAAAAATATTTGTGACTTTTTTAAATTTTAAATTAATGTTATTTTCAACTATTAAATGGGCACATTGCATAAAAACATATAATCATAATTATATCTGTAAGCAATGAGGGAACAGTACAAGATTTCTTATTTGTAAACTATAGCTTATGTTCAACATAATGGGCTCACAAAGCAAGTATTTATTATATAAAATAATATTTCAAAATAAACATAAATGAATACAATTCCAAAACATAACTTTTCTTCTGGGAGTGAATGTCAAGGTGAACAATTAACACCTTGTAAATATGTCTTGATGTATATTTTGTTTATAACTGTATACACATCATTTGTTACCTAAATACTTGATCTTTGTTTGTTTGTAAATGATGATGTTTTACAATGTCATTTAGCCTGAGAAAGTTTGTAATATATTGGAATATTTTCAGACTTTACAAGTATAAAAATGCTATAAAAAATAAACTCACTCTCTTAGCACTAATTAATAAAATAATTATTTTATATGGCAATTTAAAGTTACTGTTGAAAAAGTTTCCATTGTTAATAGAAGCCAATTTTATGAATTGTTAAACATATCTTGATAAGGAACATTATAGCATCTTTTAAGGCAGAAAAATTATCTGAGATTTTTAAAAAATAATAATTTGTGGAGTTTTACTCAAAAGTAATCTTGTCAGTATTCCAGATGTCTCTTCTGTACTCCAAATATATAAAAACTAGAGGCCTGGTGACAAAATTCGTGCACAGGGAAGTGTGTCCGTCAGCTCAGACTGCACCCAGTAGGATCAAGTCTAAATGGGCAGTTGAACATCCCTCTCACAATCTAGGACTGCTAGCTCCCAACTGCTTGCCTGCCTGCCTTCCTTATTGCACCTAACCGCTTCTGCCTGCCAGTCTGATCACCCCCTAATCAAGCCCCTGACGGCTTGATTGATGCCTAACTGCTCCCCTGCCAACCTGTTTGCTCCTAACTACCCTCCACTGCAGACCTGGTCACCCCTAACTGTCCTCCTCTGCAGGCCAGGATCCTCCCCAACTCCCCAACTGCCCTTCCTTGCAGGCTTGATCACCCCCAACTGCCCTCTCTTGCAGGCCTGGTTCCTCCCAACTGCCCTCCCCTGCTGGTCTGATCACCCACAACTTTCCTCTCCTGCAAGCCTGGTCCTTCCCAACTACCCCCACCCCCTGCTGGCCATCTTGTGGTGGCTATCTTATGCTCATATGGGGGCAGCCATTTTGTGTGTTGGTGTGATGGTCATTTTGCATATTACTCTTTTACCATATAGGACTAGAGGCCTGGTGCATGGGATATGTTCACTGGTCATGGGATCAGCCCATTGTGGGAGTGCCACACATCCTGGTCTGCTGAGCTCCTGTGTTGATTATCTGCCCTCTGGTGTCAGTGTGTGTCATAGCAACTGGTCAACCAGTTGTTCTGGTTGTTTTGCTGTTCAGTCACTGGGCTTTTATTATATAGGATGAGATTTAAATTTGCATCACCTACTGTTAAAGCATTTTTGCCACACTCCATTTAATTCCTCTCAGTATGTAAGAAGCTTTAGTTATGCCCAACACATTTGTAAATCATGTTTGGAATAATTGTTTATATTCATATTCTTATACTCTACTAGAAAACATATGTTCTGTTACTTAATACACACAAACCAAGTGAAATGGGAAATTTTCTTAAGTACTGATGCCAATTGTAACCTTAATTCATATTTTGAATAAATGATTTTTATTTAAAACAAGTGTGAGTATAGTGCAAATTCTACGTTCTTTGTCTCATTTTCTTGATTCTGTCAGAAACATAATCCTATTAGTTCAATTAGTCAGGATCTACAGGGAAAAAAAGTATAATTTATTTATTGCTGCCATGCATTAAGGACTAGCCCCATTTTGGACACAATACTTATTTCTTAGCAATATATACCCTACCCAGCTGGCACAGGTCAGTGGTTAAAAGTTGAACTATGAACCATAAAGTTACAGTTTGATTCCTGGTCAGAACATATGCCTGCCTTACAGGCTGGATCCCTAGTTTGGGGTGTACAGGAAGCATCTGATCAATGAGTCCCTCTCATCATTGATATTTCTCTATTTCTCTCTCCCTTCCTCTCTGAAATCAATAAAAATAATTTAAAAAATATAAACCCTAAAGGTTCACTACCTGGATATTAAATATAACATGATAATTAAATATTTTCCTTTCACACTTTTATAAGATCTCGGGAAATGCAAAAATCTTGACAAAAGATACTGATCATAGTATCAATTCTATATTTTAATGCTCATTATGTTGATCTGTCATGAAGTTATTTCAATAGAAGCCAAGTATTTAAACAGTCTTACTTCCAGACAGTTCTTCCATTAACATGAACTCATATATAGCTAAAAATTCCAATGTAGATGGAAAAAAAGCAATTTAACCGGGTTATCTCCCTTTCCTTCTTTGAAATTCTCTAGTGTTGACATGAAAATTACAATTATGTACAAGCCACTTTTACTATCACTATCTTTTTTAGTAAGTAGTGTAAAATGGAAAGCAATCACAGGAAACTGAAATGTCGAAATAAATTGAAAAGTAAGCCAACGCATTTTAAGAAAATGCTAACACAGAGATAGATAAGTCCCTTTTCTAAAACACAGATAGTGAATAAATTACATGGGCTTCATGTTGTCTTTCAGATTGGTTTTTGTCTTCAACATATCCTTTTAGAGAATATAAAATTCCACAGCATTTCTATCATTTTTATTTGAGCAATAAAAATTGCTAGTCATTATTATTTTACTTTTAGTAAAATAAGCCATTAATCCCCCTCAAGATAAAGCCACTGTAAATTACTAAAATAGCTTGTCCTCCTTCACAATGGAATTTCTCTAATTGTTTGGACTTAAAAGCTCATCACCTTTATCAAAGGATATCAAGTAGAACAAATTAAAGTAAACCTTAATTACTAGTGAATCTTCTCTGTGATTATATAAAAAAGCCCTGATTCTTATTTAAATTCCAATTACTTTTTTTTAATGGAAACTTTAACATTTTAATACTTTCTAGCTTGGGAACATGATAAAATATCTGTGGAGTGCAGAGAAATTGATGGCTCTTGAGCTACATTGCTTTTCTATTGGGAATGATGAGCAACATCTCATCATTTCCAATAGAAAAGAAATCATGCTATTATCTTCTTGCTTTATGAAACACCCAAATAACTCATTGATAAACCTGTAAAATAAATACAACTCACAATTGTATACATTATTTACATTAAATTGATATTTTATGGTTAAAACTCCCTTACAAGTTTATCTCCTCTGCAACATATGTTTTGGATGACATTGATGTCTTCCAGCCTGTCTGCGAGACTAAAGAGTCCTGCTTGGCCATAATGATGAAAATGAACAAATCAGAATGAATTCTCTACCTACATGATTGGTGTGTGTTAGCTTTCTCTCATCATGTGGCCCCAACTTTTCGCAGAAAATAAATATGAGACTAACAAGCAAAAAGAGGCAGAAAACTATATATAGAAAAAATGTAGAGGGAAAAAAACCCAATTATATTTCCAGAACCCTGTGTCTACCACTGAAATAATTTGTTAATTTTTTAACTTAATATTTTATGAAAATTATTTATTATTCTTTTATTTTTAGTGCCTGAAACTTCAATACCCTGCTATCATGAACCTCAATCTGCATTAAATTTCACCTTTTGGTTTACAAATATCGTTGACTCAACCATCAGAGTTCACCAATTGTAATCCAAATAGCGAAGTTGTGTGCAGATGGTGGTGGATGACAGAGGCTATTGTAAGGCTCTACAATACTGATATGGTTGAATCAGCATACAGTCTAAGATGGGGACGTTTCTGTTAGAAGGAATTGTTGAGAATTATTTTTACGCTAAGAAAAAGCCACTAATTGATAGTAATTGTAATCAATAGGTCAACTGAGACTTTAGGAAATATGGTAGAAAACTGTCAAAATAATGGTGCAGGTTGACAACTTCCTATAGTCTTTAATATGATAAAAAAGACAAAATCTCATAGTCTGTAGACAAAGTCATGTAAATATTTGCAATGCACTCATAGGAGTACATTCCAAAGCCATGTAAATGTTTGCAATGTACTCATAGAAGTACATTCCAGAACACTAATGGTGAGAATTCTACTTTTCATTTATGCCTCTCCTCCCAGTCTTTTGTCCTCCTCCCACGGTGGGAATGCTGAAATGTGATCATTGTTTCAGTGTCTTTAAAAATTAGAAAAGTGAGCAGCTCCACTTCTTATGAAGAATAAGCAGCATCATGAATGCTTTCCCACTCACACTACAGGTTAATGACTGTATGTCCAGATGTTAGGAAATGTGTTAGAATAGATATTCTTGAGTGAAAAACAATACTAATTACACTATGTTCTTTCAGGATCTAAGCACTGCCTTCACTATGGTCATATTTGTAGCTTAATACTCTTTAGTTTTATTTTCAGTAGCATTCTCTCATTCAATCCTGGCAGAATATAACAATATGAAAGGACATTAAGTTCATAGGTTCTTTTAAGCTATGATAGATTGTCTTATTTCTTTTTACATTCTTCTTCAGTATATCACTTTGAGTTAATGTTGAAGACTGTAATAAATTGACATCATGTGTCCAAACCCTTCCCTTTATTCTGAAGGTCATTTGGAAATGAGATTGCCAGCAGTTTTCAATAAGATTCTATTGTCTAGATAATACTTAAAGTAAAAATATTCAAGGAGCTTTTCAGAGATGTGATTTAAGGGTAATTATGCACAGAAATACACAGCTACCTTGACACTTTTTTAAAAAATTAAGAATTGCATTAAGACATATATTAATTCTAATTAAATGTATGTTTCAGTTAAAGTTAAATATTTTTAACTTCAGTTAAAGTGAAATATTTTTCCTATCTAAGTAATGGAAAGTCAACTAGATTCAACCTTGAATTAAAAAAAACTTTAATCATGATTAATACTGAATTATTTTGAGAAGATGAGAATAGGTTTTTAAAAGATATAATAAAAACTTAGTAAAGTTACATGAGATTCTAGATTCACAGGTTTAATAAATTCACTTACTCAGCCAATCAAACCATAATGTCTTAAGACAAGATGGATCCCTGGAGAAAAACAAGGATGTGAATCTTGGCTTTGTCACTAAGTAGATGCATATCTTACCTAAAACTAGACAAATATGTAAATTGACCCATACCTCCCCACTATGCCCACAGCCAATCAGGAATGAGTATGCAAATCAACCCGACAAATATGGAGGATTAATTTGCATATGCAGGCGCAAAGCAGCTGGGTAGGGCAGGATGCCTGTTATGAGGGAGAAGGGGACAGAGGGAGCTACAGGAGTGGTGCTATGGCTGGGAGTGGGGACTTTGTAGCTCCTGGATGGCCAGGAGCAAAGCCATGAGAAGGAAGGCCTATTCTTGCACCAATATCATGCAATGGACTTCTAGTAAATTATAAAAAGCTATTTTAACTCTCTTTAATGACTGTTAAATATCCAATAAACATTTTCTGTTCTTGTTTCTAATATTATTGTTTTCACTCTACAAATCTAAAATAAATATTTTAAGTGATATTCTATTGATTTTTAAATTTGGGTCAAAGTATGTATTTTTTTAATAAATTATTTCATTAAGTCATATGCGGTGTTTGGATTGTTAATTCATATTCTATGTTAAGATTCAATGCCTTCCTAAACTTACTTGCTAAAGGGACAAAATTATATAAATGGATATGGAACAGTATCTGAAGGAAAGGGTTTAGAATCCTGACGCTATTCCTTCCTAGCTCTGTGACCTTAAACAATCACAATATTTTCTGTGTTTAGCACACCTTTAGAATGTATGGAGCACAGACAAATACTGGTAGGAATTAAGTATTGCTTACCTTAATTTGAGTTGCAACCTTGTACTGATTTGAAAAAATTTAAGGAATCTACTTATGTAAGATATGGCCAGAGGAACCTGTTTGAACTTTGAAAGATTGGAGATAAGTGTTCCATAATCAAACCCCACTTCTCATTTACATAGAACATGTTAATTTTCAATATAATTTGCCAAATATCTACTTATTTATTGGTACAATTTTTTTCTGTTGCTGAAATTATTTTTCTTCTTTGAGATTAAGGCATCTCCTATGCCACTGAATTCTAATCTACTGATTACAATATAAAGATCTCATTGGTGTATCTCTATAATTATTCAAGAGGTAAGTAAGTAAATAGGTAATAAGTATAATAAGTAGCCAGCCATTCCTCTTACTATTAATTGAAGAAGCTCTGGGCAAATGGCTGTCTGACCTTCTTAACTGAGCAGCTTGCCTTAAATACTCACTACTAATGTACATACATGATCACTTGGCTGTCAATGCTCATAACCATCTGTTATGATGGCAACACGCCTGCTCTCAAAATACTGTGATATTTTAGACTGCAGGTGCCAACTAAGTAGATTGGCAGCCTGAAATTCTAAGAGTACTTTCTTTTTTTCGGCAGAAAGTAATGCCACATTAACACCCCCATGGTTTCTTCTCGCCATACCACCTGTTCATTCTTTTTAGGCCAAAAATGTTCATGGAAAGGCAATAGTGAGTACTAGAAAAAAATCAGTGAGGATTGTAGTAAAAGAATTACATTTCATTATATCCTGATCTATTTTAAAAACAACTTTATATAGTTAAGAGTATAAAAGCAGTGTGCCTATAAAAATATTTTGCATTGGTTTTGTTCTTCTGTAGTTTACAACTCAGAACTAAGAGTTTGTGATTAAAAAGTGCATGCACCATGAAGTGTTTTAGATAAATATATAATGGGAGTTCAGAATGGAAAGGAGGTATGTGAACTCTCTCTAGGAAAGTGGCTTAGAACAGGTGGAATTTTGGAATAAAATATTCCACCAATAGAAAGAAAAAGGAAATATTTTCCAGCAAAGAAAAATAGCATGGCCATCCCATAAGTTAAGTAGGGAATTAGTGTATAATGAAGAAAATATAAAATATCTACCTGAATGAGCATATACTCATGTAATGTTTTGTGTACATATAGTTGGATCACTGAAATATCACCATCTTGCTGGGCACTTGCTAGATGCTTAATAAAACAGATATAATAGCTACATAGATGTAGAAGTAACTGTATACCAGTATAGATAGATGATAGATATAGATAGATGATAGATAGATAGATAGATAGATAGATAGATAGATAGATAGATGATAGATAGGTGGCATATAGATGACAGATAGATGATAGATGATAGATAGATAGATAGATAGATAGATAGATAGATAGATAGATACTAGCCTGTTGTATCAGACATTATATTATGAAAGTGTTGGTTAAGTAAGTTTAAATACATATGACAATGATAATTACAGAATAGCTAACATGTGGAACTGACAGTATGCTAATTGCTTCATGTGCATTGTTACATTTAATACTCACAACAAAACTATCAGATAATCAACATTTTATTCCCTGTTGAATAACAGCATGTCAGAGTTAGTTAGGTTAAACTACTAGTACAAGGTCACATTTACTAGTAAATGAACGGATGAACTGTGACTTAATCCCAAATTTGCCGAGTTTTTAAAGTCCATTTTCTTCTTCTTTTTTTTAATCCCCAACCAAGAATATTTTCCCACTGATTTTTAAAGAGAGTGGAAGAGGAAGAGACAGAGAGAGAGGGAGAGAGAAACATCCATGTGAGAGAGACACATTGATTTGTTGCCTCCTGCTCATGTCTCCACCAGGGCCAGGTATGGAATCTGTAGCCAAAGTACGTGCCCTTGACAGGAATCAAACCCAGCACCTTTCAGCCCATGGGCTGATGCTCCATTCACCGAGCCAAACTGGCTAGGGCTATGGTTCATTTTCTTCATGACTACATGAGGCTGTGAAAATAATAAAAGAATTTCAAGCTCATTAAATCTGAGTTATGTTTTTATATACCTGAGGTTTAATCCTAGCAACTTTATAATTTTGCATCTTTCCCTAACATTGATTTTGACATTTATAAAATGGGGTTGTTTATTTCAGGATCTTTTCGTCTCTGGTAACATTCTCTGATTTTTAAAGGGCATTTGTGTTTGATTTTCTGAGAGCTGTGTGTTAGGATTTTATCTGTCACAGTCCTATGTTGTAGATTGAATTAGAGGTTACACCAAAGTTCACACCACATTATATTACACTTAAGCAGTTCTTTTCACAATCTTTTACTGGAGAACTGAATGTCTCTGTTGCTCCTGGGAGTAGGATTCTTAGGGTACCACTGAAATAAGCATTTTTGGAAGACTTCACATGAGAATGAGATGTGGTAAAAATATTTTATTTTCATGGAGTTACATTCCTTGGGTGGCAAAGTCCCATGTCCCTTAATCCAGGGGCATCTGTGCGTGCAGCAGAGCCAAAGGGAGGGCCAGTGTCCAGAGCTTCCATTCCACGATGGAGCTGGGTCTGGCAGAGCATTGAACTAATTACCGTATTTTCCCGCATATAAGATGAATGAGTGTATAACACGACCCCCAACTTTTCCAGTTAAAATATAGAGTTTGGGATATACTCGCCCTATAATACAACAACCGGCGTATAAGATGACCGCCGACTTTTGAGAAGATTTCCCTGGGTTAAAAAGTCGTCTTATACGTCGGAAAATACGGTACAGTTCATTGTGTGGTCCCATATGGCCCTGAGCTGTGTGGGCAATGCAGGGGAACATGCCCCTTGCAACAGGAGAGCCAGGATCCTGGCATGTGAACTCCCTTTGCTTAGGAGTTTATATTGTCAGATTTCTTGGCCTTGCAGTGGCCATTCCTATTCTGGACACAGATTGGCTTCGAGGTGTGACTGACATAATCACCTTCCCATGGCACCTAGACCTTACTCAGCCTGTATATGTTGTCTATCCCTCCCAGCCCCCCAGAGGTCAGCAGGTCACAGAGTTGAAAAGCCTTAAATTAGCAAAGCTTTATAAGTGGCATGCCTATATTATCTAGTCTTCCCTTTACTCCTCTCCTGTTCAATAATAAGCAGATTATTACAATGGTATCAGAGATACTTGAAAAATTACTTTTGAGAAGGGACACATATGTATGCTGAATGGAGCACAGTAGTGAGAATGACTTTAAAGATAGCGGGGGAGGGGTTCAGAGTGACCCTTCGCTGGCTTATTATAGAAAAGAAGGAGCAAAAAAAAAAAAGCAAATAAAAAGAAGACGTGCACCTGACTATCCAGAACTAGAATTCCCAACCAAATCCTTGTTATTAGAAATAGCATGGTGGTAACATTTGCTTCTGTAATACAGTGGTACCTCGAGATACGAGTTTAATTCGTTCTGTAACCTTGAGGCGTGGGAAACTATGAGACACTCAAGTCGTGGTAAACTGTTGGGTCGTGTGCAGCTGGCCGATCCGTGCGATTACTCGTATCTCAACTGTTGCTCGTATTTCAAAGCAAAAATCGCTCACTCGACGGCTCGGATCTCAAAAATCTCATTAGGGCACTCGTATTTCGAGGTACCACTGTACACGTATCGCTGCATTTTGGTGACTCTGTGTAACATCAGCCTGGTACACAGGGAACAGCAGAGGCAAAGGTTATGAGTGGAAGAGGCAGGCTAGTGAGGGATCTTCAGAGTTTGAAATGCATCAGATATCACTGTTGACTTCTATCTTGTGATTCAGGAAATCTCTGATGGGACCTGAGATATTGTATAGTGAGCTAGCTCTCTAGAGATCCCCACTGGGCACTATGCTGTGGGCATCAAGGAGCTGGGAGTCTAATGCAGCCATGTGACAGTGAGGCCAGGAGGGTCTGAACCAGGGGCATGGAATCGGAGCAGAGAGACGGGGAGTGAGGCTGAAAGAGGGAGAAAGTAGGGCATAAACAAATTGTGACCCAACTGCATCAGCTATATTGTTTAGGACAGTGGTCGGCAAACTCATTAGTTAATGGAGCCAAATATCAACAGTGAGATTGAAATTTCTTTTGAGAGCCACATTTTTTAAAACTTAAACTTCCTCTGAGGCCACTTCTTCAAAACAGACTTGCCCAGGCTGTGGTATTCTGTGTAAGACCCACACTCAAGGGGCCAAAGAGCCGCATGTGGCTCACGAGCTGCAGTTTGCCAACCATGGGTTTAGGAGAAACTATGCATGAAATTATGACTCTAGATTTTAACACCTATATGTCTTTGGGGTTATGAGAATGACATTACTGTGTGTTTTTCAATGCATCCATTGGAGACAGCTCAAACTCCCTGTGTCACTGAACTGGAAATATCCTTAGGAATCTGAATCTAAACAAGCGGCTGTATATCTCGCTCTTCACATTTGGAGGAATGATTCCTTGAACCTAAAACAGGCATTTTTGTAGCAGCCAAGTTCTACTTTTCCGGGGAGCCTCACGCTGTCAATTTCTGACATTTTTCTACACGGAACAGTGCGTTTGCTCCTTCCTTAGACTCACAGGGCATTTTTGCTGTTTCTGTGAAATTCTTTTCCACATTTAATCAAGATTCAAATCTGCACAGTCGGTCTTGTCAAAGCTGCTTATTTCTTGCCATTAGGTCTGCATGTGGATCGTGAACAAGCTCACCAGGTCAATAGGTAGAATTCAGAAGCTCTACAAGCGAAACTCCCCCTAACAGCACAAGAAAATATAATACAAGCAATAAGCCATTGAATGAATGATGCTACTTTTGTGTACTTTTTGCATCTAAAAAACTCCTTGTCGGAATAAGAAATATGATTTAACTGCAATAATTATAAACCAATCTATACTAATGAAAGGGTAATATGCTAATTAGACTGGAAGACCTTCTGGGAGACTTTACAGTCAAAGCCATGGTGGTAGGGCTGAGGCAGAGGTGTTTAGGGGTGATCAGGTTGGCAGGGGAGAGCAGTTGGAGGCAAGCAGGCCAGCAGTGGGGGGGAAGGAGGGAGCAGTTGAGATTGATCAGGCTGGCAGGCAGATAGTTAGGGGCAATCAGGCAGGCAGGCAGGCAGGTGAGCGGTTATGAGCCAGCAGTCCCTGTGGGATCAGGCCTAAACTGGCAGTTGGACATCCCCTAAGGGGTCCCAGAATGGAAAGGGTGCAGGCCGAGCTGAAAAACATCCCTTCCCCTCCCCCCCCCCCGCACAAATTTTGTACATCGGGTCTCTAGTATTATATAATTTGGTGAACAATTATGCATTTAGCAAGACCACAAGAGCATAAGAAATGTAAAAAAAAATGCGTATGTTTGGTCCTTGCATATAAAACTTAAATTTTAAATAAACTTTGCCAATACAATACTTTCTTTTTTGCTACAGGTACATACTTTTAATGTTTTCTAATATGAGATTCAGGTGCTAGCATGACATAAGTCTGTTGTATTATTTTCTCCTGTTCTTAAACCATTTACTTTGCAAAATGTGTAATTCTTTTGTTGTGCCTTTAAGATGCAAATGTTAATAAACAAAAAAAGAAGTCTCTTTGCAGTTTATTAACCCAGAACTCTTCCTCAAAGACCTGCGAGCCATTCCTTTGAAATGCAATCATCAAGGAAGATAGTGTTCTTATTTCCCAGCTCTCTATGGGAGGGTAGGAGCCTAGCTCAGCCTCACTTGGAGCCTTTCTCCAAGTTTGAAAATGGCTTCTGTAATGAGGAGAAGAGAAAGTTTACTTTTCCTTTGAGTAAAGCCAATTAGCGAACACAGATGGCCTAATCACAGAGAAAAACATTCGCAAACTCAGGAATAACTTAATGTGGCAGACATGCCATTGATCAACCTGCCACCTATGTCCTGCAGTACTTTTCCACTCGCTCTACCCCAGCGTTAAAAACCCTCCTGCCTTTTGTTTCTGTGGAGCTTGAAATGCAGGTCTTGGCTGTCTCTCTATTTCTGTCTCTCTATCAGCTTCCCTTGCCTCATCTTGTTCTGTGCGAATTTGTCTCTTCATCATGCCACACAATCTGATTTTAACAAGTATATTCAGATAAGATTTTTTTTTAAACTATAAGCTCTAAATAAATATCATAGGTTATTGATATTTTCTGACTTGGGATATTTTCTGTTCTCTATCTGTCATGAGTACATCCTGATAATATATTCTGCTATTATGAAACTATTTTTTCCCCGCACGTTTTGTGTATTTTAGTTTTTCTCAACATCTTGACCATGTAGGTTATGTTTTTGCCTACTACTATAAAATTTCCCTTTTTTCTAATACATACTTTAATATACTGTGGTTCCTTGTTACTCAAAGTAAATCTGTGCTCAATACATTAATAGAGGGCTTCTCAGAAATGCAGAGTTTCAGGCCCTACCCAAGAAGTAATAATTCATAATATGCACTTTAACCAGATACCCTGATGATTCATATACACTTTGAAATTTGAGAAGTTACTCTCTACTTGGTTGAAGTGGGTCTACTAATCCTACTCAGAACTTAGAGATGGAGAATTTTTCCTGGTGACTAACAAAAATATATGAAAAATCTAGTGGCAGAAAAATGTAAAAAAAAAAAAGAGATGTCTGTTCTCATTATAGAAAGAGAGTAAAGTAGACCGTAGAGATGAAGTTTTAGTTTTGGGGTGTGTGTGTCTCAATTATATTTATTACACAGATTTACAATGTTATACATATGACAGTACCACCTTTTCTTAATTATTGTAACTTTGTCATACATAAGATGTGAAATTGTGAGGTGTGAGTCCTCTAGATTTTTTGTTCTTTTCTAAGACTGTTTCAACCTTTTGCATTTCCATATGAATTTCAGAATAAAATTCTACAAAAGCAGCTGGTATTTTGGTGGGGATTGAATGAATCTGTTGATCAAGTTTAAGACTATTACCAGCTTAACAATTCTAGTCCACTTCATGAACATGGGATGTCTTTTGATTTATTTATCTCTTTAATTTCTTTAAAAATATTATATGATTTTCAAATATATTATACATATTCTCATTAAATGCATCCTAAGATTTGATAGATTTTTTCAATAAACATATTTTTAATTTTCTCTATGCCTTTCATATGCTTTTATAGATTTCAAATGTTTTTTTCAACAATTTTTACCAGTTATAGTTTTAAAGTCTACAGAGCTCTTTGAAAAAATCAATCTGTAAATAGAATATCTGCTGTTACTTTTTGTTTTACTTAATGAAGTTTCATGCTATACATGGACAATTTAAAAAGTTATCAAACATCTAAAAAGTAAATTTTATGTGCAATTTTGGGCTTGTATTACTTTATCTCTGAAGTAACCTTTTTTTTCTTAACTGAAACTCAAACCCATCTCTCAGCACAGTAAGATACAATATTTTTTGTTTGATAGCAGTGTCCTTTTCTACCAATTGACAACATTTAGCAAGTCTAGTTTAAAATTTTATTTTCTCTAAAGATTTGGCTCGTCAAGTTCAGACTTAATTGATTGTTTTCCATTAAAACTTTTCTTCTCTTCTTCTCCGTGTCTTTCTCTTTCTGAACTTAAACATATCCAAAAATTTGCATAATAGTTCCAAATGTTATATAAATAATGTCTTTTCTTGAACAATTTGAGTGTAATTTGCCAACACTGACAGATAGAGACATTCTCCAATGTAACAACAGCAATAATCCCTTCTACCTTACTTTTAGATTTTAACTGATTTTGAGGCTTCAAAATTCTATGAGTAAAATACATACAATTGTATACTTACATTTGAATATTTAAAAAGATAGAGAAGCTTGCTTCTTTTCATAGACAACAGTGCTTAGAAATAAGTTGTCATTAAGAATCCATTTTTGTTTGGGGTAAGTAAAGTCTTTTTTAAAATATAAATATAAGGATGGATAGATAGATAGATAGATAAATAGATAGATTTCAGAGAAGAAGGGAGAGGAAGAAAGAGATAGAAACATCAAGGATGAGAGAGAATCATTGAAAAGCTGACTCCTGCATCTCTGCTACTGGGGATTGCACTATAGCCCTTGATCAGGATCAAACCCATGACCTTTCAGTCTGTGGGCCAATGCTCTACCAACTGAACCAAACCAGCTAGACTGATTAAGTCAAGTCTTAGATTTAATTTTGGATTCTATTTTTTTTTACAGTTTTATATGTGAAGAGTTTATGTAATTATCTATTTCCACAATATTCCAATAGGTGTTTTCAAATATTTTATAGTTTACAAACATAATTTTGGTCAAACTCAAATTACTTTATTACATAACATCTTACAGGGGAGAGGAATTTTTAATTAGATCAAACCTTCACCTTTACCCTATTATATGTATATAGTTAACAAGGTGGTGTTTTCCTTATAAAGAAGTAAAATCAGCAAGTTCATTTTTCCTAAACCTATTCTTTTGACTATTAATGTAACTATGACTAAGATTCAATTTTGAATCATTTCTACTGTCATTATTGTTTTCTGTACCCAAACAATTATAAAAATCACAGTGTATAATTTTTCATCATCTATAAATCCATAAGAAAATCTAGCCTACTTGTGGTATAGATTCATAATCAAGGTGATTACCAATAAGCGAGTGTACTTTCTAGAGTACACTGATTTTTTATGAAAGTGGCCTAATAACTGGAGCTCAGAAAAATCACTGAGAGGAAAAGACTCTTTTCTATGCATAACTGCTTTAATAATAGCATTATTGTATAGAGAAATTCCTTGTTTATTTATTTTTATATCAATTTCTCAGTATTTAAGAGATTATAAACTGAATGAAGCCCTTTCTGTATGGATATTATTATAAAATATAAAAAAGAATAAGAATTTTCAAACATGTAAATAAATAACATATTCCCTTCTTAATCCTTTTATTTTTTAATATATTTTATTGATGTCTTACAGAGAGGAAGGGAGAGGGATAGAGGGTTAGAAACATCGATGAGAGAGAAACATCTATCAGCTTCCTCCTGCACACGTCCTACTGGGGATGTGCCCGCAACCAAGGTACATGAACTTGACCACCATTGAACCTGGGACCTTTCAGTCCACAAGCCAATGCTCTATCCACTGAGCCAAACTGGTTAGGGCCTTTTTAATCATTTTAATAGATTTTAATTATTTCAAGAATAAAATAAATATCCCTAATACAATATACAAAGTCCTAAATAATCTCATATATTCCCCTAATGTTTGCTTGGCCTCATAAATCCCTAGCACTCCTGATTTGGTGTGTTTGTTATAGCTTCTAAACCCTAAATTCTGCTCTCCTCTTAGACTGGAACTATCCCTTCAGCTACCGTGTCAACTTAAATTATTTATTTTTATCTTTCAAATTGTATTACAAATAATTGGTTTAATTTCAGTCTATTAGGGACCAGTTGTCTGAGGATCAGGGTAACTAGATATCCCTGATATACATGGACATTATACTTCATTCTTTTAGAACAATTTCACAATTACATTGTGTATGTAATAAGGCAAGATAAAGGAAGAATACATTATTTATGGGACTAAATAATGTAGAACATGCATAAAAATATTTATGACTACTGAGTTTACATTTTATATGCTTATCAATCTATAAACTCTAAAACAGCCCAGCAGGTGTGGTTCAATAGTTGAGCATAGACCTATGAGCCAGGAGGTCATGTTTGGATTCCAGCTTGAGGCACATGCTCAGATTTCGGGCTCAATCCCAAGTAGGGGACATGCAGGAGGCAACTGACTGCTGATTATTTGTCATAGTTGATATTTCTATCTCTCTTTCCTCTCCCTTCCTTCTTCTGAAATCAATAAAATCATATAAAAAATAAAAACACAAAAACAATATTTTTGCTCACTAATATAGTTCTCACTTTTGTACAAATCCCTTTTAAGTAGTAGGAAGGAATGATGGAGATGAATATGTGATAAAAAAAAACAACTTCTGATTTTTAATCTCTTAAGCAAAAAGAATATGTTGACAATCAAGAGGAACCTACCCTACTTAGTTGGCATACATACAGGTTCTTGCATATCGAGTACTACATTTTTATGTCCAAGGTAAAATAATCTAATTTTACAATTAATAAGAGCTATTAAGATAACCTATTATTTTCAATATTGAACCACATGTGAATCGTGATCTAAGAACATGCTTTGTAACATATACAAATGTTACTAACTCTCTGATTGAACAAAAAATAAAAATAGAACTGTTGTTAAAGCATATTTAAATTATTTCTTTGATTTATTAAAATATCTTATTATTAAATTTGAAGGAGATAAATATGTGTAGAATCACTTGATTAATATCTATGATTAATGAAATAAATCTTCATGGACTTTTATGTAGTTAAATTATACATCAAAACTAATTGACCTATGACTCTATACTCTGCAATTCAAATATATGATTAAACACCATAACTTAAGCACCTTAAAGTTTATTCACCCATTATTTTATAGCTTAGTCTTTGACTAGGGAGCACTTTCCACAGCTAAAATATGGCAATGATCATGAATCAGATGGTTATCAGACAAACTTCTGCGCTCTGGTTCCCAGAGGAGAGTTCATGTCTTTCTCATTGTGCTCTAGTTCACACACCGAGGAATTCACCAATCTGCTGCACATTTTAGTTATAGGATCTGCAAAGCCCCAGAGACAGATAGAACCAGATATGGAGCCATCAACAGACGTGTCTTCATTATCATTCAGGACCAAAGCTTCTGTTACTTTAATACAGGGAAAACTAATGGGCATGTATTTTTTTTCCTGAATAAATGTTTACAAATGCCATAATCAATATATGTGCTTTTACAAAATTGGGGAAATAATATTTTTAAAATAAATGCAATATTTTAAATACATATTTTTATTGTTGATAGTATTACAGATATCTCCCATATTCCCCTTCTTTAGAGTCAACGAAGTCATTTGATACCAGTTTTTGTGAGTGTGTGTTTGGGATCTATCTTTTTATTTTATTTATTTTTTATTTTATTTTTTCATAATTTTTCTTTATTAAGGTATTACATATGTTTTATCCCCTATAGCCTTCCCACCCCCCACTAATGCCCTCACTTCGCACACACACCCCCACCGCCCATGTCTGAGTTTTTTGGTTAAGGCTTATATGCATACAGACAAGTTCTTTGGTTGATCTCTCTCCCTTACCCCACTCTCTGAGGTTTGACAGTCTGATCGATGCTTCTCTGCCTCTGGATCTGTTTTTGTTCATCAGCTTTATGTTGTTTATTATATTCCATGAATGAGTGAAATCATATGATATTTATCTTTCTCTGACTGGCTTATTTTGCTTAGTATAATGCTCTTTAGTTCCATCAATGCTGTTGAAAATGGTAAGAATTCCTTCTTTTTTAGTGTATCCTAGTATTCCATTGTTTAGATGTACTATTGTTTTTTAATCTACTCATCTGCTGATGGGCACTTAGGCTGTTTCCAAATCCTAGCTATGGTAAATTGTGCTGCTACGAACAAAGGGGTGCATGTATCCTTTCTGATTGTTTCTGGTTTATTGGGATATATTCCTAGAAGTGGGATTACTGGGTCAAATGGGGGTTCCATTTTTAGTTTTTTGAGGAAACTCCATATTGGTAATATAATTGGCAAATAATGTTCTCCCATGCAGTGGGCTTTCTTGTTGTTTTATTGATGGTTTCTTTTGCTGTACAGAAGCTTTTTATTTTGATGTAGTCCCATCTGTCTACCTTTTTAAATTTGATGGTGTAAGCTGATGATATTTTGAGTATAGGTAGAGTGCAATCCTTTGACACCTTGGTTTCCCATAATGATAGTGATTTCAGAATGCCACTCTCCACAACTGTCAGAAAATAGATTTTTTAAGCCACTAAATATGTGGTGATTTGTTACAGCAGCCATAGAACTAAGGCATTGCCTCTCACCAAATATCTAATTAGGAAGATGAAATATTAGCTACACTTGCTTTCATTAGAACATATCTCCTTTTTCAATCATAAACATAGGGCTTTTCTTTTCTTAAGATCAAGAGAAAAATGTCTTGCCCAGCCAAAATGGCTCAGTGATTGAGCATCAACCTATGAACCAGGAGGTCAGGGCATATGCTCAGTTGCCAGCAGCCAATTGATGATTCTTTTTCCCCCTCCTCACCCTCTTCCTCCTCCTCCTCCTTCTCCTCTTCTTCCTCCTCCTCCTTCTTCTTCTCCTCTTCCTTCCCCTTCCACTTCCCCTCCTTTCCCTTCGCCTCCCCCTTTCCCTTCCTCTTCCCCTTGTTGTTGTTGTTGTTGTTGTTGTTGTTGTTGTTCTTCTTCTTCTTCTTCTTCTTCTTCTTCTTCTTCTTCTTCTTCTTTTCTCTTTCTTTCTCTCTGTCTCTCTGTCTCTCTCCTTTTCCTCCTCCCTCCCTCCCTCTCTCTCTATCATCAGTGAAATATATTTAAATAGAATAAAAGAGGGAAACTTCTTTATTTATTTAATATATCAAGAGGGAGTCATATTTTTTCTCTTTATTATGTCTTATCAACATTGTCCTGTAACAGTGACCAAATGAAAACCTTATATATGTTCTCTGTTTTGACTTTGGGTTAATATTTAATAATTTTCCTGGCATATTCCCAATTATACAAGATTCCTTAGCTTGTGACCAATGTCTCTCTGCAGTCACTTTGTCTTCTCCTTTTCCACCTATGTCAACCTCTCTTTTGCCTTCTTCTTATAAGAATAAATATGAATGCATTTAGGACCCCCCCAGCTATCCAGAATAATCTACACATCTCATGATCTTTGATTTAGCACAAGGTGCAAAAAGATTTTTGCCATATAAAGTAACCTTCACAGGTCCCAGGAATTAAGATATGGACATTTTGGGGGCGGACATTATTTGGCCAACTGCGGACAAATGAAGTGAATCTTTTCCCTTTCATTTGTATACAATTAAAAGTGAAATACATGGGCAAGTATCAATCTTATTAAAAATCAAAAAGAAAAGACATCATTTGTTATTTGTTATATAAATTGCTCATTTAGGTGAAACTATTTATAGCCATTAAACATGGACTTTGAAGAAATGTGTTTTCGAATGTTGAAGAATTAAAGAACTTCTTTAACACATTATCTCAATTTAAGTATCATTGCACCTATGTTTTTATCTTCTTGCTATTGCAGTACATGGATAAAGATGTTAATATATATTACTAGTTTTAAAACTGCTTAGTGTACATTAAATGAGTAGAGAAAACCAAGCAGTATGATTTGGAAAGCTTAAAATACTATTGGTTGATTCATAAAGCTAGCCAATTCCCTCCTCATATACTAGTATATCCAACTTCAAGAAAAAAGCACTCTATATGATTCTAAATGTACTGCTTACTACCATTATTAAAAATAATGTATACATAAAGCAAATTAGAATTCATTCTTATTATTTGTCATGAATTGGCTTAAGAAGTATAAATCATTCTAATATTATTCTAACATGAATTGCTTGAAAAATTTCCTAGAGAAAAAAGATATTGACAATATGCATTCAGTTCTTGGCAAGATCTGCTTCCAAAATCTGAGCCAAGGGGAAATAAAAATGTGAGGCAACAGTGCTTTTGATTTAGGATGTTCATTGCCCTTGAACACTTAGTCTTATTTCCAAAGATAAAAAGCTTACTGGACTGTGCTTCTTTATTATGGCGCTACAGCTCTGATTTCTTCCTTGAAATACCTATGATTTTCCTCTATTTGGATAAACAAAATTATATTTAAAATGAAAACTTAATCTTTTTATAATACACCCATGTTAAAAATGGCAGGTCACAGAATGTATAATGTTAAGTTCTTATTTTATACAAACACAGTTAAATACTGCCATGACTTCAAAACTATTTAATGACAATGTACAAGCAAAGCACTTTGACAAGTAGTATTTAGTTTATTTCATTTCTTTCTGAACAAAAAAGGAAAGCATTTTTTTCTGTTTTAATACACATATTTTTTGTATATATGTATTAAACATATAAAAAAGGAAACATAAAAAAAAGGAAAAGGAAGCATTTTTAATCCCACTTTCCTCTAGTTTAATTTAGGGAAGTGATTTCAAATAATGTCAATATCCAAATTTTTTGCATAAGCATAAGTTTAATAATCAGGTTAATAGAAAGGAAAGTGCTTATGTTTATAAAATGAAACTTAGCAGGCATCCAATAAAGAGTTTAATCTACTTTACCTAATGTAGTTACTATTATGTTGAACAACAAAAAAAATAATCTTTTCTTAATAATCTGATGGAAAAACAAAATGCAAACATTTTCATATACAGCTAAAGGATTAATATACTATATGACTTCAACAAACATTAAAGATGTTTATAATTTTCTAATTATAAAAATGAATAATCTCATTATTTTATTTGAGTATACTTATTATGCATCTTCTTATGTATTAGGTACTATCATTAGCTCTACAGATTAATTATCATGAACCAATATCTGCTCTTATGGAGAATATATTACACTGAGTGAAAAAAATAAATAAGATAAATTATATGACATGCTAACATGGTAATTTTAATTAGTTAAATCATATATATATATATATATATATATATATATATATAAATTTTTGGCATTCCTGTCAGAAAGTACATTTATTGATTTGAAATGCTCAAAAAGAGTTGTAATTATCAATTTTATGTTTTTATTCAATCTTATGTGACAAAAAGCATTGCAGTTCTAAGATTTTACATTTCCTTTTCAAATTCAGGAGTGTTTTTCCTAAGACAATTTAAAATGATGTACAGAATGTAATTTAATTATGTTGCTAGACTTAATATCAATATGAGAAAATGCAGTAGGTGCGATGTAGAAATAATGTTACCATAGCAACCATGTGTTTTGTGAAGTAAAAATCATTTCTGCTGTAATACTCCATGAAACCCAAACCTTAATTAGAAGATTCCCAAGAAATTATAATGTGTACAACTTTTTATTTTTAATTCAATTCATAGTCTAGAGTCAATATATTTAAATAGTTCTATTTCTTCTAAGTTTATAGCATGTTTCACAATATTTATTCTTTAAGAAAGAGCCCAAAGGTACCAATAAGAAAACAAACTAGAAATAGTATTCTAAGAAAACAACAGATTCTTCAGAGAAGAAATGCTTTGGTAATAAAATTTTTCTGTATCTTTCTTGAACATTTCTTCCATCATAACCATAGAAAATGGTTTTCAAAAACTGGTCTTATATAAGATGTGTTATATTGACACAAGTGATAAAAAATTCACATTTAAAAATTGTAATGGAGATAAGAAATATAGTTCTAAGGTTATTAATGTAAATTAATTTCATAAAAGTTTTATAATCTCAATGATAAAGGCAGCCTATGCTTGCCAACAATTTGTGAAAACAAGCTGTTAACAGTTTTATTTAAAAAAATAATGTTTTTGTCTTTAAATAAAACATCCATAGTACTGTTTGTCTTATATAATAGAATAATCTTAGAGACTTCACTAAGTCTCCATTAAGATGCTTCATTTAAGATCTCTATCACATTTCTTATATTTGGACAATAACCTTTTTGAAAGATAAAATTTGTTTTGCTCCTTTTCACTTGTTCAATTAATGCAGTACAATAGTATTTGGAATTATTTTTGCACTATTAAAAATTATATATATATATATATATATATATATATATATATATATATATATATAAAACTTTAGATATAGAATCAGGTTTTCCCATTAATTTGATCCACAGCAGTAACTAGAATAAAAGCCATATGACAGCAAACTTGTAATTATAATTTGACAAATGCATGCTTAACATATTCTATGGAAATTATGTGTATTCTATACAATAAAAGTCTAATATGCTAAATGTCTGGTTGTTTGATTGTCTGTACAACCAGGTAAAGCATAATTTGCTAATGATATGCTAAGGCCACTCAACTGATTGCTATGATGAACCACCAGAGGGAAGATGCTCCAACTGGAAGGTTAGCTTGCTGCTGGGTTCAGGCCGATCAAGACTAAGCAAGGCAGACTGGGCATACTCTGGAGCCCTCCCATAACCTCTCTCTGGCTGGCCAACCTCCTGTGTCCCTCCCCGGCCCCAACTGTGCACCAGTGGGGTCTCTCATCCTGACCGGCACCTTCTCACAACTGGAGACCATGGGGCTAACTGTTTCAGCCCAATCCTGAAAGCCAGGCAGAGGGAACACACTGGTGCACGAATTCGTGCACTGGACTTCTAATGTTAGTAACAAATTTACTTCATATTATCTTTACCTTTACATTCATCCTATATTTTAATAAATGTTATATATACTTAGAAGTATTCAAAATGAAATGCTTGACTATAGTGATCACCTTATATAGTTACCAATTTTATTGTGTGTGCCTGTGATGAGGGCACCTGAAATCTCTCTTAGCAGACTTAGAGTATTCAATAGATTGTGATTAACTACAGTCATCATATTGCACATCCGATTTCTAGATTTATTCATCCAACATAATTGCAATGTTGAATCCTTCGCACAATATCTTCCCCCTCACTCCCCTGGTGACCAGTGGAAGTCATGGATACAGAGGGCAGACTATAGGCATCGTTTCTATGCCATTTTATATGAGGAGCAATACATGGAGCATATCTTTGACCAATCCCACCCCATACTGAGGGGTGACAGTAGTTACATTTTTAGTGAGTCAAAAGGTACACATAGATTTAAAACTTCATGAGGGATGGCGCTCCCAATCCTTGCATTGTTCAAAGGTCAACTGTACTCATGATTCTTCATCCACTAGGGATTGTACGTGAAGAAGACTAAAGGAAATTTCATGAAAGCCACTAGTTTTTACTTAAATTGATACTTAGCAAATTGGGAGGATGCTGGAGGCAAATTGTTGTGCAAGCAAAACATTTTTTGAATAGCAGAACTGCTATAATATTTCTGGAAAATACCTCAAGTATTTTTTAGCCACTCTGCCTTTTTCTTTGTATGAAACAATTCTATACTATATTGCAAACATTTTGACCTGAGATTTTTTCTGATTATAATAAGATATGCTATTTAAACAAGTTTGGGGATAAAAGAGCAGAGAGGAAAACTAACAAACACAATGTTGTTACCCTTCGGGGAAAGCAGATATAAAACTGACAAACATTTAGTATTTTATACAACAGAAATCCATTAACTGAAAAAGCTCTTAAAAGCTCAGCAGATTAAATTTGATTGTATTATCATAAAAGCAATTTATTTTTTAAAATATACTTTTATTGCTTTTAGAGACGAAGGAAGAGGGAGAGAGAAAAAAACATCAATGATGAGAGAATCATTGATTGGCTGCCTCCTGCACACCCCCTACTGGAGATTGATCCTACAACCAGGGCATGTGCCCTTGACTAGAATCAAACCTGGGACCACCCCGCCCCAGTCCCCAGGCCAATGCTATTGCTATACCCACTGAGTCCACGCAGCTAGGGTCATAAAAGCAATTTAAAATGGATAAAAAAAGGTAAAAATCGGCTGTCCTACAGACTTTGCCTAAATTACCTTAAAACAAACAATTATAATAGTGAGAGCTGAGTATAACATTAAGTTCATATAAAATTTTAAAAAATGTTTACAAAATATTAATTTAAAAATAATTTACTTTTTTAATAAAGTTAATAAAATCATATTGTATCTATTGGAGCTAAATTTAATCATCCCTGTGGACCATTAAAATGCTATTGTAAAAAATATATAAAACACTAAAGGAAAGTTGCAGTTTAACTGTTATGTTGTTTTTGTCTACCAGTGAAGTTATACTTGTTTTACTTGCAAACTAAAAAGCAAAGTAACTGGCAAAATGATGAGTACACAGTATCTCAGGAACTGACATCTTTCAGCCTTTGTGTTACAAAAAAAAATGTAAATGATGCTTTATGCTATTAAACTGTATTTTCTATTCAGCATTTGAATTTAAAGACAAACTACATTTTAAGTCCACACATAAGAGAGGATCATATAAATAAACTATGTATGAAATACTTACATTTACATAATATGAATCATGAAGAATGTGTGTTTTAGAAAAAAGAACCAGGAGTTTTCATATAGAACATGTTCTAGTGGAATTTCATGAAAGGAATTGCATTTTTATGTAGCACTGATTTTTTTTTACCATTTTCTAATGTCTGGATAGAAAGTTTAAATGTGAACTTTACAAACGATTGCCAAGTGCTCATTTTGTGATTGAAGGCAAAGCTGCTGATAGTTCCTAAGTAAGATTATCTATTCTCTTTTGCCCAAAGATAGCAATTTATATTTTATCATATCCAAGTTTCATTAAAATTCATTTTGCTGCTTCTTAAATTCACTGCAGTGCAATTCCTTTGTCTCAATTAACATATAAAAAGTATGATGTGGAACATTTAAGTGATATTCAAGGACACATACAACTTAAAGAGAAAAAAATTAGAATTATCTTGGCTTAGTTTTAATTGTGCTCCTGCCTTGAACTATTCATAATTAGCAACTTTTTTCTTATTTTGATAAATACCTTCTTTGGAGAATCCTGAATGATCTCCATTTTATGGATAATGCATTAATGGCACTTTGAGAGATTTACTCTTCTAAAATGATAGATACTATAAAACCCTAGAAAGTGGTTCATGAATACAATCAAGGATTTACTCAAGAAGCCTTTTTGAAGAGTAGAGTAAAATAAAGGAAATGTATATGTGAACTGTTAATTCATGGTAAGTTTCCTCTTTCACATTCTAGTTTCCTCATTTTTATTCTGTATCCAGCTATAAGAATGTGCAAATGGCCGAAACCGGTTTGGCTCAGTGGATAGAGCATTGGCCTACAGACTGAAAGGTCCCAGGTTCTATTCCAGTCAAGGGCATGTACCTTGGTTGTGGGCACATCTCCTGTAGGGGGCATGCAGGAGGCGGCTGAGTGATGTTTCTCTCTCTCATCAATATTTCTCTCTATCCCTCTCCCTTCCTCTCTGTAAAAAATCAATAAAAATATACATTTTTAAAAAAGAATGGGCAAATGTCCCACTAGTTTTATCTATTTCTCTCCAGATCAAGCAACAGCCTCCATGAAAGCTCTCTGCCTGTTTGGCACAATGCCAGGCAAATAAATAGAACCAAGACATATTGTCTGTGTGGCTGCTTGAGTTGTTCACATTATTGCAAGTTAATTACTTTATTAAACCCATTTCCTCAGGTATGATATCATTGCTCTTTCTATTGTAGTAAAAGAAAGCCATCATTATTAACACAATTTTAAGTGTACAGTATAATACTGGTAACTGTAAACACAAGGCTGTAGAGCAGAACTTTAGAAATTTTTCATCCTGTAGGGCTAATACTTTATACCCATTGAAGAGAGACTCCCCATTTATCCCTCCCTCAGTTCCCTCCCAAAACACCCTCCGAGATGGCATGTAAAATTGATCGTGGCAGGTAGAATCATCGATGGATGCTAAGAGTCGGATGAACAGTTTTTGGTGAAGGAGATCAATGTGTCTACCTGAAATTACTTCTTAAATCTGAAGGGAAACAATGAGAAATTGAGCATCACTAATATGATAGTGGATTGCACTGAATATACACACCACCTAATGTGACAGAGGACATCAAAAGTAAACATCAAAAGTAAAACAAAACTAAAGAACAGTAGCATGCATTCTGACCATTGCCATACATTCCCATTGTCACCACTCTGGAAAACCAATCAATTGCCTCCAGAGGAAGGTTACTGACTGTGTTATAGGTTACAGGATGTTTTTAATTTTATTTTCCTTCAGACTGTATGAAGGTACATTTTCCACTTAACAAGTCCTGGTGAACTTGGGAATGTTTTCACGTTTGATGAATTACTGGTTTTAGAATATAAAGTGACTTCTTTTTTGCATTGAAATTGTATCTGGAATGAAAAATTACAAATGTGATGGTTTTTTCAATTATCATTGATACTCAGGAAGATTGTTTTAGTTTCGGTCTGTAGTTCTCTCTACCTGAATCCTGAAGTGATGGGAATCCTATCTAATTTCTCTCTCTCTCTAAAACCATAGGAAAACTAATTTAAGACATTTTAACACTGCATACTACAATCCGGATAGCCAAACCATACATTCTCTGCTTTATTTCAAGCACCGGTTCCTAAGAGTAAGAATTTTCAAAGAATTATGAGATTCTGCTCCTAGCTGCGCCCCATCAGGGCACCATGGAACAATGCACCTGTCAATCATCTTTAACTCAGCTCCAAACCATTTCACAAAAGCGAAAGTGTTACCAAGTATCCCAGAGCAGTTCAGCTATTTAGTGGGCTTTTCATTATTCACTTTCCATATTTATACCTCTTTTCCCTCCACGCATTCCCATTTTGTATTTTAACTTTACCTGAAGCCCTGACCTTGGCTACTCTATATTTCATGATATAATCCATTAAAAAAAAATAGCTCCAAGCCAATCTGACACAAATCACAATCTCAGAAGAACTAGTCTTAAAAAAAATGTTAATGCTATTGAAACATTTTGGTGTGAAAATACTGTAATTTACTTCACTTTCTATTAAGAATCTATTTTTCATTAAGCATTTTTTAAAGATATATTTTATTGATTTTTTTACAGAGAGGAAGGGAGAGGAATAGAAAGAAACATCGATGAGAAAAAGAGACATCGATCAGCCTCCTCCTGCATGCCCCCTACTGGGGATGTGCCCGCAACCAAGATACATGCCCTTGACCGGAATCGAACTTCGGACCCTTCAGTCCGCAGGCCCATGCTCTATCCATTGAGCCAAAGTGGTTTCAGCAAGAACCTAATGACTCTTTATTGACCAGTACTTACTTTTATTGTAGCCTAAAAAAATAAATAAACACCTTCTTTCCCATAAAATGCTTCTTCCCAGACTAAAATATAGTAGTGATCTCTTAAAGGCCATTTCCCTTAAAGGAAAAATATAAGAAAATTTGACATTAGTTTAAATATTTCCATTAAAAAAAAACACAACTCTGCTAGTATATTAATTGGGATGGTACAAAAGCTATATATTCCACTGTGGGGGAAAAAAAAGACATTTTATCAATATAGAGCATATTTACCCATGAAGATCCTCCGTTTACATAGGTATTTAATATTTCACTGCAATATTCTGTTGGTTGCAAGGTTTCAATATTTTGTTGTCTTCAGTATACATGTTATTTAAATTTATCATAATGCATGTCATGCATCTTGATGTTATTATAAATGCTAATGTAAGTTTTTAAAATTTCTGTTGTTACTCTTAATTAAGATATATATCATTAATTTTGCATTTATTTAGTTGTAACATATAAAGGTTTTTCTATTTAAAGTGGTTTTCTAGTAGACAGCATGTAGTTGAATATTTTAATTTTTAAAACTACTTTGACCATTTCTTCATTTTCATTGGTATGTCATTTCATTTTTTTTTAAAAAAACAAGTATTTATCCTGATTACTAAAGTGTTGATACACAATTTCTTAAGTTTAACAGTCTTGAAATTGTGATTATTGCTAATTTTCCAAAAATCCACCCAATATCATGTTTCAATGGTACAACTGTATGAATTTATAGATAAGCAAATGACTCGGGGAAATGTTGTGAACTTGATTTTTTTAGAGACATTATGCAGAAACAGTTTTAATTTTATGAGAGTTGCATTTAACATAAAGGCAACTTTCTGATAAAGTCTCAATATCTAGGTTAAGTATCATGCTGATTAGAGGCATATTTGGTATAATTTCACTGAAGTTATCAAGCAGTAACAACAATAAAATTCTTTAAAATGTTACATCAGTATGTTCTTTATATTTTCTGTTTATCCAGTAGAATTTGTTTTACTTTAAAATAGAAAATATTATGGCACCACCTGGAAAATTTCCCTTTAATGAGTCTAGAAGAAAATTAAGGTGTTTTTTTCCTCTGTAAAAAAAAAAAAACCTAATGAATCCTTAACGTTAAGCCAGTTTTCTAGCCTATTATTTTGCTGAGATTTCTGCTCAATGTTAACCTCACACTATACAACGAGTTCTTCACTTGCTGCAGTGAGATTGGAAAGGGTCTCATCATTAATCTTAAGGAAAACTGAGTAATATCCTTGTCACCAATTTGGTATTAAATACCTTATAAGTTACATCTATATATTTAAATATCGAAATACAAATTAATCATCTGTGAAATATGGACAATAATAGTACCAAGCCTGAAAGTTATTGTGAGCATTAAAGTTGTGTGTATTTAGAGTATTAATAGAGGAATCTAAAAGCATATGTTACTATTGTCATTATTGTCTTAGAGAGATGTGTGGAAGAGATACTGACCACTCCTAACTGGTTTGAGTCAGTGGCTAGAGCGTCAGCCTGTGGACTCAAGGGTCCCAGGTTCGATTCTGGTCAAGGGCATGTACCTTGGTTGAGGGCATATCCCCAGTAGGGAGTGTGCAGGAGGCAGCTGATTGATGTTTCTCTCTCATGGATGTTTCTAGCTCTCTATTCCTCTCCCTTCTTCTCTGTAAAAAAAATAATAAAGTATATTAAAAAAAGAGAGAGAGAGACTAAACACACATTTTATCACTGGCCTTGTGCTAGATATTTTTACTATTTTATATTCTGTCTCAGTAAACAATAGGTTTTATTGTCAATCCATAGAATAGGGAATAAGCATCAGCATCTTTTCAGTGGCAAACAAATAGCAATGAAGGTGCTGTTCCTCTTATATTGTCTCACTGCAGAATCCTAATATTAATTACTAGTCAGGCCTCTCCCAGCCTCGGTCGTGATATGTAATAAAATAAGGGGGCACTGATGAACTGGTGAAAGTTTCACAACCAGTCCCACCCGCCAAAAACAGGATGGATATGTGTAGCTACATAATTTATTACAAATTTTATTAATATAAATTATGCATAGCATATAATTTACAAAGGCTAACATAAATAATTCTTTTTATTGTAAATTCCAGATAGTTAAGGAAATCTCACCGAATGCTTGGATGATTTGGGTACAATCTTATATCTCTACTCATCTAATAGTTGCATATCTTGATATTTCTATTTATGTTAAAGAGTATGACAAAAGTAAGTTAACACAAACATATGTCAGAACTTCTTCATTCTTTAATGACATGAATGGTTTTTCCTGATTTGAATGGATAATAGCCTTTGAATATTTAAGGTATATTTTCAATTTTTGTGCTATTCACTATGAAATGGTTGCAATTTTCAATTTAATCTACATTGCTAACATTTTCTTCATTCACTTAACCAGGCCTCCAACTAGGCTCTGATTCATACTCAGTTGGCATGGTGCATGTATTCTCGCCTTGGCTGATTTTAAGCTACTACTATGACATCACTGAGTGTGGAGTTGGAAAGAGATGCTCATTGGCATACAATGATGTTTGACTTACACCATACAGATTTAAACCCATAGCCAAGTGAGATTACTGCCTGTCAAAATCGGCTCATCCTGGGCCAGGACCACATTTACCTAATGTGAAGCATTCTTGAAAAGACCCAAGCTAGAATAACTTATTAAACATTTTTATCAGTTTATAAATATTATTTCAAAAAATGAATTCTGCATTTCCCAGAACTTGTCACATAAAAAAACATTTTGAAAAATGCAGACATTCAGCCAGACTCATGGGAACCTCATTGCTTTGAGTGTCCACATGACCTCAGACGCTATTGTCTTTAGAGTGTCCATGTGGCAGTCTAGCCACTGGGCATGACAACAATGCTGTAACCAAGAGATGTTTGCCTCTAACAAGAGCCACATGTATGTACTCTTAAGAAAGATATTTTAGCTCCAAGACCATTCCTTAGTTATGACAATTGATAAGACAATTAAAAGTGTCTTCCACAGGCCCACCTCCAGTCTGTAAAGTAACACCTAAAGTGGTATATTCAGACTTGGGCCACAGAGACATTCCTCTTCTTTTTTAATGGTGAAATTGAGAAATTTTACAAATCAAGTTTATCCTATATAATAAAGGCCGAATATGCAAATTATCCCCTTGACAGGGAGTTTACCTGGGAGTTCAACCAGGAGATTGACCAGAAGTTGGGGACTGTGGTGGCAATGGTGGCAGCAGGTGGCTGGGGAAAGGGAGACACCCACAGCCAGCAGGTGCTAGGGACCCTATTCGTGCACAAATTCTGTGCACTGGGCCTCTAGTTTTATAATAAACAGCAACTATGAACTGATGAGGCTCCAACTTCAGAATGGGTTGTATTTCAAAGTCAACAATATGATTTTTTATGGAAATTAAAATATATTTTCTTAATTAAAGTCTTAAAAACTATTATAACATCTTCCAAACTTGTTATCCACAGTACATGTAAGCCAATTTGTATAACTTTATGAATAAAATTTGAGTTCTAAGAAGCCCAGCTCTGTTTAGCTTCCTTTAGTGAAAGATTAATAATTTTTAATGGTATTCTTTGAAGTATTTCAAATAGTAGTAAATATATCTCTTTTTTTCCTCATTGACTTCCCCCAGCTTAAACCCGCCCCCCACACACACACATGCCCTCACCCCTCCCCAGTGTTTTGCATCCATTGGTTATGCCATTCTGATCAGACAAGAAGAAGAAATAAAAGGCATCCAAATTGGAAAAGAAGTAAAACTGTCCTTATTTACAGATGACATGATATTGTACATAGAAAACTCCACACACACTATCAAAAAACTACTAAACTTAATAAATGAATTTGGCAAGGTAGTAGGATACAAAATTAACACCCAGAAGTCTCTGGCTTTTCTATATACCAATAATGAACTCACATAAAGAAAAATTAAAAGAGCAATCCCATTTACCATTGCAACAACAACAACAACAACAACAAAAATGAAGATACCTAGGAATAAATTTAACCAGAGAGATAAAGGACCTGTACTCAGAAAACTTCAGGATACTGAAAAAAAGGATAAAGGAAGACATGAACAGATGGAAGAATATACAGTGTTCATGCATTGGTAGAAATATCATTAAAATGACCATACTACCCAAAGAAATCTATAAATTCAATGCATTCCCCACTAAAATACCAATGGCATTCTTCAAAGACCTAGAACAAATTCTCCAAAAATTCATCTGGAATTAAAAAAAAAAGACCCTGAATAGCTGCAGCAATCTTGAGAAAGAACAACATTGGAGGGATCACAATACCAGATATCAAGCTATACTACAAAGCCACTGTTCTCAGAACTGCCTGGTACTGGCACAAGAATAGACATATAGACCAGTGGGACAGAACAGAGAACCTAGAAATTGACACAAGTCATTATGCTCAATTAATATTTGACAAAGGAGGCAAGAGTATACAATGGAGTCAAGACAGTCTCTTCAATAAATGGTACTGTGAAAATTGGACAGATACTTGAAAAAAAAATGAAACTAGACCACCAACTTACACCATACACAAAAATAAACTCAAAAATGGATAAAGGACTTAAACATAAGATGGGAAACCATAAAATTTTTGGAAGAAGCCATAGGCACCAAAATAGCAGACATTTGTTGTAGCAATATCTTTATGGATACAGCTCCTAGGGCAATGGAAACCAAGGAGAACATAAACAAATGGGACCACTGGTACATCAAAATAAAAAGCTTCTGCACAGCAAAGGAAACCATCAACAAAACAACAAGAAAGCCCACTGCATGGGAGAACATATTTGCCAATATTATCTCTGATATGGGTTTAATTTCAACATTTACAGGGAACTCATACAACTCAACAAAAGGAAGATAAACAATCCAATCAAAAAATGGGCAAAGGATCTAAATATACATTTTTTAAATGATTAATATTTTTAATTAAGTTTTAAGAAATAAAATTATCATTGCCCTTCCCTTGTATCTTAAACTGAGTCTTATATGTATGTTGCCTATCTTTAGGTGGATTGATGTATGTGTGTGTGTGTGTGTGTGTGTGTGTGTGTGTATGTATGTGTGTATATATATATATATATATATACACACACACACACACTCATATATATATATGTATATATATATACACACACATGTATATGTAATATATACATCAATCCACATAAAATTACCATTGCCCTTCCCTTATAGCTTAAACTGAGTCTTATATACATCAATCCACCTAAAGATAGGCACCATATGCTTTTCATCTAGTTAATGTAGATATTTTAAGAATGTCTTAAATTTGGATCTGTCATTTATCTTCTCTTAATCGTGTTCAGACGATGTTCCCCCTCCACATACAAACATGCAACTGGCTTGACTTTTATCTTGCCTGTCACATCCAGTGGATTTTAAATTGCATTACTACATAGGTAAGAAGAATGTTAGAGAGACAAAGAAAAAGGTCAATGCTATGAGTTTTAACTGGCTCATTAGGCAGATTTTGCTTGCACCGGTTTCTTAGCAAACCCAGAATCTAAACAGTTAATTTTAGTGGGTCAGATATATTCCTTAAAAAAGAATTATCTAACCCAATTTAACCTTGACTTTTAAGGAAACTTTGTATCATCAAGCTGATAGATGTTATTGGAATTATCCTGTCTTTTCTAGAGATATTTAGCAATATTTATTGACACTTTTATTTATTTTTTAAAAATATATTTTTTATTGATTTCACAGAGGAAGGGAGAGAGAGATAGACACATCAATGATGAGAGAGAATGATTGATCAGCTGCTTCCTGCACGCCCCCTATCAGAGATCAAGCCAGGCATGTTCCCTGACCCGGGATCAAACAGTGAGCATCTGGTTCATAGGTCAACACTCCACCTCAGAGCCTTACCTGCTGGGCTTTTATGTCTCTAAATTGATACTGTCGTTCAAACACACGATGGATTTTTACATTAAAATAAAGTTACAACAAAATAACAATACTCCAAATATAGAATATTTTTAAGCACTGACCTTTTTAATGATCAGTTTTGTCTCTTTGCTCCAGGCAGGAAAATACTTTATATATACCCAGACCATCGCATTCTTTATATGTTCCAGCTTGTGCATTTTTCTTGAAGTTACGTGCTTCAGATGCCATCAATTATTTTTATTTTTATGTTTGCATTAAAATAAGCTTGGAGCTATATTTAGCACCACATCTCCTACCAAGACAATATATCCCCCCTCTACTCCCTGCAAGGGCCAAATGAGCTGAAACCTAAGTAAATGAGCAAACAGAGAACGAGTGTTCCTCTATAATGCTTCCTTTTAGAATCGGTCTTTCAGGCCTCTGTTTCTCTTCTTCTCTTTGTAACAATATCTGTTTTTTAGAGTTTGCATACGAAAATTAAAAACCACAGCTTTTAGTTTTCTATAAAAACTCCCCTCCCCGCCCCCACATTGCCAATTCCAAGTGATTTAAGTTTTCTAATAAAGCAGTAGTGGATACATTTTATTCCTCACATTCTCCTTTTAGGGGAACTACACCTAAAATATAAAGGTTTAGTGCTAATTTCCAAATTTTCTACATGGAAAGCGAAGAGAGCTCAGATTCTCAGCCCAAGATACCCATGTTCCTGTGTAGTATTAATGGCAGAAATTAACCAGCTTAATATCCCCACCTTCAAAACTATAAAACTGCAATTCTACCACATCCCCCAATGTTTTCTATGTGTCCAAGGAGGAAAATCTCATACAAAATTCAGTTTTCAGACTCTGATGTTCTTGAGCACCTGGTTAGAATTGCATGCCTAAATCTCATCGCTACTTGGGCTGCTGGTGCCATCTTTCAGGATGAGCTTGCTCTGCTCTTCCCACCGGGATTTCTCAGCCCTGCCATTGCTTTGCTACTGACTTACTCTAATTCTGTTTTCACACTGGATGTCGCTGCTCTATCCCATACACAAATGGGGATGGAGACCCATTTCTAAAGCAGTGCTTTCTGTGACCTAAATCTCTTAACACTTTGTATAACTGAAACCTCAACTCAGTAATTTCACAATCACCATCCACCAGAAACTTTAACTTCTTTGGCCAGAAGGAACTTGAGAGACCGGAATATGTATTTTAAGTTTCTTATTTCCTTTTGTGTTATGATTCTCCAGATGCCATTTTTTCACCTAAACTCTTTTTTTTTAATATATTTTATTGATTTTTTACAGAGAGGAAGGGAGAGGGATAGAAAGTCAGAAACATAGATGAGAGAGAGACATCGATCAGCTGCGTCCTGCACGCCTCCTACTGGGGATGCGCCTGCAACCAAGGTACATGCCCCTGACTGGAATCGAACCGGGGACCTTTCAGTCCGCAGGCCGACACTCTATCCACTGAGCCAAACCGGTTTTGGCACCTAAACTCCTTTTGTCCAACTTTTCAAAATATCTTCCTGGAGACTCTCAGGATTTAAAAACAAAATGGCAATACGACTTGAAGTCTTCATGAACATCCTCATGTTATTGTTGTACACTAATCAGAAGGCACCACTTTCCTTCAAGTCTTTGCTTCGGTGGCACAATATGTGAATATCGATTTGCTATGTTTTTAATGGATCTCTCTGGATAGATCCATTAGGGTTGATGATATATATCTTCTCTATATATTTTCCCTTAGTTATTACATTGTTTACAATGCAGATGTATTGCATGTTATTGAAAAAAAGTGATTAAATGAACTGGGGAAAAACATACAAAAACTATTTAGCCTTTTTTATTTATTGAGATCATAAAACAATTATTGAAATTACTTTGCTAAGCATTAACAGCCAAATTAATTAAGGCTTTTAAAAAGGCTTTGCTAAATCTCTCATTATATTTTAAGACTTCTTGATAAAAATCGAAAGCTCAATAGAATTAGCAAAAATCATAAGGATTTTAATTATTAGTATCATCAAATTTGCTGAAGGCAAATTGGAAAGCTCATTTAAAATGCTGACCTCTTAATAGTTAGGAAAATATATATTAATTAGGAATTTCTAGTTCTTGACCATTAAGGCTGTTCTTTATAAATACATTGGGAAGTATTCATTTAATACTTCAGCAGTTTTATTGTCCTTGCTATCTCATTTCTCATTTCATGCTGAAGAGCTCTAATTTATTCCTTGATTAAACTTTTGCTGTAATAATAATGAAAAATTATTTTAGTTATATGTCTTTATCCATAATTATTTGATATCATTTTTATTTTGATTCATGTTGTTCTACTTCACAGTATCATTTTTTCCATATTTTAGTTCAATGTTATTTTCTTTTTCAAAAATAAGAATTAATAATTTAGCTTATTTTTAATTTCCATAGTGCAATTCATTTATTAATATTTATTTTCATTAAGATGAGATATACAATCATTCATTGATTTAGTTGCTAATTTATACATTTACAGGGAATGTGCAGAATCAAATATTGATAAATATTATAAAATTATCTCTGTATATCTACATAGCTATGTCTTTATTTTTAAAGTGATTTTTATTTGGTGTCAAATGTTATAAAGACAGATCCCCATCTATAAGTCTGTATAAACACAGAAGATTATCACATCAATTATGAATATCAAACAAAACATAAAATATGAGAGAAAAAGAAAAATTTGGATAATTTAGTTCTATTTTTCTTGCTCTTAACCTCCCCCACCCTCCACTCTATTCTCTCTCAATCCTCTACTATCATTCTACAAAGAGGTTTCTTTTTAAAAATCAAACCTGATTATGATTTAACCCAGCTTCAAATTTCTAAGTTGGCTTCTCATCTTCTAAGTAGCAACATCTCTGCCATGGTCCCAAAGGATTTAGAAGGTCATCCATTTGCCATGATACACAATTATTCTTCTATCTCTTTATATTCTAGACCCAGTGAGCTTTTTATTCCTATTTTATCATGACACACACCCTGTAGACTCAAGTACTACTCCTGATTAAATTTCATTTTGAAATATTAATGCTATGATGTAATTTATTATTATTATTAATAGCATTTTACTAATAATGACAATAGCAATATCTATATTTAGAGAACAGTGTCAGTATGTCAGGCATATATTAGATGTTTGACATGGATATTCTCACTGATCTTCATAAAAACCCACGAGATAACTATAGGTATCCTCATCTTTTTACAAATACAGAAATTGAGACTTAGAGACAATAATAAATATGCTCAAGGTCATACAATGAACAAGTGGTAAAGTAGAGAAAATTTAAACTAATATAAACCTGTTCAAACTTCCAGAGCTAAAATATATTACAAACATGTTTTATATTACCTCATACTTCTAAATATAATTCCTGATTTTAATTAGATAATTTATTATAAGGCAGAATTATCATCATCATTGTGTTCTGGAGTAGGAAAAAATCATGTCAACTTACATCTGAGAAAAGACATTTAATTAGAATAACAGCATGCTCAGCTTTTCTTTTAATATTTCTTCTTTAATAATTAAACCAATTGCACTTTTCTTTAGCTCTTTTATATTGGTTTCTGTTGCTGTTTAGTTTCTAAATTAATTAAAAATAATTTAAAACATGTTATCTAGTGAATGTTTGGTATTGCAGATTTGGTTGTTGTTAGCATTAAAAACATACAATATTAAATATAGTATTATGGTAGAGCAAAATGATTTTCATTAATAATCAAATGATTACTGATGACCTCCTATGCCTCAAAGATAATGCAGAAATGAAAGACGATTAATAGGGTTGGAAATTGATTATCATTTTTAAATAAGCGAGGATGTTAGAAAGATAGAACATAGATGTTCAGAGTCAAAGATGTCACATGAATTATTGTTGTATTCAATGCCTAAAAAAAAATACATACATATATATGTGTGTGTATATATATACATATATATATGTGTGTGTATGTATATATATATATGGCACATAGATTCAAAGATAAAGATTAATAGATAGATGAAAAATAGATAGATATAGAGATAAAAAGACAGAGTTAGCTGTAGATATATATTTTTAAGCTTGTAGTATGTAGTTCATTGTATACATATACAGTGGTACCTTCAGATACGAGTTTAATTCATTCCGTAACCTTGAGGCGTGGGAAACTATGAGATGCTGTATATATATTAGAGGTCCGGTGCAGCCTAGCCTATGCCCTCTCGCAATCTGGGAGCTCTCAGATGATGTATGACCATCAGCTTAAACCCTCTTCCCATGCAGGAGAGGCTCCTGCCATTCCAGACATGAGCCCAGCTTCTGGCTAAGTAGCACACCACCTGTGGGCACACACTGACCACCAGGGGGCAGCTCTGGTATTGAGCATCTGCCCCCCTGGTGGTCAGTGCACATCATAGCAACCCGTGGTTCCAATCGGTTGATTTGCATATTAGCCTTTTATTATATAGGCACTATAATAGAATTTTATTTATATTTTCACTTAGACTACATTTTTGTTCCTTCCCATTATAATTATAGTTCACATATATCAGTGTGCATTTTAGTTGTTTTTATACATAATTGAAATACAGTGGTACCTCGAGATATGAGTGCCTTAACATACGAGATTTTTGAGATACGAGCCATTGAGAGAGCAATTTTTGCTTTGAAATACGAGCAACATTTGAGATAGGAGTAATCACGCGGATTGGCCGGCTGCACAGGACCCACCAGTTTACCACGACTCGAGCATCTCATAGTTTCCCACACCTCAAGGTTACAGAACTAATTAAACTCATATCTCGAGATACCACTGTAGCTAGATGTCATAATCCCTCTCTACATCCCTCCTACAATGGAGAACCAGGTTCTCGAGAATGTGGCACATTCATTCTGAATAACCAAGAATATCACCATTTCCTAGGCATCATCCCATAAGAACCTAGCTACATTCACTATAAAATTTTTACAAAAATTAAAACTCACAAAGATATAGAAGTGCTTGATTTAGAATAACCTGTATATGAGCACCAATGATGTCCCATATTCTAGTAATGCCAACAACGCTAAGATGAACATTTATGAAATTGTCTATCAGAGAGAAAAATAGCTTCTTCCTGGGAATGTGTTGTATGAATGTTATGTAGCTTTCAAAATCCAGCCAAGGAAAAGCACATGTTTTGGTTCTCCAGTCATTCTAATAGCATGCGATCATTCAATACCCTGAAAAACATTATTTGTTTTATTGATTTGATATTTGGATTAGACTATGGAAGCAAAGTAAAAGGAAAAGGGATAGGAAAATATGGTTGGTTCCTTATATTAAAACTCGAGCATTTTCTAATTATATCAAGGATGAAGATGAGGGTGGATCCTCAGGAGCTGGCTGGTGTGGATAGAAGATCAGTAAGGAAAGAAGAGACCAAGTATTACCAAACCCATTATAATTGTGACTATAATGATCACACACATTTAACTAAATAGAAAGCTCAGAGATTCACACAGCATACTCATGTAGGACTTTGTAAAAAAGTCAAGAATACGACAGAGCAAGAGAAAGAGATTGTGAACAAACATCCAGGACCAAGAACACACTTTGGCTGTGAGATAAATTGCCATGATGAATATCATGATTGTCAGTTTCAGATACTTTTGACAAAAGCTTCTGGCTTAAACATACATTCTTTTCTTGTCTAACTACCAAGTGAATACCACTCATAAATATACTGGGACTGGGTGTCATATGGGGAATTTTGGCACATTATGAATCATTACTTAATTAGTGAACCCATTCGTTTGACCAAAGTAAAAGCCAGATTCCAAGGACTTCTGAGAGATAAGGATAAATATCTCTCAGTCCAGTTGTAAATAACTGGCCTACAGAATGACCTATACCCCCCACCCCCGCCAATACAGAGGGACCTAACAACCCCACTCATGCCCTCACCCCCATGTTGTCTGTGTTTATTGGTTAGGCTTATATGCATGCATACAAGTCCTTTGGTTGATCTCTCTTCCCTTACCCCCACCCTCCCCTACCTTCCCTCTGAGGTTTGACAGTCTGACCGATGCTTCTCTGTCTCTGGATCTGTTTTTGTGCATCAGTTTATATTGTTCATTATATTCCATAAATGAGTGAGATCATGTGATATTTATCTTTTTTTTCATACAGGCATTTAGTCACAGATTCACAAAAGGCCAGGAAGAGTGACAGGTAGCTCATTCAAGCTTTCATCCTCAAAGCTTATTAAAATACCGTAATCATTTTCTTCATTCATCAGATGCTATTAACAAAAAATGATAGACTAAATAACTTATAACAAAAAAAAATTATTTCTCACAGTTTGGGAGGCTAGTACCACGCAGATTAAGTATCTGGTGAAATCCACTTTATAATTCAGAAATTGTACTTTTTCTGTGTTCTGATATGTTGGAAGGGGTGATGGATCCTGTGAAGTCTTTTTTTGTGAAGGCACTAATTCCAATCAAGAGGACTCTACCTTCATGATCCAATCACCTCACAATGGTCCCACCTCCTACTATCACCTTAGAGAATAGGACTTCAACATATGAATGTTGGGAGGAAAACCTTCTATAGCATCCTCCATTCAGAAATTTAAATGGCACCTCTTTATAGTTACTTTTGTAAATCCAACAGAAAAATCTCCTATTCACAAAAGGTGCATACATTGGAGTTAAAAATCATTAAACTCTTTCTAAGAGTTGTTTTATGTAGAACCACTAATATTAAATTACTAGAGGCCCAATGCACAAATTCGTGCACTGGTGGGATCCAGTTGTCCCACCCCGATGGGGGCCGATTGGGGGAGTGGGGGTGGCTAAGGCAAGGGCCGTGGTTGTTCTGGTCATTCTGCCATTCATTTGCTGGGCTTTTATTATATAGGATGAGTTCTCAGTAAACTATTTTATAATTTGAAAATCACTTTTGTACCTGCTATTTTATTAATTTAGGAAGCAAACCCCCCACAATGCTGGATGTTAAGTAATAAAAACATTGTTTGGTTACTTAAAGCATGAGCTAGTTCACTTTGTCTTTTTAACTTCAAGTGCAAATATCCCTTGTTCATATCGCCAATAATAAACTCATAAATAACACATTTGACTTAAATCACGAGAGATTTGTGCCATGAGACTTTCCAGATGAAGAGTTTCCCATATGTATGCATATATGGTGATTGATAGCCATGAAGTTATTCAAAGCCCAGGGCAAAGCTGAGTGATGCCAAGCAGTTGGCAACTCTGCAGATCAATCAAAGTAATACCTCATTGCTCCAGAGACAATGGCAGGAACTCATGTTGAATCTGACAGGTTCACTGACATAAGTTCTAATAAGCCCACATTTCAGTGCAGTCGCATTAGGCTGCAAACTGAACTGCTCCCCGCTCGGAGTCCTTGAGGAGGAGGCCTGATTCATGCCATCCGATGCCGCACAGACGGGCAATGAGTAGTTACAGCTTCAGTGTGATGGAGTAGACATGGTTTATTCCCTCCATAATCTTCTTTAAATTGCATTTGACCAAACCACCCCACTATTTCAAACAATGAAAAAAAAACAACCCAAAATGTGTATCCTGCGGGATCCTGGAGACGCTGAGGGGAATCGTGAGATATCAAATTTGTTGCCACCCTCATGGAACTTGGGGAGCTATTTGTGTCCTGGTTCTATCTCTTCCTAATTCTAGGGCCTTGGCCTTTGGACCCATAATAGCATTGGATATGCATAATTAGCTCCAAAGCCTAATAAAGTTTCTATGCTCAAATGTGTGATGTTGAAAGAAAACGTTATTCAGAATTCAGACAATAAAAAACCCCGGTACTGCAGAATGAAGGTTAACACGGAGTTCAGCTTTAATTGATGACATTTTGGGGAAAGGGAATAATAAAGCAGCAGGGTATTTCACAAGCAGACAACGAAGGAAACGCGAAAATTTGAAAGACCAGAATGCGTTCTCTCTCCTTAGAGACACCTGCACCAGAAAAAGTTGTTTATAACTTAGGGCTACAATTTAGAAAATTAGGGAGGAATAGAGTTGGTTTAATTGCATGATGAGAGACTATTAAGGCCCTTGAAAAGTAGGAAGAAAATTCCATTCTCAGCCATGCATGTAATTTCTTAAAACTCTGAATATGTTAAAATTGTGGTAGGAAGGGAGAGAAAATTAAATCCTCAGTAACAATGATCATTTAGTATTGTGAAAAACTGACTGGAGATGAAAGAAACTGAAGTTAGGATGACCATTACAAAGCTAGTTTTGCTTCATGTGTAAATTTTTTTTAAATATATTTTATTGATTTTTTACAGAGAGGAAGGGAAGGGGATAGAGAGTTAGAAACATCGATGAGAGAGAGACATCCATCAGCTGCCTCTTGCACACTCCCTATTGGAGGTGTGCTCGCAACCAAGGTACATGCCCTTGACCGGAATCGAACCTGGGACCTTTCAGTCTGCAGGCCGACGCTCTATCCACTGACCCAAACCGGTTTCGGCTCATGTGTAAATTTTAATATAAGAACAGATCATTAGAAATAAAAAATATGCAATATACATTAAGTGACACTTCAACAGATGACTGGTGTCTTATGATTTATTAAAACAATGAGAGAATAATGAGTGGGCTTTGTTCTTAAGTTCTCAAGTGCTTTTTAATCATTGCTTTTTAATATATTTTTAATATATTAGCAAAACTGGAAACTTTTGGCAGAGGGACAACTCCTAGGAAATACAAATTTACTTTGATATGCCCTCAGTCATAAAAGCCTAGCTGGTTTATTTTTCACATTTTAATCTACATATATTATCTATTTTCCATCTCAAATTAAACAGTTAATCCTACTACTTTCCTATACAATATTTTTTGGTAAACTTAACTATATGTTCTAGAAATCCTCAAACATACTTAAAGTAATAGAACATTATCATGAATCTCAACTTTCCTATCAAACAGCTTCAACAATATGACTATATCTCCATTCAATCATAACTATTATTATTATTATTATTATTATTAGAACAAAATTTGTGCTAAGGGGGAAATTTCTCAGCCCAGCCTGCACCCTCTCCAATCCGGGACCCCTCAGGAGATGTCTGACTGCTGGCCATGCAGGATCGGGCCTAACCAGCAGTTGGACATCATTCTCACAATACAGGATCACTGATTCCTAACAGCTCACCTGTCTGCCTGCCCAATCTCCCCTAATCACTCTGCCTGCCTGCCTAATGCCCCTAACTGCTCTTCCCTGCTAGTCTGATCACCCTAACTGCCTCTGCCTCAGCCCTGCCATTGTGGCTTTGTCTGGAAGGTGGTGCGGAAGATGTCCAGTCTAAGTAGAATATTACCCTTTTATTAGTATAATAGAGGTCTGGTGCACAAAATTTGTGCACTGTAGGGGAGCGTCCCTCAGCCCAGTCTGCACCCTCTCCAATCCAGAACTGCTGGCTCCCAACAGCTTGCATCCCTACCTCCTGATTGCTCCTAACCACTCCCTGCCAGCCTAATTGATACCTAACTACTCGCCTGCCAGCTTGGTTGCCCCTAACTGCCCTCCCCTGCTGACCTGCCCCCCCGCAAGCTGCCCTTTTGTGTGTGCCCAATCGCCCCCAACTTCCCTCCCTTGCAGACCTGATCCCTGCCAACTGTCCTCCCCTGCTGGTCATTTGTGGTGGCCATCTTGTGTCCACATGGAGGCAGCTATCTTGTGTGTTGGAGTGATGGTCAATTTGCATATTACTCTTTTATTAGCTAGGATAGAGTCCTAGTGCTTGGGTGGGGCATGGCTGGTTGGCCCTGAAGGGTGTCCAGGATCAGGGTGGGGTTCCCTTGTGGCATGGGGGGCCTGGGTGAGGGGCCTGTGGTGGTTTTCAGGCCAGCCATGCCCCCAAGTGGAGGTCCTGGTATCTGGGATTTATTTATCTTTTATAATTGAAACCTTGCAGCCTTGAGTGGAAGCCAGAATGGCCAGGGTGTGCAGGAAGCTTGGCTTCCTCCATTGCCAGGGAAACACATGACTTCTACTCACTCCTTGTCTGCAGCCATCTTGGTTGGGTTAATTTGTATACTTGCTCTTGATTGGCTGGTAGGCATGGCTTGTGGGCATAGTGGAGGTGAGGTCAATTTACATGTTTCTCTTTTATCAGTGTAGATATTACTATTTCTAGAGATTTTTCTAGTGAAATTTAAATACATGTTTCTTTCACCAACTTTTGGTGCCCTAATGTGATTTATCTAGTTTATTCTTTTAAATTACTAATATTGAAAAAGAAAGTAAAGTTTGTTAAATTTGGGAAAGTAGAAAAAATGTGAAACACCAAGCACTTACTGAGAATTTGAAAAATTTTAAGGTGAAAGAATTTAATTAGGGAAAAATTAAATCAAAGACCCATTCTCTTGCCCTAGGAAATATATTAGCAAAAATACCTCAGCAAGAGATATCTGAGATTTTATTGCCTGTAGTTTCTTCTAGGATTTTTATAGTTTCATAACTTATCTTTAAGTCATTCATCCACTTTGAGTTTATTCTTGTATATGGTGTATGTTGTTGGTCTAGTTTTATTTTTTGTATGTACCTGTCCAATTTTCCCAGAACCATTTATTGAACAGACTGTTTCTGCTTCAATGTATGCTCTTGCCTTCTTTGTCAAATGTTAATTGACCATAAAGGCATGAGTTTATTTCTGGCTCTATTCTGTTTCATTGATCTATAAACCTGTTCTTTTGCAAGATGTAGTTATTTTAAATATTTCTTTTTCTCTTTTAACCTTTATGCCTCAGTTAAAAGTGATTTACACACCATCATTAGGTATTAGAGTATTATGGATTGACTATATATTTACCTTTACCAATAAGTTGTATATTTTCACATCTCGTCATGTAGCTAGTTAGTGTCTTTTGTTTCAACTTACATAATTTTCTTGGGCATTTCTTCTAAGACCAATCTAATGCTGATAAATACCCTCAGCTTTGTGTGTCTGGGGAAGACTTTATCTCACCTTCATTTCTGAAGGACAACTTTGCCCAGTCCAGTTTTTTGTTTGTTTGTTTGTTTGTTTGAACTGTCTCCTGGCCTGCATAGTTTTTTATGAGAAATCTACTGATAGTCTTATGGGGAGGCACCTTATATTTGGTGAGTTTCCTTTCTCTTTCTGCTTTCAAAATTCTCTCTTTGCCATTAACTTTTGATAATTTGATTATAATGTTTCTTGATGATGACCTATTTATGTTCAATCTGTTTAGAGTTCTTTGGGATATATAGATCTGGGTGTTCATTTTTTTTCTTTAGATCTGCATATTTTTCTGTTACCATTTCTTTGAGTAAGTGTTCTTTCTCTTTCTTTGTTATCTGCTCTTTTTGGAACTTCCCTTATTGCTATGCTCTTGTTTGGAATTCTAATTTTAAGAACCATCATTTTAGAACAAAGAGGAATAAACTTCCAGGGCCTAAGGAAATAATTCATAGAAACACAGGGATTTCTCACTCAAGTTTAGGATTTTTACTAATATGGAAATAAAAATATGGACTTGGGTATGCATCTAATAGTGTGTGCATGTATGAGGTATAGTAAATTTAATTATCATAATCAATAAATAAGTCAATTAAAACATTGAAGTTCATTCTTATTCCAGACCTCATAATTTCTGCCTTTTAAAGCTGGAATTGAAAATGACTGAGACAAAGTCAATTTTTACCTTAATTTCTCCTTGAAAACCTATTTTCATATGTTAACTCATTAATCATAAATCAATCAAGATCAATTGTGCCAGATTCTAGAGTTCTGACAATAAGTGGGATAATATATTATTTGCCATCAAGAATATCACAGTTGAGAGAGGCCAATGCAAATTGAGTGAAAGAACAGCTGTGCCTATGCTTTAGGGGTTACATAGTTAACATGCATATATAACAAAATAGCTATAAAATTTTTTCTTTGAACAACTGGAAAAATCCTTTCAATATTCCCCTTATTAAAAATGTTTAAGCCCTACCATTTTGGCTTAGTGGATAGAGCGTCAGCCTGCAGACTGAAGGGTCTTGGGTTTTATTCTGGTCAAGGGCACATGCCTGAGTTGTGGTCTCAATCCCCATTAGGGAGCAAGGAGGAGCCAATCAATGATTCTCTTTCCTCATTGATGTTTCTATCTCTTTCCCTCTTCCTTCCTCTCTGAAATCCATTAAAAAAAATAATATCATTGTAATAAGTGTATAAATAATATTTATATATTACAGCAGATTTCAAAAGTCTCATTATTTTTCATTGTGAATATAGACATAAGTCAATCCACAAATCCGCAGTTGCTCATTTAAAAGAGAAAATAGCCGAGACCGGTTTGGCTCAGTGGATAGAGCATCGGCCTTGGGACTGAAAGGTCCCAGCCAGGTTCGATTCCGGTCAGGGACATGTACCTTGCTTGCTGGCACATCTCCAGTGTGGGGCGTGCAGGAGGCAGCAGATCGATGTCTCTCTCTCATCGATGTTTCTGACTTTCTATCCTTCTCCCTTCCTCTCTGTAAAAAATCAATAAAATATATTAAAAAATAAATTAAAAATAAAATAATAAAAGAGAAAATATATTTTATTTCTCTACCCTCCTAGATTCTGTGGGTTGGGACCAATAAATTACCCTGACAAAAGACATATTGACAAAAGAATTTTTTTTAAGTTTATAAACATGAGAATAATATCTATAACCGGCATGGTTAGAAATTTGGGCTTCCATATCAATTTAACAAAAGAACAATACATTTTTAGAGAAGTGACAAGACAAAGAAAAAGGATTTTGTGCTTCAAGAGATGGCAAACTGTGGGATATATATTATACCTTTCCAAAAGTAAGGGATAAATTAATATTTCTATATGTATATAGTACCTGGCACAGTTAACTTCCTTGTTCAGATCATGTTCTTTCATGTAACTTACTTAGAAGTAAACAGTATTAATGTAAAAAATATATATATGGGAAAACAAATGATAGCCAGAGTTAGTTTGACAAGATCTTCAAAGTTTTCTGTTACCATTTCTTTTAATATCATTGTAATAGTACTACTATACCTCACACACGCACACACTATTGGATGCATACCCAAGTCCATATTTCTATTTCCATATTATTAAAAATCCTAAATTTGACCTAGAAATCCCTGTGTTCCTAGAGTCTAATGAATTCTTTCCTTAGGCCCTGGAAGTTTATTCCTCTTTGTTCTAAAATGATGCTTCTTAAAATTAGAATTCCAAACAATAGCATAGCAATTAGGGAAGTTCCAAAAAGAGCAGATAAAACTCCCCTGAGAGGAGTTGACATTTGATAAGGTTCTAGAGTTGTCTGCAATGATTGGCTTCTGCCTTTCCTGGGAGAGAGGGGAGGAGGGACATTCTATAAATGTGTCTTTCTTTCAGGGGAATGGGTTGAGGGAGCAGTGGGCAGAGAGCTTTTCTTATATTTGCTTGAGCTCAAAACAATTCTTATGCCGAAATGAAATAGTGTAGGGCACTATATTCTGCTATTCTTCCCTTGAAACTGCACAATAACCTATTGTAAAACCAGTTAGACAACTGAGAATAAATATAAATATATATTATATATTCTCAATTGTCTAAATATATATATATATATATATATTTTTTATTGTCTAGCTGGATTTTACATATGTTTATGTGTGTGTGTGTGTGTGTGTGTGTGTGTGTGTGTGTGTATATATATTCCTTTCCAAAAGTAAGGAATAAATTAATATTTCTGTATGTATATAGTACCTGGCACAGTTAACTTCCTTGTTCAGATCATGTTCTTTCATGTAACTTACTTAGAAGTAAACAGTATTAATGTAAAAAAAAAACATTTTAAAGAAATGTTTTAAAAAATTAAGGAAAGAGGAGATTTTTCTCCCAGTGTAGGTAACTCAATTATTTATACAACCATTACTTCAAAGTATCTTGCACTCCTGGGAAGCCTTTTCTGCTCTCTTTGTTTGAAGTGAGAGCTAGAAATAAAATCAATAGGATTACTCCAGTTTACATCTCTCTTGGAAGTGGCAAACAACTTCTGCCCACTTTTTAGACTTAATGAAAACGCTAGTCCTGAGATGGTAGAGATGAGCCAGAAATCTCATGAAATAGTTCATGTTTGAGTCATGAACCTCTAAGGAATGCTCTTACATTTGTAGTCTCTAGTCACTACGTACTTACTATTATATAGCTTTATTTTAAAATGATGGAAATTTCATAGACCCAAAAGATTAAAAAGTCTTCTATGCATGAGTAGCGTATACAATTCATATAACTGGCAGAAGTATCATTTTGATAGCTAGGGAAGAACGGACTGTTCAGAGTTATCCTAGTAGTTTTAATAAATCGCATTTTAAGGAATGCACAAAATTCTAGATATTAATAAATCAAGTGCTAAAAATATGCCTGTACCTTAAATACAACTTGACAGAATGAGACTCTACTATTAACTAGTATAGAGTATATAAATCCAAAATAAATATATAGGACTTCAATATTAAAAAGAAAAATTATATTCCCCAATTATAAAGATACAGGTGGATGCCTAGACCCATCATTTTATTTTAGTATGAGCTCTCCTTAGCACACTTATATTCTCATATTAGAGATGGAGGCATGCAGCATTTCTGACAACCAGATGTCATTTAACATTTCATTCCTTTAATCTGTTGTCATCGTCCTCAAGCAAACTTCTGATTAAAACGTATCTTCGGACGTTTGTTTTCTATAAGGAAGAAATGTACTCATTATCTTCTTGGACTTTATACTGCTCATGACAATTCAGTAAAAGGATGTACTACAATATCCACTTATAAGTTTTACTCAATTCTATCTTATTGGTGTCATCCCAGAAAGCTGAAAGTCACACTATAAACAGTGATGACTACCTTTATGTCAAGTTAGGCTGTCCAGCAAACTTCCACCAGCAAAAAAACATTTAAACTTGCAGTCTCCTTCAAATCCCATTCTGAACACAATGGAAACATTGAAGAGAAGCATGAGTATATATTACAGCAGTCAAAATTACTCATCTCCAATGCTTCCTTTCTCCAGAGAGCTAACACAGGAAATCATACACCCAAAATACATCATTCCTGCATGAGTGACAGAGCTGCTCATTATTAATGTAAAAAAAAAAATTCCAAGTAGCAAATTATCTGACCTTCATGATAGAAAATGCTCTAGAATAGTAGGAAACAGCAAGCTCAACCTTATTGGATGTCCCAGTTTGCCTCAATTCTGCCATAAATTTAATCAGGCATGAAATAAATGGAGCCATAGTTTCCAGAACTGAAAAGGAACAGAGATTCTATCTGAACTTCAATATAACAAGTTAGCTTCTCACAGCGCCATGCAGGCCTGCTAGAGACACCAGATTCCTTGGTCAAACACAATGGCTTCCCTATTCATGGCCCAGCGGGCAGTCTGAGATTTATGTTCAAAAAAGGCTCCCCTGGTCTCCAAGTCCCACTAGGCCAGTGGTCAGCAAACTGATTAGTCAACGCATTAGCTGACCACTGCACTAGGCAATGTAGAGAGTCTCAGGTAGATGCTACGCACACAATATGTTTGTATAACTGATGAAGAGCACTGGTTTTAGAAAATCTCAATCTTTCAAGGCAGCTACTACCAAACACATCTGACTTTTTCCTCAGGAAGACATTTTTTTTTATGCTGTAGAGAGAAAGAAAATCTGTTCTTTGCCCTTGAGAGAAGGCACAGTGCTATCCCATGTTATAGAACAAATGTCATCGCCTATATCAATATCAGTGACACACACATAGCCCTGGTCGGTTTGGCTCAGTGGATAGAGCAATGGCCTGCAGACCGAAGGGTCCCAGGTTTGATTCTGGTCAAGGGCACATGCCCGGGTTGTGGGCTCAGTCCCCAGTGTGGGGCATGCAGGAGGCAGTCGATCAATGATTTTCTCTCATTGATGTTTCTCTTTCTCCCTCTCTCTTCCTTTCTGAAATCAATCACAATATTTTTAAAAAAATATATTAATGACACTGTTCAGAAAATATACAGTAATTCATTAGGCCCATTGAGATTTTTCTTTCTACTCAGTACAGTGTTCATTTATCTTTACTATTGTGTACATATGCAATTCAAAAGGAACGACAAAAATAAAAGTTTGTAGGGAAACTTCATATCTAATGATATGTTTGGTTTGTTTTTTGCCTTGGTGATTTCAGATTTTTTCTCTTCTAATTTTTAAGAACTTTTATATGGCTTGGCAAGGATATCTTTTTTCCTTGCGAAATACTTAGAAATAGAAATTCCATATCCACATATTCTTTATTAGCTCTTTCTACCGTAGGTGTCAATAGCTAATTCTACTTCCCTTAGTACTTACTAATATAACAACTAAAAATAAAAACAGCAATTAATTTTAGCAAAGAAAAGCATTAATTTTAGCACAGAAAAATAACTCCATATTTGTCAAAAGGATTCTCTTGTGCATTCCTGTATCTAAAGTATTAATTAATTGCAGTTGTTTTAAGGATCTTATATGTCTGAACATGGCTCCATCTTGCAGGGTTATTTAAACTTAATTCATCTGTTTTCCTCACAAATACATAAGAACATGATTTAAAAGGTGAGTGCTTTGAATTGTAATGATTCTTTTGAGTCAGCTAAAATGCAGTGGTATTTTTATCATCTGTTACTGCATCATTTCTGTTCTTCACAATCTCTTATTTTCTCTATTTCAGCATTTTATAGTGCTACTTATCAGTGTTGGCTGCTTTAAAACCCAAGCCTTTAAATGCCAGGGCCCATGAGACTTGCTTTGGAAGACCTCACTCAATAAATATATGTCAGTTTCATTAAATTGAACTTGATGATGGTAAAGTTTAGAAATACAGTTGTCTGCTATAATCTAAGCACTTGATCAGCTGGAATTCTAAAGTATCACATCGGACGTTTGATGTCAGCTCAAATGTGGACAAGGTTTTGTTCTATAGAACAGTATAATTTCAAGTCATTGTTCTTACAGTTTAGTGAGAACAGTAGACCATTCTTAACTAATGTTAAATTAATACCCTATTATGCAGCGAGAGACCTTTCTTTCCCAGTAGATTTCAAGAGCTTTGTGGCTGAAAGGTCAGCACCAGAGGAGATGTTGGTAATACTGACCACTGCCTGTGAATAGATAATTTTCAGGAAGAATGATAGCTAATAATTATATTTAAAAAGTGTTGATGTTGTAACAAGCAATAGTAAAGAACTGTGCCCTATTCAGTTTAGCTCAGTAGACAGAACATCAGCTCACAGACTGAGGAGTCGTGGGTTCAATTCCATTCAAGGGCATGTACCTCGGTTGCAGGGTCTCCATTGGGGGTGCATGTGTGAGTCGACCAATTGATATCTCTCTCACATCAACGTTTCTCTCTGTGTGTCTCTCCCAATCCCTTCCACTCTCTCTAAAAATCAATGGAAAAATATCCTTGTGTGAGGATTAACAATAACAACAACATAGAATTGCAATGAGATGAAACTGGTTTGGCTCAGTAGATAGAGTATCGGCTTGTGGACTGAAGGGTCCCAGATTCGCTTCTGGTCAGGGGCATGTACCCTGGTTGTGGGCACATCTCCATTAGGAGGTGTGCAGAAGGCAGCTGACTGATGTTTCTCTCTTATTGATGTTTCTCTCTATCCCTCTCCCTTCCACTCTGTAAAAAATCAATAAAATATATTTTAAAAAAAAGAATTGTAATGATAAATGTACTTAATAGTGAATATAGTGCTTATGACAATTTAAGTTTAAATTTCAGTATTTTGGGAGTTGTTTATGGAGGAGAAGTCTCCCAAAGAGTTTAGAAAGCTTAGAAAACTCAATGCATTATGATTATCAAATGGAAATGACCATTGCCATTCTTTGGAGCTGAGAGATTGACTGGTAGCATGGAGTTTGAAATGGTAGTGATCTACAGACATTTTGGAATGGAAATGGAAATCATTAAAAAATTCTTGGAGATATGCTGTGTATGACCAACAGTTTCCATTATTTCATGTCTCTAATGTTCTAGCATGTATTGACCATTCTTTTCAGCAGTAATATGGAGTTAAATCTCTGAAAAAAATTTTAACATATCATTTGTTTTTAACTTTCCATAAACATTTTAGTATTAAATCAAACTGATCATCTTCTAAGTCATTTTCTTTTCTTTTGGCGTCTTGGCTCACAGACTTACTAACATTTTTCTTGCTATCTCATGTCCACGGAAATTGCCTTTCTGATTGTATTATTTTCATTAACAATTTCTAAACTTATTTCAGAAAACTTTAATGTATTTTTACTATATGATATATTGAAAACATTAAAAAGTTAAATGACAACAGATGTGCTTTGAATCTTTGCTTTTCACAGCAGTGTAACAGTAACTTACTTCATTAGCTTCTTTTATCCATCCAGTGTTACTATATCCTATCTAATAAAAGAGTAATGTGCAAATTGACCATACTCCTGCTACACCCACAAGTTATGCCCACAAGCCACGCCCACCAGCCAATCAGAGTGAGTATGCAAATTAACCCAACCAAGAGGGCTAAGGCCACAAAGAGAGGAGGAGGGAGGTTTGGGTTGCCCCTGGCAATGGAGGAAGCCAAGCTTTCTGCAAACCCTGGCTGGCAGGTCTCCACTTAAGGCAACAAAGTTTTAATGGCTGGAGCAGAAGGTTTGGCTCCGTTCCAGGCTATAAAGTTTTAGTTGTAGAAGATAAATAAATCCCAGATACCAGGGCCTCTGCTTGGGTCACCTGGGGGCATGGCCAGCCTGCAAACAATCACAGGCTCCTTCCTGAGGCTACTCCACACCCTAAGGGACACACCCTGATCCAGGACACCCTTCAGGACAAACCAGCTGGCCCCCACCTGTGCACCAGACCTCTATCCCATCTAATAAAAGAGTAAAATGCAGATTGACCATCACCCCAACACACAAGATGACTGCCCCCAGGTGCTCAAAAGATCCTGCCCCCATGTGGACACAAGATGGCCACCACAAGATGGCCAGCAGAGGAGGGCAGTTGGCGGAGACCAGGCCTGTAAGGGAGGGCAGTTGGGGGTGATCAAGCCTGCAGGGGAGGCAGTTAGGGGTATCCAGGATAGCAGAGGAGGGAAGTTGGGGGTGACCGGGCCTGTAGGGAAGTGCAGTTAGGGGTAACCAGGCCTGTATGGGAGGGCAATTAGGGGCAAACAGGCTGTCAGGGGAGCAGTTAGGCATCAATCAGGCTGGCAGGGGAGTAGTTAGGGGGTGATCAGGCTGGCAGGCAGAAGTGGTTAGGGGTAATCAGGAAGGCAGGCAGATGAGCAGTTGGGAGCCAGCAGTCCTGGATTGTGAGAGGGATGTCCAACTGCCCGTTTAGGCCCAATCTATAATCGGGCCTAAACAGGCAGTCGGACATCCCTCAAGGGGTCCTAGATTTGAGAGGGAACAGGCTGGGCTGAAGGATACCCCACCCCCCATGCACGAATTCCCTGCACCAGGCCTCTAGTAAATATATAAGAAACATATATTGTATTTATTTATCTTTCTATGCAAAAGTAACATATAAAAAAAATTCTGGACATGCCCTAACCAGTTTGGCTCAGTGGATAAAGCATTGACCTGCAGACTGAAGCATCCCAGGTTTGATTCCAGTCAAGGGCATGCACCTTGGTTGCAGGCACATCCCCTGTAGAGTGGGTGCAAGAGGCAGCTGATTGATGTTTCTCTCTCATAGATGTTTCTAACTCTAACTCTCCCTTCCCCTCTGTAAAAAATCAATAAAATATTTAAAATTAAAAAAAAATCTGGACACAATAAAATATGTTGGAAAAACTTCTTTAGTTCATAGATATTGTATATACATTATACATGTGCTGTATATATGCCTGTACCTACATATGATATACATTACACATGTTGTATGATATTTATACATTAACATATATACACATGTATACATATAACATATGTATTTGTGTATTTATAGCATATATATATTATGTTGAACACACATGTAGCACAACAGAAATATATGAGTGGGCAAAATATCCTATGAATAGGGAAATATACCCTATATTGCGGTATAGTTACTAATTATTATATTATTTTTCGTATGAAAAATTGTAAACCTACTTTTGCTCAACCCTGTAAATTCTCATTGCTTGTGAGACTAGAAATCCAAGATCAATCTGCCAGGAGAATTGGTGTCTGTTTAGGCCTCTCCTCTTTGTTTACATGTAACCACCTTCTCCATACATCTTTACGTGGCTTTTCTTCTGTGTGCAGAGAGAGAGATCTCTGGTGTCTCTTCCTCCCCTTTAAGGTTATCAGTCCTGTCAGATTAGGATCCCCACCTTTATGGCCTCATTTAACCTTGATTATTTCCTTAAAGGCCCATCTCTAATACAATCACACTGGAGGATAGGATTTCAACATATGACTTTGTGGGTAGTGGTGGGGAGCGAAGGGGGACAATTCAATCTCTAATATTCAGCAAAAGCATTGAGGATTGGAGTGGGGAATATTTTTCTGTGCCTTGCAAAGCAGGGAAATTGTTACCTATGAAGTTAGCTGCTTCTGCGGTGGAAAACAGAAAAAAAATAACAAATGACCTGAGTTTGACATACAGTTTAACTGTTTCTTCTTGTTTTATGTGAGGCCCTTTATAAATTAAGCCGAGTTTGGCATATACTAAAAATCTCAACTTTTAAAAGTTTGTGTCTTTTTTGAGGAAATTTCCCCCTGGTTTATCAGTGCTTTTTTAGAAATCTGAATATATGAATGGAAAATCAATCATCCACCACTGGAGTCCCTGATATTATTTTGTAATGAATCAGCCAACTGTTTCCAATAATTGTGAATGAACAAGTCACCTTTGTTTTGTTTTTTTGTTTGTTAGTTTTCAATTGTATTGTATTCTGTGTGCTCTTCAAAATAAGAAGTGTTTCCCTTTTCCCTGATAAAGTAGATAAGACACCAAATTGAAAGGAAATGCGTTCCATTTTCCCTTTATTTTTTTTCTACTAGATTTGTCAGTTAATTTAAAACAAACAAATAGATATTTTATTAATAACTTTATGAGTGCTTTTGTAAAAAATCTGATAAAAATTTGGCTACAAATCAAGAGACAAATAACGAGACAAGCAGATGCAAACAACAGCAAAAGCAATCAACATTGATTCTATTTCTGCATGATGGTTTTGGTGGTGTGGCTGTAGTTTCTGATGATTAGTGCCTCAGGAAAACAATTTAGAGAAATCAGTGTACTATTTATCTTCTGTGTCTTTTCAATGACTGGAGAGGTTGTTAAAACTGTAAGTGACAATGAAATCAATCTGCATATATTACAACCCAATCAATTTGTGTATTTTATTTATTTTCAAATTTAGTACTGTGTGAAAACTACTGCCATAAACTTACCGTATTGGAAAACTATATAAATACTTAAAATATGTGCCATCTTTTAAAAAATAACTCAGTAAATCATGACAGTAAGATTGGTATTGACTGTTACAAAGGTATATATACTAGGAGTGCATAAATCTAGTAATGTTAGTGCTAGTATTACTTACTTCTGTTTTACTTAATTTATTGTTGAAGACATTTAAATGTCTGTATATGTCTGCACTTGAATTTGACTATAACGCTACATCACTTTTTTTTTCTTTTTCAATACTGTTCCTCTTGATGTGTTATGATTCCTAGACTCTTACACATAAAAAGAAGCACTTAAGAAAAATTAAATATTGATGTTTACAGTTGTATTGTACAATATTTCATGGGCTTATACCAAATAATAATACCAAGTAACTCTCTGCTGATGAAAATTGTTTTTTTTTCTCACCATATAGAGAAAACGGGCAACTCATTTTAATGCTGATTATCTGATATTGCAAGGTTTATTTTCTTTTTTCAACAGTAAGTGGTTGAGGACTGCAAAAACATTGTTAATAGAATAGGTTTTCCTTAGGAAAAAAATCAATATTCTCTGTTTTTAAACAAAACCTTGATGCCCCTTAGAAATATGACAATATCCATTCTAAAATGGTTATAACATTTATGAATAGGGAGAAAATGGGCATTTTTATTCAGCAGCTGATTCTCTTTATTGCTATACAACAAAAATTTTAAATTCCATTTAAGAACACCAAATGGTTTTATTGAAATTTCAGAATTGACAATGTCTTAGTCCCTTAGGGCTCCTATAACAGAATACTATAGATTGGGTGGCTAAAACACAACAGAAATTTATTTCTCACCATTCTGGAGCCTGGGCAGTCCAAGATCAAGGGCAGATTCAGTATTTACCAAGGGCCCGCTTCCTGGTCCACCACACTTCTTGCTGTATCCCCACATGGCAGAAGATGAAAGGAATTTCTCTGAGATTTCTCTGATAAGGACACTTATCCCATTCATGTGGGCCCCACCTCATCACCTCCCAAAGTTCCCATCTCAAAATACTATCACCTTGGCTTTTAACATATGCACAATCATTTATTTTATAGCAAAGAATAAACAGGTGTGTGTCAATAAAGTGTGTATCCCATCACACAGTATCTTTAATTTGGTAGTTTAGGGTTATCTTTAGGATTGGTTGTTTTTCGTTTGTTTTAAATATATGTTTTATTGATTTCAAAGAGGAAGTGGAGGGAGAGAGAGAAACATAAATGAAGAGAGAGAAGCATTGATCGGCTGCCTCCTGCAAAACGGTGACCTCCTTCAATAGGTTGAAGCTTGACCACTGAGCAACCACAGCCAGGCAGAATTTTTTTTTTTTTTTGGAAAAGAACATTATTATCTATATTTTATGTCTCCAAAATACGTTTTGGAAAATTCTGTATCAGCAGCTAATTGGATTTGCCACGTTAGCATGGAAGAGTTGAAAACAACCTATAATTATCTCACTTATATATTTTGTTCTATATAGAAGTTGTTAAAGTCCTTGTGACTATTGACAATGGATATATTCACAGTTGTCACAATTTATATATCTTGCTAATGGGTGTAGTATCAGAAGACTCTCCATGGGTCAGCAGAGGGAAAACTGAGAATACAAAAGAAATAAAAGGTCTCACATGTGTTTCAGGGCAAATGTCATTGGAATATCATAGAGATTGATGGGTAAATTTAAGTATGTGTGTGTGTGTGTGTGTGTGTGTGTGTATGATTCATGAGTTCCTTGTGCCTGAATTTATTATAAGGTGAAGCAATGAGGTTAAACTAGTCACCTGTGCATGCAGCGGAGTTTGGACCACAGTGATGGAAACTTGAAATTATAAGATCTAGGGCATCTGGAACATTGACCTCCCTTCACTTTCAAAGAGAAAGGGAGAAAGACATTTAAACAAATCCTCTCTGCGGAGGGAGTAGAAAGCCCTTTGGTCCTGTGAATCTTGAAATATAAACAAACGTCTCCAGGAGAGAGTTTCAAGTCATTGTACAGTTTATTATCCTGAGCAGGTACAACCCGGGAGCAGAGTGTTTGGAGAACGACTTCAAATCCCAGAGGAAGAGCTCAGAAGGCTAAAGGAGACCCGAGTATGTGCATCGAAAACAGGAAGCTTCAGTGCATTTCTCCACCAGGAGACAGACAGCTCGAGTGATTATATTCAACAGAACCCTGGAGAGAGAGGTTGCAAATTCTTTCTGGATCTGTCATCTTCATTATTTCTGAAGTTTAGCTACATCAACAATTCAACCAGAGGTCTATTTATGAACAGAGGAAAATAGTTCTTTATGTGTAGAATCTCAGTATGAATACAAAAAAAAAAAGAAAAAAAGAATAGCAACTTATATGTGTCAGTACAGAATATCTCCAATTCCAGGAAAATAAAACAGAATTACTGAAGGAGATGGATAATCCCTGATGTCCCAAAGCTAACATCAAAATTTGGATTAAATATTCTAGTAGATGAATTAAAGAAAAGGTAGCTAATCTTGTAACTCACATTATCAGCTTGCAAAAATGTGAATGCAAGACATACCACAAACACAGAGCAAAAATATAGACATAGAAATCATGAGGAAAAACACAATAGTCTTTGAGCCATCCAGAAGGAGTTACCTAAAAAATAGGGTCCTCACAATAAGAAAGAAAAGAGATTAAGGAGAAGAGAAAAAGTATGAAAAAATTTCTCGAGCTGAGGATAAGTCTGAGTTTTCAGATCAGATGGAATTCTCCAAGATTCAGTCTGGGCTGATAAACAGAGACATAGGGCTGTGGGTGTATGATATTTAAATAAAAAATAAGACAAATAATAAATGATCGCTTCTAACGAATACTTTCAGGTAGAGAGAGAACTGAAAAAAAAAATAGAAAACATTGTTTAACAGAGACATTTTACCTAATATTTCATTTCTAGAAAGTTGAAAATTAGGCAAAACGCCACAAGAAATAAAACAAGAAGGGAAAGCTTCAATTAATTTTGTAAAACTGATTTGAGACTGTTATCAATGGAATACTACACAGCTACAAAAAAGAAGAATCTATTACCCTTGGAGACACGGTGGAGACACCAGGAGATAATTATGCTAAGTGAAATAAGCCTGTCAGAGAAAGACAAATATGTAATTTCACGTATATGTGGAATCTAATTATCACAATAAATTGATGAATAAAATAGAACCAGAGGCATAGAAACCTGGAACAGACTGACAAATCTCAGAGGAAAGACGGAGTGGGGAGGTGGGAAAAAATTAAACCAAAGGATTTACATACATTTATGCATTGCCCATGAACACAGACAATGGGGTAGTTGAGGCCTGGGGAGGTGAAGGCTTGGGGTAGGGTGGGAACTAGGTGGTGGGGGTGGGGGGGCAGGGGGGGAAAAGGGGAAGGAAATCTGTAATACTCTAAACAATAAAGATTGAAAGTAATAGTTAAAGACTGCACAAGTAAATGACATTCAAGGTCTCTTTCATTCAAGACCATTGATAGAAAAATTATATCTCAGGTGGATAAAATGAGAACTCGTTATGACCAGATTGGGAATTTTAAGAAAAAAAATGTTTAATATGTTACAAAATCATTTAATGAATATGATAAACGATAAGTAAAAGCCACATGACTATCTTAATGAATGCAAAAAAAAGAGATACAATCCAACATCCACTTACAATTTAAAAAGTATAAAACTTTTCAAGCTTTCAGTTTAGTCACAGACATCTCTAAATCATAAACAAGGCATCTACCAAAACCACCAGCAAATATTACACCGAATGCTGACGCATTGACTGCCCTGCTGTTATGATTAGGTACAAGACAAGGATGACATACTTTCACCCCTCTCTCTAACCTCCTTTGGCAATGATTTTGTGTTGTTGCGATGATGCCAGAATAAAAGGAACTCCATGAATTTCTAACTTAGACAATTAAACAAGATCTGATGTAGGGACACAATGCGAGCTCTAAGGACATGCAATAGCGTGATTAGCACTGGCAGTCTAACAGCTGTCCTGGGAAAGGGACAGTGGGAGAGATGGTGAGGCAATCCAGACAGGGCATTTCAGCGTGACATGATTCTGTTTCTTCAACTGGATGGTGAACACACGAGTCATCATTGTATTGTTGCTTTTTAAACTGCACCTAGACAATATCTACACATTTTTATGAAAAAATATACCCCATAAGAAAATCCTACACTGGACGAAGAAGGAGAAGTGTAAGAGTTTAAGGTCACACCATGGTCAATTCAGGGCTTCCTCCCACTGAATTAGATGGCTCGTAAATTTTGTAATTCTGGAAATTTTCATGCACTACAATATCTCATTCAGATAAAACCTTTTCAAAATAACCCAACTTTCAATAGAACTAACTACCTTCCCTCGTGTGTTACCCAGCACCTGGATCTGGTAGGTCTAACAATGAGATTTGCACTAAACCATTGCAGGTCACAATTTGGGAATGTTGTCTGGTTCGCTATAATTCAGATTTCTTTATTTCATTACAGATGATCTTTCAGAAGAGTTAATAGTGCTTGCAGAAGCAATAATTTTGGTTAAATTCTACTTTGCAGAGTAGAAAAGGAGCGATAATAAGGAAAGGAACTGTGCAAATTGACCAACACTATAGTTTAAAATTACACAAATATCTACTGCAACACATTAAAGTCTGAAAATGCTGTAACTCTATTTTACACTGAGAATCCTGTTACTTAGCACAGGATTTAATCTTTGACCATTGTACAAAACCAATCATCTGTGTTACAATCTCAAGTACATAAGTTAACATGATGTTAAAACAAATTAAGTAAAAATAATGTTCACTTTGTCAAGGTCCTTAAATTAAGCAGCTTGTTCTTATAATAGTCATTATATTTAAATTTATTTCCACTCAATGTTCCCCTGAGATTGAAATTCCAAAACATATGTAGATCTCTTTTGTATAATTCCCTGTGTATTTATGAAGACACACTGCCCTCTTTTGAACAAAAACAGTTAAATTCAGGGGGGAAAGCAAAGCAAAATGAGGACTCACAGGATGAGGAAGGCAGAGGATGCTAAACAGATCAGGTCACCTTTCCCTTTTGCAATGGATTAAAGAACGATTGCTGTGCTGGATTTTAATTTCTCAATTACGTGTTCCTATTTGTTTGCTTTCATGGATGCATCTGAGCACAGATCACTGTTTAGAAGCATTTTTATACATTTTGGAAGCCTCATCTTAAATATATCTGATACTTACAGTAATTTATATAAAATTCTGCAGGATCTCTATGGTGTATCAGAGGTTATGACCATTTTACTCCTTGCTAATATTCACCTCTATGAATGCTTTATCCTTAACAAATGTGCACCCATAGTTTAGCAACAAGGCCACTGCAATAAACCTGTCAGAGTGAGGTGCGCAGTGTGCATAGAACTTTATGAGATGGTCTCTGTGGTGGGTGGCTACTTGCCATTTATTTCTGGAATGCTGCAACTACACTGACATTTTCTTGTCTTTTATAATCTGGGTATTCTACATTAAGAGATTAAAAATAGGTTTGATGTGGAAATTTCATAATTGTCCAGAAACCTTTGTTTTATTTTATTTTTTTTAAAGAAAGACTATAACAGCATAACAAAGGCTAAAGCCTTATTTTTTCTTGGATTTTGGCATTGTACATGTTTTAATCCTTGATTCTTAAGTGAATGTAGCTGAATGCAGAATGGAATAACACTGTAATACACAAACCTATTACAGTTACTATCTTCAACATAGTACTCACTGATGTTCATTTTAAAAATTAATTTGTCATTTGTATTCATCAAGCCCTTTACTTCTGTGGTCCAAAAGTGAACTCCTTTGAGAAGAGAGGGCAAAGAATTTTCTTCTGTCCTCTGAATTTTGGCCCCACTTGAGATTGAGAGTAAGATAAGCACATCCCTTGTTATGGCCAAATGCGAATCATTTAATAAAATAGCTAATAATTAAGAAGTTTCATTGGTAATAAGAATGGAAATAAGATTGAATATAAAGCTGAAACTGGTTTGGCTCAGTGGATAGAGCATCGGCTTGCAGACTGGAAGGTCCCAGATTCGATTCTGATCAAGGGCATGTACCTTGGTTGTGGGCACATCCCCAGTAAGGGGCGGGGTGGGGGAAGGGGGAGCTGCAGGAGGCAGTTGATCAATGTCTCTCTCTCATCAATGTTTCTATCCCTCTCCCTTCCTCTCTGTAAAAAGTCAATAAAATATATTTTAAAAAATATTGGATGTACAATGAATTGTCATCACTTCTATTGAAAATTAACAAGTACCTTTACTCCCTGGATAGGATGAGAAAGTGAATCACCAATGAGTTGGCAATTTCAAGTAGCTGTGTGATAGAAAGAGGGTGGAGTAAGCAGACAAAACCAGCTAAGAAAGTAGAAACCTAGTGTAACTGATTGAAGAGAGGAGAGGGGAACACAGAGGCTCTGTGCTCAGAGTTCAAAGATACAGATAGGAGTTGGGGTCAAAAATGGGTCATTTCTCACGCTCCCGCTTTGAAGAGCAGAACAGACTATACTCAGTACAATTTCCAGCACACTTTACCCACACAGCTGGGAAATAGCAAACAAAATGTTTTTTAAAAAATCTAACAACTACAAAAATCTGATGTCCAACATTTAGCACATGTCCTTACCTAAAGAGGAAAAAAATGTTCTCTCCTGATAGATTCTGCAACTTATGTTAGATCTCTCACAAAATGATAATTGGAAAAATATCTAGGTATGCAGTTCATTCAGGGTTATGACAAAATGCCCAAAACTGGGCAGCTTATGCACAGCAGAAATTTATTGTTCACAGAACGGAGGCTGGAAATCCAAGGTCAGAGGGCCCCTCTGGTGAGGTTCTGTGTCTGGTGAGGTTCTGTTTCTGGTGAGGGTCTGCTTTCCAGTTCAAAGGCAGCTTTCTTTGCACTGGAATCTCACATTGTGGATGCGGCAAAGGAGCTTCTTCCTTATGTGAGAGCACTAATCCCATTCAGAAGAGTTCTACACTCAGGACCTAATCACTTTCCAAAATCTCCCAATTCTGAATACCATTACCTAGCCGGTTAGGTTTCAAAATATGTTTGGGGAGGAGTGGGCATATTTACCATAGCTCTAGTTTTAACTGGATGTTGTTGACATGAGTGTCATTCTTTTGTTTTGTTTTTGAGATTCCAAATCCTCTTCAATTAACTGATTAAGTTTACATATTAAAAGACTCTCTCTTTTGGTAGCCTAAACATAAATAGGCCATTAAGAACCTGGAAAAAACTCTTCAGAAGCCCTTTTACCTAGACATCTTACTATAAACACCTTGTACACGTGAATGACCTAGACTTTTGGAATTTTAACCCAACTTCAGAAGAAATATAAAAACTCATTGCACACTCTAGCTTCATCCTTGATCGGGGTTTAAAGGCCTATCTCCCTAGTATTAGGGCCATAGCTCTCACCCCAAAACATAGTGATGCTCTTACTGACTTAGTTCTAGGCCTCCCACTTGATCTCATGGTTCTCACACACTACATACATTACTACTAACTGAAACACAACACGTCTAAGCCTGTAGATTAACCTTTTATCATAATATATTGTTCTTTCTCTCTCAATTGCTATTCTCCACTGAACACCCTGAATCCTGCCACTCTATGGGCCTTACCAAAAGAATAGGTTGCTCAATATTGTCTTACTCACTTAGGCAAGTTCCTCTTGCTTAGGTTTATTATAGATTTTCATGAGAACACTGACCTAATATTACTTTTTGATGGATCATGCCTCAATACTGAAACTAGAAGTTAATTTTAAAAAGCATGTGCTACTATTAATATTCTACAGTTCTATATCTGAGATAAAAATCAGTCTAGATGGCAGACATCATTGAACAAATTAATCAATAGTTATCTAATATTCATATATATGTATATGTGTATATTTATATATATATGTATATATATGTATACATATATATATAAATAAGTACCTCGAGATACGAGTTTAATTCTTTCCATAACCTTGAGGCGTGGGAAACTATGAGACCCTCGAGTCATGGTAAACTGGTGGGTCATGTGCAGCCGGCCGATCCATGTGATTACTCCTATCCCAAATGTTGCTCGTATTTCAAAGCAAAAATCACTCGCTCCATGGCTCGTATCTCAAAAATCTCATATGTTAGGGCACTTGTATCTCGAGGTACCACTGTATATCCTGTATAATAAAAGAATAATATGCAAATTGACCCTAATGGTGGAACAACCAAGAACAACTGGTCGCTATGCCATGCACTAACCACCAGAGGGCAGACACTCAATCATGAGCTGCCCCCTGGTGGTCAGTGTGCTCCCACAGGGACAGCACTGCTCAGCCAGAAGCCGGTGCAGGAGCCTCCCCTGCCTCCACAGTAGCACTAAGAACGTCCGACTGGCAGCTTAGGCCACTCCTCCCAGGTAGCAGGCCCAAGCCACTAGCCAGACATCTCCCAAGAGCTGCCAGAGGGATGTCTGACTGCCAACTTAGGCCAGACCACCCAGAGAGTGGGCCTAAGGTGACAGCTGGACATTCCCCAAGGGGTTCTGAAATGCAAGAGGGTGCAGGGCAGGCTAAATTTTCATGCACCAGGCCTCTAGTGTGTGTGTGTGTGTGTAGATAGATAGATAGATAGATGATAGATAGATATAGATATAGATAGATAGATGTATATATAGACATATATACAGATATGTTTTTTGAGTAATATATGGCCTTTTTATACTTTGGAAAACAAAGAGTTGTTTTCAATTTCTGCTGAAACCCCTATTAAAAATAGACAAGTTAGGGGACTTTTAAATGCATACCTACTTTCAAGAGAGCTATTATGAACATTGAGGACAATGCAAAAAAAAAAAAAAGATGAAAAACAAACAAACAAAAAAAACATTCTAACAGGTTATGATACCAAACAAGTATCTCAATAGAGATGAAGTCACAATAAATTACTTCAAGCATAAAAGCCTGCAGTGCTTTAAAGAGAACATTATAAAATAATAATGTTTAGCCACTGATTTAAAAAAGGAGGAAAGGAAAAAAACTCTGGTTAAACTTGCCATTCAATTCATCTCTGATGCTCCCTAGAGTGTTGCTTATTGGCACCAAATTATTTCAAACGGACGTTAGCTAAATTTCACCATGGAACTATATATCATGTAACAGACAACTTAGTTAGTTATAAATCAACAAAATGGGAAAACATTAAAAGGACAACTATATTTATTTAAGTTATGTGAGCTATCTCAACCACATAATGCTGAAAAAATAAAAATAAAAGTCGTACATGGCCAGAAACCAAAGCCCTAATGGCCATTTGAATGTCATCAGATGCAATTTGTCCTGCTTCCGCCATCTATGGACTCTAAATATGTTTTAACTATTATACATCGTTGACCTTGGGCGGAAACATTTGTTTTCTGAAAAGGTTTGGTATTTAGAGTCAGTTTAAAAAAATGCTTGATTTTGTGTTTCTAAGGCTGGGACATTCCATCCTTTATATCAAGTGACTGGGTCACTCACTTTAAAGCAACCATTATAAAAGAACTCTGTACACAGAGACCTTTACTGAACTGTAAAACATACACTGCACATAGTACTCACAAACAGACTACATCTCATCACTCACATCCTTCTGGCAAGGCTGAAATATCCAATGGCATTTATGTATGGAAACTGACAAGATTTTAGAAAATCTTGAAGTTTCTTGTCCAATGATATCACCCTGGCCCTTATTATAGAGTCTCCTCCTTCTGGTATACCTATTCATTATCCCTCTATGAACTCATAAGTGAAGGCACATGCAGTTAGTGATTTTACCTCTGATACCAGACTCTGCCTTGCTGGACATACTAGTGGACGTGGTAAAATATTGGCAGAGACTCGTGTACTACACCCAGTCTCATCAACAACTTCAAGATGTTTTTCCACAACATCTTACTATTCTGCTTTCTCATGATCTTCAATCCTCATGAGATTTCACACATTGAAAAAATAAATAAAAGAAAAAGTGCTTTTAAACACCATTGGAAGGAATCTTATTGAGAACAGTTAGGAGAAAATACTACAGTGGCACTCCTGGGAATCTAAAAAGCAGTATGATTTCACATGTCCAAGTAAAAGGTACAATTGGAATTCTACTCTAACACAGGGCTTCAAACTGAGGACTCTCAGAGATTCTCTAGAAACAGCCAATCTTTAGAACTATGCAGCTAAAATGCAAGATAGTTGAAAACATCCACTTCAAGACACTGAACCAAGACCCGTGTCTAATTGTGTGGTATTATTTTTATATGTTTGTTTATCATTTGCTATAAACCCCTGCTTGTCACCAACTCATTTAAAAATTAACCTTTTCTCTGATTTATTTCATCTTTATTATAATTGTTACATCGGAAGATACTCACTCTAATTATATTCTTAGTTTATCTCAAATCCTCAAGCTGAACTGACTGGTAGGTGTATTATCTGTCACTAGACTTACAACATAAAACACGGTGAGAAATTTTGGCTTCATTGGATATAACAATATATAATTACAGCCCATGTGTTTTCACCGGCACCTACATAGACAGATGACCTTAAAAAGTTAACCTGTCATTTAACTAGTGTCCTTATCACCCCCTATAAAAAGAACCAATTGCTATAATTTATTGAGCAGACAATAGATTATGTATAATTTTTTGAAGATATTTTATTGATTTTTTACAGAGAAGAAGGGAAAAGAATAGAAAGTTAGAAACATCGATGAGAGAGGAACATTGATCAACTGCCCCCTGCACACTTCCCACTGGGGATGTGCTCACAACAAACGTATGTGCCCTTGACCAGAATCAAACCTGGGACCTTTCAGTCTGCAGGCCAATGCTCTATTATCCACTGAGCCAAACTGGTTTTGGCAGATAATGGATGATTTTAATTCAACAAACTTTGTAGGAAAGTAAATCGATGTCTTGCCTATTGAAAGAAATTAATAGAGACCCAAATATGCAACCTAGTTTATGTCAGGCATTGGATCTGATCAACTGTTGTGAACAATTTTTTGCCCTCCACTCCTAGTTTCCCCAGCTCCTCTTTCAGATACTCTTTTTTTTTTTTTAAGCAGGAAAGCTTGGTTTTATCTGCCTCGGACTAACAGTAGTGCCTTTTAAAAATATCAATTCAAAAATTGCCTGTACACAGTGGCCCTAATTCTATAAATCACCAAAGTTGAAATTCGGACTCCGATTTCAATTTCCAGATTGATATTGCCATTCATTATTCAAGTATTGTAGGTGGAGAGATTATTTACTTGATGTTTATGTGAACAATAAAAGCAGTGCTCCCAATGGAAGGAATCATACATATAGAAAGGACTGTAAAAAACGTATTACTAACTCTGGAAGACGGTATAAATAATACCAACTATGTGCTGCAGGCAATACACATTAGTTTCAACTAATTGGCATGGACAGTGACAGACAATCCTGCAATTCCATATTTTGTGTTGGTTAGTCCTGGTGGTATAGTGCCATTGCTAATATGTCCTGCTGTACTTGGGAAGCAAAGTAGAGCAGGTCATACATTATTTTAAAGAAAAAGTTACTTGGTTATCTACAACTGACCACCACTGCCTGTGGGACTTATTATCCTGACGTAGGTTGGACAATAGACTTTATCTTAGTCAGTATGGACTGCGATAGCCAAAATATCACAGACTGGGTGAGGAAAACAGTAAACATTTATTTCTCAGAGTTACAGAGGCTGGGTCCCAGGTCAAGACACCAGCAGATTCAAGGTCAGGTGAAAGCCTTCTTCCTGGATGGTAGATGGTCCCTTCCTGATGTATTCTCACATGTCAAAGAGAGAAAAAAGAGTTCATCTATCCCCTCTCTCTTCTTACACGACTCTTGTTACCTGTAAAATTTGGAGATTAAAACCTTATCTGAGCCGAAACCGGTTTGGCTTAGTGGATAAAGAGTCAGCTTGCGGACTACAAGGTCCCAGGTTCGATTCCGGTCAAGGGCATGTACCTTGGTTGCGGGCACATCCCCGGTGGGGGACGTGCAAGAGGCAGCTGATCAATGTCTCTCTCTCATGAATGTTTCTAACTCTCTATTCCTCTCCCTTCCTCTCTGAAAAAAATCAATAAAATATATTTAAAAAAAAACTTATCTAAAATAGCATTGGCAAACATTCAGTGGGCTTCCTTGTTGTTTTGTTGATAGTTTCTTTTGCTGTGCAGAAGCTTTTTATTTTGATGGAGTCCCATTTGTTAATTTTCTCCATAGTCTCCATTGCCCTAGGAGCTGTATCGGTAAAGATATTGCCACAATATATGTCTGATATTTTGCTGTCTATAGGGTCTGCTAAGATTTTTATGGTTTATGGGGAACTCTTACAACTTAACAAAAGGAGGATAAACAATCCAATCAAAAAATTGGCAAAGGACCTAAATAGACGCTTTTCAAAAGAGGACATACAGAAGGCCAAGAGACAAATACAAATATGCTCAATGTCACTAATCCTCTGAGAGCTGCAAATCAAAACGACAATGAAGTGCCACCTCACACTTGTCAGAATGGCTATCATCAACAAATCAACAAATGACAAGTGCTGGAGAGGATGTGGAGAAAAAGGATGCGGAGAAAAAGGAACCCTCATGCACTGCTGGTGGGAATGCAGACTGGTGCAGCTACTGTGGAAAACAGTATGGAGTTTCCTCAAAAAACTAAAAATGGAGCTCTCATTTGACCCAGTGATCCCACTCCTAGGAATATATCCCAAAAAATCAGAAACACCCATCAAAAAGGATATATGGACCCCTATGTTCATAGCAGCACAATTTACAGTAGCTAAGATTTGGAAACAGCTTAAGTGACCCATCAGCAGATGAACGTATTAAAAAGGAGTGGTATACTGTTTTTTCCATTCTACACAATGGAATACTATGTTACTATAAAAAAGAGGGAACTCCTACCATTTGCAACAGCATGAATGGACCTGGAGAGCATTATGCTAAGAGAAATAAGCTAGTCGGAGAAAGATCAGTATCACGTGATCTCACTCATCTGGGGAATATAATGAACAACATAAACTGACGAACAAAAATAGATCCAAAGACAAAAAAAATACCAAACAGGCTGTCCAACTTCAGAGGGAAGTCAGGGGTCGGGGGATGCCCAGATAAGACATCAACCAAAGGACTTGCATGCGTGCATTATAACACATAGTAGCATAACCAATGGGCAGGGATACTGGAATGGTGGATGCTTATCCTTGGGGTTAGGAGTGACCAGGGAAGGGTTATTCTGGGAAAAAGGAGACATACAGTATGTAATACTGTAAACAATGAAAAAATAAAACACACAAAAATCTCTTGTTACCTGTCACCCTCATGAGAACTCCTCTTTCAAGCAAAATTACCACTCAAAGGTCTCCTCCAAATACCAGCACATTGGGGACCAGGATTTTAACATATGAATGTGTGAGAGGGGTTCAAAATTCAGTCCACAGTCTTAAATGCTTCTGTGAAGCTGAGTCTCTCAGATAATTACCATGATAATACACTAACCAAACCCTCAAGGAGATCTACTGATACAGTTACTATGGAGACAACTGAACACTTCCCAAGCAAATAAGATCTAGATCTCTCACATTCCCTTAATTGGTAAACAGCTCACATATGAATAACTAAACAGAGAGCATGAGGTACTGAATATACAAACAGACAATGATTAAACCATATATGAAAATTGACCACTGACCCCACCACCTTTGAATACACAGCCTTTGCAGCAATCAAGATGGAAGGGTCAAGAATTTGTCAGTCTATCATCTTATTTTCTCCTCGTTTTCAACTCAGGGCTAATCACAGGAAGTCCAATGCTCCCTAAATTAAGCACCAGGATGTCCTACTTCACATTAGCCCTCCTCCAGCTTTCTAATGCCAATAACTCATAACTGGAGCTCATCTGAAACCTTCCCCTGTTTTTACTATAAAGCTTTCCTTTCAGTCTCTGCCAAATGCAAGAGATGGTGGCTGGTTCCCTTGCTATATGAATCTCTGAATAAATGGACTCTGTCTATTCTCATTTGGGCAGTCTATTTTTACCTACAATTGCATCCATTAGTGTTTCTCTTTCTGATATATTCTTCACTATGGCTATAATTTTCTAAAGCCCTAGACGTATATCGAAGGCCATCCTTCCATGACTCCCTACTCAAACATGAGTATAATCCTCCCCTATAGGCCACTCTCTATTGAGGTCTCACAATTCACTGTTTCACCAGCCGTCACATGACTATGTGTAGCCACATTATTCCTGGGACCACAGCCCTAACACTTACCCTGGGTCAGTGACTAATTCATTGATTCTTTATTTTACTCACCTGTACAATGGGAATGATCACTTTATTCACCTCATCAAGTTGAGAGATTTAAAATAAAATATTCATGTGCAGGGTTTTAACAAGGGTACCACATACACAGGAAACTCAATAAATGGCAGCTATTATTATCAAGGTTAAAATCTCATAACACAGATATTGAACATTATAGAGATTTCTCCACTAGTTTAATGCATTGAATTTTATAGTCTCATGAATGAACTTTTTATATAAAATAATATTATCACACAAAACACTATAATTTAAATATTTTACATTTAAATTAAATATATACAGCTAATAATCAATATCAGCAGAAAAATATTCAAAATTATGCAATTACAAAATGTAAGTTTTTATGTTGTCCTAGTTATAAAAGCCCCTTGAAAACCAAATTCTATTCACATATGATCATTGGACCAGTAATGTAGGTTTCTATACTAGCCTGGAAATCCACCATATCTCTTGTTTTATTTAACTATCTAATGTGGAAGGAAAAAAACACATATGTGTTAAATAAAGTGCATTCTAATATTGTGCATCCAACCTTCAACTTAGTGTCTATTCAGTTTCATATTCTGGGATCATCACCTACTACTTAAAAAAGTGTTAAAACTATGCATACCAAAATCTTTAAAAAACTCATGTTAGTATTATATAGTTAATAATGGCTCTAGCCATATTGAAGTATTTCTTTTGAGCACAACCTCTCTTTTTTTAGAAGTAGAGCCAAAGCATTATTGGTAAATTGTTAGGACTCATAATAACCTTGAAGGTTGTCCAAATGTAATTTTTGAGTTACATCAACATGACAGTCTCTTGACAATTTTGAAATGAAAAGAGAAGAGGTGAAGGAGTATGACTAGCTTGATGAATTTGTTTTTATTGTTAAACTAGTAACTACTATGTAAAGAATACCAGTCAATGTTTTTTCTTCCTTGTTGCATTTTTATCAGCAAAGCTATTCTTTTCTTTCTGACACAGTTAAAAAACAAGAGCATTGAATATTCTGTGTATTACCAAAATCTTTGATGACTAATAACAGCAAACTCAGGGTGACATATTTACACAATAAAAATATGAACTTAGTATATATTATCATTCTCAAGTATCTAAGTGATTTTGAAGTGATATCATTTTCACTTATCAGCATTAGTCTTCTGAACAGAGCTGTATAGCATAGTGCTTTCTAAAATGAAAGTTGTATTTTGCATATGAACATAAAATTGTACAAATATTCAATTTAATAAAACAATATAAAGAGGCAGATAGAACTTGGGTACTTTGATATGCAGACTTTTCTTTAAAATAAAAAATAAATTACACCAAATTTGTATCATTTTAAATCATATATCCACTCAAGTGCAGATTAGAAAGATCAAAAATTGAAACACAGGAACATGGCCTTTATATTTAACTAGAGGCCTGGTGCACAAAATTCATGCATGGTGGGGGGGGGGTGTCCCTCAGCCCAGCCTGCATCCTCTCCAATCTGGGACCTCTTAAGGGATAGCTGACTGCCTGTTTAGGCCTAACCCTGGTGGGATTGGGCCTAAACAGGCAGTCAGACATCCCTCTCACAATCCAGGATTGCTGGCTTCCAACTGCTTGCTTGCCTGCCTTCCTAATTGGCCCTAACTGCCAGCCTGATCACCCCCTAACCACTTCTCTGTCAGTCTGATTGATGCCTAACTGCTCTCCTGCCAGCCTGTTTGCTCCTAACTGCCCTCCCCTGCAGGCATGGTCACCCCTACCTGACCTCCCTTGCAGGCCTGGTCCCCGCAACTGCTCTCCCCTGCAGGCTTGATTGCCCCTAACTGCCCTCCCTTGCAGGCCTGGTCCCACCCAACCTCCCTCCCCTGCTGTCCATCTTGTGTCCACATGGGGGCAGGATATTTTGAGCACATGGGGGCAGTCATCTTGTGTGTTGGAGTGATGGTCAATCTGCATATTACTCTTTTATTAGAAGGATAGAGGCCTGGTGCATGGGTGGGGGCCAGCTTCTTTTCTCTGAAGGGTGTCCTGGATCAGGGAGGGGGTTCCCTTAGGGCATGGAGTGGCCTGGGCGAGGGGCATATGGTGGTTTTCAGGCTGGCCACACCCCCCGGCGACCCAAGTGGAGGCCCTGATATCTGGGATTTATTTATCTTCTACAATTGAAACTTTGTAGCTTTGAATGGAGGCCTGGTATCACCAGGTTGTGCAGAAAGCTTGGCTTCCTCCATCGCCGGGGAAACCCAAGCCTCCCTCCTGCTCACTCTGTGGCCGCACCTATATTCATTGGGGTTAATTTGCATGGTCACTCCTGATTGGCTTGTGGGCATGGCTTGTGGGCATGGCTTGTGGGTGTAGCAAAGTGTGATTAATTTGCATATTACTCATTTAATAGATAGGATTAGAGGCCCATGACACTAAATTCGTGCACTCAAGAGGGTATCCCTCAGCCCTGCCTGCAGCCTCTCACAGTTCAAAAGCCCTCGGGGGATGTCCAACTGCGGTGGAGGCAGTAGAGGTTCCCGACCTCACCTCTGTACATGCCAGCCATGAGCCTGGCTTCTGGCTGAGCAGCACTCCCCTGTGGGAGCACACTAACCACCAGGGAGCAGCTCCTGCATTGAGCATCTGCCCCCTGGTGGTCAATGTGCATCATAGTGACTTATCCTTCCACTGTTGGGTTGAAACCAGTTCTCTGACATCCCCCGAGGGGTCCTGAGTTGCAACTGGGGGCAGGCAAGGCCAAGGGCAGGGGAGTAATGTGGGAAGATGGTCAGCCAGGGAAGGACCACGGGAGGGCTACAGTGTATGTCCAGCCCATCTCACTCAGTCTCAATAGGCCAGACACCAACAGCAAGCTAACCTATCAATTGGAGTGTCTGCCCTCTGGTGGTCAGTGCACGTCATAGTGAGCAGTTGAGCAGCCTTAGCATATCATTAGCATATTACACTTTGACTGGTTGAACAGCAGACAAGATGGCTGGATACTTAGCTTATTAGGCTTTTATTATATACGACTAGTAGCCTTGTGCACAAATCCATGCACCAGTAGCTCATGGCCGCCCTCCTGTAGCTCTCCACTCACTGACCCCCCTTCTGGAGATTCCCCCAACCCCCTCATAGCTTGCTGCCCTGCCCCCTCCTGTAGTTCTCCACCACCCACTTGTAGCCCATAGCTTGCTGCTGCCCTCCTGTAGCTCTCTGCCTGCTGCCCTACCCTCCTGTAGCTCCCACATCTCCCTCCCCATCCCCTCTCATAGCTTGCTGCACTGCCCCTCCTGTAGCTCTCTGTCACCTGCTTGTAGTTCACTGTCCCACCCTCCTGCAGATCCATGATCTGGTTGTTATGCGGCCGGTCATTACACCTCACAGCATAATGATTAATTAGCATATTCCTCTCTTATTATATAAGATTAGTAGAAATAGAGTTATTTTTGAACTTTAATGACAAAACATTTTGTAGAGCATGGGTATAATTTCTATGGTACCAGCATAGTTTATAAGCTATTAGGAGTTTGACATGGAAAGTATACTAAAATAATTTTATAGTTGCTGAAACCAAATATGTATGTGCTCTTTACATATTCACTTTTGCAATAAGGTGGCAGGTTTTCTGGGTAATTTAAAAAATGTATGTTACAGCTAACAATGGCAAATGTACATAGTTCAATAGGTGGGGAAGTAATAATATCTTTCCAGTATAACTGCTATCCTTATTGCTCAGTCATGTGAATGTTATTTTCCACAAAAAAACAAACACAAGCCAACAGAAAAACCATGATAGCTTCAATGGTTGCTAGTTGATTTTGCTCTTGTATAAATACTGGAGATAATTGCACTATAAATTTTTAGAAAGTGGCATGTCAAATTGTAAGCAGTGTTGGAGTGTAATTCCCTTCCTATGGATTCATAAGAATATTTGTATGTTTTTTTTAATATGTATTTATTGATCTTTAGAGAGAGAGGTAGGAAGATGGATAAAGAGACAGAAACATTGATGAGAAAGAAACATCATTCATTGGCTGCATCCTGCATGCCCCTTCTGGGGATAGAGCCTGCAACTCAGGCATGTGCCCCATCTAAGAATCAAACAGGTGACATCTTGGTTCATGAATTAATGCTCAACCACTAAACCATATCAGCCAGGTCATAAGAATATTTGTAACTACAACCATCCTGTACCAAAAGTGGGAATAATACACTCATTTGAGTATTTTAAGCGCAGTTGAATAAACAATAAAAAGTTCTGTGGGAAACTTGTTGTGCTTGACAGCCATTTTGTAGTAAGCTCCAGCCACGTTAGCACTAACCTCAGGCTAGGTTTCTATTACCTCAAACCCTATCTCTTTCCTATAAGCCAGGTGTTTCACCTTAAGGGCTAGGAATTTTCGCTAACTTCCTCATTCCTCCTTCTCCCTATAAATACCCCGAACTCTTCCTGAATAAATGAGACTTGATCAGAACTTTGTCTTGTCTCCATTCCTTGTGTCTCTTATCCCTTTCATCCCCGCTCCCCCTCTAGGGTCCTCGTTGACTTAACCCGTGGGTTGGGACAAAGTTCTGTCCAAATGATGTCTGATATGTTTGTTTAAATACCAATAAAATAAAATTCCCAACCAGGTGTATCTCATTCACTCTACTTAGTAAATCCATTGTTATATCTATTCTACTTAGTTAAAAACTGAAGTTTCTCATGATTTTTTAAGACCTCCAATTCTCTTCTGCATAATCCTATATTATAAAAAGCCTGTGATGCCTTCACGCCATAATGACCAATCACCAGAGACTACGTGCATGGCAGGTGCACATGGGTGGGCAGGGCTGCATGCACCAGGAGACATGTGTGGATGGGCAGGGACATGATACTGCATCCCTGTGGGTGCCAGCAGGGACTTGACACTGCTTCCCTGCAGGCGCCAGCAGGTCTGGGTCTCATGCAGTTTGGAATAGTGTGTGAGTGGACAGGGCTACATACATGGCAAGGCATGAGCAGGTGGGCAGGGACTTTGGGTCTTACAGTGCCGCTGGGACTGGATGCTGCATCCCCACAGGCACCAGCCCAGACTCTGACAGAAAGGAGGAGGGAGCCAGATACCCGCAATATTAAAATATTTCCTCCAATTAATTCCCTTTTAATGTGCATGAATTTCATGCACCGGACCACTAGTACAGATTATAATTTTCTAAATTGCCCATTCTATTTTGGACAGTGCTCACCTTTCTATTCTGAAAAAAACGTAAGTTCATCTGAAAATGTCAATATTTGTTTCCTAACACTCTGTAATGTTTTTTGTGAAGTATTTTTAAATGGCTTTAATAATGTTTTTTATTTTAAATTCTTTATTGTTTAAAGTGTTACATGAGTCTGCTTTCTCCCCCATTGACCTCTCCCCAGCCACTCCCCCATCCCCCAGCACATGCCCTCACCCCCCTATTATCTGTGTCCATTGGTGATGCTCATTATACATGCACACAAGTCCTTTGGTTGACCTCTTACCCCTCACTCCCCACTTTCCCTCATAGTTTGGACAGTCTGTTCGACTGTCTCTGGTTCTATTTGTGAAGTATTTTTGAGTTCACCACTTATGAGCTTCCCTGATAAAGATTTTGAAAGGATGCCTTTCACATTCGGGAGATGAGATGGTTGTGGCAGGATTGAGTAGAGAAATTGTGTTCTTGTTGATTAGCACATATTTTTTATGATATCAGGAAAATTATTCATCCTAAAACATGAACTCTTAGAAGTCTGTCAAAAGCTCATTTTTTTTGTTTTAAAATATATTGAATTTTTCACATCACCACAATATGATTATTGAATTACTTTAATATTCTAAATCATTAAACACATTTAATTTTTCATGGTTAAATTTTTCAAGCATTAGACTTAGTTTTATAGTTACCTATGCTGACATTCTGTAATCTTGCACTCAGAATTATATTCAATAGCATAATTTTTTAAATAATCTGTTAAAATGTTGACTTGTTAACTTTCTAATTTTAAAATTTCATATGACCTCCAATGAATCTATATGCTTTGATCTAACAAATGCTATAGATAAAATCAACTCAGCTCTGCAGCTCCAAAATTCTGCTGTAATTGCTACCTTAACACTCTGCTGGGATTCTTCACTAACTGTTAACTCAGAGGAGATATAAAAGACCTGACAATTTTGGAAGTGAAATGATGTCTATCACAAGATATGACAAATTAAAGTGTGTTTTCTAGGTTACTTATTAAAATAGATTTTCGAGAATGTGAATGTCTCAAATTCTTAAAGTTAAACCTTACATATGCTATTGGCGGCAGTGATTTTATAATGTATAGTAAATAAAAAACATTGTATTGTAAGCAAAACTGCACTCTTTTTTAGTATAGAAGCTAATATTTGCACAAAGTATAATGTTATACAGTAGCCATATTAAAAGAAAATTTGAAATTATTTTATGAACTAACAGTATTGGTTTACATAAGAATTGACATGTTCAAACGATTCATTAATTTAGCTATTTTATTCTGCTTTTGTTGTTTGAAATCATCTGTTCTTTAGAGTAATTTCTTTTTTTCTTTCTTTCAATTTTTAAAAAATTTATTTCTGTCTAAAATTTTACATATGTCTTCTTTTTCTCCAATTGACTCCCCACATCCTCCTCCCCCCCCTCCATTCCCACCCCAGGCAAACCGCCACCTCCCCAGTCTTTGTGTCTATTGGTTATGCTAATATGCTTGCACACAAGTCCTTTGGTTGGAGCAATTTCTAATGACTTTTTTTTTGAGAGAGACACTAAAAATAATCCATAAATACTAAAAGTATAATATGCTAATTAGACCAGATGTCCTTCTGGATGGCCTTCTAGACAAAGTCAGGGCTGGAAGGAAAGCCCAGGCCCTGGGTACCTGCTGGCAGCCAGAGGTGAAGACCAAGTCCTGGGTGCCAGAGGGAAGCCAGTGCTGGCAGCCAGGAGAAGGAAGGCCTACCCGTGCACAGATTTCATGGATTGGACCTCTAGTGTGATCATGTGTAATCAGAGACATGGTATGGATCTTTTCATACAAGCCTAGTAATGTAATTTCTCTCATACTTATACTATTGAAATCACCTAGAATTTTTTATATAAATAATTGGTCTTGTAGGATGGTGATAATGTTTTATGCTTTTTGAACCATAGCACAACTGCCAGGTTTTGAAGACATACTCGGACAAATTTAAAATGCAATTTGAAAATCAGCATAGAAATGTGCAAGTCCTAGAAATGTATTTATGTTTAACTTTTCTGGAATGATCATTACGGAAATGCTTGTAGAGTTTAGCAAGATATTTTTCTCTGGAACAAACATTATATTCCTTTTTATTTACATGGTTACCATTTATTGGTTCGGGAAGTCATTTAATCTGACTTGATCATCCACAAGCCCCCAGTCAGTATTAAGTAAACTAACACATGTAACCCTCTTAGTGCAGTAATTGACCCACCAAGTCCATTCAGGACATATAAGGCATTATTACAATCACTGCTCCTTTGTAATTTAAAATGCAGTGAGGCCTGACTATAATAAAGCCAATTTTATCTTCATTTTCTTTCACTCTCCTGCACATACTTCCACCGCAACATTCTCAAAATGGCATCATATTCAGAAATCATTTTGAACTCTATGGTACTTATCAACGCACTTCTAAAATCGTGAGGTTTTTATATCTCTTCTGAGTTAACAGTTGATGAAGAATCCCAGCAGAGTGCTAAGGTAGCAATTACAGCAGAATGTTGAGCTTCAGTACTGAGTTGGAAAGGAAATTCTATCTTACTCAAAGCTCAGCCAGGAAAAGGAAAGCAAAGGATGATGTAGTGGCTACCCTGACTGGGTATCCGTAATGAAAATATTGCTGCTCATGCATCCCTGACAGCTCCTCATCTCAAGTAGTCATGTTGAGGGGGAAATATCCATTCTGAGGTTCACACATCTGTTCTTTGCTAGGGATATGATTCACTTTACATTTTGGGTCAGAAGACATTGACCAGATTATTCTTTTTGTTTTTATTTGTCTAACCATGAAAGTAAATATGGCCATTATAAATGATTTGGAAACCAGTGAAGGGTGAATGAATTAGTAACAAGTGATTATATATGTCATGCTGTTTCATGATGTGCTTATTTCAGCAAAAATAAAAGTTGTGGCAAAATATGTGTTCAGATTTTGCTTGTATCTAAATATTTTACATAATATTCATTGCAAGTTTGGAAGTTAACCAATGAACAAGCCCGCTTCAATCAATTGCATAGCTTTCCAAATATTTGACAGCAATAACAGGCAGGGGGTTGCTTTTGAGTCTCAGCCTAAGACTTTGATTTATACAATGGGAAAACTGTTTTTCACATGAAGAATAATGCAGTGATAATGATGATAAGAACAATAATAATAAGCCTTCTATATGAATAATCCAAAAAGTCGAATTTGCATTTCTCAGATGTCTGATGCTAAGGGTAAATATTGAATAAGCATTAGCATATTGACTGCTTCTTGTCTTAATAACATTTTTAAAACAGTTGAAACTGAAGCAATTTAATTAGCAAAAGGGTGGAGGTGACCAGGTAATATTTTTTCTTACAGGCTAAACATCACAAAGAGGCTGACATAAAGTACATGGCTGCCTCTAGACTTGCAACCAGTGTCTCTAAACTCTGGTTATTGGTTATTTTTAAAAATATTAATTCAATGCTTAAAAATTTGTCTAAACTCAAAAGATTTTCATGATAATGAAAGAACTTCCAAGTTCCATATGTTAAAATTTTATAATGTGTGATGCTTATATCAAATACATAGCTGAACAAAGACTTTCTATAGCACTTCTGAAAGGTTATCAAAGTCTAAAAAATAAAACAAAGATGGGCTCATATGATGCAGTGGGAGAGGTGCCAGGTCTAGAGGTTAAATATTCTTTTTAAATGTATCTTTATTGGTGAAAGTATTACAGATGTCCCCTTTGTTTTCTATTGACCCCCTCTCTCCACACCGCCCCCTCCCCAGGTCTTCACTGCACTATCATATGTGCCTATGGGTTATGCACATATGCATATAAGTTTTTGATTAATCTCTTTTAGTCTCACTCTTTCCTTCTGAGATTGCTCAGTCTGTTGCCTTGTATAAACAGACTGATACATTTCAGAGGGAAGGGGCAGGGATGGTAAGAGATTAGCCTTTTTAAAATGAATATATTAATTAGCTAAAAATGAAATATGCCCAGTAAATTCTCTAAAACTGCTATAGCTGGCCAGAGGTAGAGGTTGGGTTAGAATTCATCTCTCCTGCTTCTTTTTCCAGCTATTTCTCCAAAATTGTCACATCATTTAAATATTCAGCGGATCACTGAAAATTAGTACATTCTGATGACTATATGAAACATTTAGTATTCATCTATACATTTAGCATACAACATATTGTTTCAGAATTATACTAGAGAAAATTTTAGTAAATTTAAAGGTAGAGCTTGGGTGTTGAAACACCATCCTTTACTCTTTATAAAACTGTGTTCATTTCAAGCATGTATTTCCTTAAACATAGGTATAGCCAATAATAATAAAACAAACATGCTGGTTGAAAAATGGGCAAAGGATTTGACTAGACCTTTCTCTGAAAAGATATAAAAATGATTAATAAGCATATGAAAAGATGCCTATCATTATTCATTAGGGGAATGCAAACCAAAATCATAATTAGATACTTCTCCGTGCCTATCAGGAGGGTTATTATTTAAAAACGAAAAGAAACAGACACACACAAATAAGAAAAGAAAATAAGTGTTAGCAATGATGTGAAGAAACTGGAACCCTGATGCATTCCTGGTGGGATGGTTGATAGCAGGTTAAAAAGATATGGTGATTCCTCAAAGAATTAAACATGGAATTACCATATGATACAAAAAAAAATCCACTTGGGGGTATATACCCTGAAGTAAGGACTCAAAAAGGTATTAATACACACATTTCATATCAATATTATTCACAATAGCCAACAGGTGGAAATAACCCATGTCCTTTGACAGATAAAATGTTACACACACACACACACACACACACACACACACACACACACACGTGTGTGTGTATATTGTGTATACATATATACATATACATATGGAATTTCATTCAGTCTTGCACAGGAAGGTAAGTTCTGATACATGTTCCAACATAAAACAAGAAGACATGATGCTAGGCCAAATAGGCCAATCACAAAAGGAAAAATATTGTACTATTATACTTACATGAGGTTCCTGGATAAACAAATTCATAAAGACAAAGTAGAATGGTGATTACCAGGGGCTGGGAAAGGGGTGATTTAGTGTTCATAGTCTCACTTGAGGAAGATGAAAAGTTTCTGGATACGAATACTGGTAATGATTGCCCAACAATATGAATGCACTTGCTGTCAAACAACTGTATTCTTTAAAAACTTACGGTAAATTTTATTTTCTATACTTTTTTATAACAATGGGCTGTTATTACTTTATAGTATAATTTCCCCTCCTCCCAAAACTATATTTTTGAATTTTTGCTAAAAACCAGAGTAAACTATTTAGCAGACAAATGTTTTGATTTTTCCATGAAGAAAAACTATATACATGTACAATATGAGAATGATTGTCCTGTAAAGACCCCAAAAGATTCTATGTGGAATGTCCTGATTGTTAGAAAAGGACTTAAATGAGCATCAGCATCTCAGTGAACCAAAGCAATTAAGATTTGGGCTGTTTTGTCTTTGGCTCAATATGTGATTAAAGCTAGATTTATTCACTTTCAGCTGGTCACATTTCTGAGTCAAATGAAACTTTTTATACTAGTTGTTCTTCCATTTAAATTGGTCCTACTCAAAAGTATTTCTTCTCAGGTATTCAAATTGAACATCACCTTAAACAGAGTCACTAACTTGGAAAAAAATCAGAATGTATATTGAAATATACATGGCCAACTCTTACTACACATAAGTTCATTCAACAGTCCTCTAATTTTTTTGCTTTATCTGTTAAAAAGATATCTGATCTCACTAGTTAGCTGACCTTTGCCTAATAATATTCTGCTTTGCTAGTGTTTCCATCAATGAAATATTATAGTAATTAAGAGTATAATATGTAATGTTCAATATATTTGAATTATTTCTAATTTTAGCATAAATTAAATAATTGTATGACTTATCTTTTAATAGTTGCCTCAAAATAAGAGAAGTTATGTTAAGGAATGATTATCCTAAGAACATATAGTGTTGACATCATTGTGGTAAAATCAGGGACCTGGAAGTAGAGGACACTTTGCCAGATATGGGATTTGTGGTATTGCTAGTATCTCAGAGTGACAATTAAATTTGATAAACAGACAGAGTGGATTTGAATGAGAAGGGTGTCAATTTTATAGTATACTATCTAGTTTTGTACTTAGTATAATATTTTTAAATATAAGAACTTGAAGACTTTTGAAATCTCTCAACCATTCTGTGTAAGTAGGCAAAGGCAGTGGTCGGCAAACTCAGTAGTCAACAGAGCCAAATATCAACAGCAACACGATTGAAATTTCTTTTGAGAACCAAATTTTTTAAACTTAAACTTCTTCTAATGCTACTTCTTCACAACAGACTTGCCCAGGCTGTGGTATTTTGTGGAAGAGCCACACTCAAGGGGCCAAAGAGCCGCATGTGGCTCGCGAGCCACAGTTTGCCAACCACAGGGCAAAGGTATGCAGTTGAAACCAAGAAACATGATCCATTCCCTCCTAGTTCAAGGGCTTCCATACTTTCCCGACATCACTTTTTCTAGACAGAATGCTGTGTCAGAACATTCAGGAAGAGACCATTTCTATACACAGAACCATCCCAGCTCAGGGTAAAGGACCCCTTAATAGAATCAAGGTCTCAGTCCCAACCTTGTCAGGAAACTTGGCTGGTCAGCACTAATAGTCACGGGGGATTTAATCAGAAATGGAACTAAGAAAGTTGTCCGAATGCCATCCTCAGGTTAAATATTACACAGGGACCAAGGTTGGAATTACCATTTTAATAAACAAACAGACGTAGCTAGAGAGACTGAAAGAAAATAAGTTCAAAAGAATGCTATCGTGGCTTTCCCCTGACAGAGTTTATTTCACAGAATCTCATATTTTTTTTCCATATTATTAAGTAAACTCTACAGGGCAGAGTTTCTTCTCTAAACCTTTATGGGCCAATCTGTGAAACATTTTCAGTCTGATATTTCCTGAAGCTAAACCTGATGAGAAAGGTCTCTGAGTCAAGGTGAATGGCTCTGTGCTTCTTTCTCTGAGATTCTGAGCGAGATGGTGAACCTGTCAGTGAGCAAACGTACTGCCGGGAACAGGGCAAATGGGGTGTATAAGAAACTTGGTCATTAACAAAAGTAGACACATCCTTCTCTATATTTTTTTATCTGTGTTACCTTTGGGAATTTTCCTTTCTTCAAGAATAGAAATAACAAGGCACTAAGCTTTCCTGCTGCAAGAATGCTCAGATTTAGGTCATTCATCTTTTGCCTGGCAATTTTGTCTGACGTGGAAAATATATGTTAGTGCCAAATATCAAGTTTCCTCAAGACAACATTATGATTTCACAAATATTATACCAGAAAGGTGAAAATGAACAAGTGTGATAGTATTCCCTCTTTTTTTTCTTTTTAATTTACACAAGCAACCCTTAAGTACTAAACAAAAGGTTTGTGAAGTTCCGTTTGGGTTATATAACCTGGATGTGTAGAGCCAATGATTTATTAAGTCTCTTTAGAAATCTGAATTCGAGCCATTTTTTAGGTAATTGGTGAAAAAATTGTTTCATGTACTCTCCTCTGAAATAAATACCAACCAATTAAACAAGAACAATGAAGACAACTACAAAGACATTTCCCATATGAAGAACAGTGGCTGTTGGGTTTCAAGAAGTTACTGTGTCACAACTTTTCTGAAGTGGCCCTGCTATGCTGACCTCCCACAATCAATATCTCTCATTTTATCAACCCTTTCTAAGGGGAACCTCTGGAGGATGTCCTCTGTTTGAAGAAGATTCCAGTACTCTGTAAGATTCTAGTGAGAAATATATAACTTTAAAATATTTTGCCCATTTATTTTTATTCAAAAAACATAATACATATACCTATATGTATATTTACATCATTATATATACACTAGAGGCACGGTGCATAAAATTTGTGAACTTGGGGGCAGGGTTGTCCCTCAGCCCAGCCTGCACCCTTTCCAATCTGGGACTCCTCCTGTGGGATTGGGCCTAAACCAGCAGTCGGACATCCCTCTCACAATCTGGGACTGCTGGCTCCCAATCGCTCACCTGTATGCCTGCCTGATTGCCCCTAATCACTTCTGCTTGCCAGCCTGATCACCACCTAACCACTCCCCTGCCAGCCTGATCGATGACAAACTGCTCCCCTGCCAGCCTGATTGCCCCAAATTGCCCTCCCCTGCTGGCCCAATCATCCCCAACTGTCCTCTTCTATTGGCCTAGTCATCCCCAATGGCCCTCCCCTGATATCCTGGTCACTTCTAAATGCCTCCCCTGTAGGCCTGGTGCTCCCAACTGTTCTCCCTCCCCTGTAGGCCTGGTCACCCCAACTGCCCTCCCCTACTGGACTGGTCACCCCTAACTGCTCTTCCCTGTTGGCCCAATTGCACAACTGCCCTCCCCTGCCAGCCATCTTGTGTCAGCTATCGTGTGACCACTGGGGAGGCCATCTTGTGCGAGGATGTTATGGTCAATTTACATATTACCTCTTTATTATATAAAATTATATTATTTATATGTATGATACAAATAGATATGTTCTTGATATCACAATGAACTTATAGAAGCTAATGTAAGTATTATAGGCTATTAAAAAACTCTCAATGAAGCATAACAAAACATACATTTGAGAGGCTTTGAAATTATTTAATTTTTATGGTTTAGTATTATACACAGTGAATTGGTAAAACTCTTAGAAACTAAAGTAACATATACTTGCCTAAGTATATAATAAAGGCTAAAGAAAATGAAAAGACTCAGGTAAGGCATTTAGCAGATATATTTCATAGTCTACTAGTGGCAGAAGTGGTATTAAATGCCAGAGTGACTGATTTTTGAAACTTTTGCCATTGTAATGTATTTTTAAAGAAAATTAAATAGCATTATTTTGCATTTTTACATAAAAATTTTATAATAATAAAGCGTATTTTAAACATGACTTTTATAAAAGCATAAAATTAATTATTTGAAAAATTAATCAGGAAAGTTTAGCTTCCTGTTATAATAGTATAAATAAAAGAAAAATTATGTGTATGAAGTACTGATAGACATCTTGTGAATTGGCTATATACTTGTTGTTTTAGACAAATGTTTACATTTTAGGAAATAAAATGTATCCTTTTATTCAAAAACTGTGAATAATAGCAGATAGCATTTTTAAAATGATACTAAATCTTGGCTTCATCATTGAAAGTGGTCATGAGGCGACAGAGAGAGAACAAATGTGTGTGTTCTGATGTGGAATACTTTGAATTGGCTTTTGTTGCAGTAAATATAACATTATATAAATTTCCTAGCACTTTATGTATGATTTGTATAAAGTGTTTAAAAGTGTTAAGAAGGTTGGAAATTTGTAATGTTCTATGGCATTTTTAGACAAATAGAGCATTTGTCATTTAATGAATGTATAATTTTCCTCCCCCAAAAATGCACTGTGTAATTATTTATAAATTCATTTTGAGTATGTTTTGCTATCTGACCTAAGATAAAATATTGCTGTCTCAATTTTATGCCAGTAGACTTTCAGAAGACAAAGAAAGATAAATTTAATTTCAAGGATGTGATAAGAGAGAGGAATTAAGACAATAAATCATTTCTTCCTTTTTTTTCTTTTTATTTTATTAATGTATTACATGTATACATATCTTCCCATTGCCCCCCCACCAAGGCATACCCTAACCCCCTAGTGTCTTGTGTTCATTGGTTATGCTTATATGCATGCATACAAGTCCTTTGGTTGATCTCTTATTTACCCCACCTCTCCCTAACCTTCCTGCTGATTGAATAATGGTTAACAGCTTGCTTAAAAACCTCAAAAGGCAATTTCTCTCATTTTTAAATGACTAAAATTATGAAAGAACTGTTGAGAAATTAAGTAGAGCAAATTTAAAGAGAATATTTGTGATTGTAGATGCCTATGATTCAAAATATTTCCGTCAGATTTCTGCAAAAGCAACCTGTATTGGGAAACAAATGGTAAAGCAATAAACTATTAAATGAATCTAAATGAAAGAAGTCAGACAGAAAAAGTGAAGAACCATGTCAGCAAATGATGCAGCCACGCGATGTGTTTTCAAGTGTGTTTGCGTGCACAGTCTGCTTTGAAATGTACGCGCCCTGGTCTAATGAAATGTAGCCTAGAGGACAAAATTAAGACACAATGTGTTTTTACATTTAATGGAATTCTCAGCAGTGTCTTCTGTCACAAGATAATGAAAACCCAAAGCAGAATAGTGTGCTTATTCAAATCAGGACCCATTCAAAGCCAACAGGAACTACTTTAAAAGCCCCTGTGTAATTCACTGTGTGTGTTTTTTGTGTATGTGTGTTTTTGTTGGAGTTGTTGTTTTTAGAGGGCTGTCTCTTATCCTTGAATATCTTTATTCAATGCATCTTTAGATGACTTATTCCCTATTAGGATTTTATAAGCTTTTTTATAAGCAAAATAATTTTAGTGAGCAACAAGGAAATACGTCACTTTTCAGTGCAAAGATATACAATTTATAATCTCAAGGACCCAGCACCATGCCTTTTGGTGCAGCTAATTCCAGGAACAGAGTAAGATGTCTGCTTTTGCCTTGCAGATTTGTGTTTTTCTGAGTAAATCACTGGCTTTTTTTTAAGGAGGCATAAGCATGGAGACATTAATAATTTTATTTCCCATACATAAGTACTCTACCGTGTGGTAAGCTAGGGCTCCTATGCCTGAACAGTTTCCACATAAATAACGTTTATTGGTTGGTGATGTCAGATCACTGCAGACAAATAGTGTTTATTCTTACATTATTGTATAATACACCGGGATTTTGTTATAGCTGTTGTAATATAAACCAGTTCTCACTCTTTCATTCTGCCCATCTTCAGATTAGTTTTAAAGAAAGAGACACATTTATATTATATGTAAGATATTTTTTTGCTTTACATTCTTGTATCGTTTACATGTTTTAATTTGTTCTGTAAAAACAATTACAAATGATATTTTCTATTCTATTTTCTCTGACTATCCCATTTAGATTCTACCTCAACGGGCTTTGGAAAGCATATTCTTTCAAGACTTTTCCCTTTTTATTGTATCATTTGTGAAACACTAGGCTTAAATTCATTTCGGTAGGAATACATGCAAATAACAGCGAACAAATATCACATATTTTCTTTCAAGATGAGATTTTTGGCCAATTTAATGGTCATAATTCTTATTTTGTTGCCTGCTTATACACAGGAAGAGACTTAAATATCAGACTCCTTATTTTCCTTGGAAATGAGTATTAGCCATACTTCTGACCATATCTTGGTAGGCAATAGTCAACTTACAAATGGTCTGCTTCTGAGTGTGAGAGATAACGGAAATCCACTGTACTCTTATAGCCAGAGAAGACTGGAAACACCAGGTAAGCAGCAAATTTTCAACAGTCATACACATAATAGGTCATTCATATGGTGGTATATATTTTGAAAGGTATATTTGCCATAAGTATAATAATTATCTATTATAAATATAGTGATGTATACATATTAAATGTAAGCATACATGTACATGTATTTTAAAAATGAATCTCCTTTTTCCCCTAATTTCATTCTCTCCATCACAAAAAACACAAAAATAATCACTTTTAAAAGATTAATATTTGTACTAATATGAAAGGACTAGAGAGATAGACAAGACCACTAGATAGTTTAAAGACAGAGACTCATTGCTTTCCCTGTAGGTTTTGGTCCTGACTGAAAAGGTTGATATGGCCCTAACCATTTTAATAGAACCTCAGCCTTCGGAAAAAAGGGATCCAGGTTCCATTCTGGTCAAGGGAATATTGATTGGTTGACCTGCAGGAGGCAACCAATCAATGTGTTTCTCTCGCATCAACGTTTCTCTCTGTCTTTTCCCCTCTCTTCCACTCTTCCTAAAAGTTAATGGAAAAATATCCTCTGGTGAAGATGAACAACAACAACCAAAAAGAAGAGGTTGTTATGAAGACCATAGGATTAGTACTCCTAGTTAATTAATTAACTAATTAATTACCCATAAGGTACTTAATGGACAATGTTAGAAAAATTCCAAAGCACAGTCTGGAGCCTGGTGACCTAAGCTCAGATTTCAGACCTCCCACTTCCTGGCCATGTGACCTTGGGCTATGTGTTTATTATTCCTTGTGTCTCACTTTTGTTCCCTCTCTGCAAAATAAGAATGATGCCTGCCTAATGTTTGTAACCCAAATGAAATAAATCACTATTTGTAAATTCCTAAACACACTATGTATTTACAAAATAAAGTTCTACTGCTTACAAAATAAAAGATTCATTAGAATTCATGAGAAGTCATTAGAATTAAAGCATTTTAACAAAAATAAAGTAACTCTAATGATATATGTCACACAAGATGAAAGGAGATACATAATCATTTATGCTGTGTTAACATTTATCACAAGGATGCCATTTGAAGTTTCCATCCTGTTATCTGTAGAGAGGACCCTGATGACATTCCAGAATTCCACTGTGCTCGGCTCCTAATGGGCTCACCTTCCCAGCCTCTGCTAGGAGGTCTCTGATATCTGTGCCTCCTGAGAACTATGATCACCCCTGAGAAGCAGTTATAATTAGAGTAGAGGCTATTAGAGAAGTGTTCTTGCTCTAACTATGTTTTTTCAGACTCTGTGTATTTGACATCCATTCATCACAGGGCCGATAACATTAATCATCATTTCGTATTTTCCATTTTTTAATGGTCTGGCATTTGGGAATCTGCAGACTCAAGGAGAAAAAATCTCTCCTGGGCTAGGTAATTCCTAAAGATAATAACACCATGCTTATAAGCAAGCCTTTCATATCTAAGCCTTTTTATTTCAATCTCACACACCAAGACAATATTTTCCCTCCCATATCTGACAACTAGTAACAGCCCCTAGAACCAAAGGCTTGCTTTGATGTTCCTGTGGAAATCCCAATAAAGGTTCTGACCAGGGCTTTCCTCTCACTCCTGTCTTCTAGCATTGATTGCTGGAGGCAAAGACCAATAGTAATTAGCATATTAATGTGAGAAATCCCACTAGAAGGCTAATGGACTTTGATATTCAGCAGGGCTGAAAATCAGCATAATATTGCCCTGCTGTTGGCCAGATGGCTCAAGGCAATCCCCTAAAGTGGTCATCTTTTTACTATTTACCAAACTTTACCTTTGATTTGCCTGTTTGCATTCCCAAAGGGCAAATATGTATTCAAGCGAATAAAAAGCTGGCAGGTCCAGAGCTTAGGAGAGCTTCTCTATTAGAGGGACATTTCCACCTGGCTCCCCCATGATTTCTAAATTCATATTTCTTGTCTAGTGTTTTTATTTGTGTGTCATTCCTTTCTTCAGATCCTGAACCCTAGCGGTGCTGGTTGTGGCATCACAGTCGATGTTTGTCCTGCGTCCTTGTGTGAGTCATTCTCTCGAGAAATGTAAGTATAATAAATACTAAATCCTTCTTTATTTTTATCAGCTTTCTTGAGAAACAATTGACATACAGAACTGTATAAGTTTAAGGCATACAGCATACCACAATAAATTTAGTTGACATCCATCATTTCATGTAGGTTTATTTTTTTCCCTTCGTGATGAGAACTCTTAGAATCTACCCTCTAAACACTTTCAAATATAACATACAACACCAATCTTTCCATCGCATTGTCTTCTCCATGTCATCACTTAGTCAGACCTCTATAAATTTCCTCTGGGTGTAAATTTATAATAGTTCTATTGTGCCACTTCTTTAACCCAAGTTTGCAGTGACAGCTTCCAAATGGCTTCCTCCATTTACCCTGTCAAATATTTGTTTGGTTTTAGCAATGAAATAAAGTCTTCACCATTCTATTGACTTGGAATATTCAAAATTCTGATATAGATCATGTTGTATCACATTCTTTGGGAGATAGGATTGAGACTTGGTCAGTTCCTTTAAAAGAGAGAGCTGATTTGGAAGAGAGCTTGTATACTCTAAGACTATAGCTGATTTAAATATAACATGTCTGATAGCAAAATGCAGGTCCGTGCTTATTCAAGGCTGCCCCAGGGTTGCAGCAATGTAATGTTCACCTCCTTGGGAGCAAAGCCAACCTTCCAACTACTGCTGTTCTCCCCAGTGCTTGCCCTCTCTTCTGCCATTGGTTTCAGTTGTTGCCTCTTGCCTTGGCAACTGTCCCTGAGGTGGACAGCCTCGTCAGGAGTGGATGTGGAAGAGTGACAAGTATCAGATTTGACAGCAGTTAACACAATGAAGTGACAATAGGGAATTCCACTCACATGAAAATGAGGGAGTCTCAAGATTAAGAGGAGAAAGATATGGCCTGTGGTTGCCCAGGCAATACAGCTGGGTTGGGAATCAGAATGAAAGGAAACTGTTAGTCCAGGTCAGAAAAGAATTTAGGGTAAGATGAGACGGTAGAGAAAACTGGGGTTAAAGTTGTTAAATTGCTGAGTCTCCTAGGTAGAATTTTTTGGAGAATATGATAGTAACGTGAACGGTGTTTGAAAATATGAAGAAAACACATTTTCCTTATTTCATTTTCTCTAAGGTTTGTCAATGAAACTGCCTACTGAGACCCTGTTCAATGCGTGCTTGATGAAGCAGTAGTAAAATTAAAATCAAGAAAACTCTTCACTAGCTAATATTTTGTTGGCTAAGCAAAGTCAGTTATTGTCTATCATTGTAATTTAGCTTTCACCAAGTTTATTTTTGTTTCTTCTGGTTTTAATTACGCTTCCAATCCATCCACTTTTATTTACATTTATATTTTAAATCAATGTTGTATATCATTTAAAATTATACGTTTCAAAACATCTGGTTTAATTATGCTTTCTCTCTTATTACCATCTTTGCTGCAGCTGTTTCCTTCATTCGCTGCTACCAGAAGTTTATTTTGCCTCATTTTTCAATTCTGTTTTCTTCTGTTGTGCAAGAAGATATTTTACCACGTTAGAACAACTATTTTCATTATCATTTTCCTAATAGTTGATTATCTGTTCTACAAGGAAGACACAATAGTGAGCAAAACCAATAGTGACAGAAGTAAAACCAATAGTGAGCAAACTCCACAGGGAGTTTTATATACTCAGTTGCAGCATAACTGCACTTGGCCCTGGCTTCTATCCTGCATGATACATACCATGTAGGCAGGATTTGGGACCAGTGGGCTCAAAATTATGGGCACAAAAGATTGAGGCAATTTTCCTTGCATCTTACACTACCTAGTAACCCTCATTCAGACCTGTGTACTGTGAAACAAGGAGTTTTCCTTCTTTAGAGGTATAGATTTCTAATTTGCCAAGCTGGCGATGTAGGGATAAGAGTTGGGTAGTATCTTCTCTAGCTTAGAAAGGGTACCTTGTTTAAATGTTCCCTATATAAATTTGAATTGTAAGCCCAGGATACCATTTTGAGATTAAACAATGATTCCATGTTATTCCATTACATTGATACTTCAAACATTAAAATATTATATAAGTAAAAAACATGGCATTACTTTCATATTTGTAACTTTATTTCAGAAACCCCTACAATGAAAAATTATTTGTGATATGGAAATAAATGGTGTTAATAGCCCTAGAGATGTTTAAAAATTTCATATATTATACCATCAGATCTCCATGGCAATGCTAAATCATTATATTCTCCACTAAGTAGATGAGAAAGGTGAAATTCAGAAAGTGAAATGGCCTTCTCTTTGCTCCTTTCCTGTTATTGATAATTAGGTTAATTACAATGTATCATCAACTAGATTAATTATAACAGTATCATCACTACCAGTCTGAGAATGAACTAACAGAGGAGAAGAAGATTAGAAAGAGTCAGGTCCTCAAAGATGCTGTTAAACTGTTTGAAAGAACCACCTCTGAAGACTATCCCACTCTAGACTTCTTTCAGGCAGGAGCATATACAGTATTTGATTATGGATTAAGCCAATTTGAGACAAAATTCCTATTACTTACAAGCAAAAATATCCTAAAATGAATATAATGTCTGAGAAGGGTATATCCTGAAACTCTCATATTTTCTCGTGGCCCTCAAACCAATCAATCAGTAGCATTCATTGCTTCTTAGGAAATAGCATATTTCTAAACAGATTATTTTTCATATTTAGCAGAGATAATAATTCTAAACAGATAACAACTATATTATGAAACCTAGGCTGTTACTGAGATCAATTTTCGCACAACAATGCCAAGAGCCTGAAAGACCCACAGCCTACCGTTCACGCCATAAACCATGGAGTGGGAAGCAATGGAGAATTGGGTGAAATCTAGGTTTCCTCCCACTGAGAAAGGAGACATGCATTTGAACAACTAGAGAGATCGGGCAGAAAAGAAGGAGCAATTTATAAAACTGGGCCCTTAATAAGAGTAATCAAGAGCCAATTCCAGATTAAAGTACTAAAATAAATGAAAAGATGTTAGAGAACAGTATAGTGTTCACAACCAAAAGCATCAAGGGATGTCTGCGTACCTAACAAAATGTTCTGCACGAATGTGAAGCAACAGTATTTGATGAGTTCTAGGCAAATCAGAAGTCAACACACAGAGGCCTTACGGCAGAAGCACAGAGAGTTGTGCATCTCAGTGAGGTTCAGCTCAGCAGACCAAAGTCAAAAATGGAAAAAAGCCTGAGAATTCTACAGTCAAGTGGAAAACGTGGCCATGGAAAACAGAAACCAGGGCGTGAACATGGATCTCAGCATCTGCTTCCAGTGTGAAGACCTCCTTTCATTGGCTGGAAGATACTTACACTTCCCTCATCACCCCCAGTCACCTACAGAAATGTCCCTAGTAATGCAGAGGTTAGTATATTCTGTAAGACTGCAAGCAAAAGAAAAGACACTCTACCTATTGTATCCACTATATCACTGAGTAATATTTTCGAGTCAGTAGTATCTAGAATAAGAAAATAACATTGTGAGGGGATGCAGGTGTTTTGGATTCTGATCCCTGACTAGAATCTCATCAATTACCTTTGATGACTCATCACTGGAAGGAGATCTTGAGCCCCTGGGTATAAGGGTACCCAGGAAAGCTCAGAAATGCATTGTTAGTCACTATTAATCCTACAACCATCTTAAGAGATGTCTACCGACGAAACTGGTTTGGTTCAGTGGATAGAGCATCAGCCTGCAGATTGAAGGGTCCCAACTTCGATTCCTGTCAAGGGCCACGTACCTTGGTTGCAAGGTACATCCCCAGTAGGAGGTGTGCAGGGGCAACTGATCGATGTGTCTCTCTCATTGATGTTTCTAACTCTCTATCCTTCTCCCTTCCTCTCTGTAAAAAATCAATAAAATATATATTTAAGAGAGAGAGAGAGAGAGAGAGAGAGAGAGAGAGAGAGAGAGAGAGAGAGAGAGAGAGACGACTACCAATGAGTCTGAATTGAGTAGGGCTGAAACCTTTAGTCTCTTTACTGGGAGCTGACTAGAAAAATAAACTGCTATTTTAAAGAATCAAGTGCAGTTGAAGTATAGGGCAAGTTTGCTAAGGATGGCTATGATGGTTCCTCACAGAACAGACTCAGAATTTCATTAACAAAATTAGTCCTTGAAATGTAGATGCTGACTTATTTTTTTCAGACCAATAATGTGGGCACAAGCTGGGTAGCAGATGGGTATTCCAGAACTGGAATTTCTGGAGTGAAGATTGTGAGACAGTTGTGAACGAGGTTGGCCTCTGGTTGAAGATATTGAGGAAAGAACCCCCAAAGTCTTCACTGTGATGAGGGCCACTTCTTGAAACAGAGGAAAGCAATGTATCTCAAGCAGATGGTAAGAAATAGAAAGCTGTAGAACTGTTAAAGATTCCAAGCTGATTTTGAAAGACATCGTCAGCCACCGAGTGTGAGAAAAGAATACAAAGTAGAACATATTGCTAAGATTCTAGCTTACTAAACTAAATGCAAGGGGATGTCTTAAACCAAAATAACATTAGGAGGAATTTTCTTTAAAGGATGTTGATGAGAATGTGTTTAATTTTGTACCTAAATTTAGACATTTTCTCTTAAATCAGTCAGCATTCCATAATTCAACAAATTTATTTTACATTTTTATTGAGAATCATGAGAAATTTAATGAATAGACCCCTTGCAATGTTGTATGAATATTTAGAGAAACCACAGAGGATGGTGAAATACTCAAAGGGTTGAAGATGGGAATTGAGCACAAGATTCCTAAAGAAACAATAATTATCCTCTTTCTTTTTGCCTTTCCTTGAATTTGGTTGCCAATTATAAATATTCAAATGGAGAGCAAGCAAAAAGAATTCAAAACAAACGTGTGTTTCAATGCACATTTGTGTGTGTGTGTGTGTGTGTGTGTGTGTGCACGCATGTTTGTGTGTGTGTTCCCTATGACTTGGAGCCAAATGAAAAATATTGCACTTTCTTTTGTTCACAAAGAATATGTGAAGCCACAAATTCCAGACCGCTTCTATCTAAGATCTTTATACATATCCTGCTCAGAACTATAATCCTCAAGACACTGTCCTAAATCTGTCCTCGAGAATGGATTTTATTCTTGCTCTTGAATAATGCATAAATTCCAACTTTGGCAGGAAGTATAAAAATAAACTTTTGTGTAGTTAGGTTGTGTGCATATTTTAAAAATAAAAGGTTTAAGGTCTTGGCTTCTTGACTTGTTTCAAGTCTGTGGATATTCCTTATAACATATCTCTATATTTTAATTGACAGGATAATTTGTATATCTCAATATGGATTTACCACTTGTCATATACCCTGTGTATCCTAGTGCCTAGGATACAATATGTTGAGTTCAGTAATGGATTAATTAGACATATTTATGAAGAATCTTACCCCATTGGGGGCATATGTGTACATATCAGCACCTCTAAAACATGCTAAATTTTTAGATTAATCAACTTACTTTTGTCACCTAAGTTAACAATGTTGCTAATTTTAATTTTTCCCAGTTTTATCAAAGTAATTCAAAGTTTATAAATCACTCATTCACTTAACATATGTTCATCCAAATTCCCTAAAGGTTCATCACCATCAAATAATCACTGTTACCAAAAATATGAATGTTATTTTTTTTGTTTCTTTAAATAACCTGCAATAAAATACAAAGTTACCCTTTAAAAATCACTGACCTGATTATATTTCTAGTCCAAAGTACACATTTCCATTTGATCCAATGACCTATTTTTGTCACTGTTTACAGTAAATACCTGTGTTATGTGTCTTACAATGATAACTAAGAAGCAGTAATCTATAAACAGTAAAAGATGGGATAGCAGGCCAAACAAAAGTGGAAAAGCAGTCATGCAGAGTGAACATAGAGATACCTTGCAAATCACTCCAGGTGATTCGTCCTATAGGATTAACAGAGAAACAAGGCAGCAAAATATCAGCAAACAGATGCAAGAATACGTGAGCATGACCTCTTCTAGACCAGTCCTTTTAATTCTATAATTGAACTCAGTTAAACAGCTATTATGAATGGTGACTGAAGTTTTTATCTTTGAGTAGAAATAAATGCATTGCTGCCCTACTGGGATTGAGTGTTGTTTTCTTCTTATCACAGAGGGACTTGTGTATACATAGTAGTCAAATTAGTCTGCAGGAAGCATTTTAAGATTTTACTACCCTGTTTCCCAAAAGTAAGACGTCCCCCGAAAATAAGACCTACTCCCAGTTTTGCCTCTCACTGTAATATAAGGCATCCCCCTGAAAATAAGACCTCCTCAATAATATAAGGCCCCCAAAGCTACCCTAAGGCATCTGACTCCTGATTTAAAGGGACCTCACACTGCCTGAACAGCTCCCACTGCGCTGCGGCCAATCAGTGATAACACCTACTACTGTACTGTATACAGGTAATAAATTTCCTTTTTTTGTTCAACAATAAATATGTACCGTATTCTGCATGGAAAAATAAGACATCCCCTGAAAATAAGATATAGCGCATCTTTGGGAGCAAAAATTAATATAAGACACTGTCTTATTTTCAGGGACACAGGGTAGAAGTAGCATGTGCAGATGGCCTACCACACTTTTGCAATATGTGGTAGTGGAGCCTGTTCATGAGGTGGTCACAAATGCGGACAGATGCGTTTTTCTATAAGAAAAAAAAATCAGACTACAGAAAGTTATCCCATTCAGAGTCGCTGAGGGTCCAGGCCAGCAAGAACTTTGCTGATCGACAAGGAAGCATCTAAGGAAAAAACCTCACCACCTTACAATTACACTGTGCAAACTCTGAAGCCAGGGTAAAGATAAGGGTCATACTTGAGGTCTTGATGAAACAATAGGTCAAGTTTCTAGAAAACATGTCTGAGATAAATTATTTTTCTCCAAAAGCCTAATGGACTTGAGTATTTTGATTATAAAGAAAATAATATACATGTGGTTATGTGAGAAGTCAAATACAAACAGTCTTCTGATTATAATCTTTTAAAACTTTGCAATGGTGTGAAAGTGACACACATTTAGTAGAAAGTCTACTTCCAATTTTAAATTTCCCTGGGCTAATGATATGCTGAATGATACTCGCCTACGATGGCAGACAGTAGCACTGAGATGATTTTGCCTCACTAAGATAATGTAAGTGTTCTGACTATGATTAAGGCAGGGTAGGCTAAGCTATGACTGGTGGATTAGGTGTCTTAAATGCGTTTTTCATTTTGAACATTTTGAATTTAAAAATGGGTGTTGTAGTACATAAATCCACTGTAAGTTGAGGAGCATCAGTATATACATTTGGTTATGACTGTGATGATTTTATTGTTTTGACTTTAAGACTATGATAACCAAGAACTTGAATTAACTGAGTCTACATTGTGAGACACACACTTTATAGATATTTTCTCTTGGCTTTAAGACACCCTTGAAAGGTAGCTTTTATCATCCCTGTATTACAAATGAGAATCTAGATCCAAAAGTCTAAATTCAAAATTTGTTCCACAACAAAAAAGAAGTACTTCCTCAAATGATAATTCACACTTAGGAAAAGTACTTGTTTTCAAAAGTTTAGGTTGTATCACAATATGTCATACTACTTTCATTTTTTTTCAACATCACATATAGATATAATCATGTACATTGTCCAAATTACGTTATATTATTTATCTCACAAGAATTGTTGCCATCTGGATCATTTACATAAACAGAAAAAAAAAAACCACCTAACAAGACATTTGCACAAGGAAATTACAAAAACTCTGAATTAATCTGCAGATTCAGGGCTATTCTTTGGATGATCATGAAAAATAAGACTGGTGTCACAAACCAGCAAGAGGGAAATGGAACACTAAGATGTAATTTTCACAGGAAATTACATTCTTAAAATAATCACCAAGTACTTTTTCTCTCTCAATAAAATATATTTAACTCTAACAGGAGCAAACCAAATCAATAATGCTATAATATCTTTTGAGATATAAATAATTATTTTTGTGGTACAAATTTTGAATCATGATATACAGTATATGTAATATATAATATATAGATACATATATACATAATACCTGTATATTTTATATATATATAGTATATAATTATATATTCTAAAGCATTATATATTTTATTTATTATAATGTTATACATTAAGGTATTACATTTATTTATTGTAGTTTTATAAATGATAGTATCAACCACAGCTCTAAGATTCAGATCTACTGCAGTCTGGGTTGGGGTTTTTTTTTTGAGAGGGAGGGGGTTGGTGTGTGTGTGTGTGTGTGTGTGTGTGTGTGTGTGTGTGCCCCTTTATCACCATCATTAGCATCCATGCAAAGTATAGGACATTAAGAAAGACCAAGTCAGTAACACTAAGACTGAGAATCAATCTGCCTGTCACATACAAATCACATATACTGATCACATGGCTGATGCTGAATTTGTAAGATATACTATAGGAGCTGTTTTGAAGACTAAGTTAAGTGGGGAAACTAAATGCAGAGGGATCGGCAGAAATATTTCAATATATAAGATACTCTAAAGTACAATTGAAAACAATGCCACACACCTTCAGCTTGCCAGGAAACTAGAGGTAACAGGTACCAGAGTTGTTGTCAAATGAAGCTGACTGCTTAAGCAAAAGCTCCAAAACTAAATTCGTGTTTTTTTCAGCCTCCAGCTACAGAACACCGAGTGGTGGAGATTTATCAGTCTTTTGGACTAAAAATGCACACAGGTGAGGATCAATGTCAATGGAAATTAACTATTTAATTCTTGTCATAATCACAGGACAAAAAAAAGGGAATGTGCAGGTTAGTATCTCAGAATGAAAGGAAGCATCAAAGCCCATGCTCAAAGTTGTCCCCAACCTGACCTGATAATTCCAACAACCTGGAATGCTCCACATCATATTGACTTATACTTTCCCATTCTAAATTGCTGCTTCTGGCAGTGGGACTCAGAAATGCACACTTTTTTTTAAGTTCCTAAAAGGATTATAATGAAAATCCAAGTTTTAGGATAACTGATTTATTCTAACCCTATTTTCTTCTAAAACTTACCACTTTAGACATCTGGGATATTTGCATATATAAAGGTAGAGAGAAAGAAAAGAATTGCACTATGTATCTAGCAACAGATATAATATTAAAAAACAAAAACTGTGTTTCTTTGGCCTCGCTGACAACCTGGGATTTTTTTTTTTTAATCATCACATATGAAGTGCTCATCTTCATACCTTGCTTTTCCATCTCCAAAATCTCTCTTTAATTTCCAGCATCAAAAGTAATTTGAGCACAGATTCTAGGAAACTCACACACACACACACACTCCCGTAAACAGTTCCACTTATAAGGACCTGAACTTTTTGGAAATCTATGGGAGAAAGAATTAACAGAATATCCAAGTTACACATTAAGCTCTCACAAAGAAAAAGGAGAGAAACTAATGTGAGAGATCAATCTGGCTCAGGTAGTGTATATTTCTGATATGGATCTTTTTGATCCCTTATGCTTCATACAACAAAACTTGGCCTATGGTCCTCCACAGGGAAGAAAGCAAGTAGTTAGGACATGCAAATGAAGCTGCCTAACAGGACTGCTGGAGAAGACGCTACCCATGGAAAGGATTATAAATTAAACATTGTTCTCCCTGATGTTCATAATCTTAAAGGCAATGCTTTTTACAGTACTTGAGAGTAATCAATTGCTTCAACTTTTTTTCTTATTATTCCTCGTGGTCCCATGTTTTCCTAAGATCCTACAAACCATATTTTGCATATTGTTTGATACCTCTTATTGACAAAATATGGTAATATTTTATTATGTGCAACATCAATAACCTCTCCAGAGTCACTAAAAAACCCCACAAAACAAACAAACAAACAAATAAACAAACAAACAAACAAAAAAAGCCTGAACCAATTTCTTTTGTTATTGAGTTATTCCTATTTAGTTTCAGAAAAGAATAACATCTAGCCCTAGCCAGTTTGATTCTAGACTGAAGGGCCCGGGGTTCAATTCCAGTCAAGGGCAGGTATTTAGTATTATAATAAGCATAACTGTTGAAGGTAATCCTATATAATAAAGAGGTGATATGCAAATTGACCATCATGCCCTCACAAGATGGCTGCCTATGACCAGGCCAGCAGGGGGGTTAGTGAGGGATGGCCAAATGACTGAACAAGCAGGCTGTGTGGAGTAACTAGGTTGTCAGGGCGGGCAGTTAGGGTCGACCAGGCAGGCAGGTGAATGATTAGGAGCCAGTGGTCCAGGATTGTGAGAGGGATGTCTGACTGCCAGTTTAGGCCCGATCTGAGGGATCACAGATTGGAGAGGGTGCAGGCTGGGCTGGGGGACCCCCTCATGCACAAATTTCATGCATTGGACCTCCAGTTATTGTGCAAGATAATTACTTTATTTTTCAATCATCTTTTCTTTAAATTTATTTATTGGTTGATTAAATTGTTTTTAGTGTGTCCTTTATTGCAGACAATGCTCTATGCCCTGGGGATTTTGTCAAGGTAAAGACCCCTGCCCTCATGGAGATGACATTCTAATTGAGGGTAAACTCTACACATCCATAAGCAACAAAGTCAATGAATGTGCCCAGGAGTGATATGCATTATTTAGAGAACAAATCAGGGGAAGGGACAGAATAAATTGGGATTGCATGTTGGGTAGGGTGTTCTAGAAAGTCCCGTTTGATGACTTTTTAGCAGAGATCTGAATATATTGAGGAAATAATGCATGTGACTGGTAAGAAACTCTTTCACTGGCATCAACAAATGTGAAGTTTCAGTGCATTGTTGACACATATGAAGAAAAGACACTGGGCAAGTAAGAAAGAGTAGGCAGTGAGTCAAGAGATTCTTTAATGATATGAAAAATCTAGAATCCATGATGAAAATGTAGCTTTATATAGGCTAACAGAACAGTGAATACATATTTCATATTATATATTAAAATAATAAATAAAATGACTATGTGATAGATGATGATAGATAAGACACATAGTATGTGTATACCCATAGTAGTGCATATATTTTTCTTTCATGTGAACCTGTTCTTCAACTCATATTTTCTAGGTGACCTTGTGAATAGAAAAATGTTTGTGGGATTTTAAAATTTTTGAAGGAGAAAATATTGCCTACTCTTATCTCCAAATCTCATAAAAAATGACATGCCTTTGATCCACTTCCAAGAATCTCTTTCTGGAAATATAGTATTAATTACATTTTATAGATTACTTATTTCTAATTTTAAATAGTGGCTTCAAATAGAACTATAACTCTGACAAATCACACATTATTCAGATTAAGCATGAAAAGAAAATGGATAAGCAAGAGAAAGCCAAGTCTTTTCTCCTGACAAAAAGATACTATTTTTAATAGTGGAGAGGAGAAAAGTAGGCTAATGTGTGTGATACTATGAGAACATATTGTGCACAATATGCTGTTTACACAAGTGTGCTTTAGCTTGCAATCAAATAAATCAAAGTTCTCTTTACTGTACCAGGAGTGATTTGAGTAGGAATATTTCATTAGGAAAGTTTAAGAATAAAGTGCAATATAAGAAGAATTTTTCCAGCATATAATTTCATTGGACCAAATAATATGTCCCATTTGCTGTTCAAGCTTTCAAACAACAAAATATCTGTTTGCAGAAATGGAAAAAGACCCCAGAGAGCCATAGGAGATGATGAAAATGATCATTACACTTGCACTAAAGAAATTTGCCCTGATATGGCCTCTCCTTCCTGATACTAATTTATATCCTAAAATTAGTCTTAAAATTGGTTTGCAGATGAACACAAACGTGATTGGTACAATTTATGAAAATGGAAATTGTCCTTTTACTAGTAATATTGCATATCGGCATGTAAATTTCCCTTCATTATTAGTAATACAATCCACTTAGAATTACTTGGTTTAAAACAACCAAAAATACAATTGCCACAATTGTATTCTACCATATAATAGAAGGGTATGCCATAATTGGCTATATATTCCCACTGTGTAGACTACACCACAGAGACCAAGAAGCATGTTTGGAAGCTGTGCTCTTTGGGGGCACTTGGAAATTATTTAGGAAATGAGCACTCATTATACTGAATGCCACACTGGAGGGTGGCAAGGTCAACATAGCTTTCAAAACGTCTTACCTGAGATGATGGGTCTAAAGTTGTCACACTACTTCAACTACATATTATTAGATATCTCTACATATGAAAAGCCAGTGACTGGAATGCTGTAACGACCAAAATGACCTGTCGCTATGATGCCCACTATGGCCAGCAAACTGGCCTGATCAGGGGGTGGAGCCAGCTGGCCAACATTCTGTGGCCCTCTCCCCAGCCAGTCACCCCGGATTGGCCTCTCCCACCCTGATTGAGGGTGGCTGAATGGCTAACCCCTTCCATGGCCCCTCCCCTCAGCCAGCCCTGCCCCTGATGGGCCCCCATTACTCCAATCAGCTGGCAGCCCCTCCCCCTGGCTGGACTGCCCCTGATCACCTCCCATCCCAGGAGGGGGCAGGGCCAGCCAGCCCACTACTCACAGCCAGCCTCACCCATGATCCACTGATTGGGGCCAGGCCAGCCAGACCCCACCCATACACAAATTCATGCACTGGACCTCTAGTTTTCAAACAAGAATCCTATTTAGTGATAAAAATAAACCTGTGCTTGGATTTAGCTATCTCAATTTCTAGAAAAATGATGGGATATATATTTACATAAATAAAGAAAAAATATTTAGAATGCTGTTTTTTTACAAAGAAATATTTCCACATACCTTAGAAGTAAATTAAAGAACTAATTATTATTTGAAAAATGTATATAATTATATACATCCAGTTTAATGGAGAGAAATAATCCATCTCCATTATCATGAATCCCTTGGGGACCCCAATTCTGCATGCATCACTAGCTTAGACAATCACTGAATATTTGAATTCCTAGAAAATTATATATATTTTCTACTACTCCGTGCAAGCATGTTAATATTTATCTGGTTCGTGATTTTAATCCTTATGCAAAACTTCAAGGCAGATTTTATCATCTCTATTTAATAATGAAAGAAAATTTGCTTCTAATGTTTAATGTAATAGACTCATAAGAGCTAGAAATTCCTTCTTTATGTCTACATATGATGTCCTTAATTGCTTTATACATTTTGTTGATTAATTTTATCTGTCGACTCGGCTGGTGGTACTCAGATATTTTTATGTTTCCTGGTCATTGCCTGACCAGAGAGCAACTTACATGAACACCTTACATGAACAGGAAATAATTATCTGACAAATTTTGCATATTAAGAACTTACAAAAGAGTATTTTAGGATGAGAATCTCACTTAATGTAATTAATGTAGTATGCAGCTGCAAACTGAAAAAACAAAAAAGTTCCATGATGCTAATATAACTGTGTGGCATCTACCTCGAAAGAGAATTAAAGAAAATAATCACTTAATTATATGCCTTACCACCGAGTATAAGAACTATGTTTATAAAAAGCATAATTGGTAGGAGAAAAAAATCTGAATTAAATTCCAATAAACAATTGTTGAGAACCAAGGGATGGGTCATTGTTGATCACTGACTATAGACCAAAACCGGTATAGACAACATAGTGATTAACTTCATAGCCCTGCCTTCTAGGAAGATAAAAGAGAAGTCAGTAAGACACTTCTTAAAAAAATCACAAGTCACATAAAGTTACTTCTAAGACAAACATAAAAAGACACATCAAACAGCCAAGAACAAAGAGAAAGTAACAGATTGTTCTGGTCTCTGAAGATAGGTCCTTGGAAGAACTAGGAAAGAGCCTCATCTAATTGAGGTGATGACCCCATCAAATCACCTGCATGTAGCTTCTGTGACGTGGCTGGCAAGGGAGAGACTGCAGAGTACCCATTTGTCAGGGGATGTTCTATGTTTTCCTTATTTTACAATACAAAGGATCCTAGAAGAGGTTACATCCTAAGCCTTTATCAGGTCTTATTCTTACTGTTTCTAATTTCTTGGGCAGAAATGAGTCAGCAGCTTCTTTTATGAGTTGTAAGCTGTTACCCACAAAACAAATATTTTATCCAGAAACTCATGCAAAAATGAGACAGCAGACAGATCCCTATGGACATCAGAATAAAGAAAACAGCCCAGGCTTGTGTCGCTCAGTGGTTAGAGTGCCAGCCCATGGACCAATGGGTCTCTCAGGTTCAATTCCAGGTCAAGGACATGTACCTGGCACCTGGATTGCAGGTTTCATCCCAACCTGGTTGGGGAACATATGGGAGGCAGCCAATTGATGTCGATGTTTCTTTGTTTCTCTCTTCCCATTTCTTCCTACCTCCCTCCCTTCCACTCTCAAAAAAAAAAAAAAACAATGGAAAAATATCCTAGGATGAAGATTAACAACAAAAATGAAGGCCAACAACAAATAAGCAAAAGAGAATAAAGAAAACAGCAGAGAAAGGAGTGGGAGAGAGAGGAGAACATGCATTGACCTCCAAAGCAGGTGTCTTTAGGTCAAAGCAAATGCAGAAGAGTATTGATACCCACTTTAGTGTGTGTGTGTGTGTGTGTGTGTGTGTGTGTGTGTGTTTGACTAAGCCTACTGAATATCTCAAAAGTCCCATCCATGCTCCACTTTAAGAAAAAAATAAAACAAAATAAACCTACAAAGTGATTTGGTGACTGGTTGTAATAAGCTTTTAGTAAAATATATAGTGTCTTTAAAGTGTTTGAAACTCCAATTTACTTCTGTTTACAGTCAACATACAATTTATTTGTAAATCAAATATTCATATAGGCTAGATATATAGATAAATTCGCTTTCAGGAATATTATATATGAATATCCTAATTCTATCACTGTTATAATCAATAAATCTTTCTTATTTCAACTCACTAGTAATTTTTTTCCCTAAACCTTATTAAAGGTCTTGTCAAAATCAAACCTTATTTTTCTTTAATTTTAAATAATAGAAAGTTTATTAGTGTAAAATAAATCTCTTTTGATATATACTTCTATTAAAATAGTTCATTGTATTCAACCAATGTGATAATTAGGACACATTTTATTATAGATAAACTAGTCATTTATTTATTCATTCACTTCAGAAAGGTTCATTAAACACCCATGATGCAAATGTTTACTTAATTTTGTTGTTTTCTAACTGAATTTATTGGGGTGACTTTGGCTAATAAAATTATATAGTTTTTTCAAGTATATAATTGTATAGTACATCATCTACATATTCATTCTGTGTTTAGATTTGCAACATTTTTATATTACAAAATAGACTGAACCTCGTGTTCACACTAGGCCTATATTTATCGTTATAAATCACATTTTTCAGTCATATAGTATATACATAACTTTCAACCAGCCTTGATTATTTATAAAATTATATTAGAAATAATAATAATAATACTTCAATACCTAAGATTCTTGCTTTTATTTCACTAACCAAGATGCTTGTTTTTATTTATTAGTAATATTAATAAAATAATTAGAATAATTCATAGGGAAGGAAAAAGTTAATGTAAGAAAATTAAACTTCTGGTAGCATTTGTCAACATAAGAAATATCCAAACCTGTAGAGAATTTTTGTAATATTTATTTGAGCCTGTCTGGTGTGGCTCAGTGGTTGAGCATCGACCTATGAACAAGGAAGTGATGGTTAGATTCCTGGTCCGGGTACATGCCCAGGTTTCGGGCTCAATCGCCAGCGTGGGGCATGCATTACTGACCTGATCCATGATTCTCTCTCATCATTGATGTTTCTATCTCTTTCTCCTTCATGCTTTCTCTCTGAAATCTATAAAATTTATATATACATAAATCTATCAATATATAAATATATATATAAATTTTATAGAGGGCAGTTGCATGAAATTCGTGCATGGGGGCGGGTCCCTCAGCCCAGCCTGCACCCTCTACAATCTGGGACCTTCAGGGGGTGTCTGACTGCCTGCCAGCCTCATCACCCCTAACTGCCTCTGCTTCAGCCGCTGCCACCATGGCTTTTCCCAGAAGGACAGCTGGGGGACATCTTGTCTATATTTGTTTTGTGGGCAACAGCTTGCAACTCATAGATAAATATATATATAATTTTTTTAAAGGAAAGAATTTATTTGAGCCAAACTGAGGAAATGAGATCGCGAATGCTCTGGAGAATGACAGTCTTGCAGCTTCTTTTATTCATCTGAAATTAAGGAGAGAACACAGGAAGATTGGGGGCGGGGGGGCGGGGGGGGAAGCAAAGCAGCGATTGGATTGCTGGGAAGTTAAGATTATGTGCCCTCTGGGCAGTGACTAAACTTAATTCAAAGGGTGTTAATAGACACACAAAAACAATGGACAGGGCTTGCTTAGCACAGAGATGAGCCCTCACTAAAGAAGTTATGTGCCTGGGGCATGTCTGCCCTCCATGGACTTCCCAGGTAAGAATTTATGATCAGATCACACTGTGACTTTACTTTTGGTTCGATTTATTGTAGCACCTCTATTTCGTCCACACATTCTTGTTAAGCTCAGGTGTACATATTACGGAATTAATCCAAATACGAATTTCCCACTCTTAGGACCATTTAAAAAAACAACTGCCAGCTTATTTTATGAGTTGCAAGGTGTTGCCCACAAAACAAATATTTTATCCAGAAACTTTGTTCCCATGTATAATACCCTTTTGTACTGAGACATGATTTTTTTTTTCTTATGTAGCTGCTGTTTTTCTCTTGATAATGACTATTCATTCTGGCTAATTACATCCTAGAATGGTAGAACATACCCTAAATCTATAGTTGTTGTTGCTGTTTTTTATCACAATCCTCAATTTAGTAATATTTGTTTTAAAAAATCATAATGAAATATAGTCTATATAATAATTACAACAATTTCTCCAAAAACAAAGCCTTCTTCCATAAGTTGTCAAATGTACAAGACCAGAGAAGAAAAATCTTCACAATATCAGATATGGTAGAATAGGTAAATATTTTGTTAAATTTAATTTTCTGTTGCTCTAAGTGTATAGCATCAAGCAATGACCAAAAATTTGTCAAAACCATATAAAATATTAGTCATAAACTTAAAAAAATAATATATTTTCAAAAATCAGAGTGCTAGACAAAGTTTTCAGAAAAGTGGAAGTTGTTTTGAACACACTCCAGGTTGCTAGAGTCTCCCTAAACCTTCTCCTCCAAGATATTTTCTGATCTTCGTAGCTCAGCAGACTCCTTACTCCAACAGAGAATACCTTAACCTTCTGACTCTTCTCCATCATCATTTTACCTTTCCTTTTCTTTCAAGGTTGCATTAGACATTTTAATGGGATGAATTTTTAGTCTCAGAAAATATGTCCTTAGAAAAAGGTTAGTTGCTATTTCAAAGAGAAAGAAGCCACGTGGTTGATACTGGGTGGGAGTGAGGGATATTTACTGGGCAGATCTTAGCCATCTGATCACATTTTCCTTCTTAATGAAACTCTGTCTTTTTGGAATATGTTTTGATAGGTTTCAGTTGGATCAGGATATATTCATGCAGCACATGTACTCATTCTCCTCTCACAGACCCACAGCAGCTGTGACAACACCTTCGTATACAGTAATCCAGGTAGCCCCACTCAGGAATTATTTAGGAGGTTAAGCCTACTCTATAAAGTGGTTAAAGTACCCTGGAGTAACTGAGAGATGCTAAGAACTGCATAGTGATTGAAGGTCTCAGAAGCTTTCTTGATAACATCTGGAAAGGGATAGCTCTCTTCCTAACACTCATTATAAAAATCAAATGAAGTTTGACAGTCTGTTTGATGCTTCTCTGTCTCTGTATCTATTTTTGTTCATCGGTTTATGGTGTTCATTATATTCTACAAATGAGTGAGATCATGTGATGTTTATCTTTCTCTGGCTGGCTTATTTCCCTTCAGTGGGAAGTCAGAGGAGGGTTGTAGGGGTGTAGGGGGGATAAGAGATCAACCAAATGACTTGTATGCATGCATTTAAGCATAACCAATGGATACAGACACTGGGGGGAGGGAAGCGGTGAGAGCATGTGCCAGGTGGGTGGGGGAAGCCAGGGGGAAGTCAATAGGGGAAAAGGAAGATGTATGTTCTACTATTTGCAATATTTTAAACAAAAAAAATAATGAAATGACTAAAGGCAAACACAACTTAGGAAATATCAACCTCATATGAAGACAATGATATCAATAATCAGAAATTATTGAAATACTTGAAATTTGGTAGAGTACAATTTTGCACATAGGAGAAAAGTGAAATAATGTACTAAGAGAAGTCACTTATCCTTTCTGGGAGGGAAAGGTTCCGTTTTAAAATACAAATCTAGAAAAATCCACTGGTATTTCCAAATTAGAACTCTAGAAATAGCACAAGCATATAACAAAAGGAGGAAGCTCTACAGATGAACCATTCACCAGCTGCAGATCATCAATAGCTGGCATCTCTCAGGGGGGAACGGTCAATCCACAGACACAGAATTCTAAGAATGGATAAAATGTTGCTGCTGTTCACAATCTAATCACACATACTCACTATGGAGCAATGTGATCTTAAAAACAGATTAATTTTGATTCTATGAGGATATTCAAATTGGATAGAGTGATCCCATTTCTACTACTACTTGTGCCATTATACTGGAGTGTAACTCTAGTAGAAATTAATGAAAACATCACTCAGTCTAATACATAAAATACTCTTTCTGACCAAGACTCATGCTGAAGATGCTGCTTGAACTAGATAGAACAGTAATGTATGTACCCACCACACTGACATCTGAGAGGTTTATCTACAGCTTCATGTGCAGAAGATTCAAAGGATTTCAGCCAACCAGTAACCACTACATGCCCTGGTGGGAACACTGCCCTCTTTCTGCTGAATTTAAAGAAATCTCTATAAAGAGTGTCTTGAAATTGAAAGTAATCCTGCTTTGAGAAATCTGGTAAATGTTTCCCTATGGGGTGAAAAATGGAAAACTAAATTATATTAACTTCATATTTATTTTTATTTTGTAGGATGCCTGACATTTACACAGAAACAGAAACTGGATATATGGCAAGAAATTAGGAGAATTCTGTTTTGGGGAAGTGGACAGCATTTGGTTGTAAAAGGTCACTTATATCTGGAAAGCTTGGAGGATCCAAAATATTTATACACCCGACAGCTGCAAGTTCCTCATCATTTGAATGCTGTAGAAACTCCACATGTCTTTGAGAATTATAGGGTTCGCGCAGAAAACAGTTAATTTGCTTCAAAGATGGTTGGGTTCGGTTTTGTTTTACTTAAAATTTTTACTCAATTTTTTTTAAATATCTATTTTTATTGATTTTAGAGAAGGGAGAGTGAGCGAGAGATAGAAACATCAATGAAGAGAGGGAATCATTCATCAGCTGCCTCCTGCAAGCCCCCTACTGGGAATTAAGCCAATGGAGCATGTACCCTAACCTGAATGAAACCATGATCTTCTGGTTCATAGATCAATGCTCAACCATAAGCCACACTGGTTGGGCAATGTTTTAAAGGCATTTAGGCAAAATGACCAGAAAAACTTGATATCAAGGAGAAATCCCAGCTCATTTCAAACATCTTTCTTCTGAACTCAATCTTTAACACACTTTTTAGCATATACCAGGCAGTGGTTAGATGCTTAATTTTAAATGTTAAACAATTTTAAATAAATCCATTTAAAGATTTATATTTTTAGGAAACAATAGGACCAACCTCTTTAAAGAGGTTGTTTCTTATAAATTGCATTTTTATATGGAAGGGCATGAAAATGAATATGTTGAAATGTAATCCACAAGCTGAAGATCAACAAAAGTTACTCACTCTAAAATGCCACAAAAATAATCCTATATAAGAGATTAATATGCAAATAGATCAAATAGTGGAATGACTGGTCGCTATGATGTGCACTGACCACCAGGGGGCAGACACTCAAAGCAGGAGCTGTCTGTCCCCTTGAGTTCAGTGCGTCTCTGAGGCAGAAGCCAGGCTTAGGGTTGGTGAGCACAGGAGTGGTGGTGGGAGCCTCTCCCGCCTCTACAGCAGTGCTAAGGATGTCCGACTGCTGGCTTAGGCCTGCTCCCCATCAGGTGGATATCCCCTGAGAACTACTGGACTGTGAGAGAGTGCAGCTGGGCTTAGGGACACCCCCAAGCCTCCCCTGCATCAAGTGCATGAATTTTGTGCACCAGGCCTCTAGTTAAAAATAAAATGCCACAAAGGTTTTGGTGAGTCAGAACCAGTTTTCAAGACTGAGGCAACATATACATAGTGTGTGAAAATGTAACTCAAGTGTCCCTGGGCTTTGTAAAATGGAATGAATTGTTATAGAATGACTTGCAAAAAAAGGAATGTTTTTCTGGCCAGATTAATGAACTGGATATATAGCATAATATACAATGAGTGCCAGATTATTCTGATCTCCGAATGCATAATAATCTGGCCACTAAGTGTGTGTGTGTGTGTGTGTGTGTGTGTGTGTGTATAGATATAGATATAGATATAGATATCTATATCTAGATCTAGATATAGATATAGATATAGATATAGATATAGATATAGATATATAGATATAGATATATTATAGATATATTATAGATATATATATAGATATATAGATTTAGATATAGATATAGAGATAGAGATAGAGGTAGAGATAGAGATAGAGATAGAGATAGAGATATGGATATAGATATGGATATAGATATAGATATAGGTATAGATGATATAGATATATTAGAGTTCTGGTGGGTGGAGTGCAGCCAACCTGGCCAGGGGGAGGCGACATGGGTGGTTGGCCTGCCTGCCTGCTGGTCTAACTCCTGGTCGAGGGAACAATTTGCATATTATCTTTTATTATATACCATATAGACTGAGTGGCCAGATTATTAGGCATTCAGAGATCATAATAATCTGGCCACTCAGTGTATATATAAAATATATGATTTTTCAAACCACTTTGCTATACACCTTAAACTAATACAGAATAATATTGAATGTAAACTGTAATTGAAAAATAAAATAAAATAATAATGGAAGCATGAAACAGACTGAGGTATCTCAGAGAGAAAGGGTGGAGAGAGAGATTAACTAAAGAATTTATATGCATATATTCATAACCCATGAACACGGACATTAGTGCCCAGGGAGGGGGTAGAATCAGGATGGAGGGGTTTAATGGGGAAAATAGGGAAATCTGTAAAACTTTCAATAATATTTTTTTTAATTACAGAGAAATAAAAAATAATAATAAATATTAAAAAAAAAGCAGAGTCTTTCTAGTAGTATAATATTAAAGATCCAATACCCAGATGTAAGCTCCCTGGAGGGCAGTGTTTGTAAGTCTGGGCTCCTGCTGCAACCTAGCACCTGTCTTATTGCTAACATCTGCCAATATGATGCTCAGGGAGCGTCTTCTCCCGATAAGAATACCCCATTAAACTGGAGCAGATAAAAATTAAAGGACAAACGACAAAAACTTCTCCTTAGTTGTAGCAGGAGTTAAGGTAGATTTTGTATGTTTCCTTTGTATATTTGAAAGCACTTTCAAAATGGCATATTGATTCTCAGTAAACCTTAGGGGCAGTGCCCATGTAGAAGTATCATTAGCAACAGAAGAGAACGTGCCAAATAATATATTCTTGTTTTCTCTTTATCCAGCACAATTCCTTTCATATGGCATTAGCACTCACTTAGTATTTGCTTAGAGGTTAAATTGTGTGGTTTTTTTTTTTTTTAAAGGTCCAGGTCTAAGACCATATTTTGTATTACATGTTGTTACAAAATATGACAAGTATTAATTACTGACCCACAAAAAGTAGGTGACACACCCACATAACATAATTACCGGGGAGGAATTTGACATAGAGGTGCTATTTGTGAAAATGTAAACAGGGTGTGGAAAAAATCGCAGGTAACAATTCAACAACACCACAGCAGGTCAATCAGAGTGTTGCCTAATTAAGACAAAAGAGGTAAGTGATTATCTAGAACCAGGGGAGAGAGTCTCGTTCCAAAGGCCATCTGAACGGAAGCAGTAATTTTCTCTCAAAGAACCCTGTAGACACCGGAACCAAAGATATGTACATCAACTCTTGCTCCTTCGCCATTGGCCAAATTCAATTGGTATATAGAGGACAAAAAATTATCTGTAATACATCCTGGGAGTTATTCTCCTTATATTGGAAAAAGTAGACAGTAGCGTTAAGGATTAAGTGGACATTGTGAAAGCAAAATACTAGACTCTTAACAATCGAGAACAATGAAGGATTTATAAATATATGCAAAATATTTGTTTTTCTCTAGAGCAGTGGTTCTCAACCTTCCTAATGCCGCGACCCTTTAAGACAGCTCCTCATGTGGTGGTGACCGCCAACCATAAAATTATTTTCGTTGCTACTTCATCACTGTAATTTTGCAACTGTTAGGAACTGTAATGTAAATATCTGATAGGCAGGATGTATTTTCATTGTTACAAATTGAACATAAAGCATAGTGATTAATCACAAAAACAATATGTAATTATATATTGTGAAATATTTATTTCTAATTACAAATAAATAAAATTTTGTCTTGAATCATGGTATAGCATGGGTTAACAGTCTTAATATAACAACAGTAAACTACATTGCTACATTTTGCTACACCGAGGAGCGGTGTGTTGGTTCCTAAGACCATGGGAAATAGGTGTTTTCTGATGGTCTTAGGCGACCCCTGTGAAAGGGTCGTTCAACCCCCATAGGGGTCATGGCCCACAGGTTGAGAACCACTGCTCTAGAGTTTTTTATTATCTATCTACAAAAGTTAATTGTTTATTGGAATACTGTATAATAGACTTATTAAAGTTCTACTTGTTTCAAGAACATTTTGTTTTTTCATAGATCTAACTCAACCGGATTGAAGTGTACTGGAATAAACTAGTGATTGAATCAGCATATAAATAATGAATAGAACTTTGCACCACACAGTCTAAAAGTTAAAAAGTAAGCTCACTCAACAAAATCTGAGAGATACTCATTTTGTTCTTAGAAATCTTTGTTCATTTGTTCTTTTGACCCCCAACACAATGAACCTAGCAAAAAGAGAGTGCTAGTTTCTTACAATGGGTTGTCAAGTGTTAGATATTTCAAATAATGAAATTTCTTTGCCTGTAATACACTATTATGAATTCATATTTGTGAAGTACTTAAGAAATAATTCAATTAATATGTATTATAGCCATTGGGCATTCATCTGTTTCATTCTAGTCATTCATTTTTATGATCACAAAAAGTCATAGGGGTTCTAAACGAAATTTAAATTGCCCTAAAATACAAGGGAAAAGATTGCTTGCTGTTTCAAACTGTCTGAACAATGACTTATGGCTACATTTCCTCTGGGGACCTTATTATTTAGCACTTTAGAAATACAGGGATAGTAAATTCGTAAGCCTTTCCATTTTTGTAAGTAATTAAATGTAGATCAAACTTGTAAAGGTTTTGACTACGATGGAGTCTACTTTCTTGCCGTCATTATTTTATCTGCGGTTGAGAAAGCTGAAAGTCACTGTGAATTTAGCGATATAGACATTGCATCAGGATAATGCTGGTTTTCTAAATTTGGACCTGAATCTTATCCTAGTGGCTTTCAAAATGCTGCAGGTTTTCTTGGGAATTCTGGGACTCTTATTGAGAAAGTTTTAAGAAAGCAACCATCTTATTTTGATTCAACCACAGCCTCCGAATGTTATTTTCTACTTTATATGTCAGCTTTATGGTTTTATCCATTCTGTTCTTTGACATAGTTCCATGTGGTTTTAAAGTATTTTACATATTTTAAGTCAGTACTTTGCCACTAAAATATATAAAAAATATATTCTACAAAATAACTCGCAATATAACCAATATGACTGGACATCTATTTTTCCTTTTAGAAATTGCAGCTCTCATGGATGCCATCAGTCTTTAATAGAGAATAGCCTTAGGTTTGAAGACATTAAGTAAAATTGTGACTAACCTTTTGACAGCTTCTGTCAACTTATGAGTTTGGAAGAAGTCATTAAAAACTATTCACAGGAAGGCTGTTTTAGTAGGGCAAACCCCAAAATATGGTTCCCAGACTCATAGATGAGAGCAGCACTTACAATCAGAGTCAAAGCATATGGAGGTAAGAGAAAACTACTGAGCACTACTAACACTTCAGTGACGTGTAGACTGAGTTGGCCAAAAGGGCAGTGGAAAGAATTATCGAGAAACAAATGGTGCAACACATGAGGACAAGGAATTTTTAATCTGATTTAGGACTATGTGTTGTTAAAGTAAGTGGTTATAGATGACTAAAATTTGGGACCTTTCAAAATGAAAAAAAAAAAATGTCTGCTGCTTCTAGACCTAAAAGAGAAAATGTGGAATTAAGAAAGTCATTGACCATGCTCTGCTGCAAGCTGACGGCCCTTGACTACAACAACCCTGCCGGCTTCAACAGCAAAGATGAAATAGAATTTAGAAACTTTATTGTTTGGCTTCAAGACCGGAAAATCAGATTGAAGACAGAGGTCATTTAAGAAACATCCACAGTAGTGACTTGGCCCAAGTTCTTTGAAAACTATCTCACAGATGTTAGCTGCCTTTCAAGATTCAAGATCCACAAGAAGCAATTGGCTGGCTTCTTGGTTTAGCTGTTAGACTTGAATATGGAGATAACGCTGAAAAATACAAGGACTCAGTATCTGAGAATACAAAAAAATGCTGACAATGCAGCTAAAAATGCACAGCCATTGATCAATGTGGATGCTAACGATGCTGATTTTAAGGATGGTGTGAAGGCTTTGGCTAACCTTCTTCAGATTCAACATCATGATGACCTGGCAATGCTTAAGGCAATTCACATTTTGGTCCAAGAACATCTGACACAGGATGCAGTTGCTAAAGCAAATCAAGCAAAAGAGGGTTGCCTGCTGCTTTCGACAAGCATATTCTTGGTCTTGACACCGGAGATGCAGTTCTTAATGCAGCTGCTCAAATTCTGCTATTGCTGCATAAAGAAGAGCTCAGAGAGCCACAGACAAATATAAATGAAGCCATAGTAGCTGTGCAGGCCATGATTGCTGACCCAAAGACAGACCGCAGACTGGGGAAAGTTGGAAAATGAGCCTTTTAGGATTTCAACCTCTCGCTGATTTAGTACAGTTGGGAACCATGCACACCGAGGTATGAGTTTCAAAATCAAACATCACATTTTCAAGGGAAGAATCCCAGAAAAATGACCACGTTTTAGGGATTTACTATCATTGTTTTTTGTGGGAAACTTGTTGTGCTTGACAGCCATTTTGTAGTAAGCTCCAGCCACGTTAGCACTAACCTCGGGCTAGGTTTCTATTACCCCAAACCCTATCTCTTTCCAGTAAGCCAGGTGTTTCGCCTTAAGGGCTAGGCCTCATTCCTCCTTCTCCCTATAAATACCCAGAACTCCTCCTGAATAAATGAGACTTGATCAGAACTTTGTCTTGTCTCCATTCCTTGTGTCTCTTGTCCCTTTCATCCCCACTCCCTCTCTAGGGTCCTCATTGACTGCCCTCGGGTCGTGACAGTTTTTTTCTTTAATAATGTTTGGGAAAGTGGGAAAAAAAAGAAAGAAAACCAAAGAGAGACAGAGACTGGGAGAGACTGGGATGGAGAGATGGAAACAAAGCAGACTGGGCCTCAAGAGGCCTGGATGGAAGAGAGGCCTGTGGGGGCCGGGAACTGAGATGTTTCACCAAACCCGCCCCAACTCACACGTGGTGTTCAGGAGTGAGCAGCGGAGTCAAAGCCACAGGCAGGGCTGGGGGAGGGTGCCCTCCCCTCTGGAAACTCCCAGTATCTTCAGACTGTGCTACTCACTTCCTCTCACCCCCTTCCAGGGCCTCTGCTCTGGATGCGGCCTTTGGAATCTAGGGATTTGGGGTTTTACAACGGAGCTGGGGTGGGAAAGGTCAACATCAAAGATGGCTGATGTGGCCCCCACCTCTGCCTCAGTTTGACCAATGTGTTCCGCCTCAGAACGTGGCACTCAGAGAGGATCCCTACTTCCCTAGGAATGGCTCTAGGGCCTCGGCCCCAGTGCCAACCTCCACTCCCTCTTAGCCCTCCCCACAGCTGGCACTTCCCGCAGCTCCAGCTCTGTGTGCCTTACTTAACCACCCCTTCCTTCCCTGTTCCTACCAAGGAGGCTGCATCTTGGTATGTTATATTCATATAAACTTGGTAACGTTTTGGGGAAAAAAAACACAAAAACAAAAATGATGACCAAGAGAATGCTGCAGGCAACGTCCAGAGTCCGACTCAGGAGAACAGGGAGAAGGGAGAGTTACATAAGTTGGCTGATGCCAAGATATTTCTGAGTGACTGCCTGGCATGTGACAGTTGTGTGACTGCAGAGGAAGGAGTCCGAGTTTCTCAGCATGGGTAGGAGCAGCGAGCAGGTAGATGGTAAGGAGCAAGGGGTTCCGGACTGTGAGAGGGATTGCCAACTGTTGGCTTAGGCCCATTCCCATAAATTTCATGCATTGGGCCTCTAGTTAACACTGTTACACAAAACATCCTATGAACGTTAATTTTCTTAACTGTGTTCATTCTGCTTTGTGAAACAGACTCCTAGACCTTTCTCTGGTGATGTCCTTCCTCCTTCCTGTCTTCAGAGCCTTGACCCACCTGGCAAGGCCATCCATGAAATCCTGTGTGAGAATAGTCCTCGTCATAGATCCACACTCGCCTTCTCAGAGACCTTCCTCCAATATGCTACCGAAGAGTCTGCTTATGAGCGGAGTCTGCTATTATATTCCCTGTCTCTTACACTTAAATGTAAGATACATAAGATCAGAAATAGGCTATGCCCAGTGCCTAGATCTGTGCTTGCCACATGATATTATGCTGGCATACATTTGCTACTTAACAATGAATCTACTTCATTTGGCTCACCACTTAGCAAAACAAAAGAATTTGACATGAAAAGAATATCATACTTGAAGGTATTTTACATATACATTAGTAGGTAGTGTTCATCTTTAGATTGATTCATCAGTATTCAATGTTAGTGTTATAGATGTTGGTTCTTCCAAGGTCATCTGGTTATTTTTCAATTATTATGGAATTTTAACGATTGACAGCATCAAGTATGCTCTATCTCCAGGTTTTTGTGCTGTCAGTGTGCAAAAATGTATATGGTAGATTTTTTTTAATTTTTATTGTTGAAAGTGTTAGAGATGTATCTTTTTTTCACCATTGTCCCCTTCTAGCCTGCTCCTGCCCCAGGCCTCCACCATACTATTATTTGTGTCCATGGGTTATGCATATATGTATACAAGTTATTTGGTTAATCTCTTCCCACACACCACACACCCACTCCCACCTTCCCTCTGAGATTCAAAATCTATTCCATGCTTCTGTGTCTTTGGATCATATTATGCTAAACAAAATAAGCCAGTCAGACAAAGACAAGAATCACATGATCACACGCATATGTGGAATCTATTGAACAAAATAAACTGATGAACAATATACTAGTGTGGTACATATTTTGTATTGTATATCAATGTCAATGGCACTTTCCTTTTCAAATGACTTTCCTCTAATTGCTGAAGCATTTCACCGGCCATAAAAACTCTCTAGTTGCAGTGATTCTTTCACTGTATGTTTTTTAACTTCTTCTTTTTCAATGTTTCAAAATTATCTTTTGAGAAACTCTCTCTCCAGAAACAAAGACTCGCCTCACTTTGCAGATTAATGTATAACTATACGTAAAATTTCACAGGGATCGATATAATTTGTGTGCAATATTGTTTGTTATACGCTTTGGGGAAAATAACTTGTAGAATTTCATTTTTCCCCCCAGATCTTTCAGGAGCCTCGCCTAACTCCTTTCGAACCACACTGCAGCTTGAAGAATGAATACGTGCTGCTGCTGAGTTTTGGAGGGGACGTGACTCACCTTTAAACCCAGGGTATTGCTCTGAGCCCTGAACCGTAACTCTGATTTTCCTGAGCCTCAGCCACTAGTTCTGTGACAAATGAAACAGATTCTACAAACTACCTCGCACCAGTAATGCTTTTGGATTGCTTGTTGCGCTGGCTTGCAGAGCTGAGAGATCTATTTGTCTTCTAACCCTTAAGGACTAAAATGCATTAGTCTTTCTACTCCTAATCCAATCAGTGCCGTTTTCCCTCCTGTGAGTGACTAGCTGTGTGGAACATCTGTCTGTCATTTTAACCGCTGGCTTATGAAAGCTTCGGTGTGATTCAGAACTCTATATACTCCCAGAACCTGCAATATACAGGGCGTGGATGGCCTGGAACGAAACAGATACCTCAGGAGAAAGTGGTTTTTAATCTTGGTTATTCTTTAGCTGGCTGTGTAAAGAATAAATTCAGGGTGGTAATCGCTCTGTCTGGGAAACTAATAAGTGAGGATAATTTTATAAAAATGTTTTCATTACATTCATTAAATGCAAAATGAAATCTATCAAGAGGTATGCTTTTGGAACCCAGGTCATCTGCCTTCAAGCCCACGTTATCAACCAAAACCAATAGCTCACTGGGTGACCTTGGCCAAATTACTTAATTATATTGTGATTAATCATCCAGGTTTTTTTCATCTACAAATGTTAATAAGAAGAGTAAATGACTTCACTTGGGAAGGCAGGCACTGTGTGCTTATAAATACCCTCAATGTGTATCTATAGTTCACCTCATGATGACTTTAAGTAATTGGTTGAAAAACAAATCTAAAAACCATCTGAATGTGCCCAGTATGATTTGCACATAGTTTATATCCATAATAGTTGAGTGTTCAAGTATCTATAATAATAAAAGCCTAATATGCTAATTAGACTGGTCCGGGTCCCAGGTGCCAGAGGAAAGCCATTGCCGGCAGCCGGGGGAAGGAAGGCCTACACAAATTTTGCACATCAGGAGGCCTCTAGTTTAAAATAAAATAGCATGCAAAATTTAGGCTAATTTTGTCATACCAATTTTGTGCTACTTGTGATAGCACATGTTGCGAGAAGACAAATATTCATATACTAGAGGCCCATTGCAGGATGAGTCCTGCAAGCATAGGGCTTCCTGCAGTAGTCTCCACTGCCCTACCTGCTTCCGACCCATCTCCACCACCAGGCTTGCTTGCTTCTCCGAAGCGTCCCTCCCTTCTGCGCCACTTGGCTTCCTTCTATGCTGTCTTCACTCTGCACCAGTATATGCAAACTAACCGCCATGTTGATTGGGTTAATTTGCATACTTGCTCCTGATTGGCTGGTGGGCATATTGGCGGTATGGTCAGTTTGCATGTTTCTCTTTTATTAGATAGGGTACTTTCAAAGATGCTTTTGGTGACCAGCTGCTCTGAGCATGCCTTTCATAATCGCCCAGGTATGTGATCTCTGATGCAGTTTTACTATGAATACTGCCTTTGTTTAAGCAGGGGGAGGGGGTCGTTAATCATAAAAGACTTCATTGGCAGATATCCATTATGTCTTCCTCTTGGTCCCAACTTCAATGGTATCACATAACCAAGAGTTCTCTCAAGGTACTGCAGCATAGTGCTCTCCACACCACCAGTCACCTTTGTTGTTGTTGTTGTTGTTTTTAATAAGATTTTACCTTTATTTTTGCACCTTTATTGAGGTATAATTGGCAAATAAAACTGTACACATTCAAAATGTAAAATGTACACTTAGTGAAATGTCTACCAATATTTAGTCAATTAACATACCCATCACCTCACATAGTAAACTGTCTTTTGTGTCTGATAAGAATGTTTAAGATGTAATCTCTTAGCACATTTTAGGTATACAATACATATTATTAATTATAGTCACTATGCTATACATTTAATTTTCAAAACTTATTCATCTTATGGCCGAAATTTTATACTTTTTAAATAACATCTTCCCATTTCCCCCACACCCAAGTCCCTGGAATCCACCATTCTAACCTCTTTTTATGGCTTTGACATTATTTTAGATTTCCTATATGACTAAGTCATACGTATTTTTCTTATCTGCCTTATTTTACTTACTATAATGTCCCCCAGTTTTAACCATGTTGGCACAACTGATTCTTTCTTGTTATATAAAATAGACTAGAGGCCCGATGCATGAAATTTGTCTGGAAGGATGTCTGGAAGGACATCCAGAAGGTTGTTTGTTTGTCCAGTCTAATAAGCATATTACGCATTTGTTATTATAGATAATTGTATAAATTATCTTAAAATTGACTTCCGTAAATTTAAATAATGTTTATAAGTTATGTATATATATAAAACCCTAATATGCAAATAGATTGAATGGTGGAACAACCGGTCACTATGATGTGCACTGGCCACCAGGGGGTGCATGTGGACCATGGCCAACATTAGCGACAGGCATTGGCAGCAGGCAGCAGAGAGCAGAGCATGGTGGGTGTAGACTGTGGCAGGATGGTGAAGCAGGTTAGCGAGGGCGCCAGATCAAGGTGGGGCACTGGTCGCCATTATAGGGATGAGCCTCTGGCAGTTACTGAAAACTCTTTGTTCCCACGTGCAGCATTCCCACCTGGCACTTGTACTTGCTGCTGGCACCAGCCCTGCTCACAGCCACTGCCGGTGCCAGAGCCTCCACTTGCAGATGCAGCTGGTGTCAGGCACTGGCCCTGATCACTTGGCACTGTCAGTGGGTGTGAGCAGTGGCTGCTGACCCCAATCACCCCTCAGGGTTTCTCCATCTCCCCCTGTTCCTGAGGGGTAATCAGGGCTGGCAGCCACCTCTCTCAGTCCAGTCAGCGCTGGAGCCGCCCCTGGCACCTGCTGCCGGGGCTCAACACCGGTCACAATCGCTCAGCACTATCAGCAGGTAGGAATGGCAGCTACCAGCCCCCATCACCCCTGAGGGTTCTCCACCTCCCCTGTCTCTGAGGGATGATCTGGGCAGAAACTGCGACCAGCCCCAATTGTTCTGCACCATCAGTGGGTGTGATTGGGGTCAGTTCCAGCAGCAGCAGGAACAGGCTCTTGGCAGACAGGGGGTTGGGGGCTGCAGTGGGAGGGGCCGGGCCTGGGCGTGGTGGATGGGCTGAGACCTTATGTCCACAGCAGCCTTGCAGCACACAGTTCCATTCAAGGTGCACAAATTTGTGCACGGGGCCCCTAGTTATCATTTAAATCTATTTGCAAGCAATATGCATGAAATACTTTATGGATACAAATAAATTATTAAATAGCCTTCTATTTTCCAAGTGTTATTTCTACTTCATATGACAACATGCTGCAATACAGTAAAAAGATCTCTTTATATGCTACCTGTGTTTTTAAGCACTAATTAACATCTTTTGTTTTATTTTTTGGTAATCATTGAGAGTTTAAGAGGAATAATGTCAACACACTCCAACTCATTTTCCTCAGTGTAAGCTGCCCAAGGAGGCATGAAGTTCCTGAGTCAGATTCTCAGACTTGTCTTGTGTCATCCCTGCCATTTACTTTTTATTTGACTGAGGCTCTTTGACTGTTAAACTGTGTCGAGATGTTCACAAATGGCCACTGAAATTGCAGGGGCTATGCTAACTCTCTTGGGATACAATTATGTAGTCTGCATAAAGGTTTATGGAAAATCACAGAGTTTTAAAATTAACACTAAGAGAAATAAACTGGCATTATTCGCTCAGGCTGGGTATTAAAATTGGAGACAAAAATAAAATAAAAGCAGTGTCAAACCACAAAAAGAATTTTGATCTTGATCATTTTGCGCTCTCTGGTCAAATTTCGATATTTTAAAAGAAGACTCTTTACAGTGTCATGATTTGTGTTATAAAGTGTACAGGGAAGCTCAGCTTGCTCCTCATTATTGCTATTTGTGGGCATTTCAGAAATCTGTCAGATCATGTTGAAGATATAAAAAGGAGCATTGATAACATACCACTTAAGTGTGACACCTTATTATTGCATTCCTATAGTTGAAAGCCCTCACAAAAATTTGATGAGGTTAAGTTGGGAACTTCTTACTTTATTAACTTCCATTGATGTCTGATCTTTTCATGAAAAAAAAAATGTTGTGTGTTGTTTTTTTTTTGACAACCGGTACACTTGAAAGGAACTTCTTACACAAGTAAACGTATTAGATGCAGCAGGAAATATTATTTTTCTCCTTTGGTGTCAATCTCAGCTCCTGGGGCAGCAAAAGCTTAAACTCAGTACATTTGGTCCTATCATTCTCCTTGCATGCTGAAATTTCAGAAAACCTACAAAGCTTTAGAAAGTAATGAAGGTTGTTGGGTGAGGCATAAAAGCAAGCAAAAGCTCTATATCAATCATAAAAAAATGCAACAATACTGCCATCTATTGCTTCAAATATTTCTCTTAGCTTTCACAATGCATATTCCATGTTGTAAAGAAGTATGACTTACATGTTGCTTTTGTTTCAAGTAATTGTATACAAACTGTGTAACCTACAGCATTTGAAGGCAAATGAGAATTTTCATCTGATACTATAAATGACATATAAATGTGATTATCATTCAATAGATACAATAACTTTACCAAACTATATTTACTTTCTAAGGTTTTCTTCTTCTAAACTTATTAAAGGTGTGAATGGATGACGACCCTTGGTGAACCAGCTATGCATAAAAGTATAAGTGACATTCAGATAGAGATTAAATCTAAAAAATAAATAAATGTATAATTATATGCACAGTTATAACCATCACTGAAGCTACTTACAACGTTTATAATGAGTATTACATTTACACCATCCAACCTATATATTTTGCCTTTAACGGAGGTCTGCATGAAGAAAAGCAAGCGAGGTTTTGAAATCCTTTTCTGTCAGAGGGACATACTAAGAAGATTGTCCCTGCTCATATCTTTCTACGGGCACAGCTGGACCCTGAGTTTAAGTCAGCCTCAGGTTATAATTTGTGAAGTTGAGTCAACTGTATTATATGCTAATTTGCCTTCAGCATGCTGGTATCTACTCAGACCCTGTTTGGAAGAACTGGGATCCAATCTCAATACTTCTATCAGTTCCTGGGGTATCAGAAAAATAAACCTTATAAATAAAAAATGCATCCAAGCTTTTGTTTCTGTTCCTTTTGTTTTGATTAACGCATGCCTAAGCATACATTTCAAGAATGGGCAAATAGCTGTATTCAATTTTTAAGTTAAATCTTATTTATATTCCTATTCAAAGGTGAATGCTCTTTAGCCGTTTTATTTTCATTTTGTTTCTTCTGAGACTGCACATTGTACCCTGGCTGCTTTGTGATCAAAGCCTGAATCGATGGGGCAGGTAGAAATTTCAGGAAAGAGTGACAAAGATCGGCCAGGCTCTGAGAGATCTACACCTAAGGGATGTGGGGTGAAAGGCAGTGACCTGAAATGCTGGGTCTGAAAGACAGCGAGACATCTACCAGTCTTATGAACTTGGAAGACAAATCTCACACCAATATCAACCCACACTCTCACGATATTAGCAAAGATAGACTGAGTAGAGTTGCAACCTATCCCTGCCTAAAACGGCCATTTTAGAAGGACATTGACATGACCTCCCACACCTCTATCTGTAGAAACACGATTGAACCAACTTTCTTAGGGAATAAACAATGGACTCCCTAGACAAAAGGATCAGTGAATAAAAGAGCATTCAATACAAATCATCTTCCTTGAAGCACAGAGAGAAAATAAATGGAAAGAATAATCTGTATATAGTGGGTGCATGAAAGATACAGTCAAATAAAGACTTACCAGAATATAATGATAGCATAGAAGGGGAAACATCTGTATAAATGCATTTATCACACTTAATCTATTCTTATCCTTTAGTTTTAATTTCATTTTTATCCTCTCAGCTTCTTTCTTTCTTGCCAATATATTTTATAGTTTGTATTTATTTATTTTTATTCATTTATTTTTTTTATATTTTTACAGAGAGGAAGGGAGAGGGATAGAGAGTTAGAAACATCAAAGAGAGAAAAACATCGATCAGCTGCCTCCTGCGTGCCCCTTACTGGGGATGTGCCCACAACCAAGGCACATGCCCTTGACCGGCATCAAATCTGGGATCCTTCAGTCTGCAGGCTGACGCTCTATCTACTGAGCCAAACCAGTTAGGGCTATAGCTTACATTTAAGTAGAACTAAATATATTTCTATCAAAGTTATTTTAAACTAATCCAATTAAAATATAAAAATACAGCTATCAAAGGAAAACTAGGAATAATATTGTTTCATTTCTACCAATTTTATCCTATATTTTAGAATGCCTTAAAATATAATTCAGAATTCCTATAAGATCATATGAAGTAAAATAAAATAAAAAATAAAAAGATCATGCCGAAACTGGGTTTGGCTCAGTGGATAGAGCGTCAGCCTGCAGACTGAACGGTCCCAGGTTCCATTCCGGTCAAGGGCATGTACTTGGTTGTGGGCACATCCCCAGTAGGAGGCGTGCAGGAGGCAGCTGATCGATGTCTCTCTCTCTCTTCGATGTTTCTAACTCTCTATCCCTCTCCCTTCCTCTCTGTAAAAAAATCAGTAAAATATATTTTTTTAAAAATCACAGAATACACTCTAAAATAGCGTAAGATGACAAGAGTCCACTAATGAGAGCCTTATGCTTAGTGAAATAAGCCAGTCAATGAAGGAGAAGCACCACATGCTCTCCCTCATTTGTGGATAATAAAGAACATTGTAAAGTGATGAACAAAAGGATAGACACAGAAGCAGTAAAGCATCAAACAGACTGTCAAATTACAGCAGGAAGATTAAAGTTAGGTGAGGTAGATAAGAGATCAATCAAAGGACTTGTATCTATGCATATAAGCATAACCAATGAACATAGGCACTGGGATGTTGGGGTATGACTGGGAGGGAGGGTGGGCAACGGGGAGATATGTATACATGTAACACAATAAAAAAAAAAAGAGTCCACTAATGGATGCTGAGTGTATAAAACCTGTCCCTGCCCTGTCAACGGGTCCTCATGGAGCTCATCCCTGTGCGAGGCCAACAGGCCCTTGCTCCTTCACACCCTCACTCCTGCTTCTGAGGGGCATGCTTCCAGAAAGCTCCAGAGCAGGTGGGGAACATGACATGCCGCTGAAACTGACTCCAAACCACGCTCTGAGCACGGTGCTGGGTGAAGCTCCGGGAGGGACAGGCAGACCTCAGAGATCTCATTACCAAGTGCAGGCGCACATTTTCTCAAGCGCAGAACTTCGTGCTTACAAAAGAGGGAAGCGCCTGTTTGGGGTCATTTATTTTGGAATGGCTCTGTCAAAAGCTAATTTCATCTTGACTCTGGAAGGCCAATTTGGCTCATATGTTTCCGTTTTGATAAAGGCATGGAAATAGCATTAACATTCTAGTAACTCCATGGAGATTACAAAACTTTCTCTAGGCACAAATCTTGTCTTTGGGAAAGAATGAATCATGAATAATAAATAGCGGGGAATTTTAAAGTGAATTCACGCAACAGATTTCATGAGTGAATGCTGCCTGCCAGATATATGCTAGGTATAAATCATCTTACGCTATATAGCAAGTCAGCTAGAATGCAGAAATAATTAACGGAAAACAATCATTGGTATTTAAAATGTCAAATCACCACCAAAGTTGCAAGTTTAGTGAAACTTCAGAAGGGTTTATGACTTATTTATTATAGAGTTATAAGACCACAAAATACAGTGGTTTAAAAACATTTATTTTTTGCCAGTCTGATATTTAGGGCTTTTATGCTAGCTTGATCAGATGAGACAACTAGACCTCTTTTCATTTTCTACTTCATTACCATAGGCCAGTGATCGGCAAACTGCAGCTCGAGAGCCACATGCAGCTCATTGGCCCCTTGAGTGTGCCTCTTCCACAAAATACCACGGCCTGGGCGAGTCTATTTTGAAGAAGTGGCATTAGAAGGAGTTTCAGTTTAAAAAAAACTGGCTCTCAAAAGAAATGTCAATCGTTGTACTGTTGATATTTGGCTCTGTTGACTAATGAGTTTGCCAACCACTAATAAGTTTGTCCACATGTGAAAGAAAGCGTCACCCATTTTTGAGAAAATGGCAAGGTTATTAATATCATTTTAAGAAAATGATCTAGCATTTGACCACATAATTTCTGCTTGTACCCCATTACCCAAACAGACCATTAGGTTACGCCTAATCTAGGCAGACAACAAAGCATTTACTGGGATGCTCAAGTAGGTCCCTTCTTCCCATAATACAGTGGTTCTCAACCTGTGGGTCGCGACCCCTTTCGGGGGTCAAACAACACTTTCACAGGGGTCGCCTAAGACCATTGGAAAACACAGATACGATTCATAACAGTTGCAAAATTACAGTTATGAAGTAGCAACAAAATTAATATTATGGTTGGGGGTCACCATAACATGAGGAACTGTATTAAAAGGTCGCAGCATTAGAAAGGTTGAGAACCACTGCCATAATATAATATACTCACCTCTAAACAATAAAAGCACCACAAGGATCCATCTGCCTACTATACTCGGGTAAATTTCCACAATGTCCTCGTGAGAAGCAATCATCACCAGCTAGTTTTTAACCTGAATAATAAACTAAATCGTCTTTCATATGAAATAGAGCATGTCATGATAATTACCACGATATACCCATTTGGAAAGTGAAAACAGAGGAAACAGCATCCTCTGTCCCATAGCCAGTGGCAATACATAGCATGTGTGAATGTGAAGTCTCTGCCTCAGAATTCGAGGAACCCCCCTTGATGAGACTGTATGGGAGTTCTGGGTGCTCAGAGCATCTTCACTCATTTTACTCTGTGACCACATCTACGATAGTGATGGTACAACCCCTTCCTCCTAAAGGCACTTCCCAGAAACTGCACATGTCCCTTCGGCTAGAAATTACAGTCGGAAATGGGCATTTGTGTGTCCTGTTAAAAATACCTTTACTCACCTGGGTGTGGCTCAGCAGTTGAGCATCACCCCAGGAATCAAGAAGTCACCAGCTTGATTCCCAATCAGGGCATATGCCCAGGTTGCAGGTCAATCCCCAGTAGGGGCAATCTCCAGTAAAGGGTGTGCAAGAGGCAGTCAATAGATGATTCTTTCTCATCATTAATGTTTCTGTCTAGCTCCCCCTCTCCCTTCCTTTCTGAAATCAATAAAAATACATTTTTAGAAATAAAGGAGGATAGGTGTTGGTGGGACCATTGGCTGCCACTTTCAACATATAGCTATAGCTTTGAATGTTTATCTAGAATATTTATAGGAGCATAATTGAGGAAGCTAACTGGTTATTTGCTTTTAATCTAAATAGTTTATATTGCTAGATTATATTTGACTAGAGACCCTGTGCACAAAATTCATGCATGGGGAGGGGTCCCCTCTCAGCCCTGCCTGCACCCTCTCCAATCCCGGACCCCTTAGAGGATGTCCAACTGCTGGTTCAATTGGACATTCCTCTCACAATCTGCAACCACTGGTTCCTAACTACTCACCTGCCTCTCTGCCTGATCGCCCCTAACTGCTCCCCTCCTCCTGCCAGCCTAATCACCCTTAACTGCCTCTGCCTGCTGGCCTGGTTATCTTCCACTGGTCTAGTTGCCCCTAACCCCTCTCTGCCAGGCTGGTTGTCCCCAACTTCCCCCTGCCAGCCTGGTCACCCCCAACTGCCTCCTCTACCAGCCTGGTTACCCTAACTGTCCCCCTGATGACCTAGTCACCCTTTACTGCCCCAACTAGCTCCTGCCAGCCTGATAACCCCCAGATGCCCCCCACCAGCCTGGTTTCTCCCAACTGTCCCCCCTGCCTGCCTGGTCGCCCCTGCTGTTCAGTCATTTGGTTGTCCCTCACTAACCTTCCCGCTGGCCTGGTCACCCCATGCAGCCTGCTGTTCAGTATTTGGTCATCCCTCACTAATCCCTCTGCTGGCCTTGTCGCCCCACAAAGACTGCTCTTCAGTCATTACTGTTACTGCAATGGCATCCCAGATAATTTGCATATTCCTCTATTATTGGTATAGATAACAAAATATATAACAAAATGCAAATGCCATTTTTTTCAAACATTTTCAAATCAAATTCAGAGAATAAAGGTCAGTTTCCATTAAACACGTAAATATATATTTGTTTGAAAAATGCACAGAATCAGCAAAATATTTTGCTGAAAATTTAATTGAAATAAATGAAGTAGTGTTTCTAACAAATGAAGTGCAGTAGTTCTAAGCAAACTTCTCTTTCCACCTCTTCTTCAATATGGCCCCTTCTGTGACACTTTCTCAGCAACTGATTTTCTGATTAAAATCACATCAAATTCAAAGTTGTTAATATAAATTATTTGGATTCTGGCAGAAGGTATATAGACACAGTGATATTCAGCATATCAGCAATAACTTATCTTCACTATAGTTGAAGGTAAATTTAGAAAAATATAAAATATTCATAATAAGAAATAAATCTTCTATTTCTACTTTTTCACAGAAATAAATGTCTAAGTGCTTAAACTTATAATAGATCGTGTATTTTATCTCCAATTAAGTATTAAGCCAAAAAATATATAGATGTCTGCACTTAATAAAATCCTGAAATTGATTATTTTTGTTACAATCAGCAGATCAAAGGAGACTACAGGCTAGTTTCTTCTCTGCCTGAAAATTAAAGGCAACTTTTAAATATTTGGAGGTTGGCAATAATGGGAAGGGATGAAATGAGAATGTAAAGGAGCAGACAATATCATTGAGATGCATTGTGAATATGGAACAATACATTTTTAAAATAATTGATTGGCAATCACAATTTTGGGTTGAAGAAATCAGCTTTCAGTCTGTAGTATAATATAAATGAGTTAACACAGTTAAATTTAGAGCAGTGCTGGGCACTTAGAAAACATTCAATAAATGTCAGCCTTCTGTGTGTATTTTACTCATAATTGTGTTCATTGCTCTGTTTGTGAAACAGAGCAATTGATATACACACCTCATGTAAGGATAGCATCAGTCTGTATTTTGTCTTTGTTTGCCATGGATTATTTTTTAATCAATTTCAATTAATTGTGTTAATGCTTCTTGTGCAGTCAATTCAAGGAATTGAAGAAAATAAAATTGTTGAAATGTTCAGAAGCCCTACATAAAAGCCTACTTACATGAGTATGGGGGGAAGAGAGCTGTGAAGGAAAGCATTTGACTGGAATTGTTACTTCAATCAATGACTAATTGGTATAATGACTTTAAATTGTTAGAACCAGAAGAAAAGACAAGCAATTGACTATCTTATACATTTCAAGGGGAAAATAAACATGTAATTTACATTAGGATCACAGCTCTGATATGATATAGAGTATTGGATACTGTTTTGGTGTGGTAGACAGAGTGATAGCCCTTACAAGAGGTCTGCTTTCTCAGCCCCCAAACACTGATATGGTACCATACCTGGCAAGAGGAACTTTATAGTTATGATAAAGTTATTTGGGGAGATGATACTGAATTATGCTGGTTACAAGAGCAATATATATAAGTTTAAAGAATTTGAAATTAGGTTTTAATTTAGAAAGTACTATCCATCTTTTTATACTCATTTTCCTTAGCTGCCAGATGGGCCTTGTAGTGCCAACTTACCTACCTCTCAATGTTCGGTTGAAATAATATTAATTGAAAAACTGCATTGTTTTTTGGATAGTTTGAGTAACTTACATCCATAATGCATTCACTCAAAAAATACTTACTGAGTTCCATCCATGTGTCTTGACACGGGATAAAGCATTGAATAGTCAGGAACAAGCCCTGTGTCTATAAAATATACATTCCAGTGGTGGAAAGGTAGATAAAATACAAATAAATAGAGCTCATAGTACATCAGATGATGATCAGTGCTTTAGAGATGGGGCAGAGGTGTGGAGGATGAGTATGAAAGGGATATAGGAAACTGGAAGTTGTAATTTGGAGTAATCCTTCAAGTCTCTGTGATGGGATATTTGAGTAAAGATCTGAATGAGGTGAGAGAAAATAAATCTCATATCTGATGGAAAGTGCTTCAGTCTATGAAAAGGTCCTGATACTGACATGCGTCTGGATGTTGGAGAGATAATGTGTGTGACTGGAACAGAGAAAGGCAAGCATTGAGTAGCAGGAGATGAGGCAGAATATAAGTAGGAGGGAAGCAGATTATTATGGGCTTTCTTGGTCTTAATTAGTACTTTGACTTTATGCTGAGAGAAAAGAGATACCCTAGAGGGCTCTGAACAGAAGAATAACATGATTGAAATTGTTTTAAAAAGATTCCTTCTAGTTGTGTTGAGAAAAAGATCTGGAGTTGGGTGGAGATAAATTAAAAGAATATTGCAATCATCCGGGTCATTGATATTGATGGTTTGGACTAAGCTGATACTCCCTGAGACAGTGGGAAATACTTCAAGTTTAAATATATTTTGAAGGTAGAGCTAATGCCATTTGCCTATGCATTGGATATGACATATCAGAGAAGAAAAGAGTTAGGATGGTTTCAAAACCTCTAGACGTAGCAGTTGGAATATGGCATTACCTCCAACTCAGATGGGTATCACTGAAGGAAGGGTAATTGGGGGACATCAAGAGTTTTAGAAAAGTTAAGTTGGAGGTGCCTGGCAGTTCTCCAGGAATGTATGTTTTGTTGGCACATGCAGTCTGAGCTTTATTGATGTGGTTCAGATTAGAGACACAAATCCTCATGCATAATGAAATCATCATTTCATTAATTTGTTACAACTTTGTCAGGTTTTCTAAGTACATTTTTAGAAACTCACAGTGGTACCTTTAATTTGTACACCCATGTGGTATCTCACTATTTAAAAAAGATTAAGTGGAGCCAAAAGTCTTATTCCTACACATATTATGTGACAATGCTAAGATAAATAACATCTGAGCTAAATAGAAAACCATACTAGCCTGTATTATTATGATCATTCACGTGAATTAATCATCTGGGCCTTGGAAAAAAAACATATTAATTTTTGATATTCAGGCAAACTCAAACAAAAAGTGGAAAACACTCAATATGTAAGTTATTTATGTGAAGATGCTAATTTATTTTCATACTTAAAATATATAATTGATCTCATTATTCAACTCTAGAGTCCACCTTAAAAGTTCGTTTCATTTTCCTTGTATAATTCGTGGTTCAAAAGCACTCTAAGAAACTGACTCTGGAGATGCTGCATTAAAGATTGAATTCTGAGGTTAAATAAAGATTATATCCCCATGGTCATTCTGGACATTTTCTTTAGATCTACCACAAAATAAAAGGAGGAGAATTCCCACTGAATCCTTTTTATTTCTTTTAATATATTATATTTCTTGAGAAGGAGACATCATGTTTGTATATTTTCTTTGCTGCCATAGCTACAATAGTACAAAGAACAAAGTTTAATGTTTAACTAATTGAAGGTATTTTCAAAGAGAAGTTCTATGACCTGTGACCCAAAAGACAAGCGTGAGATAGAGGATTACTTGAAAAGTGTTGTAGTGGCCCTAACTGGTTTGGCTCAGGGAATAGAGCGTCGGCCTATGGACTGAAAGATCCCAGGTTCGATTCTGGTAAAGGGCATATACTTTGGTTGTGGGCACATCCCCAGTGGGAGGTGTTCAGGAGGCAGCTGATCGATGTTTCTCTCTCACTTCTAACTCTCTATTCCTCTCACTTCCTCGCTGTAAAAAAAAATCAATAAAAATATATTTTTAAAAAAGAAAGTGTTGGAGTGAATTTCTTAAAGCCAACATATAGATATTATTTTGTTAATCTTCTGTCTAAAATCTTTAAAAAAACCTACATTTCTTCTTAATGATTTGTGGATTCCCTAGCCCTTTTGGTGGCTATTGGGTATATAATATTTCTGGCAGAGACAGGGATATAAAGAGTAAAGTCTTGATTCAACTGTAACATGGAGTGGAAATAGAAATTGTTCTTGGGGGATTGGTAAGCAGCCCTTAATTTTTATATGGTATCAAGTCAGGAAGAATTTTGTTTAGCATCACCTCTTTTCCTTCTTCAAAGAGGATAAATCCACAGAGGATATTCTTGGGGTTAAAAAGTGCATTCCTCTTACTCTGCTTTTCAGATAATGATGCAAATTCTGAATTCTCTAAATGACTCTAATTAATTTTCTCCCAGAATTAAGGAGTGAAGGAAGACTAATGCATCATCTGAAGACAGTGAATGCCTTCTTTAAATCTAAACGTATAATTATCATTGATTAGCCAGTGTTTTAGGTATTTTTGAGTTGAAAATAAATTAATATAATAAATAATAATTAGAGTCTTATCAGATCACATGTGACAATGTTATTACCGATGCATGTGGTTTATTGTTTCACATATTCTTTGCAAATATTCAAATGATTAATCAACGTATGTACAAATTGTGAAAGTTCTGTATACCTAAGATTATGTTATATTCAGTGAATATAAATCTCAAAATTATACCATCAAACCATAGAAATATATACTCAATTACAAAATACTAAATTGGATTTTTCCCTTTTATAAGCTTTCACAAAATATCAAAATTTAGCTAATCTTAACTTTTTCCAATAACCTAGCAAACCTAACATTTAAATTCCTCGTGTCCATTTTAACCATTCTACATCTCTGACAGGTACTCAAACATGAAGTTAGAATTTTCTAAATGACTCAGGAGCAAATAAAATCAACATGGTAAGAATATGAAGACAGGGATGATGCCTAAAATAAGTCATTTTATAAAATATAGGTTGTCCTTATAGGTGAATAATACATCATTATTAGAGAATGCACCACGATCATTATATCTACATGTGACACTTCCCAATTCGGTTGTATAATCAGTAGCATGTTAACAGTGACAGCAAATCACTCTTACATGCAAGATAGTAAAGATAATTATCTATAGAGACAAAAATGGGTGACACTCGGCATCTTCAGCTGTATAACTTCCACAATTAGTCAGAGATATAGTTATTATATGACATTATAAATACCATATAAAGCATTCTGTATAATTTAAAAATTGCCAGTGCATGACAGTGTAAACAATTGATGCACTACAGAGATGTTGGTTAATTTTTAACACTGTTTTAAAACACATAAGATTCTAAAACAGGACATTTCATTCTATATTCTAGGGTTTAAGCAATTTTTGAAATAGATATTATAATTAACAGAAAGCTTTTCAGCAGTTATTCTGAATTCCATTTTTTTTCCTAAGTCTGGTGGGTAAGGGCAATTAGACTAATAAAAAGTATTGGACCTGGTTCCACTATAATTAATTTTCCCAATGAAGCCACGGAGGTGAAGATCCAGAGACCCAATTTCTCGCTGCTGCTGTCTAGGTCAGGGGTCAGCGAACTCATTAGTCAACAGAGCCAACTATCAACAGTATAACAATTGAAATTTCTTTTGAGAGCCACATTTTTTAAACTTAAGCTTCTTCTAACGCCACTTCTTCAAAATAGACTCGCCCAAGCTGTGGTATTTTGTGGATGAGCCACCCTCAAGGGGCCAAAGAGCTGCATGTGGCTCGCGAGCTGCAGTTTGCCGACCACTGATCTAGATTATCTACAATAAGCCAGCAGAGTTAATTTTATGATCCCATGTTTGATTTTATTATCTTCTATTGTCTTTACTCATGTTTTCCAATCTTCTCTTTGTGGCAAGTATTCCTGGCATCAATTTTTTTTTCCATCATAAGGCTGTGAGCTGACACTGCCAGTGTGATCAGGAAATATAGTTATATGGGGTGGACAAAATTAGGTCTACAGTTGTGAGTCTGCAAAACACATTATTCTTTATTAATTATCGTGTTATTTATTTGCATTACAATTGTAGAACCACGTTTGGCCACCCCTCTATTGCTCTGGCCACTGTGCATATTCACAACCACTAGTGGCACTGAAGAGCATTCAATCCATTCATATATAATCGGTATGAAATAAATCTAAATAAAGACTATGGAGTCAAGTGAAAGACAGAGTAAGGATGGTTTTTCTTTACATTGCTTCTTTCTTATCCAGGCCCCGTTTTTCTGTGTTTTTTTTCAAATGTCTTGTGTGTACCAGGTGAAAAAAACACAAAAGAACAAGTAATTGCTTAGCAGGAAGGGAGTTTAGAAAAATGTTGAATACAGGTGCAATCTCTGTACACATGCTCTTTATCAGCAAGCTAAATGTCTATTTTACCTCCTCTTACCCACTCCTTTGAAAAATATAGATTTATTGTAATAACCCAACTTCTTGGATGCTTTTTTAAAAAATCTCTTCGAGTATCAGCACTTAACTCAGGAGGCTTTTTGCCAGTGTGCGCCAATTAAGCTCTTGTGAATGGCAAGCAAGAATAAAGTACAAGAATTCACCTCAACCCAAGGAACATATTTTATTCATTAAAATGTGGGTAAAACCCTCAGAAGAAATGGTAACATTGAATCACAGTTTGAATTTGAGGTATTTTTTTTGTGAAACACGCCTGAAATTTCATAATAAAAAGCAAAATATGAAAACAAAAACTGTGAAAAATATTAGCCAACACATACATAGCACAATAAAAAAGATTAGTCAAGAAATATACAAGATTAGGTAATAATGGAAATTTCAATGTTAATTAAAAAGCTTAAATATCTGTAAGAATGGCAATCATCAACAAATCAACAAATGACAAGTGCTGGAGAGGATGTGGAGAAAAAGGAACCCTTGTGCACTGCTGGTGGGAATGCAGACTGGTGCAGCCACTGTGAAGAACAGTATGGAGTTGCCTCAAAAAACTAAAACTGGAACTCCCATTTAACCCAGTGATTCCACTTCTAGGAATAGATCCTAAAAAATCAGAAACACCCATCCGAAAGAATATATGCACCCCTATGTTCACAGCAGCACAATTGATAAGAGCTAAGATTTGGAAGCAGCCTAAGTGTCCATCAGCAGATGAGTGGATTAAAAAACTATAATACATCTATACTATGCTGTGGTAAAAAAGAAGAAACTATTTCCATTTGCAACAGCACGGATGGAACTGGAAAGCATTGTGCTAAGCAAAATAAGCCAATCAGAGAAAATAAATATCACATGTTCTCACTCATTTGTGGAATCCAATGATCAACATAAACTGATGAACAAAAATAGACCCAGAGACATAGAAACATCAAACTGACTGTCAAGCCTCAGAGGGAAGACAGGGAAAGTTGGAGGGGAAAAAGATCAACCAATGAGAATTTATATGCTTAATGCATAAGCCCAGGACACAGACAGTGGGTGCTGAAGGCTTGTGGGGTGGGAAAGGCCAATGGAGGGGGAAGGAGGACATATATAATACTTTCAACAATCAAAATTTGTTTGAAAAATAATAATAATAAAATAAATAGCTCAAATAACTCAAATTCCCTGAAATGTGTAGATTTAATTGCAATATAATCTTCAGACATCTTATTACGTTATAATCATTTATACTTCTAGTATGTATAAGCAGTCATTTAGCCTTTATATAAGCATTAAAAGTTGAAATTCATTCCCAGTGAAAAATGTGGATGAATATATAACAAATGATTATAACTATTAATTTGAACAATATGAAATATTTAGAACCAAGGGCCCTTTTACCTTCTCATAGAATAACTGTGAAAGTTATACAATTTTTACTTCTAGTATGTATAAGCAGTCATTTATCCTTTTTTCTTTCATTGTGTTGTTAATATTATAACACACAACTCTTACATCATAGTCTTGTATTGCTCAGCTTTTAATATTTATGTTTTGGAAATTTTATATTATAAGAAAATGTGTCCACTATACTATTCAATGTATGTAAATAATTCCTGCCTCATATTCTAAAAGGAAAAAATATGGTAGGCATAATTTTAAACTATTTTATTGATATTCATCAAATAACATGGATTAAATGTGGACAGTACATTGATTTTATTTATAGTGAAATAGTATTTGCAAAAATGAACAAAATTATTCTAATATTCTTACAAAAAAATGAAATGTCCAGAGGGTAAAGGAAACTCTAATACAGAAAAAAAAATAGGGAAACTTGCATAATATATGCAAAAATATTACATATTATTTATTGATTACTGGGCTAATACATTAGATTTTAGTAAATATTTCAAGTATGTCACGTGATAAGCCAGTTTCTCACTATTGAATTATGATTAAAGGCCATATTCCCTCACATTAATCGGTGAGTAAATTGTTCATCACTCATGAAACTATCACTGCCATATTTAAAAATGTCATTTCCTTGTTAAAATAAAGTCAGACATAATTATACTTAGAAAGATACAAATATGTGATACTAAAACCAGGTGCTTGCTGTTTTGCACAATCAATTAATTTTATTCTGTTGTTAAGTTTGGTAAGAATTTAATGTTATTACTTTTTTTGAATACTAATTACCAACCTCTGAAATTTTAAAAAAAAAACAGTAAGTAAAATATTTATACCAAATATATAGAATCAAGAAAAAAATGGTGAGTTCTTACCTAATATTTGCAAAATAAGAGAATATTTTTTCTAATAATAGAGCAAGTGTTTCAGAGAAGTTCAAATATATACAAGAATAAGATCAGCAATTCAATATCCTCAGAGATTCCCCCTGTAATTTATTAGCTTGCTAACAAAGACTTTGAAGTGTACATTTTAACATTTCCACAATTTATGTATGTTATTTTCACCTATTTAATTATAGATACGTAATGACCTTTGTTTTTAAAATACTATCAGCTTCAGAGAGAAAAATGTGTGTGTGTGATTTTGGCTTAGCTGCTTTGTCAGTCTTTGAGCAGAAACTCTAAATGGAGCATGTCTATCTGCTGCATGATGTGTAAATAAACTCAATATAATTCTTTAAAGAGCTGTGTGGCATTGATTGCTCTGAAAAATCCTGAATTTGTTCCATCTCCATTTTTTAATTCTTCAATAAGAAGAGAAAAACCAAATGTTCTGTCCTTGAGCGGAATTAGTTACAGAGGATAGAGTAAGAATATAATTAAGAGATGAGAAACACTAAAGTGCTCTGTAGCAGCCATAAAATCTTTCAAAATAAGGTCTACAAAATAATAAAATCCAATGTGCTTGTATTTTAAAAGGTCTCTGCCAAACTTCATATAACATAGATGTTTAATATTTTAAACCTCACCAGAAATTATACATTTATGTGTTTATTGGAAAAAAATATTTAGTAAACAAATCCAAGTATTATCCTAAGAGTTGCATGTAAAGTAAGACAAAGAAAGACTGTACTTTCATTCTCTCTCCACACCTCTCTGAAATCAATAAAAACGTATTTTTCAAAAGCACCACCCTAACAAAATAAAAGGTGAGCCACAAATGTAATTTTAAATTTTCTAATAGACGCATTTCTGATGACAACATCCTATTTAATATCTCTGGTTTCACTGTAAGAATAGTTATGAGTTTACCATTCCAGTGGGTAAAGCTAAACTGAACCATTAGGCTATTCCTATAATTTTATTGAAAAGGGAAATCTGAGACCATGTTTTTTTTAATATCACAACCTTAACTGGTCTTCCTGATAATCAGACTTTAACATACGAGTCTGTGCTATAACAGGCCATTGGGTTTTATTCTTCTAATCAAGATCTAATTCTCCTACTCAGGCTTTATGTCCACACTGCCAGCCATAGTCACCGCCCAAACTGATTATCAAACCCAAGCCTGCCAGCAGAGTCTATGTAGGAAAAAAAAAAAAGAATAAATTGATTGATGTAATATAGCCTCAAAGTGAGAGTTGACCTTCACTTTAATGAGGCAATCTATAAAATATAATTTTCATTACTATGCATTAGACTTATTTTCTATATATACATCTTCTCATTGAAGTAGGGAATGCTAATGCCGATGCGGAAGGTGATTTATTCATTGTGTGCTGAAGAACCGGTGAGCATGTTTATGTTTTCCCATTGAATTATCTGATAATTTCCATTTGAAGCCTCCAGTGATGACTACAATTATGACTGGCTTTCATTGTTCTAAATAAAATATCTCATCGTTAGCCAAAAATAAAATGAGAAAGTAAAAATAGTTGAAAATATAGTGCCCTCAGTGGTCCTGGATCTGTCTCTTGCTTCAACAGTGTTTGGACTGCACAGACCCAGGGACACCCCTTCTTCCAGCCTCCAGCCTCCCTCCTGCGTCTCATCCACTCACCACCTTCAGAACCACCTGCAGGCCAGCCTACACACCAGCTTCTTTTCTACCTTAACTCTTATTGCCAATCAACCGTAAGCTCCAAAATTCATTGGAATAATTCCACTGAGTGGAGGCTGCATCCAACTGCCTGCCCCCCCTACTTCTGCGGGCCTCCCCCACCTACCTCTCTCTGGTCTTCTATTGCGACCCTGAAGATGTGGCTGTCGAGGGCGAGTTGGTGGAGAAGCAGAGGGCGCTGAGCATCTCTTAAAGTTGCAAAACCAGTGGGTGGCCACATCTTTTTCCAGGACGTGCTGAAGCCTCCCAAGGTGAGGGGGCAAAACTCAGGGCCCATGGAAGCCGCGCTGGCCTGGGAGGGGAACTGACCCAGGCCCTCTTGGAGCTGCAGGCCCTGGGTTCTCCTCTCAGCTCTGGGACTTCCTGGAGAACCACTTCCGGGTGAGCAGGTGAAACTCATCAAGAGGAGGGGTAACACCTGACTCACCTCTGCAGGCTGCCAGCCCCCAGGCTGGGCTGGGCCAGGATCTCTTCCAAAGGCTCAGCCTCAAGCTCAGTGAGTAGCCTTTGGAACCCCAAGGCCTTTGAGGGGCCCTCTGCATCCCCCTGGTGTCTGGCTTTTACCTAAGTCTCTCCCCTAAACTACTAGCCATTCTTTTAACCACCCTGAAGCCCTCTCCCATGCATTGGGCCAAATGGGAACAATAAAGTTTTTGCAGGAAAAAAAAGGTGAAAATAAATATATCTGAAGTATTATCCTATCAACACATAATCAATATCAGTTTATTTTATTTTATTATTATTGTTGACACTCTTACAGGTGTTCTCAGCCCTCCCACCCCTATACACATACTTTTGCCCATCTCTACCCAACCTCCCCCACCCATTCCCTCTGGACAGAACCACACTGTGAGATATTTTGTAATTTTTTTTGGTAACATCTTGAAATTCAGTGTGTATTTTACGTATAAACATATCCACATCCAGACCTACCACATTGCAAGTGTTCAACAGCTACATGTATCTAATGGCTTCCACATTAAACAGCAGAGAGTTCTAGAGAATGTTTTACAGGAAGAGCATCTTTGACTGTGGAAATCTGAAATTTGGAGAAGAAGCGTAACTAGATAAATAAGAAAACAGTGTTCAAGGAGCGCAGATTAGACTCATAAGGGATAATGGAGAGGTTTTTATTTAAACTAAGAATTGGTTATACATATCTCTTTGGAAATGAAAATTAAATTAATTGCACTTATTAGAGACAAGCAAATCAAAGTTTGCAAAAGAACAAACTAGGAGTTTTCAATCCACTTGGCCAAAAGCAGTTTAAGTATAGAAAATTAAACCATAATGACTGCTATCAGAATGGCATGCTATATGTGATTCAGTGAAAGGAATAGCTATATTTATCATGTACTTACTTTATAAAATATATAATATGAAAAACTATCAAAGGATAAATTACGTATCAGTAAACTGAAAAAATATGCTTATGAGTTTCAAAAATATCAAATATCCCTAATGAATAAAAAACACTCAAAAAAAGGAAGTTTGTAATCAAGGACCACAAAGCCATTTCTGACATGGAGACAGATATCTGTGGCTTCTAATAATGCTAATCTGAATTTTAAAATTATTTGGATAACAATTTGTGGTACTTTTACAAGCATAGGTAAGGGTGTGTTTGTGTGTGTGATCTCCAACCACTTTCGACTTCCCACATTAGAAAGAGCTAAGAGAAAGAGAAATGACTTCTCTATGGAAAACGTGGTTGCTTGGATTGCTTTGTTTATAGTAGTACATAGTTTCAGAAAATAATAAAAAGGAAAAATAAGTGACTAATGAAAATGTAAAATATCCACATTAAAATTAACAACTAAGAAGTTTTAGGTTATAGAATATAATATTACTGATTAAATAAATCTAAAGAATCAATGAATAGGCAGTATAACATTAAAAATGACTCAATAAGAAGAGGAAAAGAGATATATAATTTGTGGAATTATTGTTTTATAAGGGAATAGACATTTTAGATGTATAGTTTTATCTTGATGAGAAAGAACAAGAATATTCAATATTCTTGGACAATGTTTCTTTTTTCAAAAATTGCTTACATAATGCTGTTTAATCAAGTTATTCACTAAGGCTGTTTCTATTTACCAAATTAATTAATGAATTAATAAATGACGCTTAAATAATGGTTTCTCATAAGGTATTTTTAAACAATGTTAGTCTGACTAATTACTAAAAAGTTATCATTTTTTTTAGTTCATCAATTAAATCATATTCCTGATTTTTACCAAGTATATGTATAAAAGTTAAGTATGACTCAACTCTTAGGAAATGTCAATAGGCAAAAAGTATTTTCCTTTATGAAGTTCCTGCTCAAATTCTTTGCCTATTTATATTGTACTAGAGGCCCAGTGCATAAATTTGTACACTAGTGGGGTCCCTTGGCCTGGCCGACAATTGAGGCCTGTTGGGTGGGGAGGAGGCAGCAGGCTAGGGGAGGTACCCCAGGAGGTTGGCTATGGGAGTGCACTTACCACCAGGGTGGCTCCTGCATTGAGCAGTCTGACCCCTGGTGGTCAGTTCACATCATAGTGACTGGTCAATAAGTCGTTCAGGTCATTTGGTCATAATGGTTGCTTAGGCTTTTATATAAAGAGATTATTTGTCTTTTCATTATTGAGTTGCAAAGTTGTAGAAATTTGTGTTTTATTCAGCTATTTTATTTCACTGATTTTAAGAGGTGAGTGTATGTACATGTTCCATATTTATCTTACCTGAGTTTTACTGAAACTCCTTTAATAAATTAAGGATATTTCATACAGTATTGTCCCAAAGTTTTCTACTCCATTACTCTTCTTCACAAAAATACTTCGCAGATATGTTACATCTTTTGATGTTTACACCACAAGTCCCTGAGGTTCTGCTCATTTAAAAAATATATTTGGTCTACCATTTTTCAGATTGCATCATTTCTACTAATTTACATTAAAATAAACTTATTTCTTCATAGTCATTCTTCTGCTAAGCCTAACTGATGATTCTTTTATATTTCGATTATTGTGTTTTTAGTTATAGAATATTCATTTTCCTCCTGTTTACAGTTTCACTTTTCTACTTAACTATCCTATTTTTTTTTTCATCAATTGCAATGATTATAATAGCTACAATAAATCCTTGTCTGCTATTTCCAATGACTTGGTCAGCCTGTGGTTGGTCTCTATTGATCATCTTCCCTTTTTGAGTATAGATCATCTTTTCTTGTTTCTTCTTAGGATAAGTTATTTTCAGCTGTTTCCTGTTCATTTGGTCTGATTTAATCAGTCATGCTTGGTGCCTACACTTCCTTTTTAAAGAAACAGCCATGTTAGTAGAAATAGCCAGCTTTGCCATCATTTTTAAAGAATGTCTTACATTTGTTGTAAGATAGAGGCATTATTATTGAAAGCCTCTTAGAGCACTGCAATCATTACTTTTAAATTGCAATTCACACAGATTTTTACCATTCATTCCACTCATCTTAGCAGGCCATCTTTTTGGATGGAGTCCCATCAAAACCCTTTGAGACTAACTGAAATTCAGTCATTAATTTCACCCACAGAAAATACAAACATTCTGTCTCAAATGCTGGGTGCACCATGATAGGCTGCTCCAGTTAGCTTCTCATAGTCATGGCTTTCCAGAAAGTGAATAGAATTTCAGTGTCATTGTTCATACTCAAATTATGGCATGCATGTCAAGTTTTCCCAAGGTCAATCTCATCCTTATGTGAAGACATTCCTACTATGGAAACAAAAGGCAATGGCTCATGTTACTCCATGTTCCACCTTGTGACTATTCTCTAAGCTGCTTGAAAAAAAAAGTTTAAATTGTGGTAAAATTCATGTAATATAAAATATACCACCTTATTCATTTTTAAAACTCATTCATTTTGAGTGTGTAGTTCAGTCATGTTAAATATCCACATTGCTATGAAACAGATCTCTAGAATGTTTCATCCTGTAAATCTGAAACTCTATACCAATCCCTTCTCTCTGTCCCCACCCTAACCCTAACCCTAACCCTAACCCTGTCCCCAGCCTCTGGCAACTACCATTTTACTTTCTGTGTCTATGAGTTTGACTACTGTAGATATCTCATATAAATGGAATCATAGACTATTTGCTTTCTTTTCTGACTGATTTATTTTATTTAGTTTTCACAAGGTTTATCTATCTTGTAGCATATAACAGGGTTACCTTCCTTTTTAAGGCTGAACGAAATTGGATTGTATGTATAGACCACATTTTGTTTATTCATAAAAAATTAAAAATAGAACTGTCATAGGATCTAGATATCTCATTTCTGGGAATAGAGATAAAGGGATTGAAAAAATAATCTCAGAGAGATATTTGCACATCCGTATCCATGGCAGCACTATTATAATAGCCAAAAGTTGGAAGCAACCCAACTGGCCATCAATGAATAAATGAATAATGTAAGAGAGTTTTCTAATGTGTTTACAACAGCCTCTTTCTACGTTATACATCAGCAGAATAAAATAATACTTTGAATCAAATTGTTTTTATTTTATTTTATTTAGGTATGTCATTGGAAAAAATATATATGTATCTTAAATTCTTGAAACACTCTAAACACACAAAACTGAAAGAGAATGGTATGAAATTTATACTCACTTAAATAGTAAATAAGTAGATTGTATGAATATCCTGAATCATTTAAATTTTCAGAACATTTACTCAGACCATGGATCTCAAATTCAACAATGTTCACAGTATTCAAATATGGTATTCTACTCCATCTCTGAAATTAAGATACATAATCATTTTAAAGTTTCAGTCCTACTGAATTGTCAGTTTAAATTGAAAAGATCTAAAAAATAAAACCTGTAGGGCATTCTTTATCTCTGTTTCTTCTCTATTCCTCCTTGGGCCAAATCCAGGGAAGGCTCCATTAAATTCCTTTTTCTGTGCTAGAAAAATATTGCAACTTTTGAAAAATATCAGATTTATTTGACAGGTTCTCAAAACTCTGCTCTGTAGGAATTGGAGCAATTCTCTTATATCCTCACTCCTGTTCCCCACAGCCTTTTAGCTAAAAGTTAGCTTTGTCTGTTCATTTCTCTAATATAAAAGCAACCACTTTCCAGTTAAACTAGAATATATTATTATCCAAATGCATTTTACTAAAACCAGGTCTACTTCTTCTCAGTCAATTTATTTCCACTTTAGCACTTGGGGGTCATAAAATCATTGCCTGCATTTTTTTTTTAAAAAATGTTGATCATGTAGTGATAAAAAAAAAAGCTATAAAGCTTTGTTCATTTGAATTTGTCAGATTAGATATTTAGATGGATATTGAGAATAGAGGTAAATTAACATAAATGTTAGCAAGCAGAAGTTTAGTCTAGGCGTGTTTCTATTTTTAAGAAAAATAAAATGTATATATGTTTATATTGAGTGGTGGAATAATTGGATCCGACAGCCACCAATTAAACTCACTCAATCATGAAAGCAAAGACGTTTTAAGGTTTCTTTGGTTCACTTTCAGCTTTCCTCATTGGGTTTATTGGCACTTCATACTAAACCCTCAGTTCTCAGCATGCCCTCGGATTTCTTTGCCAAAGAGAACATTGTGCAGTGACACCATGAAGGATAGCAGCTATCTGGCCGTATAGCTTCCATTAAGTGCTTCTGAGAGGCCAGCCATCAAATTTTAAGTTTCCTCAGAGCACTATTCTCAGAGAAGCCTTCAGACCCAGAGAAGGATACCATCCTGAAGAGAGAGAGAGGGGCAAAGGAGTACCGTGATACTCAGCATATTAAGGAAGAACCTCTTCTTTAAGGAATTCGCCAGCCCTCTTCTCTCCCCCCACCCCCACCCCCATCCCACCTGCAGCTCCTGTGACCAGATGGATCAGAGAAAAACCATCCAGCTCAGTCCTTTCTCAAATCCTGACTACAACATGCTTATTAGAGAAATGTTAAATTTAAAGGATGGACAGGAAATGAAATTGTAAAAAATTGAAGTGTTCCATATGCTTACGTGGGAGAGACCAGGCTGCTGGATGTCTGAGATAGTGTTGTTGTTGTAATTGTTGCTTATTACTCTGAGAAGTTACCACAGTATTAGTGGTTTAAAACAACATGATTTCATCTTCTTGCTGTTTTGGAGGCCAGAAGCCTGAAATGAGTTTCCCTGGGCCAGAATTGAGGTGTCCACGGGTCATGCTCTCTCGGAGGCCCCAAGGGGAGAATCCCCTCCCTTGCCTTGGCAGCTTCTGGAGCTGCGTTGCCTGCATTCCTTGGCTTGTGGTCTCTTCTTGCCTCTTCGAAGTCAGCAAGGTAGCACATTGCTTTAGTCACGTCATTGCTTTATTACATTGATGTCTTCTTCCACATGAAATCTCCTTGAGCTTCTTTCTTACACCTGTGCTTATATTTTTGGATCCTTTGATAAGCCAGGACCATCTCCCCATTTTAAAATCTTTAATTTAATCATATTTGCAACATCCTCTTTTCCCTGTGAAGTAACATTCCCAGTTCCCAGAAATTTGGGCAGGATGTCTTCAGGGGGCATTCTACAACCTCCACGGTGACAGACAATATTACATTTTGGCTTGGGAGGGCGGAACAGGACTCTGTTTGAAAGCAAAATTTACCAGAGCAACCAGTACACGATGATATTCTAAAATTCAATATTTATTAAAGGTTCAATATTTTCGCTTTTCAATTGTGAATACTTAATATTTCAATTCTAATATGCCATGCAAGCATTTCCTGTAGTTCTACCAGAGAGTGGATAGCTAATGCAATTCTAAAAGTAATACCTTGCCAAAACTGGTTTGGCTTAGTGGATAGAGCGTCAGCCTGCGGACTGAAAGGTCCCAGGTTCGATTCCGGTCAAGGGCATGTACCTTTGTTGCAGGCACATCCCCAGTAGGGGGTGTGCAGGAGGCAGCTGATTGATGCTTCTCTCTCATCGATGTTTCTAACTCTCTATCCCTCTCCCTTCCTCTCTGTAAAAAATCAATAGAATATATTAAAAATAAAATAAAATAAAAAATAAATAAAAGTGATACCTTCCTCAGAACTCTGCCCATCAGGTAGTGTGCTGTACATCTTCCAGCCCTCTCTTCCTCTCCAGATTGGAAAGAGATGGGATAGAGAGGAGATTCAGTCAAAATAATTCTTCCCTTTTACATTAATTATGTATATATTTTTCTTCTTTCTCACAAATTGAACATTGGAGTTGAAAAACCAAGAATATATCACCTCTATTCTCTGGTGTTATTCTTATAAATTCAGAGCTGATAACAATACCCTGCTTTGTTTGATACTACAACAGAAAACCATTATGTGGCCAATAACAGCAACAAAGTCAGTTATATATAACATTATGCACACATACACAGAGACAGAGACATGCTCTGTAAATATTTTAAGGTTTATTTATGTCTTTTCCTGTTGAATAGTAGTTTGGGGTCAGTGATTCTCAACCTTTCTAATGCCGTGAGCCTTTAATACAGTTCCTCATATTGTGGTGATCCCCAACCATAAAATTATTTTCATTGCTACTTTATTACTATAATTTTTCTACTGTTATGAATTATAATGTAAATATCTGTGTTTTCTGATGGTCTTAGGCGACCCTGCTAGCAGTTCTCAACCTATGGGTCGTGACCCACAGATTGAGAACCGCTGCTGTAGAGCCTAAGACCATCAGAAAACACAGATATTTACATTAAGATTCATAACAGTAGCAAAATTACAGTTATGAAGTAGCAAAGAAAATAATTTTATGATTGGGGGTCACCACAACATGAGGAACTGTATTAAAAGGTCACAGCATTAAAAAAGGTTGAGAACCACTGCGCGGCTTTAAGAAATAATAATCCACTTAACAAAGAGAGAAAAAAAAGTGTTCCTTTAATCATTCTTAATTTTTTTAAATGTGTTATTTATCATGATTTTCCAAAATTTTATTCAAGCACACGTATGAGTTCTATTGCAGTTTGTCCTACAAAACCAATTATTTATAGCTTTACAAACATCCTTTTCCTTAACTGTTAGCCTTGCTGTGAGCATCCAATATTGTAGCAATTACAGAGAGACCATTCGATGCATACTAATTGGTGACAAAAATCAATGAGACTTCGCATCACCTCTTTATGTGAAGTCATGGTTTTCCTTATCACATTATTACGGTCATTCTTTGATCATTCTCACTGTGAATTCGGATGGGTTTTAAAAAATCTAGAATATAGAATAATTTATTTGGATTCTAGTACTGCTTGACATCAAAGAAACGGGCTGACTGGTGTGCTTCCTTCCGATTTTGTGTTTCAAGAGCAGACTCTGCCATCGATATGGTAACCAAAGAAAATATTTTATTACAGAGTTTGGGATGTCAGTTCACAAATGTATTGCCTGATAGTTCATGCACTAAGGAAGCAGAACCACCTGAATGTTACATATAAGGGATTGCATGAAGTAGCTTATACATATTTCCAGTAAAGGATTGCGGGGAGGTAATACACACTTGTAGGAGGAGTTGGAAAGATCAGTCCTGGAAAGTGAAGCTAAAAGCTCAGAGAAGAGTCACAAATCAGCCCTCTTGAAGCAGTGGGATCTGAACACAAGTTGGAATATTCTGATGGGGCCAGCCACCCCAAAGGTGCCACAAAGGAGAGCTAGTGGGAGCCATGGCTTCTGTGACATTCAGTGGAATTGGGGACACTGTGGGTCAGCAGGAGAGTAGAAAGAAAGAAGGGCTGGACAAAAAAAAATGAGAGGAATCCATGACAGCCTGGACCCCACTGGACTCTATGCATCTGCCTTTCACCACATGAAGCTTTGCAAAAGCAATGGTTCCTACCTCACCTCTGACTTTCAAACCTCCTGGTAATGTCTCTTTCATCAACTCCAGCTCAGAACCACACAGAGAAGGGAACTATGGGAAACTTCCTAGTCATGGGTGCAAAATCACACATGAAGTATTACTGTTTTCCTACTCTCTTACTGAAATCATGTAAATGCGTATTCTAATGTGTAAATGTGTTTCTCAATGGTGAAATTTTGAGTTTTATTACATCTAATAAATATAAAATTTGTACACATATAAAAGTTTGATGTTAGTATGGGAATATATATTTTATGCACATACATATCAACAAGCAAGTAAATAGTTAGAGATATTGTATATTTTACACATAGTCAGAGATCATGACTGGTTCCATAGGGTTCTTCTGGTACCCATTCATTTCTTTTTCCCTTATAAGAAGCAACTATCATTGATCTCACAGGTGATGAGTTTTGGTCTTTAACATGCTAAGTTAAAAATCAAGTCTTAAGTATAATTCTAGCTAAAGACATTTATAAATGATCTTGTTTTAGCTTTGCAGACTCCTAAGACAAAGTGATTTGAATTAAACCAAAGACGATGTTTCAGCTAACTAAAATAAAATTAGGTAGACAATCTAACTGGGTGAAATTTGTTATTTCAGGGAAAATGAGGAGTTGGGTTATGCTAATGAAGGATGCTAATTCACAATCCTAATTTTAAAATGTACTCTCTTATTAAAAAAGTTAAAGCTGGAAAAAGTATACACAAAAACAAAGAAAGTAAAAAAAAGTGTTACATTCAACAAGATATTTTCAACATAAATACTTTTCAGTTTGTAAAACAATAAACAAACAAACAAAGGAGCTATACAATTGAAATGTATTCACATACATCTTTGAAAATTGTTCCTGGTAAGAAACATTGAACCATGGTGATCATTTTGAATTCTCTTGCAAAATTCAATCTTGATTTTTTGTTGCTGTACTCTTGAGTTTATAGATCAGCTTTCACAGCTTTTTATACATAAAGTATCTCAATAAGCATGGTTTTGAAAATATATCACAATTCTTTATTTTAAAGTTGAGATTCTGAAAATAGGTATTGTACATAGATCATGAAAGGTGTTAACTCTTTATCAGCAGAAATTATGATAAATTGTGTTGTTTACCACAAATGATTTCTCTTTAAAAGAAATAGTTGAAACTAACCCCTTACTAAATAAACCTTAGGCTTGAGGAACCCCTATTATTTCATCTAATAAGAAAACAATAGCCATACTTTACCGATATTAAAAAGTAAGTTATAAAATCAAGGAATCAACCATCACTGGACAGCATTTCCACCATGTAAGTTACTTTGTCTGACTTAAAAAATACAGATTCCTTCTTCCTTTTCTCCATTAACACATGGATTTTATGGCAATGGCTTGAAGAGAGTAGAATTTAGCATTATCCTATTTAATAAAGAGGGAAAATGCTAATTGACCCTCACACTGTTGCAAAGTGGCGGTGCCCACAGCCAATAAGGAGGGAATATGCTAATTGACTGCCATGCCCTCAAAGATGGTGGTGCCAACAGCCACAAGATGGCAGCACCCAGTCCCCTCAGCCCTGCTACTCAGGGCTGCCCAAGGCTCAGGTAACCAGGGCCAGCCAAGGTTTGAGCAGCTGGCAGTGGCAGCAGCAGAGGTGTGATGGGGCATCATCTTCCCCTGATCACCGGGTCGCCTCCCACCCCTGAGGGCTCCTAGACTGTGAGAGGGGGCTGAGGGACACCCCCTCCAGTGCATGAATATTCATGCACTGGGCCTCTAATAAGAAAATATTTGAGAAAGGGAGAAAAGATAACAAAGAGAAAGACAGAGAGAGAGTGTAAATGAAAGCCAGAGAGAAAAAGAGAGAGGAGAGAGAGAGAGCTACTTAAAGGAATTCTGTCTCTCATTGCTTATTCCAAAGACAAGTTCTGTTTTAGCTATTAGAATCTAAGCTCTTCACTGGCTCTTCAAATTTATATTTCACTTACCACTTCTCACAGTCACAATACCAAAAGAAACCTTTGTTCTGATTAATCTTTAAAACATCGTATTCCTTACATTTTCTTACCTAGGGCTTGAAACTAAAGTAGCCATGTAGAAGTTATCTCTATGGAAACCAGACAGTAACAGTGAATAGAGATATCAGATCTCTCTCTTTCTCTTCCTCTCTCTTTCTCTCTCTTTAGAATCTACATTCAACCTGCTGTTATCTGAAGTACAGTTTAGGAAAAAGTAGTTTTTCTAAATAAATAACTTAAAAATGTATAATCCACAGAAATTTAAGGAATGTCTGACATTTTCTAATTATTTTTCACATAGCTGCTACACACCTATGCATTCTCTGTTGAAACAATATTTTTTGAAGAAAAATCAATTAATAAAGCTTCTTAGGTAACATAGAAGACATGGTGAGTCTTAATTGCTGTAATGTAACCAATGGTACTTTTGCAAAACTGAAAACTATTCTTAGAATGACCAAGTCCAATAGCAGAGGCTCAGAAGTCAGACTTTGAAACCCACCACTTAAAGCTTTATTCTTACTACCTGTCTTTATACTTATATCATTTCCAACCCAATTCACTACTTTATTCCATGGTGTTCTGAGTTGTGAGAGGAAACTAATAGCCCAAGTAAGAAGTAATCTTAAATCCCATTTTAATAATTCTAGAAAAGTGCAAGTTCTTTATAAAATAACAAAGACTGAGAATTGTTTTAGTTTGGCAGAGTAAGTGATGTTTTCTAACAGCTTCTCAGTAAACTATAAACTACTTTGTAAGTCAGGACAGGACAAATTAATCATTATTCATGCTGGTCTGTATACCTAGAGGACTATTTTCCTGGTTTTCAATACATACCAGAATGTTTGCTTCCTGCTGAAAGCTGAACATTTCAAGTCAACTCTTAAGAAAACAAAACAATTTTATAGTAGATCACCTATATTTTGCAAAAAGAAGAAGAAGAAGAAGAAGAAGAAGAAGAAGAAGAAGAAGAAGAAGAAGAAGAAGAAGAAGGAGAAAAGTAGCCATAGGTGAGCTTTTTATTTATAAGCATCTTTGGAAACCTTTTGTAATGAGCCCTGATTTATATAAATTACCTTACACCATATGTGTGTGTGAGAACACATACACATGCAGCCTCAGAATTCCAGTTATTAATTATGACAAAATGTATTCAGAGCATAAAATATATTATACTATCCTTTACGTAATTTTGTCTGAATTAATTTTCTCATCATAATAATCATAGGAATCAGCTACTATTATCCTTATCTTCAGATGAGGAAATCAAGGCACAACATGATTAAGTAAGTCACCCAATGTCATAGAGCAATTAAGTGGGTTTCCAAGTATCATAAATCAAGCAATCTGGCTCCCAAAGCAGATTAATGAATGCTAATCAAATTCTGCATGTTTATTTTTAATTTAGGCACATATGGTTGTGCTGTGATTATATTATAATCAGGGAGTCTACTCATATAAATTCATATTCACAACAAGGATAAAGAAATAGATGCATATGCAGATACACATATGCCTATAGATATAGAAATAAAGATAGGGATAGAGATAAATAGGCATGATCAGTTTTGGTATTTTACTATGGATTTTTTTTAAATACCTAGTACAAATCCTCAATCATCCTTGGTATAAAGTGCAGTAAAGCAAGTTTCAAAGATGTCAAAGCACTTTCATCGATGACAAAACCATAAAGCTAGCTGCAGAACTTTATTATTACTACCAGATGCACACATGTATTTTTGCTTCATAATGGAATGATATTGTACTAAATAATATTGTTTATCTTTGTACTTTTCATGTTTCTCATAATATTTTAATGTGATTTTTATCACACACTTAATTGAAAATGTAGGACTCACTTATCATGCAGAAGAATAAGTATAAAAACATATGTAGTGAAAATGGACATCTGATATCAAGCTCATAGTTTTTGCAACAACAAAATTATATTAAAATTCAGTAACAGGGAGTAATAAGCAACTGATGTAATATAACACATTCAGACACTGGTTATAGAATACACATCTCTCTGTCTAACACACATGGGGCTTTCAACAAGCACCTAATGCCAGTATTTGCTCATTGCAGCTTTAAGAAAGCAAAGACTTGTAGTAGTTTGGACTCATAAACTCTGACATGCTATAGAGGCCACCACTGAAAGCATAACTACCCCCTTCTGCTCACATTGTGTCATCTAGCAAATGGAACAAGCTCCAGTGGTCTCCATCTCCTGGTGAAACAGTCAAACACTGTAAATAACAAAGTCTAAAAAGCTAATGAGCCAAAGACCAGCAGGCCAAGGAGACTTATTGACACAATGCACTACGGGAGGGTATCCTAGAGGAATGGTGAAAAACTGCTAGGCAAGCTAGAGGAAGAAAGCGTCTTAGATGAGGTTTGGGTTCTCACTTAAAAATTCTGAAGAGGCCGAAACCGGTTTAGCTCAGTGGATAGATCCCAGGTTCAATTCCGGTCAAGGACATGTATCCTGGTTGGGGGCACATCCCCAGTAGGGGCGTGCAGGTGGCGGCTGATCGATGTCTCTCTCTCATCGATGTTTCCAACTCTCTATCCCTCTCTTCCTCTCTGTAAGAAATCAATAAAATATATTTAAAAAAAAAAAATTCTGAAGAGGATCTCAGGAAAGTGAAGGAGGTCCTGGGTCGGTCGCTGTTTTTTGAGATAAGATTAGGGAAAATGGAAGTTTAAGGATTGCCTGTTTATGAGTTGAAGGCGGGTCAGAAATTGGGTATCCGCACCAGATGGGAACAGCAAAGCAGGTAAGAGTGAATCACTGCATAGAAAGTACTAGTCACTCAAAGAGGGGGTCTTTATGACGTTATGACTATGTCATAACCAGGGGGGAAATATTTTCTGTACACTTTTCCCCTGGCTGTAACTGTCTATTCTCCAGCCTCGTGAACACTGGGACTATTTTGTCTGTTTGTTTCTTCATTTTTCAGTGCAAGCAGATTTTTCATCTTTCAAGCCAAGACAGGGTTTTATAATTTCAAGAGCAATAAAACAAATTAATGCAATTAGGCTCTAATATTATATATATATGTTAGCCAAGGCAAATTATATATATATGTTAGCCAAGGCAAATTATATATATATGTTAGCCAAGGCAAATTTGCCCTCTTTTATAAGAGGGCATAAAAAGAGTGTCTATCCTCCCCTGTCCTCGGGTCCTTTCTGAGGCTATGGTGTTGGAGGACATCATTCTCAACTGGGACAGCCCTGAAAAGCACAGGATGCAAGGGACAACACAGCTGGCCACACTTTAGGCAGTCATTTTGACACTTGGTGCCTTCGCCAACAATTAAGCTAATTTACATACTGTTTTTACAGAATCTTGAGTCATTAACAATGGTTTGTCTGCAGTGCTCGTCAATAAGAAAAAAGGCAAGAAAACAGCCTAAGAACAACACAAAATGAAACAATATCTGCATAATAGGGGAACCAGAAGGAGAGGAAACTGAGCAAGGAAAAGAAAATCTGTTTGAAAAAATAATGGCAGAAAACTCACACAAATTCAAGCTCACCAAGTCTCAAACAAAATTAACCCCAAAAGACTGACATTGGCAAGGGAGGGTGGTTGGGAGGGAAAAGACCTGCAGGGGTGGGTAGTTTGAGGGGGACCAGGTCTGCAAGGGAGGGCATTTGTGCAGGACCAGGCTAGCTGGGAGGACAGTTGGGGGCTACCAGTCTGGCAGGGGAGGGCAGTTAGGGGCAATCCGGCAAGCAGGGGAGCAGTTAGATGTCAATCAGTCTGGCAGGGGAGTGGTTAGGTGGTGATCAGGCTGGCAGGAGGAACAGTTAGGGGCAATCAGGCAGACAGGCAGGCAGGTTAGCAGTTGGGAGCCAGTAGTCCTGATTTGGAGAGGGTGCAGGACTGCACCCTCCCTATGCACTAATTTTGTGCACTGGGCCTCTAGTATGTATGTGTGTATATATATATATTCATACACACACACACACACACACACACACACACATACATATGCACATATAAATATACATGCATAGCATTTTTACTAGGTAACCACAAAACTTCAGAATCAACTAACATGAAAATTCTATGGTATATTTATATATACATTTATTTATAGGCTTCATCCCAAAAATGAATTATAACGGAGTATATGCCCTATGTAAATAGGAGTTTTAATGCTTCTCTGAATATTTTATATTATCTGTTTACTTTTATCAGTCAAGTGAAATTCTATAAGGGAAAAGTCATTTTCCTTTATATGGCAACTTGATTAAACTTCTCTTTCACAACATGACTGCATAACTGTACAGGATATTTTATGAAGTTCATCTAAATTTTACTGTGCTAATTAAATTAATTTGCAAGGTTTGCCTGGGTATTTATGAAGTATTATGAAGAACTCCATTGTTATTACCTATTTTAAAATAATTGATAAGAGCTACACATTTATCCCTTGTTAAATTAACAGATTTGTTTGGATATTGTAATTAATATAATACTTACTCAGTTATATTCTGTAATTACTCTACATGGCAAATCTAATAACATTAGGAAAACTACCAGTAAGTATTAACTAAATCAAATCTGTCCTATTGTGGAGAGAAGAGCATTTTTTAAAATTTTAAGTAGTACTCTCACATATACATTTATTAAGCTTTTATCATTTGAGTAGCGTTACATTTTTGTGACCACCTATAATGTACCATTTTAATTTCTTAATAATTCAACGTACTTCCCAGATGATGAAAAAATAAATTTTAATATTTTAATTACCACAACTTTTGTTTTATTAATCCCTTCACCTTTATCACCCAGATCTATAATCTCCGCTCCCCTCTGACAGCTGTCAGGAATTTTCATAACTTTAAAAATATAGTTATTAATTGTGTTATTAATTTTGACTCATTAATTTCTTTCAAGAAATTAAAAAAAATTAGTCTGCTCTTGTTATTCAAGGAATGATACAAATTGGATGTTAATATTAAAAGATTAGAGAATGGACTGCAAATAATTTCTATGTTAACAACATATCCCAAGTGATTTGTGGTAAAATATGTTTTCTATAATCAAATACTTTTAGGGGATAATTTCTTATCATGTGCTAGGAACTAAATGTCTGAGTCCCCGCTGCCCCAAATCCATATATTGAAGCCCTAATTCCAAATGTGATGGTATATGGACATGGGGCCTTGGGAGGTAATTAAATATAGACTGGGCCATTAAGGTAGAGCCCCTTCTTATGGGAATACAGTAAAGAGGCAGCCATCTGTAACCAGAAAGAGGGCCCTCACCAAGCATCTAACCGCATGGGCCCTCGGATCTCAGACTTCTGCTTCTAGAACTATGAGAAATAATGGTTTGTTGTTTAAACTGCCTAATCTATGTAATCCTAGCTACTAAAAAGAGTAATATGTAAATTGACCATCACTCCAACATACAAGATGACTGCCCCCATGTGGGCAAAGATGACTTCGACTTCCCCCAATGTGGACACAAGATGGCCAGCAGGGAAAGGTAGTTGGGAGGGACAAGGTCTGCAAGAGATGGCAGTTGTGGGCATCAGGCCAGCAGGGGAGGGCAGTTAGGGACAATCAAAAGCCTGCAGGGGAAAGCAGTTAGAGGTGACCAGGCCAGCAGAGAAGGGAAGTTGGGGGGTGACTGGACCTACAGGGAAAAGCAATTGGGAGGACCTAAGCTTGCAGGGTGAGCAGTTGTGGGGGACCAGGCCAGCAGAGGAGGAAAATTAGGGGCGATCAGGCTGGCAGAGGATCAGTCAGGTATCAATCAAGCTGTCAGGGGAATGGTTAGGGAGTGATCAGGCTGATTAGGGAGTTATCAGGCTGGCAGGCAGAAGCAGGGGCAATCAAGAATACAAGCAGCCAAGACCGGTTTGGCTCAGTGGATAGAGTGTCGGCTTGAGGACTGAAAGGTCCCAGGTTCGATTCCGGTTGGGGGCATGTACCTTGCTTGCAGGCACATCTCCACTGTGGGGCGTGCAGGAGGCGGCTGATTGGTGTCTCTCTTTCATCAATGTTTCTAACTTTCTATCTCTCTCCCTTCCTCTCTGTAAAAAATTAATAAAATATATTAAAAAAAAAAAAAAAGAAGACAAGCAGGCAAGCAGTTGGGAGCCAGCAGTCCTGGATTGTGAGAGGGATGTCCGACTATCCATGGGATTGGACCTAAATGGGCAGTTGCACATCCCTTGAGGTGTCCAGATTTGAGAGAGTGCAGGCTGGGCTGAGGGACACATCCCCCCATGCACAAATTTCATGCACTGGGTCTCTAGTTCTTTTTTAACAGCCAGAACTGACCAATACAACATCCACTTAAGCATCCTGTTCAAGACTAATTTGCAAACTTTTGTTCCTGATTGCCAGTCTATTCTTGATTATCTGAAATCTAATTCACATATCTGAACAATTTAATTAAGTACCCCAATGAGACAATGAGAGTAAATGTTTGCAATTATAAATTGCCATTTTAGAAGAGGTTAGCCACCTACTAATATGTGTGTGTGTGTGTGTGTGTGTGTGTGTGTGTGTAAGAGGAAATATGCAAATTAGGCTGGGACTCTATAAGGGGTCACAACCAGACAGGAGGAGGTTGTATGAGCAGGTGAGGCCTGGAGCAGAGATGGAGACAGAGACAAGGGGTGGGGAGAGGGCAGTGAGCTGCGGCACCCAGCTAGAGCCGGTCCACAGAGCTGGAGCAGACATGGACAGGGACAGGGGGTCCAACCCGTGGCCTCTGCAGCAGAGCACAGACCTGGAGAGGAGATGGTGGGCCCATCTCCCTGGGAAGCAGTGCAGTTCCCTCCCATATCCTGCAAAATCAGCACAGGTCCCTCCCATTGCCTGCGGAATCAGCACGGGGCCCTTTCGGCTCCCATGGGTGCCAGCAGCTCACTTTCAGCTCCCGTAGAAGTGGCAGGTGGCCGACTGTGTGTGAAATCACTTGATGGGTTGGTTACTAATAATATAATAACAAATTTGAATGAAAAATGTTTCTGTAATTGTCCTTACAAATATTGAAATAGAAGCAAATTATAAAAATAAACTTTAAGAATAATATTAAATAGGAAGAATCGGGATAGAATTGATTGCATCAATTTATATTGATTAGCTATTTTAATGATGTCTTTAAGAAATTGGAGATGTGTGTGTGTGCTTGTGTGTGTATGTGTTTGTGTGTGTATGGCTATTGATTTACACAGTAAAACTATATCTGCTATATGAGACTTTTTCTGAATATCTTATGCCAATAAAATTAACAATTTTACTTTGATGTTTGAAAAGTTAAAATTTTTCCCATAATACTTTCATATTAATGGTAATCTGAATAGTGCCACTCTATGAAAAATAATATAGGTCCCCATCCTGGAATCTATGAGTTTTGTGTTATATGGAATGGGGGTCAACAAACATGTGATTGAGTTAAAAATATTAAGATGAAGAAGTTATCCCCAAACAGGTAGTAAATGTCATCACAATTATTTTTATGAAAAGGAGGAAGTGGGAGATTGGACTACAAATAGGAGAGAAGGAGGTCTTGATGCAGGAGAAAAGGAAAGAGAGTCAGAGAGCAGATGCTGTGCATCTGACTTTGAAGATGAAAGTGTTAGAGAGAACCTGAATAAATCAAGCAATGCTTGGAGAGTTTGGAGTCACACTTTATTCACTGGTAGGCTTAGAGAAAATTAATTCAAATTCTAAGCAAGGTTACAAGCAGAACTTCCCTTTTTATTAAAGAGCCAGCCCTGTGTGTGCTTAATGGATATCTCACTGCTGGCCTTGAAAACAACTATCCAATTAAAAAATGCACCTGGCATGGGATTGAGAGTATGGGTGTATCTAGTCTCTGGCCTACAAGGTCAGACAGCTAAGTTTTATCTTCCTCATTCTTCAAGCAGGCTAAAGCAGGCTAGAAAGCAAAGTTATTTTTTTAGAATAAGAGGCCATCTAAAAAAATACAGCAGAGAATTCCAAACAGTAGTTTTACAAAATAGGGGTTAGCCCTCTCAAAGGAACAGGAAATAGATTTTCCCCGGAGCCTCCGGAGAGAGCCCAGTCTTGTGTAGGACTTGGCTTTAGTCCTCTAAGTCTCATTTCAGACTCTGGCTGTCTGAACTGTAAAGAATAAATTTCTGTTGTTTTAAGCTTCCAAGTTTGCAGTCATTTGTTACAACAGCTATAGGAGAGTAGTGCAATATTGACATGAAATTAGTCACATTAGTTGGTATATTTTAAGCTTTTAGAGCTACCAGTTTTCCCACAATTCAGGTAGAAAACCTGTAGGCAATACATATGCTCTTTCCTTGTCCTTGAAATATCCTCATCAACATACAAAATTTTACCAGTGCCCAAATACATGTGACAAATATTCTGAAATCCATGTCCATAAGGGAGAAATGGAGTGCATTTACTAGTATATATATTTTCCAACTCTATTAATCAAAGATGATTAAGTCCACATCTATCGTTCTGAGCTCAATATGAAAAGACATTTTGCAGTATGTGCTGGAAATCCTCAGAAACTGAGACAATGTTTATTTAGATTAAAAAAAAAAAGGCTACTTTTTTCATGACAAAAGTGATTCTGATATGAAGTACCAACAAAGTACTCAACAACCTATTACTTAATCCAAACGCAGTAAATCTCTTTTTATGTAGAATGGAGTTTCAAACAACTGACAGCTGACTATTGATCCATACTTGTAAATTCATTTATGATTGAAAAAATGTCCACATTACTCATTTTAAGAACATTATTAGAGTACACATGAGATTTATGTTTTTTTTCCTGTCCTTTCCCAATCATAGTAATAGATTTCATCTCTAACACAACAGCTAATGTTTATTGAGTACTTATTATATGTCAGGCACTGTTCAAAAGTTTTACATGTATTGGCATTTCATCATATCAGACCTCTAATGTTGATGGTGATCCTATCTAATAAAAGAGTAATATGCAAATTGACCATCACTCCAACACACAAGATGGCTGCCCCTATATGGTCAAAGATGGCTGCTCCCATGTGGACACAAGATGGCTTCCACAAGATGGCCAGCAGGGGAGACAGTTGGGAGGGACCAGGCCTGCAAGGGAGGGCAGTTGTGGGCAATCAAGCCAGCAGGGGAGGGAAGTTATGGTGACCAGGCTAGCAGAGGAGGGAAGTTGGGGGCAACTAGGCCTGTAGGGAATGGCAGTTGGGGGTAGACCAGGCCTTCAGGGGAGGGCAGTGAGGCTTGACCAGGTCTGTAAGAAAGGACAGTTAGGGGCAATCAGCCTGGCAGGGGAGTGTGGTTAGGGGGTGATCAGGCTGGCAGGCAGAAGCAGTTAGGGGCAATAAGGAAGGCAGGTAGGTGAGCAGTTGAGAGCCAGCAGTCCTGGATTGTGAGAGGGATGTCTGACTGCCTGTTTAGGCCCAATCTTACCAGGATCAGGCCTAATCGAGCAGTGGGACATCCCTCGAGGGGTCCCAGATTGGAGAGGGTGCAGGCTGGGCTGAGTGACACACCTCCAGCCCCTGTGCATGAATTTTGTGCACCGAGCCTCTAGTCAGTCTTATTATAATTTTTTCCAGTAGGAAAACTGTGGAACAGAGAGGTCACAAAACTTGCCCAATGATCCACAGGGAATAAGTGGAAGAGCAGTTTTTTTTTTTTTTTGTCCTTAATCACAATGCCACTGACTCACTGAGTGTCTGTCAGCTGTGGGTGTGCAAGAGACTGCTGATAAGCCACCTAGAAATTATGAGAACAGCAAGCAGGTAGGTAAATACCTTTGCTGAAGCCATACATACACAGTATACTTGTGCAGACACACACACGCACAATTTTCAAGCTTCTGATACAGTATGCATCTGTGATGAACTGAATGGCTGAACACTTCCTAGCATATGCCTTCTTCTTAAAGAGTTTTACATTTAAATTCATTACCGCAGTAATAATTATTTTACAGAGTAAATATTCCTCTCTTGAGGTTTCTGAACATCCCTGGGTTTATGTAATTCATTTCCACAAGTAACCAGAGTCAGTTTAGTAAAAAATACACATCCCAGCTCAGCTAGGCTTAGTTGGTTACGTAGTGAGTACTTACTGATGCAACCCATTTTACACAATGTCACTATTGAAACAGGTTCTACACAGTCAAATACCCCACATTTCATGATCCCTCTTAGACCTCTCACAGTGTTTAAGGCAGGATGACTTTTCCCTTACAAGTTGCCCCTGCCTCAGGCTCCCAGAGTTGCTGGGGTAAGGTGTGGGGACGGAAGATTCAGAAGTGGGTACATATTCACCACTCCTAAAGTTTCCTTCTAGGTGGAAGAATGCCCCTTTGTCTGCTCTCTCATCCATCCAGAACTGGAATGCATAGTCAACTCTTTTCCAATCTTTTCCTTTAATATTTGCTTGCTCAAAGATGTCATGTGTTTTTGAAATGGAATTGTTGGACTAGACCCAGATTCTTTGGCCACTGGCGTCAAAGAATGAATCCACGGACAGAAGATAGTACAGCAAAGGTGGAGATTTATGGAAGATCAAGTACAAACTGTCACATGGGGAGAGGGAAAGAGTCCCACAGAATGGACTCTCACGTGGGAAGGGGAAAAGGGTCCCACCAACTTCCTGTTTCCATGGTTTATATAGGCTGTAGTTCCAGTTATAACCTCCGATATCCCTTCTGATGGGTCAATACTCCCTTTTGAATTGGTTACTATAGTGCAGTGGTTCTCAACCTTCCTAATGCCGCGACCCTTTAAGACAGCTCCTCATGTGGTGGTGACCCCCAAACATAAAATTATTTCCGTTGCTACTTCATAACTGTAATTTTGCTACTGTTTTGAACTGTAATGTAAATATCTGATATGCAGGATGTATTTTCATTGTTACAAATTGAACAAAGTTAAAGCATAGTGATTAATCACAAAAACAATATGTAATTATATATTGTGAAATATTTATTTCTAGTTACAAATAAATGAAATTTTGTCTTGAATCGTGGTGTAGCATGAGTAACAGTCTTCATATGACAACAGTAAACTACATTGCTACACTTTGCTACACCGAGGAGCGGTCTGTTGGTTCCTAAGACCCTGGGAAATAGCTGTTTTCCGCTGGTCTTAGGCAACCCCTGTGAAAGGGTCATTCGACCACCGAAGGGGTTGTGACCCACAGGTTGAGAACTGCTGCTATAGTGGCTCCTATGCCCCTCCTCCCTCATTGTCCTCTTATTCCTTCTGGGCTTTCTTCCTTCTTCATTTTGTAAATATAACCTTTTTTGGCTGCTTCCAGTTCCCTTGTTTTATGGAAATGTACCTGTTGCTGCTTCTTTGTCTTACTTAAATTCAACTGTTGCTGCTCCCTTGTCTTATGGAAATGTAACTGCACCTGGCTCCCTTGTGTTACAGAAATGTACCTTCTCCTCATCTGTAGCCTTGTGTTGTTTTCCCATGGGTCCCCATTCTAAAAATTCTGTAAACCTGCCTATGTTCCCCTAAAGTTTTTATTTCTTTTTCAAATGCTCTTGGATATGCAATAAGACTAATGGTAAAAGTTATGTTTCTATGGGGATAGGTCTATGGTATTCTGTGTCTGGGAAAGGGGTCATCCTATTACTGGGTTGCTCTTTTATACAGTGCATTATGGAAATACCTAAATCTAATTATCTAATCTATCCTTTCATCTTAAGTAAATGAAATTTCCATACTTTTTAAAAAATATTTCTCAGCTTGTTAATTGCTATGCTCCTTACTTTAAAAAGAAAACACACACAAAAAATGTTGTAGCCAGGCCAGTGTGCTCAGTGGTTGAGCCTTGACCCATGAAACAGAAGGTCAGAACTCGATTCCAGGGCAGGGTTCAATTCCAGGTCAAGGCACATGCCCAGATTGTGGGCTCTGTCCCCAGTACTGAGTATGCAGGAGGCAGCTGATCAATTATTGTCTCTCATCATAAATGTTTCTATCTCTCCTTCTCTTCTTCCTCTCTGAAATTAATTAAAATATATTTAGCAGACTGGTGAATTCCAGAGGGAAGGTGGGGGATGGACAATGGCAAGTGATTAACTGGGGAACTTGTATGCAAATTGCATAGCCTATGGACACAGACAAGAGTGGTGAAGGCTGGGAGGGGAGGGTGCAGGATGAAGGAGGTCAATGGGACAAACAAACAAAAAAACAAAGGGGACATCTGTAATACTGAAATGAGTTTTAGGGACAGAATAGGCAGGGTTAGGGAGTTTTAGGAATGAGGAGGGTTCATGGGATAGGAATATATCATGGAGACTTGTAGACATCAGGGTGTTTATCTGACTTGTACAGAAGAAAGAGATATACCACAGGCAGATAGGAATATTTCTGGCCTAAGCAATTAAAACAGCCATAAACCAAGGACAGACAGGGGTATCTCGGGCCTGAGCAATTAAAGTGACCATGAGTTAGACCAAAAGACCTGAGGAGCTGGGAGAACTGTAGGGTAAGGCTTTCTCTGCCAGCACAACTGAGAGAAGACCATCAGATAAATCAAAAGTGACTCCAACCAGCAAGATAAGGAGGAGAAAATCCAGAGGGTACCACGTGGGCTTTGAGATTTGACACTAATTCTGTGTAGCAGAATGACCAATGAGGGAACACGGGCATCCCAGATTAAGGAAAGGGACCAATAAGAGAAGGTCAGATTCCAGCAAAGAACTGCAGCATATATAAACCAGAGACAAAGGGACATGAGGGAATTTTTTTTTTAATTAGAGAGAGAGAGAAGAGGGCGCCAGCTTTTCCTATGGGGGAAGGGGGATCTCTCCCCATGGAACTGTTCCTTTTATAAGCTAATGAGGACAGAGCATCCGTGAATTTAGCTAGGTATTCAGTGAATACCATCCTCCCAGGTTATAGCCACAGCCTACAGGGGTTTGAGACAATGGCTATAAAATGCTGCATAGAGATTCATTGTTCTTAAGAAAGGAATCTCAAAGTACAGCTGGAATAAATTAGATCCATAAACTCAAAATGCCAAATCACGGACTTTTTCAAATTGAATAGAGTTTCTCTGCATCATTTCTAATGATCTCTAAAAGGAAACCCCCATAGGGTAAAGACTCAGGTGACCTCTAAGTGCTTGGTGGGTGGATTCTGAAATTTGATCAGTTGGCGTTATTATTGCTTCCTTTGGCGATATAGTGAGAATGATGACAACTGGTCGACAGCTGGCCAATTTCCCTGAGCTGGTCACTATGAATATTAGAGGGAGGCTCTAACCGGTTTGGCTCAGTGGATAGAGCATCGATTTGTGGACTGAAGGGTCCCAGGTTCCATTCCAGTCAAGAGCATGTAGCTTGATTACAGGAGCATCCCCAGTAGGAGGCAGCTGATTAATGTTTCTCTCTCATTGATGTTTCCAACTCTATCCCTCTCCCTTCCTCTCTGTAAAAAAAAAAAAAAATTCAATAAAATATTTGAGAGAAATTGTGCCATTCTGTCAGTACCTGTGCTGCTACAGGGTTTCCTGGGACACAGCTTTTGATGTCCTAATTGTTCTGTGTTCTATGAAGCTGGGCACCAAATCACAGGTCACTGCTAGGCACCTTGTACCAAGCTTGGTTTAACCAGTGATTCTCAACCAGAGATGATTTTTCTCCCTCATGAGATATTATGTAATCTGGAAACTCTTTGGTTGTCATAGCTGGAGCAATGGGTTGCCACTGCCATCTAGTGTGTGGAGACCAAGAATGCTGATAAAAATATCATACAGGGTACAGCCCCCACCTCCCCGACTCTCAAAACCAAGAGTCATCTCGCCCACAAGTCAATAGGGCTGAGGTTGAGAAATCCTTGCTTAAATTGTTTTGGACCTGAAGCCAAACTCCAGGTTTTAGATAACATTATTTTTTATCTTAACACCAACTGTCTGATTAAATAATTTTTTTCCAGTCAGCTGTAATTCCCTAAACTCTTTCTTTAGTATAGCTAATATGACATTCACACGCCTCCCATTATTCATGGAGAAAAACAATTGTTATTTAGCAGAAGGTTAGTTTCCTTCTGAGCTAACAATTATTAAAGAAACAGAGAAGGCTAAAAAGGGCTAATTCCAATGTAACCCTGATATTTGGGGCTAGTGATCTGAATCCAAGGCAGCAAGCTCAGTGTATATTCCTGATAACCTATAATTAAGTCACTGCCTCCTTCCCAGATACTGGTCTTGCAGAACCTGTTACTGTGAGCAGTGCACTCCCCTGGAAGGAGGGTTATTAACATTGGTGCCAAGCCAGACCATCAGATATGACCTGGAGACCCCCAACACTGGGGGCCTTCTTGCGAGACCCTCAAAAAGGACCGGAAGCATAGTCCATGTTTGTGGGACAAAGACCACAGGGAGGGAGATTTAAAGGAAAGTCCCATGCATGTTCCTTCATTCAGATTTGTAAGGCTGTTCCCTGAGTCCGCTGGTGTATTAAACAGTGTCCCTCCCTTTTCTTAGAAGCCTCTTTGGTTTTCTTGGGTTTTCTGCAACAAAACCACCTGGAATATTTCTCACTAGAACAGGAAAAAAAAAGAAAGAAAGAAAATGCTTATGCTGAGTGTCCCACTGCACAGCAATGAAAGAATGAAGTAAAACTTAAAATAAATATGCAAGCCAGCCCTGGCTGGTTTGGCTCAGCAAATAGAGTGCTGGTCTGTGCATTGTGGAGTCCCAGGTTTGATTCCGGTCAAGGGTCCTTGCCTGGGTTGCAGGTTCAATCTACCAGTGTGGGGTGCATAGGAGGCAGTCAATCAAAGACTCTCTCTCATCATTGACGTTTCTATCTCTCCCTTCCTCTCTGAAATCAATTTTTTTAAAAAAGAATGCAAATCAAATACTTGACGAGTACACAGGGTAACGTTGGCATTGATTTAACCTGATTTCGAATTGAATAGAATGAGAGTGATTCCGGAGCACTGTGTGTGACTTTATCCCCTCTAAGTTTGACTCAGCAACTCCATTTTATTGCAGAAGCTATTTTAACTTTAAGTTTTCATAACAGCTTTGTAGGTTGGGCATTCTCAGCATTGTTAGAATGATATAACCAACAGTAATTAGCCACTTTGATTCTACTAATATAGTGAACCAAACATTAATATTCTTTTTTTTAATATATTTTATTGATTTTTCACGGAGAGGAAGAGAGAGGAATAGAAAGTTAGAAATATCAATGAGAGAGAGACATCAATCAGCCGCCTCTTGCACGGCCCCTACTGCAGATGTGCCCGCAACCAAGGTACATGCCTTTGACTAGAATCAAACCTGGGACCTTTCAGTCCGCAGGCTGACGCTCTATCCACTGAGCCAAACCGGTTTTGTTAATATTCTTGAGTTGCTACTCCACTGGTACATAAACAAACCACATAAATCTCTGCAGCCTACCCTTGACCATTTCTAAAATTCTCACTTCTTTCTCACTGTCCACAGAGAGCAGGTGCGGCCCGTGTGGTTGACTCTGTGGTTGAGAGACTGCTGCTGATGATGAGGAATTGCTCCCGAAGTGGGGTCTGTGGAGGTGAAGTGAGAACATACGAAAGAAAATATGCTCTGCCTCCAAATGTGCGTTTATGAATATTAATTGGCATCAGGTTTGAAAAGTTCATTGAGTTAGAACACCTATTCTAAGGCTTCAATTCTGGTGATACTAATTTTATTTATATAATACTAAAGAACAGACTTAAAATTGTAAATACTGTAGTTTAAAACGATCTCTGAATAATTTATGGGAGCATAAATCCTAAAGATCATAGAATAACAATTAATGTATTTCCAATGCTATTACATGAGTCTTTGCTGTAAATATTTCATTTGTATTAGAAAGCAAGTGTTTCATGATGAAGAAAACTCACATTAAGTAGTTGACAAATGAATAAAGATGGGATAATATGCCAAGGCTTATGAGTATTCTGTTCCTTTTTTTATTGGTTTTTAGAAAGAGAAGAAGGGAGAGGGATGGAGAGATAGAAACATTGATGAGACAGGAACATCATTGATTGGCTGCCTCCTGCATGCCTCACACTGGGGATCAAGGTCGCAACCCAGGCAGGTGCCCTGACAGGGGATCAAACTGGTGACTTCTTGGTTCCTAGGTTGACGCTTAACCACTGTGCCACACCAGCCAGGCACTTTCTGAATGATGGAAGGTCCTTAAGTAATGCACTTTAAAGAATAAAGAGAATGTGAGACCAGTTCAGGCACCAGCAGTGACATTGGCACGGATGGCAGCCGGGGCAGCGCTGCCATGGAGCCCACGCCTTCACCAGGTATCAGTACCTTCACGGTTACTCCAGGCACAGAAAGCAGCGGTGGGGTGGATGAGACATGGACACAGGCCACAAAATGCCTACAGAGACTGAAGTCTGAGAATCTTCCACATTTATGTGGGATACATTGGATGGAGACTGATCCCCACAAAGCAAGTGGGAGCAGAACCAAAAAAAATCTATTTTTGTGTTGAAAATTATCTACAAAGTTTTACATAGAGTTTGGTGTTTTCCTAGTCAGACTTTATTTTGTCCACAATCTAGGAGTCTAACAGGACACAACTGGTATCAGGATAATTGTGTGTTTGTGTGACTACGGTATGCACAACTCATCACACAGTATCTTTCTATAAAACTCTCATCATAGTTTTGTGTATAGATGCTGCCAATTTATTTGAAAAGGAATAGCCCTGGCTTTAAGCATGGAATAGTGGCCACTAAATTTACATTAAGAAAATTTTTGTTTTTCTTTAGGATTGATGGGAAACAAACATTTATTTAAAATACTTTTATGTTCTGAAAAACATATTGCATACTTCACAGGATCCCCAAATTTCTCTGTTTATGGGATATTTAACTAGCTTAACAATCTTTTTTCAAACCTCTAGGCCAAGCATGTCAAACTCAAGGACTAATATGGGCCAAATAAACAAGGTTTAAGTGTAAGTGGGCTGCAAAAAAAAAAAAAGCTTCAATTTTCATAGACATCTAGGTTTATTTCGATAGAGACAAAGGACTGAAATAAATGAGTAATCATTAACATAAAATAATAGAACATTTTAATAAAAGTTAATATATTTTCTGGAACATTAACTTACCAGACACTGAATAACTGCACAAATTAATAAGCATAACACAAATAAACCTATTTTTTCTTGTTCTGTGAAAGTGAAATATTTTCTGTTGCACACACCAAACAAGTCAGTACAAGACTAATGACGTGGCAATCAGCTGCTAAAATATTCACTGCTAGTATTAGTGGACAGAAATGGTGCGCCTGTGCATAAGGCACGTAAGAGAAATGAATCCAATACAATTGTAGTAATCAGTCATTAGCAAATGCTGTAGTCTGTTATTGATAATTATAAATAACAGAATATTGTAAAAATTAAGTTGTGAAATTTGTATTAAAACGTTTCTTACATACCATTATATTGGCTGGACCTGAGTTTGACATTCTTGCTCTGGGCCAAAGGAAATATTTAGTTTCATTTACAGCAGAAAACCCCACAACTTAGTATTTATTTCTTAACAACTTAACACCTATTGGTACAGAACCTCTTCTCAAACTTCCAAAGCAAGTTAGATCCTGTCACCTTCCTTTTCCTTTCTAGTCATTTCTCAGTCATCACTGAAACCCAATTTCACCCTAATAGGACACCATAGAAAAGTCGTTAGTGAACTGGTGTAGAAACTATGAACTACTTTGAGGTAGAGGTTTTTAGTTTCCAGTAAATGCCAGTGGTTCCCTCAATAATTTAAAATAACTCATCACTTACCAATAACCCTTTAAAATGAATCCTGTGAGTTGGCTGTGCTAAGCCTAGTGGGCTTTGGTGCCTAGTTTGGAAAAAGTAGATATATTTAAAAGAAAATGACAATTAAAGTAAAAATAGAGTGGTACTGGGTATATGTGCTAAAATGTTTACTAAAAATGAAACCCTGTTGACAATAATGCTCATTATTATAAACAAAAGCAAGTAAAACTTGATGCTATCCAAGTAAATTAAATGTGCAACAAATATAAGCCTTATTATTACATGTATATAGTTCTAGACTGACATTCGCAAGCCAATCCTGCTTTATTATTTTTTCTATTTTCAGGAGACATTAATATATTATGTAAAACTATTTGTACAATGAAAGTGAATAAAAGCTAGATAGAAAAGTATTTTCTCTTTGATATAAGAGAAAAATAGTTTGCTTAAGAATTATTTCTGATTAAGATTTCATCAGTACAAAACTAAGCCATATTAGTGATTTTCTATTTGTATGTAGCAGTAACAAGAAATTTAATCTCAAAATCTTAGCAAATAAAAGTGCAGCACAACCCAAGAGCCGTGTTTGTTCCCTTATAAGCAGATGAGATATCAAAAAATAAATGAAAAACAATATTTAAATATTTTCTGAATAAGACTTAATTTATATACACATTTCCCTAATGCCCTATTTTATGTTTCTAGATGTTTCCAAATATTATTAGAAAGTTGCCTCATTTATTATATTTCTGCCTTTTACATAAGGTAAAGCAAACATCAAACATGAGTATAATCATAAATACAGAATTCATTATTGTAGTGATAAAATGAATAGCAATTGCGCATATGTGTGTATTTGTGGGTAGGTACCTGTTCCATCCTCTGTCGCCATCTTTCTCTGTGCACTGCTGCACACCATCTTCAGCTGGTGCCTGAGGTCGAGTCTCATAGAGAATTCTGCAGATCTAGCACTCATGCTGGCAGGTGTCCTGGCCCTGGCCCAGCTGCCCCCGATCCTTTCTCCATCCAGCATCCCAGGAAGGAGCTCAGTGGATGCACCACCCTCTCAGGGGTTCTGAGGCTCCAGCTTCACTTTTTCAAGATCCACTCTACCTCTGGCAATCTAGAGAGCTTCATGGGGCTTCAAACCAAATAACTTGACATCTCAGTGTGTCTCCTGGTTTCTGCCCTAGAGCTCAACAGTTCTGTTGCTCCAGGTCAAGCACAAATATGCTTTTCTATTGCCATTCAGATCCACAGTGATGTACATCTTATTTTGAGGTGTAACTGGTTCCTTTTTTTCTGTTTTATCCAAATTTGGTGATTGACGGATTGAAAAATAATAGTCTACCATATGAAGCAGCCTCAACTTGGCCAGATGTTTGCAAAGCAGGAGTTAAAAAAGAATCGTGTTTTCAAACATGAACAGTATGAAATACATTATATCAAAGGCTTAAATTAGTTCCTTATAGTTTTTGAAACAGGGTACCTTAAAGCACTGAACTGAATCTCAAATGTAGAAAGGGTATAAAGAAAACACAGGAAAGTGATAAACATACTTTAAATATTAAGGTGTAAGAAAAGATTATTTTGTTTTAATAAATGACCCACACACCCCCTCAGGATAATGAATTTCAACAGAAAGCAAGTGCATAGAAATTGGAAGCAGCTCTGAAAATGCATAAATGCCCTTAATCCAATTGCTAACTGCCTGACATTAAAACTTTATGTCAGGAGAGCAACATGTGGGCACCTGCTGCAGGCTAATAATTCGGTCCTCATTTAAAATAAATATGAAAAATAGGCATTCAGTGGAAGACAGAACTTCTTTCTATAAATGCTCATAGTACATAACTTGAAATAAGAGGTTAATGGCTGATAGAGAATGTAACACTATGGCCTACTTTAGCAAGTACAAAGTCCCATACTCAAGAAATGATATGTGTGTATGGCTATATATTCTGCTTATTCAGTTAAGCCTTCTAAGTTCATATCTGCATTCTTTACTTCCTCTGTACAGTCAATGAAATCAAGTTCTGTGGATATACATTTATATTTTTTCCAAAATTTAACTTCCATTTCTTCCTTTTGAAATAAAATTTATTTTTATTTACATATATATTTTTTAATTTTTATTTTGAAATAATTTCATACATACATCCTAGTAAAAACATTTACACTCACAAGGCAAAATTAGTACAGAGCCTATTTACATATCCAGCTTCCTCAAGTGGCAATACCTTACAAAACCAAAGTAAAATTTTCAAAAAGAGCAGATTAACATTGACACATTATTGTTATCCTGTTGAAGGCTAAGACCAGCAGTAGTCAGCATATCAATGTGATATTCAGCAGGGCTGATAATCAGCATGATATTGCCCTGCTGTTGGCCAAATGGCTCAAGGCAATCCCCTAAACTAATCATTCTTTTACTGTTTACCAAACTTTACCTTTGATATGCCTGTATGTATTCCTAAAGGGAAAACGTGTATTCAAGTGAATAAAAGCAACCTGGACCCAGAAGTCAGAGAGTCTCTCCACTAGAGAAAGGTTTCCACCTGCCCCATGCCTTCTAAATTCATATTCCTTGTCTAGTGCATTCATTTGTGCATGCCCCCTTTTCCAGGTCCTGGGGTGACAGGTAATAAGCCCTCAATAAATACATAGTGAACAAAAAAATTGCATTAGCTTTTTTATTAGCTACCTATTGATAACTAGATGTAGTTAATTCCATATGTCAACCATAACTTACATTAAAGGTGATGTCTTAATTTCAAACTGAATTCCAATATTAAGTTTCTCTTTGCTGCATAGATTATCCGGCTAAAATATAATTGCAGGAATTGGATTCAATTGACTTGAAATACTAATGCTATCCTAGAGCTTAATATATGTTAGCAGCTCTTAATGCTAATGAGCAGAAGAAGAATAGGAAATATTCTGTGTGATCCACTTGTAAAATATAATACACTAGCAGAATGCTCTGTATACTGCTAATAAAATAAAATAAAATAAAATAAAAACAAGAGGCAATTATAAAGGGATGGCCAGCGGGCTGCACTTTTCAGGGCTTTCATTGCAGCAAGTGGTGTTAGCATTCCCAAACCTGTAATGGTCCTGCACCTTCTGTCTGTAACGGAAGTGCTAAGTGCATCCCCATTGCCTTTCTTGAGTGCAAAATTGTGTAACTATTATAATAAGCATTATACCCATTAGCTACAAGTTTCTCTTCGCAGACCCTTCTCATCCAAGAACATGTTTGATTACCTTAAGCATTCCTTTTTTTTCCCCTCTGTATAGCATTCGAAATTCTGAGGAATGAAGCAGGTAGACATAAACAACTCAGTTTTCCAGTTTTCTGACTTCACATTTGGAGTTGAAGATGGGGATGATATCCTATGGTTTAGAGGTTTCTCTCTCTTCAAGGACAGTAGCTTTCCTGGCAGCCTCTTCCAAGGCAGCCAGCCATTCTAGAGAATCGTTTCTTCCTTTTCAAAAATGTTTCTTCTGGAAAATGTTTGATCATGCCCACTTAGCATGCAGCACGCCGCAGATTGAATTTGTGGACGTGCTTGGCCGGAATGCGCTGTCAGCATTCTTTGCACGAGGAGAACGAACTTAGACTTACGTTTTAAAGAGAGAAGACACCATCTATCATAATGTAAAAATAATAATTCTCCAGAGGTTTACATACAGAATCAAACCACATTGGTGACTAAGGGATCCTTCAGGGGTGATTGCTCCAGGATCATAATACGATCTCACAAGTAATTAATAGGATTAGTTGAAGTGTCTCCTCAAACTTATAAAATAATACTCCACACTATATTTTCCAGAACAGATGGATCACAGACACTGGTCTAAAATCAGCGAAATAAATTAATTAAAAATAAATAAAAATGAAAATATAAAATCAGGTCAATAAAAGGAGAGGCCTGTATATAAACATTCACATATTGGTATTAACTTGAATTGTTTTTGTTCTTTCACTCACTTCTGTGTCCTTTCTGTTTTGGGGCTAATTCCCCCTTATAAAGTGATTACTTATCACTCTCAGATGCCAGGTGTTGAATCTGAGGCTAGATTTGCCAGAGGTTACTGGAATGGGATCAGATATTTTAGGAAGTTCGCCACCTCTTCAGCGATAGCTCCGAGCAACAATTATGTTGATACTGAATTCTCTGCATTTCCCCCAAGATGAAAATAAAGAAATACCTGTGGTAACCATGTAACTTAAATATTAACAGTGGAATGCTAACTCATCTTTTATACACGCATTTAAGAGATTGAGTGGCCTACTGCGCTTTATCCTGCAAGATACAAACATGCTTACCGCAACAAACCTGAGAATGTAAATAACACGGTGCAACCTCAACTGGTGTACTACATCCAGCTTCTAGAATCGTTACCAAAGGGTCCTTTGAGTCTAACTTTGTTCGTTTGAAAAACAAAGACCAATACACTAAAGGAGGATTTTTATTTCCCAAAAGTGATACCCTGGAAAATTCAGATGTAAGATTAAATTAGCTAAGGTATCTTCAAGTGAATAATTGACTCACTCACCAAATCATTTCTGAAATGTTTTCGTGAAGGCAGCCCCTCATGTTTTCACCTTCGGGTACCAGGGGGTACCATCCCTGACGGATGCCCCTGATGTAACTGTTCTGCTTGCACAAGCACAGTACAAACAGACAGCTCATCAGATAAAATGGATTCCTTTGTATCCGTTGTACTTATGCCTTTCTAAAAACAACTTTCCATGAATCATACACAGAAAGTGGAAAAGGGAAATATGCTAAATCATTTGCCAGCTGAAAGATGCCAATCTTAAGGTGTTATTACAAGAGAAAATTACAGATATGATTATTTTACTTAAAAAGTTATTGGACAACTAGTATGAGTTATCTATCCATAAGAGTGAGTTTTGTATTTTCTATGAATAAATGCAATATTAAAGGATTTTAATTGGGAATTTGAGTTATCTAACATAATTATTTAAAAATTGGGTTGGTTTTATTGATGGAAGTATTACATATGTGTCCTTATTACCCCATTGCCCCCCTATCCTCCCACTCATGCCCTCAGCCCTCTGGTGTCTGTATCCATTGGTTCAGCTTATATGCATACATACAAGTCCTTTGCTTGATCTCTTCCCCTTACCCCCACCTTTCCCTACCTTCCCTCTGAGATTTGAAGGTCTGATCCATGCTTCTCTCTCTCTGGATTTGTTTTTGTTCATCAGTTAAGGTTGTTCATTATATTCCACAAATGAGTGAGATCATGTGATATTTATCTTTCTCTGACTGGCTTATTTCACTTAGCATAATGCTCTCCAGTTCCATCCACGCTGTTTCAAATGGTAAGAATTCTTTCTTTTTTACTGCAATGCAGTATTCCATTGTGTAGATGTACTATTGTTTTTTAATGCACTCCTCTGCTGATAGGCTCTTAGACTGTTTCCAAATTTTAGCTATGGTAAATAGTGCTGCTATGGGCAGAGCAGTGCATATATCCTTTATGATTTATGTTTCTAGTTTCTTGGGATATATTTCTAAAAGTGGGATCACTGGGTCAAATGGGAGTTCCATTTTTTGTTTTTTGAGGAAATTCCATACTGTTCTTCACAGTGGCTGTACCAGTCTGTATTTCCACCAGCAGTGCATGAGGGTACTTTTTTCTGCATCCTTGCAGGCACTTGTCATTTGTTGATTTGTTGATGGTTGCCATTCTAACAGGTGTGAGATGGTACCTCATTGTCATTTTGATTTGCATCTCTTGGATGATGAGTGACTTTGAGCATGTTTTCATGTGTCTCTTGGCCTTACTTCTGTCTTCTTTCAAAACATATCTATTTAGATCTGTTGCCCATTTTTTGATTGGGTTGTTTATCTTCCTTTTGTTAAGTTGTATGATTTCCCTGTAAATGTTGGAGATTAAACCCTTATTGGTGATAACGTTGTCAAACATTTTCTCCCATGCAGTGGGCTTTCTTATTGTTGGTTTCTTTTGCTGTGCATAAGCTCTTTATTTTGAGGTAGTCCCATTTGTTTATTGTCTCTTCAGTTTCCATTGCCCTTAACATAATCCTTAAGCTTAAAAGGAGGTCTATGCATTTTTCTTCCGATTCATATAATTTATAAATTGTATTACTGAGAGATTGGCCTACTTTTTCTGAATATCAGTGCCAATAAGACAAACTTTGCCAAGTAACTTAATGAGTAATCTCAGTGCTGTCTCTCCCATCCATATGCTGAAGACATCTATGTGATGTCTTAAAAAATTAAAGAAGTGTGTATACCCATGACAATTACATGTATGTACACCAGTAAAAAAAATAATATGCTCAGTTTATAGCATCCATACATTTGTTTACAAGTAGGTTAAATTTGTTTACAAACCACACCCTTCATAGTTTTTAACAATTTTGGCAATGCACACATGATACTGACAGACGCATGGCCTTCTGGGAGAGGAAAGATGAATATCCTGCACACTGATTAAAAGGATTTGAGGGAAATAAATGGTGAAAGGGACACATTTGTATGTTCAACAGAAATAAGGTTCTCCCCTTTGTTGCCCACCATTTAGAAAGAATTGGACGAGAGGTTGCAAGCTGAGTGACACGAAGCAGAATCAAAGAAGGAATAGTGTTCTGGGATGGCACACTGCCCCCTGGGAAGGAAATCTTACTCAAGGTCACCCTGGAGGTCACCCTCAGGTCCACTGCATTGTGACAACCAGCACTAAGATCTGTCCAGGGTAGGCATCAATCTGGATGTTTTTCATAGGCAGTTACAGAGATGCACACCTACACTAAACATAAAGGAAATTTAAGACAGGGAGGGAAGAATCCAGGCAAATGGTCAATCTTTTGCTGGGTCCCGTGGGAAAGGAGGGAAAAATGACATCATCTGGGACATCTTAGGGATCAGGGCCTCCTGTTCTCCTTAGATTTTTGCAGGGAGGGGATTGGTTTGACACTGAAGTGTCTCTGAATTTCTGTGTCACTTCAACTCTCTTTGGGAAGATTCCTCTTATAGAGATAAATTTCCATGGAAAAAAGAATAGATGAGATATTGACTAGTATTCAACTTCTTATAACCTTGGATTGGGATGATAATGCCAGTGATATTGACCCGCTGGAGAATGTGAAACAGACCAACCTAAACATATTCTTCCCATAAACAAAAAAAATATGTTTATACTGGAAAACTCCCCTAAATCTTATGTAGAAACCTGGCAAGATTTAAAGAGATGTTGTCTTAATAACAGGGCAGCAGATACCCTGGATTAAGGTAGATTCCTAGAAAAAGGTTACAATTATCTAAGCCAAACCCAGGTCACCCATACTCCCTGACCCTAATCCAGAAGGCTATGAGGGTGTCACTGATGAATCAGGGAAATCTCCAACCAGAAATAGACAGTAATGATGTCCTCATATTTTGATATAGGGCTCAAGTAAACACACTAGAAGTTTGATAGAGGCATTGGAAACTAAAAACCACCACATTAACCTCCTAAAACTACCTTAAATGTTCTAAGAAAGAAGTGATTAGGGATTAGGACCAAGATCTCACTGACTCTAAAGAACACTGAAGTTCTGTACATGCATGTAGGTGTGCAGGGAATTTTTACCTTGAAAATGAACGACTGAAGGAAAGCTACAGCAGAAACAGAGTGGACTACACAGGGAATGATTTCAGTGAAGGGTGCGTGAGTGTTCATGCATCTGCATGCCTGGTGCAAGCAGTGACTTAGCCCATTCTCCATGCTGGCCACGCTGAGTCTGAGTACAAGTTGTAGGACGGCCATGTGCCCTGTTTCCCCGAAAGTAAGAAAATTAAACCTACTCCCCCGAAAATTAAACCTACTTCCAGTTTTGCCTCTCGTTGTAATATAAGGCATCCCCCCAGAAAATAAGACCTCCCCGATAATAAGACCTCCCCTGAACATAAGGCCTATCTGGAATATAAGGCCCCCAAAGCTACCGTAAGGCGTCTGACTCCTGATTTAAAGAGACCTCGCTGCTTGAACAGCTCCGGCTGCGCTGTGGCCAATCAGTGAGCTGGTTTGTGATAACAGCTACTACCGTACCATAGACAGGTAATAAGTTTCCTTTTTTTTTTTTTTTTTGTTCAACAATAAATGTGTACCATATTCTTCTTCATGGAAAAATAAGACATCCCCTGAAAATAAGACGACCTAGCGCATCTCTGGGAGCAAAAATTAATATAAGACACTGTCTTATTTTCGGGGAAACAGGGTACTCCAATCTGCTGAAGAAAGATCAGGCATCACCAGCTGGGGAGACTCTCGAGGAAAAAAAGCAGCAAGTTGTCCCAGAGGGTGGAACCAGGCACCAAGCCTGTACGGAGGTAAAACACAAAGAAGCAACAATTCTCAGCACTCACCACGGGCAGAGGTGGAAAATCAGGGAGAGACTAAAAGAGCAAGAATAAAGCATCCAGCTGTATTTAGAGGTGACGCGTAAATAGTACCGCTGCACTAACAGAATCCCCACGGAGCTAAGAAAAGTGGTTCTTCAGAGCCTTCTAGAAAACTTATTTCTAGCCTTATCCTTTTTCCTCTGCCCCTGTTCCAAATTCCCAAGCACCAGGACACCTACGCCTCCTTTATTCTGGCTTCTCTGCCCTTTTCCAGCATGGAGACTCCTGCGTGTGTAGTTTTCTAGTGTCAATGCTGAGCTGACTGTCCATGGCCTTTTCTCTGTCCTCTGTTCCTAGCATTAAGCTGGTGTTTTACTCATCAACGTGGCATGTCACTCTCCACAGGAAGGTACAAATAGGCTCTTCTCTGACCGCCTCTTACTTGGAACAGTTATTTCCTCTTCCAGGTAGAATTATCAAATTTGAGGGTCAGAAGCAAGATGTGACAGCCCAAGTAGACCACAGTAATAGAGAGAACATGTGACTCAGTCGATTTCACCGTGTGGGCCTTTTGTGAGGACAGTTAGCCTTGTTTAGACCAATGTGTAGGGCCAAAATGTAAGTACTATTGGAATCCTATCTAAGAAGGAAACTATATAGGATCACGTATAACATTCTAGAAGGAAATAAAACGGATGATACTAATTTATGACATTTCAAAACTCCAACCATGGATATAAAAACTCTAAATTCACTTATCCCATGAACAATTACTGAATTATGCATTTGTATAGCATTTGTTTCTATGGGCTCTAAGTACTAAATGTAATCTATGGAATATGCAAATGCACACTTTTGTATTCAAAACGTTTTTAATATATACATTTTTTTCCCCATTTAGGTAATAGTCCCAAACCCAGCCAGACATGAAATAGTATTTTGACCGAGGGTCGGTTTGGTGCAGAAAAACGGTGCTATTTTTCCTCCTGTTCAAAATAAAATGTGCTTTCTCTTTCATTTAATTCACAGGGCGCTTCATTAGCAAGGTATATTCTTTATTCTCCAGTGCTTTATTATATCAATTCCCTGGAATGGTGTTTATTTATTGGGAAAAATATTCTTTGTCCAGATATATTTAATTTGCCCATAGCTAAACTGAGAAAAAAAAAAGTCTGCTTCTAAAGTGATAAACTTCATTTAATTTATAGAAACCCTACTTAGTTTAATGTGATTGACAGTTAGTGATAAGGAACAAAGTCCTGTTCATGGTCAGCTAGTTTGGACATGTCTGTAATGAATTTCAGAAATAAGCATGTGCCGAAACCGGTTTGGCTCAGTGGATAGAGCAGCCTGTGGACTGAAAGGTCCCAGGTTTGATTCCAGTCAAGGGCCTGTACCTTTGTTGCGGACACATCCCCAGTAGGGGGTGTGCAGGAGGCAGCTGATCAGATGTTTTTCTCTCATCGATGTTTCTAACTCTCTCTCTCCCTTTCTCTCTGTAAAAAATTAACAAAATATATTTTAAAAAAAGGAAATAAATAATCATGCAACAAGCTCTTCAGGTTGACTCTACTACAACAGAGATCCATAATGTGGATGCAATTTCCCTAGTAAGTCCCTGAGAAACTAGAAGGGCTGCTGTGTAGATTAGCTCCTAAAAGAGAAGAGAGTATAACGACCAATAGCATTCACTAAGGTTCATTTTAAAATGCTCCACTCAGTGACTCTTTTTTCCTTACCTGGCCATTAACAATAACATCATTAGGAGACCAGCAGAAAATCAGGCCAGTAATGACTTCACAATTAAAGAAATAAACAATAAATAGATAAATACTCTCCTTCCCAAAAGAAATAAACTGAAATATACAAAGAGACTTTGAAGACCAAGAGAGGAATCTCCCTCTATTGAAATCCAATCTTACACGTCTGCCTACCATTAGTTGAATAGCACCCAAGGCACATTTTTCTAAAACCTTAAATGAATGTTAATGGAACTGAAGCATTATCCTAATTCGAAATGCTTTATCAAAAAAAAAAAATGAGAATCAGCTCGGCCAGCATTGCTCAGTGGTTGAGCAGCAACCTATGAACCAGGAGATCACAGTCTGATTCCTGATCAGGGCACATGCCTAGGTGGGGTATGCAGGAGGCAGCCTATCAATGATTCTTTCTCATCATTGATGTTTATATCTCTCTTTCCCTGTCCCTTCCTCTCTGAAATCAATAAAAATGTGTATTTTTTAAATTAAGCATCAGGGGGCAATGGGAAGATATGTACACATGTAATACATTAATCCAAATTGCTTTAAAAAGAAAGAAAAATGAATATATTAAGAGGACTGAGTGGAGGCATAATCAATAATAGAGATTTCAAACAACACTAATTTAATTTTACTGAAATCTTCAGCTGGCTTTCTTTGTTCCCATGTGGGTAACTGCTTGTCCAGGACAGAGGAAGAGCACACTTCCATTTTATGCAATCCCAAATTTAATGTGGAAGGCAAAGTTGCTAAGAGATAGATCTTAAATGTTCCCACCACCCACAAAGAGTGTCAATCATGTGACATGATAGAGGTGTTAGCTAACACCGAGGTTGGCGATCATATTACAATATATAAATGTCTCAATTCAACACACACCAGTTAGATACTTTAAACTTGCAAAATGTTATATGTCAACTACATCTCAATTAAAAACGGGCTGTAGATTAACGAAAGGTGACAAGTAATTATAGGCCAAGTTCTCATAGATAAAGGCAATAACAGGGCTTAAATATAAGCAAGAGAGCAAAGAGATTCCACGTCAACAACCAACCAACAGTATGAAGTGATTTTAAAACAGGATTGCAGATCGTGTGGCAGTATCCTTCTAGGAGACTGGCAGAAAAACAGGTCAGTAATGACTTCACAATTAAATAAATAAACAATAAATAAATAAATACTCTCCCTCCCCAAAGAAATAAACTGAAATATACAAAGTGCCATTTCCTACAACCTGAGTGGGCTACTAACCGCTTCAACCAGTTGACTAGGATAACAGAAATTATGCCACTTTGCTGAATTGGTTTTCCAGGGCTGTTATACCAAATGTCCTTTAGACAACATACATTTATTGTCCCACAGTTGTGGAGGCTGGAACTCCAAGCTCAAAGCGCTGGCAGGGTTGATTTCACCGGAAGTCTCTCTCCTTTGCTTCCAGACAGCTGCTTCCTCTCAGTTTCCTCACAAGGCCTTTACCCTACGTATAGGTCTCCCTGATGCTGCCCCCTCTTCTTGAAGGGACACCCATTGTGTTGGATTAGGGCCCCAGCTGATGACTTCATTTAACCATCATCACCTCTTTAATGTCCACATCTCCAAGCATTGACTCATTGAGCGTTGGGGCTTCAACATATGCATTTAAGGGGACACATCTGTCCATGGCAATGACTCTGAGGCTAAGGTATAGTAGACCATGCAGCTGGCACCTTTATTGCTGGAATGTTATTTTATAGCATTGAATCTCATTTAAGAAGTTCAACTACCAAAACGGTGCAGGGTTGTGGGAGCCCCTTTCCACGTCCTATGTGGTTCAGGGTTCCCGGTTCAGAGTTCAGGTTCTGAAGGAGGCCACATGCAAACAAAAAGAGAGACTAGAAAATATTAATTGGCGATATTGGGGGGCCAGGTGGGAGCCTTCCTCTAATGGAAAGGACTACCACTTGCTCTACCCTTCTCCCTTTTATTAAGGCTTTGGGACACACCCGTAGCCTTTAGGGAGGAAATGAAAAAACAGAAATTAACATGAAACAAACAGGTAGAGGCTGCTTCAGGTAACAATGTTTTCATCTAAACAGTGAGTAATTAACTCTGACCTTTCAGAGCAGTTAGGGTTGACCAGCCCTCTGGCCTCCAGTTTACATCCATTTTAGTGAGAACAATGTTTGGTTTCCGACACAGGGTCAATGCAGAGAACAGCCATTTCATGTTGTAAAGTGAGACTCTAGGTGTGCATATATGTGTATATAGGTTCCATGGAAATGAAAATGTTGCAGCATAATGGGATTGACCTTTGGACTGTCTATCTACTGGGGCTAAAGTTGGAATGACCAGATCTGATAAGTCAGATGATTGTAAGACTGAACTTGAAAAAAGGAAACTGAATACAGTTATATCCCAAGACTGGGTCCTTCACCTCTTCGTCTACTTTTGTGCTTTATGTGATTCATCCAGTAATATATTTTTAATTTTGATAACATGCAGAATTTTACCTCCAGCATGGCCTGAGCTCCAAACTTCTAACTTGTATTTCAAATTCCCAATCCACATATATTCCTCACTCAACTTTTTAATCAAGTAAATACTAATCCCCTAAGTCAGTTATTAAAACACATAATTTTCCCACACATTCAGACCAGTGGAAAACATTGTCCAGACTCTCACATGGGTGCCTTTCTTACCATCTAGACAATAAAACACTAGCCCAAGGCATGACTGTTTCTCACTTGAACACTGCAATGTCATCTAGCTTGGTCATTCCTACGGTATCTCTTGCCCCTCTACTGTCAATAATCCACTGAGTGTTTGAGGAGCCTTAAAAAAAATCACACAATTTACATCATTCTCATTCCCTGCCAAAACACTTCCATGGCTGCCCATTGAGGTGGAAACTAACTCCAGATCCATTGCTTTATTCTACAAGGTCTTACTTGATTTCCACCATTTTTTCCTTTACTACACATCGGCATTTTTCCCTATCCTCATCATGACATCCTTATCATTCCACTCACAGCAGGAATTGGGGTTAACACAGTGCGCCATTTGGCTGCTGTAAGGCCTGACTGTGAAAACCCCAAGTCCTTCCACTTTATAATAATACTTGGCTTCTCCTTGCTGTTCCCCTTAATGTCACACACACGCGCACGCGCGCACGCGCGCGCACACACACACACACACACACACACGAATCTGTTCTCCTTTTTTTATTTGGAATGGACTTCACCTCAAACAAACCTAGGAAAAATAGAAACACTGACCATTAACTGTCAATCTGAGCATCTAGAAGAGGAACCAGCACATACTAGCAGCCAATGCATTACAGAATATGTATTTCCAAAATGGACTAACATAAAAGCAATTTATTCATGACCATATTGTAAAATGCATGAGACTTTTGAAAGCAACAGATCAGGAAACAAAATTTCAAGTGCTAGTTAAGTATGTATTTGCTATGTGGCCTTAAACTTCTTTGAAAACTTATATGTAAGTTGAGATCACTAATACCTTCCTAGCTTACTGATAAAGGAGTTAAATTGTAAGTGCTTTAAGTATCTGAGAATGCATCCTAGATTCTATTAAGCACCATACAGATATAGTATAATGCTGTATATGATATGTTTGTTATTTTAACTTTTATATTATTTAAAATAGGATTTGAACTAACTTTACAAAAGGAGTTGAACTTTTTAAAATATTTCTACATTGTTTATTATTTACAAAGACCACAAAAATATTGGGTGTTATATTTTTGGCTTGCTTTAGTATCAGTGAAAATTCTCAAAAAATTTTAACATGGTTAGATTCATCATTCTGCCTGTAAGACTAATGTATCATAATCAGCTCTACCTTTTCTATATCCTGACACATGGTAAGTAAAATATTATTTTTCCAAAATAGCTTTGTACAAAATATATCAAGGAAATATTAGAAACATGGCAGTCTTCTTCTTCAATCAAAAGTACTAAAACTCTTTTGTAAAATTATATATAAATATTCATGAAATTCCTAAGCACAAACTTACATTCCTTTTATTTTTATGAATAACAATTTAGTAAAAGTATTACATAGGTACAATTTTGACTATATAAAAGCAGATGATTTCTACAAAATGTCATTCAAATGAATAATTCTTAAACTCATTTCATAAAAAGCACTCTGTATCACTTAGATGAATCTTTACAAAGTTTAAAATAAGTTTGCCCATGCCAAACATTTAGGGTCAAGAGCGTAAAACAAAATCCATTGAAATAAAGTGGAGTCAAGTCTTCTATTTCTCATCTCTGTGTTTTTCTTTATCAAGAGTAACGATATTGTTTTTTTCAACAATACTCACTATCATCAATTGGCTAAGCCAAACTGAGAGAAAAATAAGAATTAAGAACAGTAATACAGAAAAATAAGAGACTTCATATTCTCTTATGAAAGGTTAATTATAATGTGCAAAAACCATCTAAAACAGTGGTTCTCAACCTTCCTAAGGCCACGACCCTTGCATACAGTTCCTCATGTGGTGGTGACCCCCAACCATGAAATTTTGCTGCTGTTATGCATCGTGATGTAAATATCTGCATTTTCTGATGGTCTTAGGCGACCCCTGTGAAAGGGTCGTTCGACCCCCAAAAAGGTCGCGACCCACAGGTTGAGAACCGCTGATCTAAAATCATTCAACTCCATGTAATAATTGGTTTCAGGGGTCAATTAATTTACTTATTTTCAGCAGCCATTTAAAAAATTGGTTTTGACCAATATGGGAACATGTTCATATATGCAAATAATCTATAAAATAGAATATGTAAATTTGCATTCAATATTAATGAAAGTCAAAATATACAATATTTGCTGTCATTATCTTTATATTTTTGTTACAAATTCCCTTTTCTTTAGTCATCTCTAAGATATCAGTGTCCCTTGTCCTGTCTTAATTACACTTCCTTCTACCACTTGTACCCAACAAAAGCTTGTCTTACACAAACATCCAAAAGCACAAGTTTTTTTCCTACATGTTCATACAATCTTGCCTTAAGTAATAGGTAGGTTCATGCGTATGGGTGAGTATATGTGTGTAAATTACATTTCATTTAGTATTCATGTAGAGGAAAGCTTATGCTAAAATCTGTGGTAGTTGTTGGATATGATACATTACTACCTTTAAAGGCATACAACTAACAAGATCCTCCCTTTGTTGAAAATATAGTCATACGTAATATGTAATCCATACTAAAAGTCCTAAACTACAGTTGTTAAAATTCTGCACAATGCAGTCTCCCTCTGTCGTCAGGATCTCTGCACTGTAGTTCTCTTGACCTGTTTTTATATTTCTTCCCTGTTCCTATCCAATTCCTTGATTTCTTATTCTTTATTCAAAAGTAGGCATCTTCTCAGGGTATTATCCATAATTCCACAGGCAATAGAGAACCATAAAACTATGTTATTTTTACACTTCATCATTTTATAATATACATTTACTTTTCTGATTAATATTCTAAGAATGGATTATTAAAATATTATAAACTTTTTCAATAATTATGATAGCTAGCCTTTTATAAATGACTGTAAGCAGAAGGGTTTAAATGCATCATCTCATTTTTTTTAATTCTCACTGGAGGATTTATTTTACCCCCATTTATTTTTAGAGAAGGTGGTAGAGAGTAGTTCATTCCCAGATATATTGCATCTCCTAAGCTCAAAAAGAATATCACACATTTTATGTGTATCTTGTTCTATAATCTCTCATTGGCTGCCTCAGCTAGCTCATGTGTGTGTATTTATTCTTAGAAAAAAAGCCAAAAGAATAAGTCACAGTCCACCCACATTTCTGTACTCCCACGGCTGCCTATCAGAAGAATGTACACACTCAATTTTATGAAAACACAATAATCTTATCTTCTGAAATAAATAGAAATAGGGATGCCAACTTGAAGCACAAGTAGAGCAACCCCAGGAAACATTTTCCTGTTTACTTAAAACTGTGCAAGAGCTACTGTAATTCAAAGTATCTATATATATAAAAGGTTAATATGCTATCCTAGCCAGTTTGGCTCAGTGGCTAAAGTGTGTTAGCCTGTGGATCAAAGGGTACCAGGTTCAATTCTGGTCAAGGACACATACCTTGGTTGCAGGCTCCTCCCTGGCCCAGGCCCTGGTCAGGGTGTATGCAAGGAGGCAAGCTATCGATGTTTCTCTCACATTGATGTTTCTCTCTGTCTTTTCCTCTCCCACTCTCTCTCAAAACCAATTGGAAAATATCCTCAGATGAGGGGAAAAACAAGGCTAATATGCTAAGTGATATGCTAAGTGTCCCTCCAACAATCCAACTGGTCATTCTGACACACACTGACCACCAGAGGGCAGATGCTCAATGCAGGAGCTGCCATGACATGCACTGGCCATTTACAAAGAATCGGCACCAGGGACCTGGCACTGACAAAGCAACACTCAGCTTCCCCCAAGTGGGACACAAACTGTGCCACCATCCCAGAATGGCCAAGACTTCATGGCACAAAATGCAGCCCACAGCCCAGCCCAGCCTGGAAACGGTCACTATGGGTACCAGGTAATGATGTCACGTAGCAATGCTGCCTGGTTTCCTCTTTCTAGTGACTAGCCTCTTGCTTTATAGCCAGGTACAAAAATTTTACACTTTAACCAACTGTCTGTGAAGCGTTTCCCTGTGCCTCACTCATTTGATCCTCGTAGAAGTCCTGGAGTAGGTAAATAGGAGAGTTGGTAGAACCCTGTTTTATTTTCATTAGCCAGAAAACAGAGATTTAGAAAATTTTGAAACTTGACCCAACTGAAAAGAATTAAGAAATGGTGGGCCTTGAAAATGACTTAAGGTTTTTTCACTGCACAGAATATAGTCAAACACTGCTGCAGTTAAATATTTTACCCTTTCTTCTCCCTGCATGATTTACAATAATAATCTACCTTATATTGATATTTACTGCTGTGTTGCTGAAAATTACCTGAAAGAGAAGTTGGGGTGCTTCACTAGGCTGGGAAAATTTTAGCTAAATCAAAAGCAGGTCTAATTAAGCAAGGTTATTCCATATATATATATATACACATATATATATATGGCTAAATTGTCGCACCTATGCACAATACATATAAAGCTCTTGCTGGTACCAATTGCAAGTGTGTGTTTCAATCTGTAATTATCAATTATGAATTTGGTTGACACATCTATTATAGAGAAAAGAAAAAATAGCTATATTAAAATATTTCTTTTAATTAATTTCCTTTCGATGTGCATGAATTAGTGCACCGAGCTTCTAGTTCTTTAATAACACACCTATGTCCTAAACATTTGCATTAGTTTTTTAAATTAATTTAATATGGTTTCAAGTCACAATTATTTTAAAGTGTATGGGAAAGGAATGCTAATTGTGATGTGCCCTACTTTTCTCTGTCTTTAGTCAAAAGCAAAACATTGTAATACAAGGAGCAATACTTCCCGAGATGTGGGATCTGAGTGTTGATAAGGTGGACAGTTTTCAATTTGAAAATCACACGTACTTTGATATCTGGTATTTAATGACTAAAAATAGGATCCAGTTTAAAATAAATAGCATTTTATTACAATCAAATGTCTGAGGTTGCTCTTTTGATAAGATTAGTTAATGTAGAAGTTTTTTAAAAGTAGAAAATGTAGAGTTTATTATTTCCTGTAATTTTATATATGAACTTTATGTTTTAAAGGAGCTAAGTTTAAACCCAGCATACTTAATGCTTTTGTAGATAGTCCATGTTTCACTCCATGCAATTGTACAAAATGTGATTCAAGCAACTATGGTCTTCCAAGGATTATTTTCTCCTATTTGATAGGCTGTGTTTTCTCAACACCTGCTTTTACAAGATCTATCTTTTGGAACGCATTACCTAAGATTTTAAGTACTGGAGCAAAAGTGAAATAAAAATAGTTCTTTCTTAAATATCTAATTGCAATACAGTATGTTTTGAAAACATATTCATATAAAAATATATGGAATCTCACAATATATTTAAAGAGATTAATATAACTCAAACATCAAACACAAAAAAGACCAGCACCTAAAGTAACAGTATGGGATATCACTTCCTAAATAGAATATTTGAAAGTAGTATTTGATATTGTACTTCAAAAAATAGTATTCCATTAGGCTTATCAAAGAAATAAAATGATGGATGTATAAGAAAATTTAAATCTAACTCGATATATTAATATATTTAAGAAGAAAAGCTGCAGTAGTCAATAGAGGCAAAAAAATAAATGACACTTAATGCATAGTCTATATAATAAAAGGCTAATATGCAAATTGACTGAATGGCCAAAGGACCGGTCGCTATGATGCACACTGACCACCAGGGAGAAGACACTCAACTCAGGAGCTTCCCCCTAGTGTGCAGTGCTCTCCCACAGGGGGAGTGTCACTCAGTCAGAAGCCCCACTCACAGCTGATGAGCACGGCAGTGGTGGCGGGAGTTTCTCCCACCTCCGTGGCACCACTAAGGATGTCAGGCTGATGGCTCCCAGACTGTGAGAGAGTGCAGGCCAGACTGAGCAATACCCCCCTCCCCCAACCAAGTGCAAGAAATTCATGCATCAGGCTTCTAGTTTATGATAAAATTACTTAGGAATTAGGAATAAAAGAAAAGTCCTTTATCTTCATATGCTTAGAAAAATATAGTAATAAAAATTCCACATTAAACATAATAAATAATTTTAAGAGATGTTAGTGATTCCTATTAAAGACAGAGACAGGCATCAGAGCCCATTTTCTCAACTATTTATCTTTTACTGAATCTTAATCAATACGATGCATAAAGGCAACAAGCTATAAGCATGCATATTGATAAAGAGAAATAAATCTTCATTATTTTCAGGCAATATGGTTTACATGCTTGGAAAATCCCAAATTATAAAAGGAATAGAACTAAAAATATTTAGTAAGATAACCAAATAAAGTATTAATTTGCAAGGGAAAAAAAACTTGCCTTACTATCTATCTGAAATAGCCTATTACAAAATATTAATTAAAGTTATTTAATTAGCCAGGACATCACAATAAATAAAAATCTAGAAATACATGTGTTTAGTTTGCAAATATTATTTTAAAAGACATACTAATGGCCACCAGTTTTTTTTTGAGATACCAGGATATGATGGCATGTCACCCAGACATTGCCCCAGTTTTTAGAAGTGCTGTAAGCAGCCTTTAGCTATCAGCTCCCTCAGTGACACAAAAGAAATTTATTAAAATTCATGCTAATTACTGATAGTAGCAGTCTCAACCATTTTGGACCAATATGGGACAACTATAATAGACTATTGTAAATCCGGAGTTCTTGATACTCTTTGCCAGAACTACCATGGGGTCTGCATGAGAGCTAGATTTCTTTTCTACCCAATTTTTTCTTTTCCCTCCTTTGCACGTATGCAGCTCACACACACACTACTTAATAAATACCTTGAACGCTAATCAACATCTCAGTGTCTTCTTCTTAGAGAATCCAGCCTACAATAGTGGGTACTAAGAAGTCAGGTAATAGGATGAATTATTGGAGTTGGACCATGGTCTGCCTGGCTGTCAATAAGGACTCCCAATTATTCACATCGTGATTCCAGTTGGTCTTGGGAGGGGAAAAAATGCTCCAATTGATGAAAAATGCTCCATGAGAGATTCTAATGGAGAGGAGTCAGTAATGATAAAGATAATGGATGGGATGACTATTTTTAACCTTCAGTAACTGTCTTGAATCAGTGATTCTTAGAGTGTAAATCAATGGATTTTCTATAAATGCCCACATTCAGGCTTTGCCCCAGATCCACTGTATACAAAACTATGAAAGTGAAGGCCTATCATCTATGTTTGAGAAAGGACCACCAAGTTAGACTGAGTCACTGCTTTAGGACATAACTTATAGTCAATTGAACACCAGGTATGAAAGTTAAAGTAGCCTGAAGTGAGTCTCGCACCTCCTGTAGTCAGCAGAAAAAGCAGATGACAAGCCTAGAATTTACTGTCGTTGTAGCCAAGGAAGCTACACTCTCAGTCAAGGCAATGCTAATTTTACAATATCTCAATCTAGTTTGGGAGTGGGAGTCATCTGGGTTAATACCCCTGAAAATATTGGATCCACAGATTCCCCCCAATCCTCTGAACCAACAGAGAGGGTACATTTTTATTAAAAACTAACACTCCCTTGTCAAGCACACAAGACAAGGTCATATCCTGACAGATACACCAGTAAAGAAATAATAAGTCTCTGTAAGATGCCATCACTGTATGACTTACATAGACAGTAAAAGTGTTTTCAAAGACACTGGCTCACCATGCTCTTGTACAGACCACACGGGGTGGGCGTGGAATGGTGAGGAGGGGAGGAAGATAAGTGCAACTAAGGTGAGAGAATGCAATTTTGCTAAAGTGCCCAATCTAGACTGCAACCAAGTGGTTTTGAAGCCTGTACTGTACCCCAAGGGAAGGAAGGCAGAGAGTTTCCTCTTCATTAGAAACTGGGAGGCAGTGAAAATCTTTCCCATGGCAGCCTCCTTGGTAAGCAAGGGAGCCAGGTGAGGAAATAGCCTTGCAGAGTCTTCTTATCAGTCATACATGCTCTTATGTTCTAGGGGTATCACATCATGTTCCACTAAGAATCAGATCACTGTGGCTCAAGCCTTGTTCATGTGTCTCATCCATTCGGCACTGCCATGGAGTTCTTCCCTCCATCACAACACTCTGTTGAAAGCAACGCAAAAGCTACTCTCTGTCAAGACAATATGTGCCCTTGTCAGGAACCCACCTTCCTTCCTGCCAGTAGGCCTATAGCTTAGATTTAGTCTCAACAAAACCAAGCTGGAGACGTTGTCTCCCTCAACTCTTTTCCACACTGTTGCTCTCCAAAGTACTCCATACTTAGTCAACTGCCATGTATCCAAAACAGAAACCACCCCCACACACCATGATATTTTGAATTTAATTTTAAAAATCAATTTGTAATGAATGTTATAAAAATAAATATATTACAATTTGGGATTTCTTGAGTATTTTCAGCTGAAAAGTCTCATAAAAAATGATTTGAAAGTTGGTCAGGGCTGCCACTTAGGGAAAACATTTTTATTTTTTTAATAGACGCAGATGGCATGTGGAGAAGGTCTGCCACTTGTGTTTACAGACACTTATGGTATACAATGAGTTAATATCTCATACACTGAATATCAGAGTCTACTTTATGAAGACTCAACTTTTAACAATGAGCTTTCTATGAATTCTTTGTATATGCTGTCATAATCTCTATGCAACTATTGTCAAGATCTCACAGAGATTTTTAAGTAATGGACTCAGTTATAAAGCTAATAAATGAGAAAAGTGGAGCCATGATAAAGTGCTTGCTTTTATCCACAATGCTATGATGCCTTACTATGTGAAACATCTATACACTACAAAGGGTAAATACCTATATATATGAAAGCCTAATCTGATGGGTTGACCATTTGCCTTGTAGCTATGATGCAAAATGACCACCAGGGGCCAGATGCTCCAACCAGTGGAGGGAGCCCCATTCCTCATGGAATCGGTTATGGGTTAGGTAGCTGCTGGGGCACTGTCAGTCCAAATCTGCTTCAGTTGCACCCAGACCCAGAGAGGAGGGAGCCTGATTCCAGGATGCATCACCCGAGACTTGCCCTCTCATAATCTGGGACCCCCCAGGGAATGTCAGAGAGCTGCTTTTGGCCTGATTTTCATAGGTTAAGCCCAGGGATGCCATCGCTGCATGAATCCATGCACCAGGCCTCTATTTACTCAATAAAAGTTTTGCTGTAATAAGAAAATAACATTTTAAAAAATTAAATAGAATGAGAGAAGAAAATATGAAATCAGATAAGCTGATAATAATTGAGGCTGAATGATGGACAGGAGTGTTCATTGTGTTCTTTTGTCTGGCTTTGAGTCTGGCTGAAATTTTCTACATTAAAGTGCCCTTTAAATAATAAATTGAAAAATATAAAGATGTATAAAACAGAGAAAGAGCTAGCTACATAGATATATACAACTCTAATACTTTTAAAGAACATCTTTATAATAAGATATACTTTTTCTTGATAGAGAAATGTCTTAAAAATAAAATAAAAACAGAAAACATAGGGCAGGATGGTAAAATTTAATTATTTAAATTTTAAGCCTTTCTATCAAAAGAAAACACACAAAATTTATGAGTATTGACTGTTTCAGGAAAACTTTTTATATGTATATAAAAGATATGCACTATCCCAAATAAAGTATTTCTATAAACCAATAAGAATATGAAACTCACTGGAGGAAACTTCTGAGGTAAAGGCTATGTTTATAACCTAAATTGTGGTGATGAGTTCATGGATGTGTACTTACTAGTATCTGCAAACAAAAAATACAATAGGTATATGATTTCTTAGAAATATTATTTAAATTTGTGTGCTTTTAAAAATAACACCAGTCTATAAAAATAATTTTGAAAAAAAATTAATGATAATTAATTTGTCAATATCTTGTCAATCACGGATATTACATATTTGTAAAGCAGAAATTATGGACATTGGCTGAAGTAGAAAGCCTCAATTTTACTGAAAAGCAAAAATAGAATAGAAATACATACTATATAAAATTAAAGTCTAAGGAGTAATCCCTTCTCCATAATAAGGCTTTAGGAGCAAATATTCTTAAGAGTATTAAATAGTTAATAAGAAAATAAATTCATCAGAAATAATGATCCTAGGATTAGAAGATATAAATCTGTCCAATTTACTTTTTTAAACTAAACTCAAAGTTTACAATACTGCAAAAAAATAAAATAATAATATATTTAAATTTTAGTTTAATTTAATTTATTAATGAAACATGAAAAAACCAGTCATATTTGATTCAAATGTATATATAATATACATATGTATGTATGTATATGTATATGTGCATATATATATACATATACATATACATATATATATAAAATTCATAGTTATGAGGATTTACCCTAGGAATATAAATACGACTTAATATTGAAAAAATTAGAAATACAATGAATAATACATAATCTTGGCTATTAGGAGATAAAATGAAAGTAACAACCCAATTCTGATTCCTGTGCATAAAAATTCAAATTGTTGGACAATCAGAAATTCCCATTTCCCCTTCTTTGGAGGCCTACATATCTAAATATTATCTGAATTGGTAGGAATAAATTTATAGGTTTCAAGTCTTCATTAATGATAGGTAAAGAAAGCAGGCGGTGATTTATTTTGCTAAAAGCTATGGTGAAGAAAATGATCATTATAATTATAGTACCATATTAGTCTGTAAATAATTTTTCATAATCAGAGTGTTCTTATATTCCACCTGAAAAATCCATCAGATCAAATTGCACAGGTTCAGATATGTGCCCAACACAATCTTTTTACTATGTTAACCTAATTATTTAGAGTAAAGTAGAACCACTCAGAAAAAAAAAGTCAGAAGCAGTCCATTTTGGAAGAATGCAAAGTCAGCTCTTAGAACTTGAAACCAAAAAGATACCAAGAGAATTACTAAAAACATGGGTCAGACAACTCTTACCCTCTGAACAAATTGGTCTTGTCAAGAACTGTGAAGGGTCTGCGTGTTTCCCATACAACCACGCTAACAAATTAACCTGCCACAGTTTCATAGACACTGGCAGGATGCAAGAGAGTTTATTGCTCACAACAATAGCAGTAGCAAAGCAACATCATTGCAGGGACTCTGTGAGCCCCAATTTCTACATGAAGAGGGACAGCTGCTGCCGGCCCTCTCGTTATGGGGGAATCACACTGGCATTAGGAAGGGGTGAGGTTATAAAGGGAGAGCTGCTACGAAGCACTTTCAATCTCTATGGAGAGAGGCAGACACATGATAACTCTGGAAGGTTAGCAAATCTCCAGAGGGAGACATTGTCTTTAACGTCAAAGGTTTCCAAGTTATACCAACATTATTGAGACGTTATTCTGCAGCAAATTAGCTGTATTAACACTTCTAAAATGAGTTTATGTTATAAAACTCAGAAATTTCATACAGAAACCATTCATTCTAAAATATTATTTACTAGAGGCCCGATGCGTGAAATTTGTGCATGGGGGGGTGTGTTCCTCAGCCCAGCCTATACCTTCTCTAATATGGGACCCATCAAGGGATGTCTAGCTCCCTATTTAAGCTAAATGGGCAGCTGGACATTCCTCTCACAATCCAGGTCTGCTGGCTCCCAGCTGCTCACCTGCCTGCCTTCCTGGTTGCCCTTAACTGCTTCTGTCTGACAGCCTGATCACCCCCTAACCACTCCCCTGCCAGCATGATTGACGCCTAACTGCTCCTCTATCAGCCTGTTTGCCCCTCACTGCCCTCCTCTATAGGCCTAGTCACCCCTAACTGCCCTCCCCTGCAGGCCTGGTCACCCCTAACTGCCCTCCCCTGCAGGCCTGGTCACCCCTAACTGCCCTCCTCTGCAGGCCTGGTCCCTCCTAACTGCCTATCTTGTGGTGGCCATCTTGTGTCCAGATGGGGACAGCTATCTTTGACCACATGGGGGAAGCCATCTTTGTGTGTTGGAGTGATGGTCAATTTGCATATTACTCTTTTATTAAATAGGATTGGAAATTCATGATGCCTATCATATTATAACTTGATAATATATACCTGAGAAAATAGTTAAATAAATAGTCACATTCCCCTTGTTTGTGAAACATTTATAACTTGTACATGGCTATGATTTTCATAAAAAGCTCTACTGTAGACTGGCTGGCATGACTCAGTGGTTTAGCCTTGACTTATGAACCAAAAGGTCATGGTTCAATTCCCAGTTGTTGTAGTAAAATATAGAAATGTTTAAAAATGCTTAAAGAATGTGAGAAAAGTTAAAAATGTTTGAGTTAACTTCCCTTAAAACTTAAAGTCTGATATCAAAGAAACATTCCCCACTGTGCTGAAGCGTGTATACCCCAGAGATAAGGATTTAAACTGACGCAGAATTACTTGTCATGATAAACACTTACCTGAGTGACATACTCTCCTTAGCCCCCTTGCCGTGTTTAAGACTAACATTTGTGCGTTGATGTAAATCACTGATAGCCACATGGGCTGCTACAGGTACCATCAAGCTTTAAATATGTAATGTCTCAACAAGACCAAAGATGCTGGTCTTGTGGAGACATTACAAAGGCCCGTCCCTTTGTCAGTCTGACAAGCAATGCTGCTCCACGCTCCTCTTCCTGCCAGAGGACAGGAGAAAGGCCAGCAATCCCTAGTTGAGACGTTACCAAGCTCTTGGGAGAAGAACCAGCCCCCTGCACCCAGACCAGACCAGCCTAGCTGCCGGACCGCAGAGGACACCACCATGGGGATCCCTAATGAAGTGTGTACCCACAGCCGCTCAGGAAATTATGTGATAATAAAAAGCTGTGTGATTTGCAACTGCATATGTTTCGCATGGTGTAATTCCTCCAGCAGTTAAATGAATTAATTTGTGTACTCTTAAAATTTAAACGAAAGCCTTTGGTCTTTCTGGTCCTAAGCCTGCCCTCAGTCCCGCTGATGCAGAGCAGTCTCTCCATCAGTAACTACCTGGATATCCCACACCTGCATAGTTAAAGTTTATCTCAAGAAACACCTTATGAATGCCCCAGATCCTTCCCCAGAATCTCCTTCAGACACCCATCAAGACACATGCCTTGGTTGCAAACTCGATTCCCCAGTGTAGGGTGTGCAAGAATCAGCTGATCAACGCGATTGTCATCATTGATATTTCTTTCTCTCCATCTCCCTTCCTTTCTAAAGACAATAAAAATAAAAAATAAAAAGCTCTACTGAATAAGTTTAAATTCACATCAATGATTTTCAGATAGTTAGTAGGTGGGGTATAGAGAGAAAAAAATAGTGTAGTTGGCTAAATAATTGGGATATATTTTAATACCTTAAATATCTTCATTTTTAAAGAGTAATTGCTTCGATTTTGTTATCATCTACATCACAGCATCTAAGTACCTTTCAATATGTTTCTGTTATATAAAAATTCTAATAATACACTAAAATGGTCCTGTGGATTTTTGTTCAAAATACAAAGAATCTAAACAAGTAAGCTGTAGCCACTCTCTCATTACTTGGCAAAGAAATATCATTTTCAGGAAGCTGAAGCAAGTAGGGTTAATAAATAGAGTGTTTAGTAAAAACATATTGGTTAAATGTTTTGTTTTGTTTTTTAAGAAAAGCTTTAATAGAAGCATTAAAGAAAGAAAACCAAGGCTGGGAAGTTTTTTGTTAATGTTTCCCTCCATCACCCCTCCCCTAGAATAATAGAAGCAATTGACACAGAATTCTACTGAGCAAATTACTAACAAATATAGTAGCTCACATTTACTTAAATTCCAAATCACTGTTCACAGAGAACTTCAAGTAGAAGCTAGATGACTACTTGGTAGTGGAGGTGAGGAAATTACAATGTTGGGTAAGTGATCCTTTCACATCTAGATTACAGGAAGTTTGGTGATCCAAAACATAAGTTGGCCTCAGACTCAGCACAGTGATTTCTGAGTCCCAATTCTCTTTCTGTTATTTTCATTCTCTAGGAGCCACTGTTCCCAAATATCTGATTTGGTTGGAGAAAAGATGAATATCATAATTTCACCTTTGATTTCAAAGTGATATAAATGTAAACTCTGTTAGGATTAAAAGCACACAATCAATCCGAAAGAAGTAGTGGCTATTTCATCAAATATTAAAAGGTCAAATCATGAGACATTCCTACATAAGCAAAATTTACTTAAGACATTTTGATCTACTGAGAACTCTTGTCTTTGAAATGTTATAAAGGTCACAGACCAAAATTTTTAAAAGAAGCAGTTACCTAGGCTGGATGAGGTGGTGAGGCCTGAGGCAGGACTGAAAAGGAGCATCCCCTGAGAGCCACCTCTTCAACTATAATAAAAAAAAACACCTAGAGGCTAAATAGCATGCTATTAAACAAGACTGGGTTACCAGAGAGATCAAAGAAGAAATAAAAAACATTATGGCAACAAATGACAATGAAAACACAACAATCCAAAATCTATGGGACACAGTCAAAGCAGTCCTGAGAGGGAAGTTCATAGCTCTACAGGAATACCACCAAAAAACAAAAACAAAAACAAAAACACAAGGAACAATGGTAATAAATTTTCTAACCCTACAACTCAAAGAGTTACAAAGAGAGCAACAAGAAAAGCCCAGTGTAAGCAGAAAGAAGGAAATAATAAAGATCAGAGTGAAGATAAAAGACATAAAACCAAAATATATATATATATAAAATATAAAAAAAAAACAAGAGCTGGTTCTTTGAAAGGATAAACAAGATTTATGAACCTCTAGCCAGGCTCACCAAGAAGCAAAGAGAGACTACCCAAATAAACAAAATCAGAAATTAAAAAAGGTGAAGTAACAACCGATCCCACAGAAATACAAAAGATTTTTAAAAACTACTATGAACAATTCTAATCCAACAAAATGGACAACCTAGGTGAATGTACACATTCTTAGAAAATTACAAGCTCCCAAAACTCAACTAGAAAGAATAAAAAACCTGAATAGGCTAATAACTACCAAAGAAATTGAAACAATAATCAAAAATCTTTCAGCAAACAAAAGCCCTGGACCAGATGGCTTTACAAAGTTTACAAGTTCTTTCTATGAAGCCAGCATTACCCTAATCCCCAAACCAGATAAAGACACCACAAAAAAAAGAGAACTACAGGCAATATCTTTTATGAACATAGATGCTAAAATTCTCAACACAATTCTAGCAAATCAGATTCATCAATACATTACAAAAGTCATACACCATGACCAAGTGGGATTTATTTCAGGGATGCAAGAATGGTACAATATCTGCAAATAAATGTGGTACAATAAATGTGGTACAATAAATGTGATACAATAAATGTGGTACAATAAATGTGATACATCACATATACAAATTGAGAGAAAAAAATCACATAATCATTTCTATTGATGCAAAAAAAAGCATTAGACAAAATCCAACCCCCCTTTCTTGATAAAAATTCTCAGCAAAGTGGGAATAAAGGGATCGCACCTCAATATAATCAAAGCCCCATATGACAAACCTACAGCCAATATCATACTCAATGTGCAAAAACTAAACCCATTTCCCCTAAAAACAACAACACAAGGATGCCCACTTTCACCACTCCTGTTTGACGTAGTACTGGAAGTGCTGGCCACAGCAATCAGACAAGAAGAAGAAATAAGAGGCATTCAAATTGGAAAAGAAATAAAAATGTCCTTATTTGTAGATGACATCATACTATACATAGAAAACCCCAAAGATTCCATCAAAAAACTACTAGACCTAATAAATGAATTTGGCAATGTAGCAGGATACAAAATTAACACCCAGAAATCTATGGCCATTTCATACTCCAATAATGAACTACAGAAAGAGAAATAGGAAAAAAAAATCTCATTTACCATTGCACCAAAAAAAAAAAAAATTAAGATACCTAGGAGTAAACTTAACTAAGGATGTAAAAGACCTATTCTCAGAAAACTCTAGGACATTGAAAAAAGAGATAGAGGAAGACATAAACAAATGGAAGAACATACCATGTTCATGGATTGGTAGGATCAACATCATTAAAATGTCCATAATATAAAAAACAATCTTTAGATTCAATGCAATGCCTATTAAAATACCAATGGCATATTTCAAGTATCTAGAACAAACTCTCCAAAAATTCATCTGGAACAGAAAAAGAACTCAAATAGCCAAAGCTATCCTGAGAAAGAAGAACAAAGTTGGAAGCATCACAATACCAGATATCAAGCTATATTACCAAGCCACAGTCCTCCAAACTGCCTGGTGCTGGCACAAGAACAGGCATATAGAACAATGGAACAGAATAGAGAACCCAGAAATTGACTCAGGCCATTATACTCAATTAATATTTGACAAAGGATGTGAGAGCATACAATGGAGTCAAAAGAGTCTTTTTAATAAATTGTGCTGGGAAATTTGGTCAGATACATGCAAAAAAAAAAATGAAACTAGATCACTAATTTACACCATATATGAAAACAAACTCAAAATGGCTAAAGGATTTAAATGTACTAGTATGATGGGAAGCTGTAAAAATTCCATAAGACTCCAATAAAATAGCTGACATATGTCCTGGCAATAATCTTTACAGACACAGATCCTAGGGCAAGAGAGACAGAGGAGAAAATAAACAAATGGGACTACATCAAAATAAAAAGTTTCTGCACAGCAAAAGACACCATCAACAACAACAACAAAAACAAGAAGCCCACAGCATGGGTGAACATATTTGCCAAATCTCCAATAAGGCTTCATTTCCAACATTTACAGAAAACTCATACAACTTAAAAAGAGAGAGAGAGAGAGAGAGAGAGAGAAAGAAACAATCCAATAAAAAAAAAAATGGGCAACAGACCTAAATAGACACTTTCCGAAAGAGGACATTCAGAAAGCTAAGAGACAGATAAAAACATGCTCAAAGTCACTAATTATCCGAGAGATGCCAATCAAAATGACAATGAGGTATCACCTCAAACCTGTCAGAATGTCTATCATCAACAAATGAACAAAAAACAAGTGCTGGCGAGGACTCTGAGTAAAAGAAACCCTGCTTCGCTGCTAGTGAGAATACAGACGTGTTCTGCCACTGTGGAGAACAGTATGATGTTTCCTCAAAAATTTAAAAATGGAACTCCCATTTGACCCAGTAATCCCACTTCTAGGAATATATCCCAAGAAAACAGAAACATCAATCAGAAAGAATATATGCACCCCTAAGTCCATAGCAGAACAATTTACAATAGCTAAGATTTAGAAACAAGCCTATTTGCCCATCAGCAGATGAGTGGATTAGGAAACTATGCTACTTCTACAGAATGGAATACTACAATGCTGTTTAAAAAGAAGGAATTTTTACCATTTGCAGCAGCATGGATGGAACTGGAGAGCATTATGCTAAGCAAAATAAGGCAGTCAGGAAAAGATAAATATATATGATCTCACTCACTTATGAATAATAAAGAACATTATAACCTGATAAACAAAAAGATAGATACAGAGGCAGAGAAGCATCAAACAGACTATCAAATTACAGCGGGAATGCTGGGGAGGATTGAGGGGTGGAAAGGTAAGAGATCAGCTGAAGGACTTGTATGCATGCATATAAGCATATCCAATGGACACAAGACACTGGGGGGTAGGGCGAGGGCATGTGCTGGGTGGTAGGAGAGGCCAGGGGAAAGTCAATGGGAAAAAAAAAAAAGGAGACAATATACACCAGGATTTGTAATACTTTAAACAATAAAAAAAGAAAAAGAAAAAAGCAATTACCTAAAATCCACTAATATTTTGGAGACCTGTTTCCTGCCCTCTTTTTTTCTTACCAGTCACTTCTCCATATGCACGCTCTCTTTCCTACTGCAATCAAATTACATTTCAAAGATAATCCATAATCTATTTTCTAAATATAATATCCTCTTTAATTTCTCACCCAGCTCAGTCCCTTTGCAATATTTGAGATTATTTGTTATCATTTTTTCTTTGAAGATTTCACATCTTTGGCTGTTTGATTATTTTTTCATCTCCGAAATAGAATCAGTCTATTTGCTACCATCTCCAAATTCAGCTCCTGAAATCCCCTGGTGTGTACACTATGAACTAGTTACACAAAGTCTCATTGTCCCTCCTTAATAAATCAGGACCTTTGTAAAAGTTGGTGATTTCCCTCAAATATACTCTCCCTCTTTTCCATCCTTATACACATTTGAAGTACATATTAACCAGTAAAATTCCTGGTTATCCTTCAATATCTAAGTGATCATTTTTTCTATAGATAATGTCTTCCACTCTGAATGTGGGTAGAATTCTAGCACAGAGCCTTATTCCCAGGACACAGGAAAGTCCCCAGAAAATAAGAGACATCCAATTAGAAAATGAATCAAACAAGGGCTTTAGGTTCAGAAGCCCTATATTTAAATCATAGTTCTCTCATACATTTGAAATTAAACGAATAAATCCTTGCCTGGAAACCTTTGCTGCTTCATAACAAACAAAACTGGTAACTTTCCTGTAAGAGTTATCCTGTATAATAAAAGGCTAATACACAAACTGACCAAACAGCAGAAGGACCAGTGGCGATGATGCTCACTGACCACCAGGGGGCAGATGCTCAACGCAGACCCTCTCCCAACTCTGTGGCAGTGCTAAGCATGTTCCCTGGGAGTGGGCCTAAGCTGTCAGTCAGACAACCTCCAAGGGCTTTCAGACTGTGAGAGGGCACAGGCTGGGCTGAGGGACCTCCCCTGAGTGCATGAATTTCATGCACCAGGCCTCCACTGTAATATAATGTAGGAAAATCACCTGAAACAATGCCTGGCAATTAGTAGAAATTTTATAACCAGTTGCTGTTACTGCCACTACTATTGTTTCTCTATTCTTCTACCTGCTTTTTAATAATAATCAATAGTTGCATAAATAAAAATCTTACAATGCCATTTTTTTCGTGAAGCTATGTTATGAATCAGGATAATTGCTTTTCTGCCTAGAGAGATACATGGGTACAATGCATTCTCTGAAAGCTAATTTGGGATTCTCTTTTTCTCCTGTTGGAAGAAGTTATGGAGAGGATGTGACTAAGGGTTGATTTAGGAGCTTGACCCAGGCCTGAGAGAAGTCTCACACTCTCCCCTGACCTTGGACTGTATGCTCTGCCCCCTGGTACCACAGTGGGAGGCATTTTCAAGGACAAGGCCTTGAGAGAGTAAGGAGTTTTTGAGACCATCTGGATGGTAATTATGACTGAACCTCTGGAAGACCTTCAGCTAAACTTTAAGATTCTGTCAGGTGGGCATAGAGATCTATTCACCTTGCATATGACCCAGACAAACCTTGTTTATAAGACCCCTTGCATGTTCGTCCTGCCACCTACCAATATGGAGTGCCCTGCCCCTGTCTTGTCCTTAGTATGTGGGGGCCCATTTTAGACTTCACCCAGGAAATCCCTGAGTTTGCAAATGAACACTTCTGTGATGTATTTAGTGGTTTATCTGCTTCTTGAATTCTTACCAAGTCAGACATAGTGAAAACATCGTGCCTTTTCTTTAGAACAAATCAGTCTATTCTTCCTCTATCATCTTATCTTCTGACCCACAATGAGATCGGTCTGCAACAACATGACAATCAATATATTGCAATAACCAAAATAACCGGTGGCAGGAAGCAGAAGAATGTGGATGTTTGCTTACAGACTTGTCTTCTACCTACTTTTCTTCATCTCCCTCCTCCCTCTTTGGGAGTTGGAAGCATCTGATAATTCCTTAAAAGACAATTAAATCATTAACATTCAGGCATTTTCACCAGTCCTTACTCCAGGCACTCAGTGGGACACTTAAAGTTAGTGTGAGATTTTCTCCCAGGGACCACTAACCAGGCAAAAAGAAATTACAGATTACAATAGCTATAATTTAGCCCATAGGGGAAGATGAGTAAATATTATTGATCGAAAATATTGGCTAAAGCTACATAAGTGGAAAGATGGGATATTGGGAAATGTATGCTTCTTTAAAGGGTCTATCTGGAAAAGCATAAGATTCAAAGGAGAGTAGAGGGAGGACAAAGGAATAAGAAGGAATTATTAGGCAAGCTAAGGAAGAACACAGGATTTAGCTTGTGATTCAAGGAAGAGGCAGAACCCAGCAATTCAACAGTCTGCTGCCTTTCAGAACAACCACATCTTATTTGTTTGAAATAATGAACAGTCTTCTGCAATAATTATAGTCTTTAGCAAGATCATCCCTCTGTAATACTGCCTTTGCAGCACAATGCATTAATCTACCTAATGTCTTCTTATAAAAATGTTTTGCCCATAGACATATAAATATGCTAAAGACCCAGATCACAGCCATGAGAAAATTTGAGGGCACTTTAGCAATTTAAATAATTTTCTAGATAACTAACATTAAAAAAATAAAGTTCAGCCCTAATTGGTTTGGCTCAGTGGATAGAGAGTCAGCCTGTGGACTGAAGGGTCCCAGATTCCATTCTGGTCAAGGTCACATGCCCGGGTTGTGAGCTCAATCCCCAGTAGGGGGCGTGCAGGAGGCAGCCATTCAATGATTCTCTCTCTTCATTGATGTTTCTCTCTCTCTCTCTCCCTCTTCCTTCCTTTCTGAAATCAACAAAAATATATTTTTAAAAAATAATAATAAATTACAATGCTTTGTTTACTCCTCAACAATTTGCTAAGAATATTTAATTTATCAACATCCAGGACACTGAGTCTAAAGTTATGAGTACCAGAGATTTATGGGGAAAAATAATGTTAGTATCTTGATGAATAATTAGGGCTTAGCAGTTGCCAGCATTTTTATCTATTGGTGATGTTAAGTGGTTTTGCAAGGTTAATGAATTTTAACTTGGATGTCATTATCTCAATCCCTCTGCTTTTTCCTATCTGCTGCATAGAAAACTCCAAGCTATCAAGGCTCAGTGTGGCCTGCTGGTGATGGCTGGTTGACAATGTTGCTCAACAGTTGGCCTGGAAGAAACCTGGCCTTGCTGATGTGGCGTGGGAGCCTGTGAAATGCTACAAGGTTACTATGGAACATGAATCAGAACTTGTATACCAGTATCACCCCAGTGATGAAACAGAGAGGTTATCTTTGCCCAAATGATAGCAGCAATATTATAAAACCACTCCCAGCATTCTTCCTAGGCAGATTCATTGGTCTGCCGCTCTGTTGACTAAGGAGTTTGCCAACCACTGTTATATACTACGCTTTACCTCTTTGCACACAACATGCCACAATTGCCTAATCCTAAGAGCTTCCAACTACATGCTAACATTTAGTCTAGTGTACAGTGCTTCGAAGCCACTTAGCAAAGACTGCAAATCACTGGAGACACCAATTAAACCATGAGAAAGAAGGAGGCCATGCTGATCAGTTTGACCATATACTCTAGATTGTAGAACTCCCAAAGCATCTCCTCCTTTAAGTGTATTCACATAATCTAAGGTTCAATTATGGCTGGAATGTTTTTAAAAAAGAAACATTATGGGGAAATAGACAAAATTTTAAATAATTTTATATTGGGGATGGGTGGATATAGAAAATGCTAAGAATTGGTCATCTGGGTGAGGAGAATATGAAAATGGCTTGAATTTTGTTGCAACTTTTATTGATCATGAAGTAGGAGCAACCAAAGAGCTGCCATCTTTGCTGTGAGCAGCCTGGATATCGCCTTCATATGCCCTCCTCTCCCAGGGGGCATGGATGTCTATGAATACTTCCATAATCATCATGCAACTTTAGACTCTTCTCATGATCGTGATTTATCCTAAAAGATGCCAGGTCATCATTCTGTCTTACACACAATACACACAACAATTTGCTAAGAAATATCGGAAGTTATTTTTGCTATAAGAAAAATTCTTCATTTCATTGTACATTTCTTTGAAAATTTTTACATGATTTTGATTCTCATTTGTAAAATGCTTTTATTAATAACAGTAATAGAGTTTCTTAAACATAGCTCCATCATATCCCCCACTACTTTTTATCTATGAAGTATCAGAATACCTTGTCCAAATTCAGCTTACCTCCTAATTTGCCATAAAATCTGCAAGAGCTTTTCTTTAGGAAGTGGCCAGTTCTCTTCTGGAAAAACGTGATTTCCAAATTTGCATTATAAAACGTTCTGATCCTTGAGATAATTTTTAAACAAATTTTATTTTTTTGGAAAGTACTATATATCATATCCTCTGTTTTAAAGATGAAAGAGGCAATTAACTCTTTAAAGTTCTGAAATTCCTTGAATAAATCAATGTAATCCAGGCATCTCTAAATGTATTTGATGGTAGAAGCTTTATCAACCCTCTAACATTTATTAACAATTCCTAAATTACATGTCATATATCTCAACTTAAGAAATACTGTATTATAGAAAGTACATCAAATTGAATGGTGCTTAATTTACATACTACTTTATGACATTCTTTGTTGCATTGAAATTGGCTATCTTACCTTTTCTCACATATATGAGTACATTGAGTATTATCGTTTGTCTTTGATGTTGCTGAGTTATATATAAAAATCATTAAAATAGATGTATTTTAGCTGCAGATTTTTTTAAAAAAAAATCTTCTAATCCTATTTCAATATAAACTGGTTTAACCCATGGTACAAGCCCCATCAGTCAAAATACATTTTGTATATATTTTTTCTTGGATGTATTGGTGTCCAAGTACTTGCTCAGAGAAATGATTCCATAATGATTTGGTCCTCCAAACCACACAAAATCCTCTGAGATTCCTTAAACCTCTTATCCCTCAAGTGATGCACCATTGGCATATGGGAGCATGGTTTAAGGCAATTTATATGTAGGCTACATAATACAGAGAATGAAGCAATTATCTCCGTTATCAACATTGATTAACTTCACCTTCAAGTTGTTCTCTTTTCCAAATCATTGGATGAAGATATGCAGGTAAAAGGATACATGGCTGTTTTTATCCTTTCACCTACTCATGGGCTCTTGGACTGTTTCCAGATCTTAGTTATTGTAAAAAATGCTGTTATATATAGGGGGGCGGATATCCTTTCTGATCGGTATTTCAGGCTTCTTAGGATATATTCCTAGAAGTGGGATCACTGGGCCAAATGGCCATTTCATTTTTAATTTTTTGAGGAAACTCCACACTGTTTTCCACAGTGATTGTATCAATGCATTCCTACCAACAGTGTACATCCTCACCAGCGCCCCACCCCCACCCCCACATATTGTTTCTTGATTTATTGATTGTAGTCATTCTGTCAGGTATGAGGTGTTACATCATTGTCATGTTAATTTGCATCTCTCTAATGGTTAGTGATGCTGAGCATTTTTTCATATGTCTCTTGGCCATTTGTATGTCCTTTTCGGAGAAGTGTTTATTTAGATCTTTGGTCCATTTTTTTTTTATTGGATTGTTTGTCTTCCTTTTGTTAAGTTGTATGTGTACTTTATTTATTTTGGAAGTTGAGCCTTTATAATATGTATCATTGGCAAACATGTTCTCCCATACATTTTGATGCTAGTTGCTTTTGTGGGCAAAAGCTTTTTTATTTTGATATAGTCTCTATTGTTTACGTTTTCCTTTGTTTCTCTCGCCTGAGGTATCAGTGAAAATTCTGTGTGAGATGCCTGATGTTTTGCTGCCTATGTTTTCTTCTAGAATTTTTATGGTTTCTCAACTTACAGTTCAGTCTTGTATTCATTTTGAGTTTATTCTTGTGTATGGTGTAAGTTCATGGTCTAGTTGCTGTTGTACTTTTAAATGGAGTCATTCAGCTTTAAAAGATATCTAGAAGCTGAGGTTTTAAACAAAACCACATTGTTCATTGGAGAAGAGTAAAATAAAACAATTTCCTCATCTCTATAGTAGAGATAATTATGTTTGATGTGAGATTAGGTAAACTAAAGCATAATTACTGCAACCTTCGTGAAAGCCTTAGAAAGCAAATGCTGAAAATATACAAACTATTACTATTATGAAAGCTAGCTTGATCTCAAAGTCTCTACCTGAAATGCATTTTATTCTTCCAGTTTTGTTTTTCTGAGCAGTTCTACCTCAATACACAACTCCATTTAAATGGATTTATTGTATGTAATGTGAACAATTCAGAATTGTTTACTATGCTTTATTGATTCTAAGGAAAGACAAAAATCAATGATTTTCTTAACAAGCACCTGAGCTGTTGTACCAAGGAAAAGATTCCTTCAGCTTGGATTCCTTACCAAGCCAAGTGATTTAAAAAATCAAAAAATTGCTAAGAGTTTTCTCTGGGCCATAAATACTGATATTTTATGTCTTTGAAAAGGCTATCAAATATCAAGAATTGGGCCAAAAGAAGAAATGTCATCTGGTGTCTCCAGTTTGGTTTATAAGCAACCTGTGATTAAATGTATCATCGAACAGTCCACAAGCATTGGACTTTTAGCAAATTCAAGTTATGGGACCATGAAGCATTTAGCATCACCTGTGAATCAGGGCTGGTCTGCTCTAGGAATGTCTCCATAATTTGGTACTGTTTCTTCCTTCTCACATTTTTATTCAATTTAGCACCAGCCACCATCTGCCTAAAGGACAAAAAAAGCAGGAGGAGGAAATCCTGGCGTACAAACTAAAACGAATGAGTAAACAAAATACCTGCAACTTAAAATATTGTCTGTTTGCTTTGGTTTTTTTTCCTAAATATTGGCTAACATAATAAAACACTAAAGGCCCAGTGCACAAAATTCATGCACATGGGGGGAGGGGGGGGGTCACAGTGTGTGTGTCCCTCAGCCCAGCCAGCATCCCCTTCAATCTGGAACCCCTCAAGGGATGTCTGACTGCCCTTTTAGGCCCGATCCCAACAGGCAGTTAATCATTCCTCTCATAATCTAGGACTGCTGGCTCCCAGTCACTCGCCTGTCTGCCTGCCTGATTGCCCCTAACCACTTCTTCCTGCCAGCCTGATCACCCTCTAACCACTCCCCTGCCAGCCTGATTGATGCTAAACTGTTCGGCTGCTGACCTGATTGATCTCCCCCTGCTGACCTGGTAACCCCCAACTGCCTTCCCCTGCCAGCCTTATCGCCCACAACTGCCCTCCCCTGCTGGTCATCTTGTGGTGGCCATCTTGTGTCCACAAGGGGATGGCCATCTTTGACAACGTGGGAGTGGCCATCTTGTGTGTTGGAGTGATGGTCAATTTGCATATCACCTCTTTATTATATAGGATTAGGTAACATTATAAAACAAACATAGTTCAAAATATGGTTTCATTGCTTACTATACTATATTCTTGAAATTCTAGGCTGAAAGGTAGTAGTTTTTATTTGTATTTGAACTAGAGGCCCAGTTTTCATGAAATCATGAGTGGTTAGGGTCCCTAGGCTGTCTTCTTTCCATTCACCAGTCCCCCTGCCACCCCTTGATGCTCTGTGGTTCCCTGATGGCAGCACAGCTCTGGTTCCCCCAGAGCCTGTGGGCCAGGGACGGGACCAAGAGGCTACTGTTCTGCCCTCTCCCCACTCTGCTGCCACTCACCTGGGTTTCCCATTCGCCAAGCTACGATTGGAACCTGAGGGCTGGGGGAGGGACCAAGAGATTGACCATTCCACCTGGCTCAGCAGCCCTACCCCATTGCCACTCACCTCCATTCCCTGTGGTTCCCTGATCACAACATGGTTCTGGTTCCCTGGAACCTGGAGCCAGGGGGAGGGACCAAGAGGTCCCTGTTCCTCTCATTGGCCAGACCCTCCCTGCTGGTCTGTTTTGCTGTGGTTCTCCATTTGCCATGCTGTGATCAGAGACCTCAGAACGGGGGGAGAAGGAACCGAGAGGTGCTCAATGCATCTCATGGTGACTGGGTGAATGGTCATTGTGTCATCCCAGTCACTGCCTTTTTATATACAGGATAAAGCACTACTGGAAGACACTTATAAACTGGGAAGGCGATTTTGAAAATTCACTTTATTTCCATAGATGTATGTTCCCACCAGAGAAGTTTAGTTATTTCTTGACATGGTGAAATCATTTAGCTTTAAAGTATTTCCCAGTTTCATATAAAGATGGATGAATTTCAGTGTAGCAAAGATGATCTTGCTTTCTCTTTTCTTTGGATTATAGTGATAAAACAACCCAAATTTATCAAAGAAAACAAAATACAGTGTGAAGATCTGCAACAAAAATTAGAAGACTCTGGTTGAAACTTTGATTAAAATAGGATTGACATGTAACTCTAGCAACTGTGCTATATTAGAAGTCATTTATCAGATAACATTATTGCTTTAGTTCATAATTATAAGTATGAGGAAGAGCTGTCTACCACAAGTGCATCTGTCAATCTTAATGATTTATGATTGATACAAATAATACATTAAGTGAAGAGCTGCTAATCTTTTGTATTTAGTAGCTAGATCATAAGATTAAAATATAATGGAATGGATTTGACAGAGTCTAGGGAGAAGAATGCCATAGCAGTTAAGAGCTCAAGTTTTAAATCTCATAAAATAGATTTAAATTCTCCTTCCCATTTATACGTTTGTATCATGTTGAGAAATTCAATTGGTTCCTCTAAGCCTAAGTTTCTTCATTTGTAAAATATTATTATCACACAAAGATTTGTGAGAATTAAATATCTCATGTATAAACACTTAATTGCTTACAGGAGTAAATCTCTAGAAATTATATACACATAAACAGTATATGTAGTCATATTTATATTTATATATACTTATAAATGTTTTCATATAAGTAGATGGATTCAAAATAGGTTTTGCTTAGAGAATTTTCATTCCCAAATGGTATTATGTTACTAAATGGCTTACCTATACATATATGAAAGCCTAAGCGACCGTTATTATCAAACAACCAGAACAACCAGAATGACTGGTTGACCAGTCACCATGACGCACACCGACCACAAGGGGGCAGACGCTCAATGCAGGAGCTTCCCCCTGGTGGTCAGTGCCCACTCACAGCCCTTTCCTCTACTCATCCCCCCTGGCCAGCCCCTCTGAAGGGCCTCAATGGGGTGCCTGCCTGGCCAACCTCCCACAGTCCTCACCCTGCAGGGTCCCCCCATCAGCCCCAATGGAGGGGTCGGCTGGCTAACTTCTCATGGTCCCTCCCCTGGCCATCCAGCCCCCCAAAAGGCTCCCATTAGGAGGCCGGCCGGCTAATCTCCCAGGGTCCTTCCCCCATATGCCTCGATGGCCGCTAAGCTGAGGGATACCACCTGTTCATGGGATCTGTTCGTGCACTGGGCCTCTAGTTCCATTATAAAGAGAAATGCAAAACTCAAAAAGACAGCTATTTCTAAAATAGCATTTGTACATGCAGAAAAATCATCCTCAATATTAGATGTTATCTGCAAGTTTTCAGAAAATCAATTAAAATTTGTTAAGTTCGCTAAATAAATTTAATTGACCAGGTAAATATATCATGAATCCAATCTTTTACTTTTATTGTACCTACTTTGCTGCATGTTTTTCATATTATATCTTTATGTATCCCTGAGTCGCTACACACTATAGCAGTGCCTGCTAAAACCACATGAAATTACCCACGGTGTGGTTTTAAAATATGCTGTAATATAGCCTTAATCAGGCTCTCTCGGTAACCATAGCAGCTCACTCTACAGCTGTTAGGTAAAAGGAATTTTACTCAATTGCGTCAAAGTTTAGTTGATTTGAGAACTGAGCCTCACTAGATCACTGGTAATTTTCTACAAATGGTCTCTGTAAATGTGTGAGTTCACAGACACTCCATGCCTAAAAATTACTTATGCTCTAAATCTCATTTAAATAAGTACCTGCTTTTCTCAACAAGCAATCTTACAAAGAAGTGACTATTATATTGATGCAGATCTGTGTAAGAATTACTTAATGTCACTGGGAAGTTCTACTTTTTTTTCTTAGAGAATAGCACACCAACAAAGAAACCAATCCCTCTAACATCTGCATTCACCTAATAAAATTAGACACCTACATGATATATTTTATTATCTGCAAGGTAAATTATTTTATTCTGCAATATGTCTTTAGAATGATTTCTAAATAGCCTTTATTTCCAAACTTTAGATTTTTCTTCTGTGTGCACATTAGTGGTTTCCAATTTGGTGAGGAGATGTCTTACCTGACTCACACTCAGTGGAGAGTACATCAAAACAAGAATATGCCAGCAAAAGTGAAAAATACCTAACACTCTTGAAGATACAATTACATAAGAACTTTTATACTATATCCTCTTATTATTTTCTGAGAACTTTGTCATGGGTATAATTCTAAAACTTCAGAGCACTGGGAATCTAGCATTTGGCATAAAAAGCAAACAAACAAACAAACAGAAAACACAGCACCTGAGATTAAAAAACTTGCAAGACTGGAAAAGAAAAACCTGCAGAGAAACTAATTTTTTAACTGTGTACAGGAATTGTAAAGACCCTGCTTTATTGTACTGTGCAGACACTATTATATTTATTAATAATTTATAAATAGATAAAACATGTATCTCTTATACTTCAGATTTCATATTCTCTTAAATTCATAGGGGGCATTACTTGTTCACTACCCAAGTGGCAGCATTTGTCATATTCCCTTATATGGCTACAAGCTGAGCACCATTTTCTAAGTATTTACTAAAGGCAAATGTTAACATTCCCAGTAGCATTAAAATACCTGGTATATGTTTTTGTGCCTTAATTTCTTTAAAGGCCACCAGCCTATAAAAATGAGGCCCAGCTTCAATCTGGTATAATTTGGAGTCTTTGGGCAGGGGTAGGGAGGATGAGACCTGAAAACTATGAAAAAGATCCAATTTGTCACAAATGCACATGTGAATTCTTGCTACTAAGATCGCATATTGCTTTTGCTGCTTAAAATTCAATCTATTTGCGGCCTGGCCAGATGGTTCCATTGGTTGGAGCATCATCCCATACATTAAAAGGTCATGGGTTTGTTTCCTGGTTGGGGCACAGACTGGAGGCAATCAATTAATGCTTCTCTCTCATCAATGTTTCTCTCTCTCTCTCTTTCTCTCTCTCAAATCCTCAGGTGAAGATGAAAAATTAAATCTATTTGTGTAAAGTAGTTGTACTAAAGTCACCATGCCCGCTGACCTTATAATTAACTAACATATTCTAATGTTAACTAGGATCTTGGTTTCTCCAGCAGAGCTAGAAACCCCACATGGTGGGACCCCTGTGGTTCTTTCTGTCAAGGATGTATGAATCTTTCCAACAAGGAAAGTAAAGAGATAATTCAAAGTTGTGTGGCACAATCCATAATCTAAAAGACAAATTGCCTAAAAACCATGCATAGATTCAGTTTCTACAAATAAAAATAAATAAGCCATTTCAGATGATCATAATTTACATGTAATATGTAATATCATTGTACCTCACAAAAGTTGAATTTTTAGTACAGTTTAGATTTTATTATAAACCTGATTTTCCAGAAACACCATAAAATCTCGATGAAATAAAATGATGTGACCAACTAGTGTGATGTAAAGCATATTACTTTTTTATAATTTTACTGAAAATTTCAAAGTATATTTTCAACTCTAGCTGTCTCACTGCTACACCTGTCCTACCAGGATTTGTCAGATTTGTCACCTGTATTGAAGATTTCCCTCCTCAGTACAATTTGGTAATAAGAGCAAACCAACATTCAGCTCTGTTTATTTTTTGTTTGTGTGTTGATAACACAGAGGAATAATGAATTATCATTATGTCTTTGTACTCTTTTAGTCAATATTATAGTAACAATCACTAGTCAACATCTATTCATTTTAGTGGGGCATCCTTACTTATTAGTAATTCTGAACCAATAGTCCAGAACAGAAATTTCAGCTCAAACGTGTAGCAAGTCGCATTCCCAAGATGCTTATTTACAGGCATAACCCGAGGGCAGCCATTAGGCTGGTTTCTGCAGTGAGAAGAGACGATGAGCAATCTCGCTCAGTCTTTGCATTGTTTCAAGTCAAGAGACTTTTATGATGAGAAAGTCACTTCCATGCTGTGACCAGAGCAGCAACCTGTGAGAGGCATGAACTTTGAAAACATGCAATACCCTGATCATTTTAGTCAGGGTCACTGACCTCTTTTTCCTCTCAACTAAAATAATGACAACAGCCAATCTCTGTGAATGCTCTGTCCTGACCCATAAATATACAGGTCATATAATAGACCTGCTTCTTAGTGGTCAAGGTGCATAATAAGGTTGCATCTGATGGATTCATTATTGGCATCTGATTTTTTCAAAAATCAGCTTGAAATGAAAAGGGTAGGTAATTACTAATAATTTTTTTGTAAATCAATAAAAGTTATACATATTTTTGTCAGATTGGCAAAAAAATACATTTTTGGTGGGCCACAGAATTTTAGTAATTAGTTTATGTGTGCTAGGAGATGAAAAAGATTGAAAATTGCTGGTAAATATGACCCAGGCTTAGTGTATGCAGGGTAAGAGGGGAAAGAGAATGAGAGTCTTCTGTTTGCAAACATGCAGAAATGCTGTCCTGTCAGAGACACTGCTAACCACACAGTACAGAACAGAACTCGGTTAGAGCATCTCTGACCAACGTAGCAATGAATCTATAGCACAGAGTTGCATTTTACTGGCCAACAGGAAAAGGTAAAATGAGATCTACCAAAAACTGAAAGGAAACATGATCCATTATTAGGCAGCAAACCACAAGGCTTTTCCAGGGAAGTTCCAGCTATGTTTTCGGCCGGAAGTCCTTGCTGGGAACCCAGTTATCAAACATGAACTTGACACTGCTTGTCCGAGTCCCGTGAAAGGAAATCTGTGGGCTCGCTCTGGTCCTTTGGAAAAGTATAATCACACCGAAGCAGTGTTTCCCAAAGGTTTTCATGTCACTACACACACAAAAGGTGACAGTGCTTCTGAGGTGCACTGGGATTATCAGTCAGGGCTGCACAGGCCCCAGGGGAGTGGCCAGTGACTTTAGAAGCGCTGGGCTCCTGCACCTGGCCACTCGGAGGTGGCTTCTTACCATGTGTCTCCTCACACTTCTTGGGAAACTCTGACCTGATCACCCCAATGAACCTTCCAGCCCTTTTAGGAACAGTTTGCCTGCATGAAAGAGGATCCAAACCTCTGCTTTTTTTCTGCAGCCCTCGTGTGTCTAAGGGCTACAAGCAGAATATCTGGCCACTATGAGCATTTCTACATGGAATTTACACATGTTTGGGGATTTCTGGTTTGGCATTTCAGATGCTGTAGGCAGTGACGGTGCTAATGAATTCAAGGGTGATCATAACCTGCTGTGCCATCAGAACTGTAACGTGGGAGCCCAGATTAAGTGTTCACTCCTCAGATCAAAATATTTTACAGCGGTACCTCGAGATACGAGTGCCCTAACATACGAGATTTTTGAGATACGAGCTGTCGAGCGAGCGATTTTTGCTTTGAAATACGAGCAACATTTGAGATAGGAGTAATCGCACGGATCGGCCGGCTGCACAGGACCCACCAGGTTACCGAGACTCGAGTGTCTCATAGGTCTCATGGTTTCCCATGCCTCATGGTTATGGAACAAATTAAGCTCATATCTCGAGGTACCACTGTATAAGAATCCTGCAAACAGTCACTGTGTCTGCTTTTGTTGGTGGTTATGTGTTTTGTTGCTGTTGTTTTCCATTCTGAAGCGCACAAGTGCTCTCAAGAATTGTCAGGTAAATAATGGGCCTTGTGTATATTGACAAATAGACTCCAAAGGGTGAAGGGGAAGGAAATAAGCCGCTTTCTTTGCTTTCTTTGCCTTGAGAGACCTACCCCCAAACAGAGTCAGTGTAATTGACAAGGAAACAGTTCCCATGTCACTGACATAAGCATTACTGTGGAGTCTTGGTGGCCAAACCGTGGGACCCATCAGTCCTGTTCAGCTTCCCCTCACATGGCCTCTTCCAGGCCTGTGCGGGGGCAGGAGTTACCCTGTGCACATGGGGAGTGAATACTTTGCTGTTTGGAGCAACTATCTGGGGAGCAGGAAAGATCACCTACGGAGAGCAAAAGTCCGGACGGCCTTCATGTTCCTTTGCCTTTCGTTTCCCCTTCTTTTAATTTATTTATTTTATTGGTTTGCTTGTTGTTGTGTGTTTTTTTTCATTTAACTACAGAAGGGCAATATCAGAAAGTTCCCAAGGGAGCATGCTCTGTGATGAAGTAGATGGTGGAAGCAGCCAGAGAAAGAGGAATGACCACGGCCTAGGCTGGGTTACGAGGCAGAAAACAGTATTTTTTAACAGCCTGAGTAGAAAGTAACATAACCACCATTAACAATGGAGCTTCTCCTCAAGTAAGAAACACTCATTACTTTCACCATTCTTCTCCTCCACGCGGTACCCCTGGGAGTTAGGGGAGAGACGGTAACTGATGTGTTTTAATATGTGAGCGCTCACGCTCCAGGGGCTCGGCCAGCCCTGTCATCCTGGCACCGCACAGGCAAAGCAAAACAGCACCACCTTGGAGAACACACAGAGACCAATTTGATTCACTCGCCGACCTACCACTCTGTTCGCTTTTTTCTCTTCATATGCAGGCTGGACTGACTGGTAAGCACATTGATGTATACCTGTGTACACTTCTATAGAAACACATGTAAGTAATATGAGTTATGGACCCAAAACAAGGAGCATATCAAAGGAAAAGCGGTATCAGCCCTGGACAGGGTGGCGAAGTTGATGGCATCATCCCATACACCAGAAGGTGGTGGCCAGCTCAGTCCCTGGCCAAGCATATGCCCCTGTTGTGGGCTCCACCCCTGGGTGGGGGCTTACAGGAGCAGCCAATGGGTGTTCTGCTCACATCATCAATGTGTTTCTCCCTCGCCCTTCCTCTCTCTCTAAAAATCAATTTAAAAAATCTCAAAAAAAAAAAAAGACAAGCATATCAAAAGTTCATATGTCCATTGAGGTTATTGTGTTCAATGTCACAAAAATTGTGAGAGAATATAGATACATAGATAAACATTCAGGGATTTGTACTTTTAGTCTCTTTTCTTGGAACTTTAATGTTCTCATATAACTTTTTACACATAACCATTATGACATTTTACCTCAGGTGTTAAAAAATACTTGATTGATCATCTGCCTGCTGCACACTCCACACTGGGGATTGAGCCAGCAACCTGGGCATGTTCCCCCAACCAGGAATCAAACCGTGACCTCCAGGTTCATAGGTCAACATTCAACCACTAAGCCATTCAGGCTGGGCTATTTTTATTTTATTTAATCTTTATTGTTAAAAGAAATGCATAGGTGCCCTTTTTTTCTCTGATTGACCCTTTATAGCCTGCCCTCACCCACCACCCTATTGTCTATGTTCATAGGCTATGTATATATGCATACAAGTTTAAGAGCCAAATACACTAATAAAAGAGAAAGATGCAAATTGACTGTACCTTCACAATGCCCAACAGCCAATCAGGAGTGGCTATGCAAATTAACTCAACAAAGGTGGTGGCTAATTTGCATACACAGCTGCTTCAGGCCCCTGGGCAGCAAGGGAAAACAGAAAGGCAACTCCAGGCCGGAGCAAAGATGGAAAGGCAGTTCCAGCCATAGGGAAGGTGGCACTGGCAGCCCAGGGAAGGAAGACCCATTCTTACATGATTCTTTGTGCATCGGGCCTCTAGTACTTTTATATGTCACAAATTATTATACTAAGAATAAAACATTTAAAACATTACTTCCCAATCACAAAAAAGTTCAGTCATTACCACCAGCTGTAGTGACCAAGAGGACGTATCCCCACAAAGCAAGTAGCACTTGAGATTCAGGGCCCATTGGTTGAGTCTTAGGGAGCTATTCAAACCATCCCAAGTGAAAATGGCATTTCTCCAAATGTATGTGAAATAGTGCTTACAGACTTTTCCCACTGGAAACTTCTGTATTCTAAGACATTAATAACAAAATTTCCTAGATAATCGTTACCTGTAAAACTTGTGATCAAGAGTTAGATACACACGATGCAGTTTTTATCTTTAAAAAGAGAGGCACAATTTGTCATTTTCTACAACTATTTTTGCTAACCAGGCTTTTTTACCTTAGCTCTGATTTTGTAATTTAACTTAATTTTTCTATAGAAACACACCAGGACTAGACCCATCAGTTTTCTTCCAGTTTCAGCTTCTTTGAAATCAGTCTTTCTTTTAATAGTTTTCCTTAGTTCCATACCATATATAGAAGAAGAAGGAAAAAGATGTTATACCATCAAAAATTAAAACACTTGCTAATTTCATGTTGTTCCACAGTAAGAGTATATATTACTATGTGCTTAAAGGGTTTCAAATAGAAGCCATTAGAATTTTCTGGTTAATCATAGTGATGTAATTAATTACATCACTATGATTAAATTATATGTACAGTAAGAAGATCATATGTGATACCCCACCTTTTTTTCCCAGGCCCCATTCCACTTCCCTTTGTGTCTGATTAGACTAAGCAAAGGCAATCTGAAGCAATAAAGCATAACTATGCTGTCTCTACATCATTTCAGAACAAGTTTGGGCAGCAAAGAACTTGAAGAAAGAGGCTAAATGCTTACCAGTCATTCAGAATGAACAATAACTGACAAAATAATTTTCAAAGGTCCAGTCCACCTCATTTCTTCTTCTTCTTAATTTTTTTAAAAAAAAGGCTTTAGAATTTCAGAGCAGTTTTGGATTTACAACAAAATCGAGAATGAAGTAGAGATTTCCCTTAGTCCCCTGTTTCCACACAGGTAATTTACTAAATATGATTTATAAACATGTTTCTTGACTTCTCTTAATAGCCCTACTTGTATTATGTTGAGTCATCTATATTCCAGAGTATAAGGAATTTTTGTAAAGTTCCAACAAATAATACATGATTAACGTGGTAGCTACTGATCTTATAATCAAAGTAATCCCAAAATCAGTACATTTCTATATTTGAACTGAGAGTAAAAATAATTTCAGTCTCTTCACCAACAAGAAGTAAAACATTTAGCGATTCTCAAGTCAATAAAATTGTGCCGTAGAAAAAGTTGGTAGAGTAACATGATTATGTAAAAATGCTAAGACAAATAATCAAAAATTTCTCTGTTTTTAACATTCAGTTTAATTCAGCAGCCATTTATTAAGCATGTAATATAATTATAAGTATTATGCTACTAAGAGAATAGAATAAGAAGATGGCAAATTCTTACCTCTGTTAATTATTGAATTAATAGAAATGTAATATTTGACCATTGCATCAAATAGTTTTGCAACAAACATATTTACATCTAAAGCAAGAGGAAATAAGGTGAGTTTGAAAGCAAAAGCCAAGCAAGTGCTTGGTTCTGAAAACACGTGCCCTGGAGAGGCGTTAGGATGGAAAAGTTAATAATTGTTAAAGCCTTGTGTGGAAGTTTCATGATGGAGTTGAGATTTATCTGAACTTCAAAGAGAGATTAGCTTAGAACAGCAAAAAGGACATAATCAAAAGAACAAACAAAGCTACAAGAAAATGTAGAAGTGAGAAAACTATGGCGTGACAATAAAGAAGCAGACTACCATAAAAGCTACAACAGGTTTTCAAAAATAGTGAGAGACAAGATAAAGTTATACTACTATGAAGGATCCCATGTACTATGAATATGATTTTGATTTGGTCTAAACAACAATGTGAATCTGAGTTGTTAAGCAAAGGTATATCAATCTCTGCACTCCTTGGTAAGTCTGAGTCAAGTATGTAGTACACATAATTTTATACTGGACTAGAGGTCTGTTGCAGGAAGATTCCTACAAGAACAAGGCTTCCTCGGGCCTCTTCCTGCAAGAATAGGGCTTCCTGTGGCCCTTTGCCGCCTCTCTTGCTTCTCTAGCACCCCTCTTGCTTCTCCACAGTTTCACTCCCTTCTGCAGTGGTTGTCTTCCTTCTACACTGTCTGCAGTCTTTGTTCTGTGCCTGGATATGCAAATTAACCACTATCTTGATTGTGTTAATTTGCATACTCACTCCTGATTGGCTGGTGGGTGTGGCTTGAGGGCATAAAGGAGGTATGGTCAATTTGCATGTTTCTCTTTTATTAGAAAGGATAATTGAAACATTTTTTTTACCTAATATTCGTTGCATAATCATAAGGATAAGGGGAAATCTCTGCATTTCCACAAGATTGCTCTCCACCAGGTGACTGTCTAGGCCAGTTGGGACAAGAGCATGGTCACCTACACTTACTTCGGCCTCACTAAATCAATAGTCTGTGGAAATTGTCTAAAAATCTATCATAAAGGCTTGCTCATTTTCCTAGGCATACTCATATTAAACTGAAATCAGTGCATATAATTTACTTTTGTGGGTTTTATTATAAAAAAAATCTATGGTAATAGACTTTTATAATAAAAAGTCTATATTACTATTTTATTAAAGTCTACGGCAACATGTGTTGGCTACTGCAGCTCAGTACATTAAAGATTAATTTCTCTCACTCAATAATCTCCCCAAGAGCACAGATATTGATGAGTGACTTACAATGCAAGGAAATTTTCTCTTGAGCTTTCACATCTTACCATCTCTGAAGTTATTGCACACTAATTAGAGCCCCATCATTCCTTGTGTCGTGTTAACTGAAGATCAATTTGCTAATCACTAAGTATCTCAGGAGCATGGCAGGGGTAATACAGATCATTTCTGTCTTTTGCTCCTCAGATGAGGCTGGTGTCTTTGAGGTTGACAGGACTTGTGCGTTGAGAGTCAAGGTTAATGGAGTAGTCTTTTTCAATATGGCAGGAGACCTGCCTGCAGGAGCAACATAATGATGAGAATCTTCCGCTACCACAGGCAGTCGTTCCTTGAGAAGCATTAGCCTCTGCTTTTTAATTTTTCCCCAAAAGATGTTTCTATGCAGCTGGTGCCAGGATTCACAAGTCTCTTACTTTCTATTAAGTGTCATGAAAAAAAAATTTTCCCCTATGCAGACTTAAGAAAGGGGAGCAGTGGGCGAGCTATATGTGTTCTTACTCTAAAACCCAATTTCTCTTTTCTTAGAAAAATTGCAACAACTTAAAATTCCCAAAGCATTTCCAAATGCATGAGATATCACAAGTAAAAGTCCAAATAAAATATCCATGTGAATGCCACAGGCTAATCTTATTCCCAGTAGTTTAAAAAAATATTTAATGAATATATCTTTATGTGATCACTGAGTATATGCCTATTCCAAATTAAATGGCCAAATTTATTTATCTTGGTGATATTTGCCAATGTTACTAAATCATTAAGTCAAGTGTATTATCAGTTTATTTCTAATATGAGTGTGAAAAATAAGGCATGGAAGGTATATGCTTTATCAGTATGCCACTCTTCCATAAGTGAGAAATAGAAGCACAGAGCATTTGTTCAATGCCTTTTGAGCAGGAAGAAGACTTCAAAACAATTTACTTCAAAAATAATTCTGACTTGGACCTTTTCTTATAAAATATTCATGATATTTCAGTGTGCTATTTGCTAAAATTATTTTAGTATAAGATTCCCAAGATTTGGGTAGTTGTATTTCCTGAATGTATTGCATCAGAATTTTTGTTTTTAGAAACAGTTCACGAAAAGAGGGGTATGGAAAAAAAAATATGATTTAAGTGAATGTTGATAATTTAGTACTATTAAATTATCATTGAAAGTGGTAAGAAACATGTGGTATTAAAAGATTATCATAGTCATAAGTGGTGAGTCTGAAAGATTTTGGTACTTAATTTGAGAGCATTAACTTTGAGAGTTTAAAAAATAAAGCAGATGTGAGAGGTGATGGATAATTTAATCAACTCAGTGGTGAGACTCCTTTCACAATGTATACAGTAGTACCTCGAGATACGAGTGCCCTAACATACGAGATTTTTGAGAAACGAGCTGTCAAGCGAGCGATTTTTGCTTTGAAATACGAGCAAAATTTGAGATAGGAGTGATCGCGAGGATCGGCCGGCTGTACATGACCCCCCAGTTTACCGCGACTTGAGTGTCTCATAGTTTCCCATGCCTCAAGGTTACGGAACGAATTAAACTCATATCTCGAGGTACCACTGTATGTGGAATCATCACGGAGCACACTTTAAAGTTATTACAATTTCACTTGTAAAGGGGAGAGATAACAAATGGGCAAACATACGATGCCTTCCCTATTGTCTCCTTTCTTACTGATGGCGGATCTTTATGACTAAGTGTGGCAAATTTTGTTTACATGAGTGGATAGAATTTGGGAGTGTATTAGTCAGAGTCCTCCAGAGAATAGTTAAGATATAAAAAATAGTGATCAAGATAGAGATACAGAAAGAGATTTATTTTAAGGAATTAGCTCACACAAATACAAAAGCTGAGAATGCCCATGGGGTTGCCTCCTCCGAGCCAAAGAACTAAGAAAACTGTTGGTGTTAAAAATTTTATCTAAATCGAAAGGCCTGAGAACCAGGAACAGCTTTGTTTGAAGGCAGAGAAAAGGGATGTCTCAGCTCAGACAGAAAGCAGATCCAGCCTGCCTTCACCCTTCTGTTCTATGCAGGCCTTCAGTGGATTGGATGCTACCCACCTGCCAGGGCAAAGGGGAACTTCTTTATTAAATCTACCTATGCAAACACTACTCGCTTCCAGAAACATCTGGCAGACTTAGCCAAAAAGAATGTTCATCGTTGCTGTTGTTCTCTATCAGCTATCTGGGAACCTCATAGCATAGTCAAAGTTATATGTGAAATTAACCATAACAGGGAGAGACTGGGAAAATAATATAATCATCAACAGAGGCTTACCTACATAAATTTTGGGGAAGGTTTGTAGTCTGGACCATACTCTCATTGCTTTCTACATAGCATTACATTATATCTCTTTATGTCACGCCATACTTCTGCCCTGTGTTATTTTCCTATTAACTCCTGTCACCCCCTGACATATTATAAATGTGTTCTTGTATGTTTGGCTATGTTTTCCCTTCCCCCTACTCTTATTAGGATGTGAAGTCCATAAAAGCCAGGTGTTTACTTTGTTGTTCACTCCAGTACCTCAAGAGCCCAAAAAATTCTACTTAATTCACAGTAGAAGCTCAGGAAATATTGGTTGAATGAGAAATGGTCCTATATTGAATAAGTCTATGGATTTTTCTAAAACATAACCATCCCTCCATCACTGAAAATTTAGTTCTCAGTTTTTAGGTGTCTTTTTTTTGGTAGTAAAGGAATAAGTTTCCTTTATATATTAGTCCTGTTCTGCTCTTTTTCTGTGCCCACATTAAGTGGAAAAGCAAGCTAACGAAAAAAGAAGTAAAGCGATTCAGTCCAGTTACACACCAGTTATTAGTGGAACATGTAACAAAACTGAAGTCTGCGGCATCAAAGTCTGCAGGTCACCTAGGACTTTGCCAAGCCTCTGTCTTACCATCTACCCACCAGGTGGAGATGAGAGCGAGATGAAATTTGCTCGTGGCAGCTCAAGCCTGGACTTTCTGAAGGCACACACACTCTCCCGTCCTCCCTGCTGCACACGCTCTTACGTGCAAAGACACAGGTGAATAAAACCTTATCGTTGCCTGGCAACCTGGCTCATTCCACACATCCTGCCTGGGATCCCAAAGAAGACAAGAAGGAGCTGGACAAGTCCCCTTATTTCCGTCTTCGCTGGCCGTGCGGGGCAGACATGAACAGGAAGAAAGCATGCCTGATCATGAATGAAACAGAGCATACATGCAATCCCCATGGACACTGGGTTTTTGCAATATGAACTGAGAGAGCAGAAAGAGCCATATCAAGAAGGAGGAATTAAAAGAAGCCATTGGTTCCATGTGCTTCCAACACAGTTTCTCTTTGCCAAGGGGTCTCTCTAGGGGTGCTTGATTCCGGCAGAGGGGGAGACAGCAGGTTGTGCCCAATAGCACGGACGAGCGAGCTGTGAAAGGCGCGGCTGTGGGAGCAGATGAATAGAGTGGGTGGGGAAAGACAACAATCCTTCAATCAGGGCTCCTGGCAGAGCGATTTCCCTGCCAATGCCCTTTGTGGGGAAGGATGGCAAAGCCGTGCCGCTACTTAGCTATGGTCGCAGCCTCTGCCGCTGCTGCCAGACCTGGCACAGCCCCTCTCTGCTGCTTTCCAGGGCGAAGCCGCCGAGGCTGCTTCTACTCCCTTCATTGCGGGCTGGCTCCCCGAATCCTGCCCTGGCGCTGGCCCACGGGCACACATATGCCCTGCCACGGCGGTGCCAAGCTCCCTCCTCAATGCCCAGCCGCGGTGTCTTTATCTCGTTAGAGTGCATGCGACTGAGTTTTGAGGTGCACTTCCAAAAAAAAAAAACACAATTTCAATCCAAAGGGCCGATTCGTCTGTTTCAGTGGTTCTCAACCTTCCTAAGGCCGCGACCCTTTAAGACAGCTCCTCAGGTGGTGGTGACCCCCAACCATAAAATTATTTCTATTGCTACTTCATCACTGTCATTTTGCTACTGTTATGAACTGTAATGTAAATATCTGATAGGCAGGATGAATTTTCGTTGTTACAAATTGAACATCATTAAAGCATAGGGATTCATCACAAAAACAATATGTAATTATAAATTGTGAAATGTTTATTTCTAATTACAAATAAATGAAATTTTGTCTTGAATCGTGGTGTAGCCTGGGCAACAGTCTTCATATGACAACAGTAAGCTACATGGCTACACTTTGCTACACCGAGGAGCGGTCTGTTGGTTCCTAAGACCATGGGAAATAGGTGTTTTCCCATGGTCTTAGGCGACCCCTGTGAAAGGGTCATTTGACTCCCAAAGGGGTCGCGACCCACAGGTTGAGAACCACTGATCTATTTGGATGATGGGGATCCTCCCCTTAACTATTTAATGCCAATGGTTCACTGGAGTTTCATTTCTGCTGCTACGTCCTCTCTCTATAGACAGACGTTTCGAAGTTGCCAGATACATTTCATCAAGAATTTTACAATGGTAGTTAGACCTCCGTATTCGACGGCTTTGAGAAGCAAAGGCTAATTCTATTTGAGAGAATTGATGCACGGCTCCACGAATATTTTTGTCTCACGTTAGACATTCCTTGGTTTCGAGGGCAATGGTTGAATGTGATTGTAATGTCCATCCTACTTCCAAGGTGCCTGCTTTTTGGAGAATTGCAAAGGGCCTTCCTCTCCACAGTGGCCTGACCACTGTCATCCTGTGTGCCCTTGGTTCCAGGCCCTCATCCCACCGCGGAGTTTCTGCAAATATTTCCGTCACTTGTTCTCTCGCTACCCTGTTTCCCCAAAAATAAGACAGTGTCTTATATTAATTTGTGCTCCCAAAGATGCGCTAGGTCTTATTTTCAGGGGATGTCTTATTTTTCCATGAAGAAGAATACGGTACACATTTATTGTTGAACAAAAAAAGGAAATTTATTACCTGTATACGGTACGGTAGTCGTCATCACAAACCATCACACTGATGGGCTGCAGCACACCCAGAGCTGTTCAGGCCGGGCGAGGTCTCTTTAAATCAGGAGTCAGATGCCTTACAGTAGCTTCGGGAGCCTTATATTCCGGGGAGGACTTATGTTCCGGGGAGGCCTTATTATCGAGGTCTTATTTTCAGGAGAATGCCTTATATTACAGCGAGAGGCAAAACTGGAAGTAGGTCTTATTTTCAGGGGATGTCTTACTTTCAGGGAGACAGGGTATATATGACCTTCCAAGGTATCCAATCAGTTGTGATGTGTCCCGGGTTCTTTATATTATTAATAAATTCCCTGTCTTGGTGATGGTGATTATTTTAAAGATAAGCTAAAAAGCTTTCAAATCTATGTTTATTTTAGAACTGTCATTTTATTCTCAGAAGTTCTTTCATGACTGCTTAATTATGAGCAAAGGGATCCGAGTTAAAGTTGAAAGTCAGGGAGAGCTCATAACTTTCTATCAAGCTCTACATTCACACACCTTCTGCAACTTTTTTATTAGCTCTTTTTCTTGGTCATTTAATTCCGATGCAAAATTCATTTCCAAGGAAAGACATTCAAAATTAATCTCACTGTAACTTTTGAAGAATATTCTTTCCTTCTGTATTTGCTTTTTGATATTGTGTTCTATAAGGATATTATTTTGTGCTTGATCTAGATTATGTGGCCTGTGCATTTTAAAACTTGTTTGCATATCATTAAAAAAAATAGAATGACAGGTAAAAAAGTTATTTATTTACTTATCAATTGTCTAAAGTTTTACATATGTCTCCTTTTCCCCCACTTGCCCCTCCCCCCATCCATTCCCACCATAGGCAAGCCCCTACTGCTCCAGTGCTGTGTGCATTAGTTATGCTAATGTGCATGCATGTAAGTCCTTTGGTTGCTCTATAACATCCCCCACCCCTGCCATTGTCTCTGGGATCTATTCTTGTTCATCACATTATGTTGATCATTATATCCCATATCTGAGTGAGATCAGGTGATACTTATCTTTCTCTGATTGTATTATTTCGCTTAGCATAATGCTCTCCAGTTCCATCCATGCTGTTGCAAATTTTAAAAGGTCCTTCTTTTTATAGCAGCGTAGTATTCCATTGTGTAGATGTACCACTATTTTTTAATCCACTCATCTGCTGATGGGCACTTAGACTGTTTCCAAATCTTAGCTATGGTCAACTGTGCTGCTATGAACATAGCAGTGCATATATCCTTTCTTATTGGTGTGTCTGTTTTCTTGGGATATAGTTCTAGAAGTGGTATTACTGGGTCAAATGGGAATTCCATTTTTAACTTTTTGAGGAAACCGCCATACTGTCTTCCACAGTGCCTGCACCAGTCTGCATTCCCACCAGCAGTGCATGAGGGTTCCTTTTTCTCCACATCCTTGTAGACACTTGTCATTTGTTGATTTGTTGATGATAGCCATTCTGACAAGGGTGAAATGGAACATTATCGTTTTGATTTGCATCTCTCGGATGATTAGTGACTTTGAGCATGTTTGCATATGTCTCTTGGCCTTCTGTATGTCCTCTTTTGAAAAGTGTCTATTTAGGTCCTTTGCCCATTTTTTGTTGATTGGATCATTTATCTTCCTTCTGTTAAGCTGTATGAGTTCTCTGTAAATTTTGGAGATTAAACCCTTATCTGAAGTATCATTGGCAAATATGTTCTCCATTCAGGGGGCTTTATTATTTTTTTGTTGATGGTTTCTTTTTCTGTACAAAAGCTTTTCATTTTGAGGGAGTCCCATTTGATTATATTCTCCTTAGTCTCCATTGCCCTAGGAGCTGTGTCTGTAAAGATACTGCTATGACATACATTTGCTATTTTGCTGCCTATAGAGTCTTGTAGAATTTTTATGATTTCCTGTCTTACTAGTACATTTAAATCCTTAAGCTATTTTTAGTTTGTTTTTGTATATGGGGTAAGTATTAAAAAAAACTTCCTTAAAAATTACATCAAATGAAGAATCTGATTCAAACCTTCAAATCTATTCAATGGGGAAAAAAAATCAGGTGATCCTCAGCCCTTTTTTTCTGAGTAGACACTGAATGGCTCACCTCCATCTAGCTTTCATCTCTCTTTCCCTCAGACTATCTCCACGCGGTTGTCTGTGCGTATACTGTATGTTTTCTGGCTTATGCCTTCACTTCTTTCACTCTATCCCTCCATCCCTTCCTCTCAGCCTGTTCCATGTATCTCTCCACTCATTTTAATGAACACTCCGAGTTCATTTTAAATGAAGTTTCTTTTTATTATTTTTACTGAATAAATGGATAAATAAATTAATTAATTTGACTTTAAAACTATAGTATATTAAATTATATTTTAAAATGTACACAGGATTTGTATTAGCCAGGTATGGCAAGACATACAGACATGGAAAAGATTGCCGTAAAGGAAGAAATTTATACAGAGATCCCTAGAAACAGGAGATGTGTCAGACCAGGCAGGAAGCATCAGGCTCACTCAGGAGGCAGAAAATGGGGATAAAAGACTTTGCTGTAGTTTCCAATGGAAGTAAAGGGGGAAGCAGGCTCCTGTGGCTTAGAATTGGCTGGTTGGGATCATTTCAGTGTGTTTTGGATTTAGGGGGCTGTCCTGAGTGTCTGGGACCCCACCCTGTGGTAATTAGGACAAGGGATACTGGTCCCGACTATGGGAGCTCAGGTGAATGGGGGGCTCTGGATGGTTAGTTTGCATATGAAAGGCCTGGATTCTGAGGAGTTGTTTTCTATCTTTAGGAATTAGCCAAGCCTGGGATCAGCAGTCCCTTCCAGTGTCAGCAAGACCCTCAGATGTCAAAGTGTCAAAATACAAAGACGTGTTTATTACAGACCAGAAGATTTGTTGTCTATTATTTCTGTTTGCTGGCTATCTTCCTCCTTTGGAGCACAAGGATCCCATAATCCTTTAGTATGATTCTGATAAGGCTTTTCTACAACCTGTTTCTACCATGTCTGCCAATCATAGTACTCCACATGCATGAACACAGTGATTGACCTGTCCATAAGTACATGATCCAAAACTATCAAGGACAGAGATATTGAAAAGACAAATATATCCAGAGATGAAGAGAAAGGGAATGTAAATGAGAAGAAGTCATGGTGACATTATTTGAACCCCCTAAATCCAACTGTGTTAAAAATGTTTCCTTCCGTTAGACTTCTCAGTTAAGGGTAAGTCAATAGGATGCTCACAGTAAAAATAATTTTACCCAATAATAGACAAACAGGTAAATTGACCATACCTCTGCTACGCCACCAGCCAATCAGGAGTGGTTTGTAAATTAACCCAACAAAGATGGTGGTTCATTTGCATAACAGGCGCTGAGTGACAAGGGGAGGAAGGGATGGGACACAGACATTCTTCCCTACTCCCAGTCTCTCAGGGCCTCTGGGCAGCATGGGAAGGCAGAGCCGTAATGGTAAGGAGCTGGGCCAGAGTGGAAAGGCAGTGCTGGCAGCCAGGAAAAGAAAAGCCCATTCTAGCATGAATCTTCTAGTCATGATATAGCCCTGACCAGTTTGGCTCAGTGGATAGATCATCAGCCTGCAGACTGAAGGGTCATGGATTTGATTCCATTCAAGGGCACATGCCCAGATTGCAGGCTTGATCCCCTGTATGGGGCATGCAGGAGGCAACCAATCAATGATTCTCTCTTATTATTGATGTTTCTTTCACTCCCTTTCTCTCCTTTCCTCTCTGAAATCAATAAACATATATTTTAAAAAATAATCATGATATAATATCTTTCATTTAAATTTGACTAGAAATCATAAACAATCACAAGTAGAAACATTAACCTCCAACCCTGACCTCTATTAAAGTAAGGCAGTTTTACAAAGCATAGAAAAATGAAACCATCAGCAAATTCTCTATCAAGATATTGTAGGTATCAATTAGATATGACAAAATTTCATTCTGTAAGAAAAGACATCACATTAATATTTAAAAAGATAGTGTATTATATCTCTGTTAGTATGATCTGTAGCTAACTAACAGTAATAAAATAAAATTGTCATGTGTAATATTTTAATTGGCATAGGTAATAATTAAACAAGGTGATGCCAAAGTGTCACAGTGGTTCAGAGGGAAAAACATAATATAATAATTCATAACTAACAATACAAGCATAAACTCTGTGTTTCATGTATTCACCACTGTCAACCTACTTTGGCCAGACCTTGTCTTTATCTATATTTGAAAATAACTTTGATTCACATTCAAATTAAAGTACTCATGAAAACAGTACAAACTGGGGAACCAGAAATAATATTAAATAAATCCTGGCTCCTATGTTTTAAGGCTACACTTAAGACTAGAGTCTCCCAGGATTGGAAAAACTAGACTGACAATGGAGAACTGTGCTGTATGAAGGAGAAACCAGCAGTGAAGAAAGCATCCTCTTCTGTACTGATCCATCCCTGGAAACCCACGAAATCTCATCTCTGATGCTCTATTTTCTCTGCCTGTAATGTAAAAGGTTATGATCCCCCGTGGTCCGAAAATGATAAAACAGTCTTTAGATTTGTATCAAGAGATACTTCCCCAGCCCTGTGCACCCATATCTATGAAAAAAAAATTCCATTCTGAACTTGAAAAACATGGTTCTTGTCCTTCATTTTCAACTTCCCCAAGTCTGACATGTTTCTAAATTATTCATATTTTAATTAGGAGACTCTGTCAGATCACTGAAAGTTTCTCGCCCGGATTTAGGAGTACTGGAGTTGCAAAGAGTCACGTTAATGATGAAGCTTCTTATTAAAGTGGCTTCTGATCTCATGAGGTGGCAGATGGTGATACTGTCAAAACAAGAGGTTCTGTTGTCACAGTGGTGCCTCTAAATTACTCTCTCCTTGTGGCAGGCACGCGAAGGCTCCACAAAATAAAACGCAATAGCTAATTGCTAAGAGCTTCTCGGAATGAAAACGTGAGACTTCTGAGCTTATTCTGCTCAGCTAGGAGTCCTCTCATCTTCCAAAGAGATGGTTTGGAAAACCTTATTAGCAATTGGTCTAATGTTGGAAGGCCTCTAGCTTTTTTATGACCTGGACCCAAACAAGTAAAAAGAAATGGAAAATAATATATTGAATATTTATATAGTCACCTTCAAGTTTAGTAAATACAATTAGAGCTTCCTGTGTAGTCTCCCTGCTCAGCTCATTTCGGAAATCCCAAACTTTTCACTTCCCCTCTACCCTCACCTCATGAAATGTGGCCAATTCCGATCTTCTTTCTGATATAATAGTTTGGGCATTAAAACCTATTTTTACATAAATGCAATCAGACAGTAGGCAGCCTTTTGTGCGTGGCTGCTTTCACATAGCGTAATGCTTTTGGAATTCATCCACAGTGATGTTTATATGAGTCATCCGCTTCTTTTCATTTTGGGTAGTATCCCACTGGCTGGATACACTACAAGTTCATCATCCGAAGGACAATTTGGGTTCTTTCCTAATTGGCTCCTATGAATAAAGCTACTGTCAACATTGGAGTGCAATACCATGTATAGGCATTTATTATTCTTGGTAAATATTTGGGGATGGAATTACTGAGTCATATAGTAAGTGAATGCTTAATGTTATGAGAAACTTCTTCCAAAGTACTGTAACATTTTACCTTTCTAGTTGCTTCACATCCATGCACAAAAATAAATGCTCATTTAATCCAGTGTGTCTTATTTTTTGAGTGCATAATATACATAAACCCTAAGCTAAACAACGTATACATATAACCTCTATAAATCTTTATGACAGTTCTGAGAAACATACTATAAAATAGCTATACTCCTATAAATATAGAGAATGAGGTTTAAAAAGATTAAATGATTTCCCCAAGATTCTACAGTTGTTTCACAAACACTGGGGTTCTAGAGTCTGATCTGTTAGCCACTATGTATTATTATCTTTATTAAATACTAGAGGCTCAGTGCATGAAATTTGTGCACAGGGGGTGGGGTGTCCCTCAGCCCAGCCTGCACCCTCTCCAATCTGGGACCCCTCAAGGAATGCCCTATTGCCCCTTTAGGCCCAATCCTCATCAGGCCTAAATGGACAGTCGGATATCCCTTTCACAATCCAGGACTGCTGGCTCCTGAATTGTGAAAGGGATATCGCCTGCCTGCCTTCCTGATTGCCCTCCTGATTGCCCTCCTGATTGCCCCTAATCGCATCTGCCTGCAATCCTGATCATCCCCTAACCACTCCCCTGCCAGCCTGGTTAAAGCCTAACTACTTCCCTGCCAACCTGTTTTCCCCTAACTGCCCTTCCCTACAGGCCTAGTCATCCCTAACTGCCCTTCTCTTAAAACCTGGTCACCCCTAACTGCCCTCCCCTGCAGGCCTGGCTCCCCACACCCTCACCAACTGCTCTTTTCTGCAGGACTGGGTCCTCCCCAACTTCCCTTTTCTGCAGGCCTAGTCATCCCTGACTTCCCTCCTCTGTTGGCCTGGTCACTCCTAACTGCCCTCCCCTGCAGGCTTGATTGCCCCCAAATTTCCTCCTTTGCAGGCCTGGTCCTTCCCAGCTGCCCTGCCCTGATGGCCTTATTGCCCACAACTGCTTTTCCTTGAGGGCCTGGTCCCTCCCCTGTTGGCCATCTTGTGGTGGCCATCTTGTGTCCACATGGGGGCAGGTTCTTTGACCACATTAGGGCAGCCATCTTGTGTGTTGGAATGATAGTCAATCTGCATATTACTCTTTTATTAGGTAGAATAATTTATAAGTAGAATAAACTTAAGTCCAGTTTTTCTTTGCATAGTTTTGCTTCATACCTTTTACCATGCTTTTATTTGTAATAGTGACCGTGGTCACTTATAAAAATTCCCAGTTTGTATAATAAATTATATGTTTGAGCTATTTATAACAGGTATTATTAACTGACATGATTTATAATGGGCATCTAAAACCTAGGGAAGGATGTACACAGTTAAAAAAAGATGAAGTCTATAATGTCATTTGCCAATGCTTCACTGATTTTTATCACTTTGACTTTTAGAGAAAATTATATAATAATGACACTTAACAGAGATTTGTTAAAATTTATCAATTTGTTTTGTAACAATTCTAATTCTGCTGCTGGTGCCAAAGAGACCGATATTGACGGGAAACAGTTATATGAAGGAGTAGACGTCTGTCAGAGGCTCAACACCCCTTTCTTGCCCCCTCAGCTTTGACTGAGATAAAAGTGGAATAATTAAAATTTTAATAAGAATCTGAAATTGAATAGTTCTTTGGGGATGGAAAAGTGGAACATAGAGAGAATAAGAGTGAGAGAAAATGAATAGAACTCATATAAAAGAGCAATGAATACCAGCAAACTTTCTAATCATGTAAGAACATAGTTTCCAAGAAAGCACTAGGCATATAATCGATGCATTTATTCAGTCATTCCTGAACAGGAACAACGAAGTATTAATTATTATACTTATACTATACAAATGTGAAGAAGATGGTGAATGCAAAGCAGATCATCTTTCCAAGAGGAAAGGTTGTAATAAAGGTTGTCTAAATAAATTTTAGCTCCGAAGTAAAGGAAGACACTAGGGCATTTCAACAAAAGGGGGTGTTGCATGGTATGCTAGTGATGGTTAAATAATTCAGGCACCGCATGGAGCACGTGAAATAAAATTCTCTGCTTGGGCACCTTTGACATTCTATTCCCTTTGCTTATAAATCTTTCTCCAAATATGATGTGGCTTCCCTTATCTTGGTCACAGAAAGTCACCTTCTCAGTGACTTCCGGATATCCCTGCCTACCTAGACTTCCATAGCAACTCAATTTACATTGCTAACTCGTGCACACATGCACGCACGCACGCACACACGCACACACATACATACACACACACACACACGACACACAAAGACACACACATACACACACACTTCCTAGCCCTTCTTTGCTTGTATTTTTTCCACTTTGCACTTAACTTTTACCGAATATGGCATATATTTTTCTTGCTTATTATGTTAAACCTACTAAAATATGAAGCCCATGAAAACAGGAATATATATGTATTTTGTTCACTGCTAATCATCAACCCATAGCAGTACCTAGTCGTGCCCAATAGACACCTGTTGCATGAATTAAGAATAAATGAACAATTCATTCTGCATCAGTGCAAAGGATTGAACTAAGTCATGGGGAATATATTGGAGTGTGACAGATTAGGCTCTTCCCATAAAACCCTAGGTCTACAATCTGTCCCTTGTTGAGTAAGTAGCTGCTCAGATCACAATGATAGTATTCCTGAAGAGACTGTATGAGCAATTGACAGGAAAAAATTTTAACGCCTCCAGATTGGATGAGAAGTTAACTTTGAGTTTTGTTTCTTTTAATACAGAAAAACTTATGATTCATGAAAGAGATAAAAAGATATTAAAAATACAACAAACTCTGATATTAAAATGAAGAACACCTTTCCCTTGGAACCTGGGGCTTGATATTTTAACCTAACGTGGATAGCAAGAGTGCCCTAAATTTAACAGAGAAACACAAATGCCATCTGATTTCACTTATATGTGGGACCTAATAGATAAAATCAACAAAAATAACAGAAACAGACTGATAGATACAGAGAACAAAATGATGATTGCCAGAGGGGAGGGAGATTAAGAAGTATAAATTTCCACTTATAAAGTAAGTAATGGGATTGTAGTATACAGGATAGAGAATAGGATCAGTCATATTGGAATAACTATGTAAGGTGAAAGATGGTTATTAAAGTTACTTGTGACAATCCTTTTGTAAGATACAGATACGTTGGCTCACTATGTCATACACTTGAAACTAATGTTGTATGCTAACTATCACTAAAGATAAATAGAGGAATACGTATAGATGGAGATCAGGTAGACAGCTCGGGGTGGAAGGAGGTTGGAGTATTGAAAGGATTGAGCAAAAAAAAAGAGGGAAAAGAGAGAAGTCAGAGACATAGACAATAGTGTGGTGATTGATTATGGGGGTGAAGGTGGAAGATGGCATAGAGGGAATAAAAGGATGAAAAAATAAAAGTAAATAAAGAGAATTTTTTTAAATAACAAAAAGACTTGCTTCTCTGAAAGCTGAAAGATAAAGACTGAACCAAGACAGAAGGTGAAGATAGCTTGGCCCCTGGAAGTGAGAGCAGGGATGAAACAATGCAGGAAGAATATCACCCACGCACCTTTCAGGAAGACAGAGGCAATTGAGAATGTGGACATTTGTTCTGAGAGATAAACAAAGAAAGCATTTGATCTGAGTCTTCATGTCCCTAACACTTTGAGATGTAAACATCTGTAGTGTTTAGATATTATGCTAAAATCTTACTGCCTCAGTAAGAGTTTGAGAAAATGAAATAATTTAAGCTCAACCGTGCGATCTGAAAACAGCAAAGACCTGCATGTATTGTTCTGTCAAATCCTCTTGCTACAATAGCTGTGCCAATTGACCTGAAAAAGAAATATACAACTTTGGACTTTCAGCCCATCTAAGAGGAAACAATTTGGATACCACACCTCACAGATCTTCCAGACCGTTAATCAGCTCATCTCTCTGTGCACGGCAGCTTTACCAGCGTGGCATGATTTGTTGGCACTGTGCTTTTGTCAGACCCAAAAATAAAATGAGTTATAAGCTTAACGTTTATAACACTCAGGAAAATAAAACATGTATTTGTCTTAAAACTATTGATCTTGAAACATCCATGAAATTACTTGATATTAAGCTCAGCTCTTGTTTTATCTGTTATTTCAGATATTTCTGTGATTTTTTGCAAGTAGGCCAAGAGAGAAACATTTGCAGGTTCACTATAAGGTGCAGACCTCACACTCTACATATTTTCAGGGAAGAGAAACCCTTTTGTTAATTGAACAATATTCATCACACCCCTGAGGTCAATGTTGTTTATGTTGCATTAAATTGAACAGAGGAAAAAAATGTGCATAAGACATGGCAGGTCCATTAAGATAAAAATAAGTACACTCCATTTTAAGGGAAGCTTTTTCACTGGAACCATTATTTCTGACAACTAATAGTCTTGAAAAATACTACTTTGATAATGTACTAGTAAAACATACTTGTACAATAATGTATTGTTACTGCACTTCTATTTGTTTTCAACAGCATAGCAGGATTATAGAAAGTAAGGTTGCATACATTGTTTCTAATTCTCACATCTCAGCCAGGTAGGTACCACCTTCTTATTTTATGGATGAGGAAATCTAAATTCAAAGAGGGTAATTGAAAGATCAGATTGCTAAAAAAAAAAAAAATGCATAATGACCAGTATATGCAAGTTTTGTTGATGTCATTCATTAGAATATACTATTGGGAATAGTTACTGATGGGGCTACTATCTTATATTCAGACTGAAAATGAGAAAGCAGAAGTAATGAAGAACTCAGAACATATACACGTATGGATATAGTTAATTAATATTATGACATAAATTGAAAAAAATACTTGGATATTAGATATAAATTAAATAAAATTGTAAGACATTTCAAGAAGAAAAAAAACACATCCTTCTAATGATAGCCAGGAATGGAGACTTAAATGTTTCCCAAATCTGCTTACAAGTCAAGATGACTAATTGAAATTTTTCCAAATGTCTAAACTAGAAAACAAATAGACATAATTAGAAATATGTTGATATAGTTTGTTCATTTATACTGCTGTTTAAAAATATCAACTTCTAAGTATAAATCAAAAACATGTCTGAGAACTGCCATGTGAATTCAGGTTTTTGACTCTGAGGAAAAGCTGTGTTTGGTTAAAGGATATAAAGAGATGAATATTGTGCCACCCTAATTAATCACATTTTCAAGTTTTCCCTCTAAAAATGAACACGAGCTTTCTCAATGAGAGTTTAAGTGTAAATAGTAACTCAGATACTTGATTCCCTCTCTAGCAACCATCACTGATCAGCAACTTTTTTTTCAGTGTTTTAGCTAGTGTCACAGAATTGTTTTTCCATTGTCCTTTCTGTTTACCATATCTACACCTGTCTTCATCAATAGTCTCCCAGGCCCTACTGATTAATAACTGGTGTAGGAGCATCTAATTATTTTACAATTAGGCCAGCAATCCATAGTTTGGGTCTTTTTATGCTTTTGGCCCAAGGCTCTTTCAAAACACATACAGGGGCATTGGAGATATAGTAATAGAGTTAATGCCACTGTAATAATTGCTTGATATCATATTCTCTATTTCCGGTTTATGGGCATTCACACATGAAAAACAAGAATTGGGCTCACATGCTCTGGGATAGATTGTTAATGCCATCTCAAGGCATTAAAAGCCTACTAGAGGGTCAAGAATTGACCTGAAATTTCTAATGTGAGTTCTTTCTTTTTTGCCTGGAGGAGTAAATTAGAGTCCAATCTCTCTTCATAGAAATGGCATTTGAGGAAGCCTCCAAAATATTTTAATCTACATTCAGCTTTCTTTAATGCCTCTGACTCTCCCTGTAAAGGCAGACTGGATAAGGAGGAGGATTCTCTCACAACACTCTCAGGACATCCCACTCTACCTTTTTCCATTCGACTGCTTGAGGTCTCTACTACCTTAAGAAAAACTTAATGTAGAGTGTGGAGCTCGAACTATTCTAAATTCTCCTGTGAATTTTGCTCTTTCATGCCTAGGCTTTTGTAAGCTTTAGAAGAATGAGAGGAGGGCTTAACATCAGTCATAAGGAGCTTGTTCTAATCTGAAGAATATTTAATTTAAACGGCAATTGAGATATGAAGGGCTTTTGGTGGGCAGAGGGGAAAGAAAGTAGGTCAGAAGCGGGGTCAGAGCAGAGCCAAAGCTAAGATAGAACTGAGTGAAAAGGAATCCTGGAATAAAGTCTGGTAGGTTCGAGTGGCAATTTAGGGAGGTAAAAAAGAAAGATCACCTTAAAATTTTTCACCTGCTTCATTTAACGTGGGTACAAAATCTTTTCCAGAAGCAGGTTAAGAATCTGAATTTTCTTTGAGAGTGTTCACCTAGCAATCAAAAAATTCTGGATGTTGGATGTTGGAATTGTATTTTTTTGGAGGGGGAAACAAAGGCCCTTCTCAAATTTAAAATGGGCCACTCCGAATTATATGCACCAGAATTTTCTCCTCCTCCCTGATTGCTAGTTCATCCCCACACCAGAAATGAGGAGGACACAGAGATGAGGATACAGGCTGTGCATCATCACTCCATGAAATTCACATGTAATTGGATCATCACATGTGAACGTTTTCCAAATAATGGAAGAAGGAGCCCAGAACAAATCATCGAGAGCGAGAAGTTTTGGAAGATCCTCGTATGCAAAATGAGCAGTTCCTGAACTGAACCCGCATAGAAAGTGTTAACCAAGTCAGTTGTTAGATAATGCTTGACCCTCTGCTATGTACTCAGAACTGCTATCCTGGGTGCCGTCGGAAATATGAAGGAGACATCATCCCTGCCATCAAAAGGTTTAAATTCTTTTGGGGAGGGAAAAAAAAAGAGACTAAGGCATGTAAACTAATGTTCTCTCAGTGATAATATATCTTATTTTCCACTACAAAGGTACCGCCTCAAGAAAACATCTACACAAAAAAGCAATTAATCCTCCTCCCCCCAAAAATGCATTTGATGTAGAGACTTTATCACACGCAAAAAACTTTTCATCTTCCAAAGTGATGAGGATTTTTCTATTTCGTATTTCTGTCACTTATTAATTGATGTATTTTGCTTCTATTGAAGACTGATAAAATGTGTTTTCATTAACAATGTTGTTATGGCAGAGTTCTGATAATAATTAAGTGACAAGTGTTAGAAATTGGTTATTCAAACCTTGGGTTTAGTCTTTTCAAAATCATCGTAATAGTAGCATTACAAAAACCTGTTGCTAATAAGTAAGAGAAAGCAGCATTTTAAAAGAGGTATTTCCTACGTGACTTTAGCTTTTACATTAATTGACATCTCCTTTATGGGTTCATAAATCCAGTTCTATAAATATTATCTCCTCATCTATTAAAAATTTCTATGCATAATAAGATGCGGCAAAATCTGCATTCACAATTCCTTTGATGAATATAAAAGTAATTGACTTTGTAGGAGATTTTAAAGAATTAAGCATTGCAGAATTTAGTCTCCAACTGCGATGAATAAAAATCTCACCCTCATTGGAAACTTGTTACTGATTGTATAGCTATTAATCTATAATAATAAAAGTGTAACGTGCTAATTAGACCCGAAGGCCTTCCTGATGAAGCTGGACTGCAAGGGAAGCCCGGGTCCCAGGAGCCTGCAGGACAGAGGGACAAATCTCATGCATGGGGCCTCTAGTTACTCAATAAGAAATTACAAAAGTGGCTTCTCACAATATTATTAGGATGCTTTTAAACCAAATTCTTTCACTGCAAATGTCTGTCCTCAGTTTTTATCTTTCTTAGGTTCTGCAGAGCATTTTACAATGTTGCTCTTTTTTTGACTTGGAAAAATGATTATTTTTACTGTATCTAAATTATATCTCAATAAATTTATCTAAAATGAAACCTTGGTGCCATGACAATTTTCATTTAAATAAGTGAGTACATATCCTAATCAGTGGATAGAGCATCGGCCTGTGGACTCAAGGGTCCCAGGTTTGATTCCGGTCAAGGGCATGTACCTTGGTTGTGAGCACATCCCCAGCAGGGGTATGCAGGGGGCAGCTGATCGATGTTTCTAACTCTCTGTCCCTCTCCCTTCCTCTCTGTGAAAAAAAAATCAATAAAATATATTTTAAAAAAATAAGTGAGTGCATGTTGCATATGCTTAACTATAAATGTGCAAGCCTCCCTTCTCCTTTATGATCTTAACCCATCTGTCATCCAGCCCAGCAATTTCCTTGGAATGTCCCTCAAATGTGTCCTGTCTCCTTTTCATTCCCGAGGTTCTTTCTCACTCTGTAACTCTGACAAAGTTAGGCTGATCTCCTGTCCGTGTGTATTTCTGGCCGGGGGTCTTCACCCAGCATGTAGAAGGGGTACGGGAATCTGGAGAAGCATAGTTACAGTTAGAGGAGGGAGCCCTTTTTCTGCTGTGAGGCTTTCTCTGGGGGCCCTGACCAGCCAGGCATCTGAGACTTAGGGGAGGTTTCGATATTATGAAAACTTTTTATATTTTTATTTATTTATTTTTAATATATTTTATTGATTTTTACAGAGAGGAAGGGAGAGGGATAGAAAGTTAGAAACATCGATGAGAGAGAGACATCGATCAGCTGCCTCCTGCACTCCCCCATTGGGGATGTACCCACAATCAAGATACAAGCCCTTGACAGGAATCGAACCTGGGACCTTTCAGTCTGCAGGCCGATGCTTATCCACTGAGCCAAACCGGTTTCTGTGATGAAAACTTTTTAAATCACCAGCTCCTTCCCTGGTCTCTATTGCTCCCAATTAAAAACTAGCAGCTCTTGACACAATTTACTCTGCTCCATGTTATACATGTAATACATTAGAATTTGCTTACAATTTTCTAACTGCTGTTGGAGTTCATCAGACCAAAACCTGTGGGATTGGGAAGTTGCTTTTGATCGTCCTCATTTTGGGATCAGGAAAAAGAAAAATCAAGAGATTATGACTTCCTCAAGGTCATGGGATAGAAAATTATTAAAACTAGAACTTGCATACTCAGGTTCAGATTTTTGTTTTTTTAAGCAAAACTGACTTCTGCTGCTTCCTACGGGGACAAACCTGACCTGTTTATCGGACCTACAATTTATTAGGCTCCTTTCCTGGCTAAGTCAGCATCTTTGCTGTACTCCAACCTGACCTAAAATAGTTGGGTTTTGAATGATGTCTGTCAATGTATAAGGTCCATGTTGACAATTGACAGCGTATGACAATTACTACTTCACACACAAAAATGAACACACACAAAGAAAAATGATGAAAACAAAATACAGTTGTATCTCCTAATGGGATGAACAAAGCATAAATATGACAAAGTGCTCATTGGAGAATAATTATCAACCTTACTTTCAGACAATATCAGGTTCGGCAAAATCAATTGGAATATAAATGCAAAATAAGTTGACAAAAACACATTTGGAGAAAAGCAATAATAGTTGCTAAGACAGACTATTAAATTATTTTAATAACTTTGTGATAACAATGTATTAGTGTGAAAAAAACCCAAGCTAATAAAAATCACACATGTCTGATTTAGCAAAAATATATGCAATTTAACTCAGATCAAATTTAATAAGGAGTGCTAAAAAATGAATTTATTTTGCCTAAATATCTGTTAGAAATAGGGAATCATGTGAATAACTAAGTTCTTTCAAATAGTCAAATATAAGAACTAACATGAACAGAAAGATACACTTAATGTGTAAATCAAAGATAGAGAGAAGATTAGTTCTATTACTTTATTTTCTCTATAATGATATTTGACAGAGAATGTTAATCTGATATTATAAATTTTAAATTAGAAAGGGAACATATGTGTGTGTGTAAAATTCAGTAGTAAAATACATACTGACAATTTTAATGTTTATATTATTCAGTGTTGTCTAGCAATATGATTTTTGTGCTAGCAGCTAATGTTTAAAGTTGATATTCTCAATAAACTGATAAAAAAAAACAGTAAGAAATGTGCTCCTCTAAGATTAGATTGCTGCTAAGCACACATGAATATATTGTGAGTCTACACCGTAAGGTGCAGACATATAATTGTCTCACTTTGGGGCATACTACTCTACAACGGTGACCATAGTAGATTGCAGGATGGCTCCAGTATGTCACTCCCTCCTGCTTCCATCCTCTGCCATGTATTATGTAGCATCCTCCATGGAGTGATGAGAAGTGTAATTTCCTGATTGTTGGTTTAGTCAAATGACTTTCTTGGGCCTATGAAATGTTCGCAGATGTGACACAGTCATCCCTGTGAAAGGGGCTTACAAGATCAGGCTTGCTCGTTTTGTGCTTCTGCTGTTGACATGAGATAGACATACTCCCTTTGCTTCTTGGTCCAAAAAATGGATAAAAGACACACTGAGCAGGACCAAGGGGTCCCAATTTTCCCAGATGAGGCTAGGCGATCCCAGCGAAGAGCCCTCCAAACCTAGGATATGGGTGTGTCCATCTGAGATCAGCCAAGCCCCAATTCAAAACTTGAGAGATATTATGCTAAGTGATTGTTATTTTCATTACTGAGTTTGGGAGGTGATTTACACAGCAATGGTGAATTGACACAGTGATGACAGGATCTCTCCGATCAAGAATTCATCGGGTAGAAATTAAGAGAAAATGGAATAGCTATCTGTGGAAAACAAAAACTAAGTTACTTTGAGAATGTTTTGGGGTGAGGGACGTTTGTCTCTCACACAATTTCAGTAAAAACGATCACATTACAAACACTAAGACTAATTATGTCCACAGTTTGAACAGATGTCCTCTAGCATTGTACAAATTGATCCCAAGATTTCTCAACCCTCATTCTTTCATTCCTGTTTTCAGGATATTTTCATAGAAGAGAATATAACTGAGGAGAGCAGGGCAGAAAGTTCAGGTGACAATGACAGGTAAACACAATACTATCGCCTGCAGGAGAAAAAAAACAAGTTACATTCTTGAAGACTGAACAAAATCATGTTTGCTTGCAGTGAAGATTCAGTCCAAATGACCCAATTATTATCTCTCCATGACCAAATACATGGTTTGCAGAAAGTTACGCTACCAGATATATAATCAAGTCTAAAAGAAAGGCTGTATCCCCAGAAGAGCAAATAGCCATGACCTCAAAGAACAATAAGCAAATATAATGTCTTTTGATTAATAATGTGAATTTAGGCAAGTGCATCCAAATCAACTGATTAGAAAACATTTTGTTAATATAGTTTTATTGATTTCAGAGAAGACGGGAGAGGGAGAGAGAAAGAGAAACAATGATGAGAGAGAATCATTGATTGGCTGCCTCCTGCATGCCCCACACTGGGGATCAAGCTCGCAACCCTGACCATGTACCCTGACGGGGAATTGAACTATGACCTCCTAGTTCATAGGTCACTGTTCAATCTCTGAGCCACATCAATTGGGCTAATTAGACTCAAACATTTTAAAAGATAGTTATTGGTCCTCAGATGAACTGTTCTACATATTACTTTTACCTGAAAAAAATATTAAGAACATTCAGTCACATAAAAGCACATGGGAAGAACAGTGGGGCACAGTATGCCTTTTCAAGGAGAATTACAGTAGGGTATATGTTCTAGAAGGTGTTGCTCTCTTCAAGATTGTCAGATCCATAGATTTTTGCTGTTTTTGTTCAGGTCCTCACAGTCACAGGCAAATTGCTTCGATAACTTATTTCATGAAAATATCTTCTTTTAATGATATTGTGCAGTTTGAATTGAGAGAAAAAAAGTCATCTATGTCCACTCCAAATTTTCCCCTCACAGAATTATTCTCTGTATAAATAATATAATGTTCTATCTTCTAAGCAATATATGAAAGAAAATTCATGCATGACCTCCAGTTGCCTGCATCAAATATATATTTATGAAAGAAATATTTTTTAAGAAATATGTAGATCATTGATATGTTAAGAAACTGCTTTGAAAAACCTGTGATGTTTTGTATTGTTAGAATGATGGACAAAAAAAATGCATCTGACTTAAAAAGAAAGGGAAGAAAATCAAGACGAAATGTAGAAGGGAAACTTTTCTCAGAGCATGAATGATGATATCTAGAAGCCCCGGGTGGTTGAGGAAGGAAACTTTAGAGAGAAATACTTCAGAGACTGAACGTGCAAGAAGCTATTAAAACTGTAAAGATTGCTTCCCGGGAAAGTGCTTATTCCTGAAAGTGAGCGGGGAAATCTTATGGCCGAAAGGAAACAGAATAGAATGAGTTTCCAGTGTGTCTGGGGATTCCTGAGTTTGCTTTTCACCCAATTTTCTCACAGTAGAAGATGAAAATAGGAGAGAAAATAGAAGAGTTGGGCTCAGAGATCCAAAAGGGAAGAGTAGTTGGCAAGTTTAGTGAGAAAGGTCAGGTTTTTTTCAGAAGTTTGTTTTCCTGTTCATCGGAGTTGAGGGGTTCGCTCTGACATGTGAAAACTCTTCAATCTACAAAACTGAGATTCTAGAGGAGAGTTTCTAAGAGAAAAAAAAATGCAGTTTTACTAGAAGTAAAGCCAGAAGTACTAGTAATACAGAGTCAGCATTAAATGCTGGTTCTGCACATAAATCCTATCTTAATAAAAGAGAAACATGCAAATTGACTATAACTCCGCTATGCCCACCAGCCAATCAGAGCGAGTATGCAGATTACCCCAACAAATATGGTGGCAGCCACAGAGCTGGAGGGAGCAAGAGGCTAGGGTTGCCCCCAGCAATGGAGGAAGCCAAACTTCCCACCTGCCCTGGCCAGTCCTGGCCTCAACTCATGGCTACAAAGTTTCAATTATAGAAGATAAATAAATTCCAGATAACTGCTTCCATCCAGCCCTGGCCTCTACTCACGGAGACACTGAAAAAAAAAAGAAAAGAAAAGAACAAAAGGAGGGGCTGGTAGCTTGGGTTGCCAGGGAGCATGGCCAGCCAGCAAATAGCTATCAGCCCCTCACCCAGGCTGGCCATGACCCCCTAAGAGGGGACCCTCACCCCATGGGGCATGGCAAACCTGCAAACCACCACAGGCCCCTCACCCATGCCCCAAGTGAATCCTCACCCTAATCCTGGACACCCTTTAGAGCAAACCAGCTGGCCCCCATCCATGCACCAGGCCTCTATCTATACTAATAAAAGGGTAATATTCTAATTAGGCTGGGAGATCTTCCAGGAGACCTTCTGCACATTCTTCTGGAAAAAGCCATGGTGGTGGGGCCGAGGGAGAAGTGATTAGAGGCCAAGAGGAAAGGGAAGTTGTGGGTGATCAGGCCAGGATGGGATGGCAGTTGTGGGTAATCAGGCTGGTGGGGGATGGGGCCATTGAGGGTAAGCAGGCTGTCAGTGGGGGTCAGTTGGAGGTGATCAGGATAGTGGGGAGGGAATTTTGGAGTAAGCATGTCAGCAGGGGAGCAGTTGGGGGTGAGCAAACCAGTGGGGAGGGATAGTGGGTGTGAGCAGGCCAGCAGGGGGGCAGTTGGGGGTGCGCAGGCTGGCACAGGGGGCAGTTGTGGATGATCAACCTGGCAGGGGGTCATTTAGGTGGAAGCAGGCCAGTAGAGGGGGCAGGTGGTGGGGGTGAGCAGGCAGAAGACAGAGTGGTTAGGGGCAATTAGGCAGGCAGGCAGAAGGTGAGCAGTTAGGAGCCAGTAGTCCCAGATTGTGAGAGGGATGTCCAACTGCTGGTTTAGGACTGATCCATGTAAAATGGCTAGAGGACATCCTTTGATGGGTCCCAGATTAGAGAGGGTGCAGGCCGAGCTAAGGGACAACCCCTCCCAATGCAAGAATTTCATGCACCGGGCCACTAGTTATTACATAAAATGGTATGACTAGTCCACGCTTATTTTTAGAGGTACTTTTATGTATTAACTAAAGGCCTGGTGAATTAAATTCATGGAAGTGGGTGGTGTTCCTCAGCCCCACCTGCACCCTCTCTAATTTAGGATTCTTCTCACAATATGGGACTGCTGGCTCCTAACCACTCGCCTGCCTGCCTGGCTGCCCCTAACCACTTCTGCCTGCCAGCCTGATCACCCCTAACCGCTTCCCTGCCAGCCTTATTGCCACCTAACTGCTCCCCTGACAGCCCAATTGCCCCCAACTGCCCTGCCCTGCAAGCCTGGTTACCCCCAATTGCCCTCCCCTGCTGGCCATCTTGTGACAAAGTGGGGCGGCCACCTTGTGATGACATGGGAGCAGCCATCTTGTGATAATGTGGGGGTAGCCATTTTGTGATACAAGGGTGTGGGGTCAATTTGCATATTACCTTTTCATTATATAGGATGTTATTGGAAATGTTGGAGTGTCCCTTTCCCCAATGAGTGCTAGGGGTGGAATCCTTACGATATCTCAAGAAAAAGAATTTTCTGAAACTCATATGGGGGATAAATGATAATTTGCATGGAATTACATTGCTGGGTTTTCAAAGTCCCATTTCCATTAGTCCTAGAAGAAATGTAGCTGGGATGCAGGAGAGCTTAAACCAGAGTTGGTATCCAGAGTTTCCATCCATCTTACAGCCAGGTTCAATTCAGCAGTAACACAGCCAAGAGGAACCAAGAGCACAAGAGCCCAAGAGAGAAAACTCATTTGATTAAGGGTTAATATCCCAAATTTCATGTCCTTGCAGGAGCCACATCTACTCTGGCCAATGACTGTCCCCAGGTGTGATTGACAAATAAGTACCTTCCTTGTGTTAACCTAACTTAACTGGGCATGCGTTTAACTCCAATCCATTGGACCCTTGAAGTGTACAAAGTTGTAGCTTCCTGGCGAAGCTGCCCAAATTACATGTTATAATATTTAGCCTTCCCTTTGCTTTTTGCCTATTATTAATAACTAGGTTAATTACAATGCTATCATTAACATCATCACCATCATCATCATTAGTGATGAGAAGTTGGAGAAAGAATCAAATAAATTATCAAGAGGTAGCTAAAGTTATTTATGTCTTTTGTCCTTCTGCTCACCACTCTTTAACATTTCTCCAGGACATTCTTTCTAGAGACACACCAGTAACATGCTAGAGGCCCTCTTGTAGGTAAGGGTATTTGATAAGTTAACTGTCCCCCAAAGTATCTGTAGTTTAAAATACTGAATGGAGAATAATCATAAATGCACCTTGAAGTCTAAGATACAGTGGTTTCTCTGAGCATTCCTCAGAATCTATCCTATGGGCAATCAATAGTTTGGAATATTCCAGATGGGAATGAGCTTCAGAGATGGCAGCTTTAGAAATGATAGGGATGGAGAGGAGAATTCAAAATTAAAGGGTGGAGAAATTTTCTTCCTCAACAAAGCCCTCATAAACTAATATAACATCAAATAGGCATACATACTACTAAGAAAAAGGAAGCAAGAGGATGAATGCTATTCATCAGCTTAAAGGCCATAGGAAACGTGTTCTAAGAGTGACATTTGGCCTGAAATGTAAATGAAAAGGTGATTTGAAGAAGCTGACATTTGTGCTGCTAACTCAATTACAGCGTGATTTGGAGAAAGATGAACTCTAAAGTGCAAAGCCCCCAAGACAGGGCAAGCTTGGTCCGCCCTGGGAATGAAAAGGCCAGAGTGAATGGAGTAAACAGTGGACTGGGATGAGGATATGACAAGCAACCAGTCATCTGTCAAGGGCTTTGTAGAGTAAAATGTTTGGTTTTTATCATCATTCTGAGACCAGGATATTAAGCAAGCCACCTAAATGAAGTTTAAATTCAAGGGAAAATATTTTAAAAGCCACATCGAGGGAGTTTTATTTTCTGAATACTGCACACGTATTATTCTGTAATCATCATATTCCAAAGAGCATAGTCTTTTTTAAAGTCCCATATGAATTTTTAATATGTGCTCAAAACTTACAAATAAAGATGTCATTAGTGTATTTTTCAGAGAAGAAATTTATTTCTAAGCCATCTTTTCAAAATAAGCAGCATGCACAGACATAAACTTCACTGTATTTGTTATTTCTTTTTAATTTAAATCAAGTTGGTTTTGTAATTTGTAGTTATCAGACTCACAATTATTTGGTTAATTTCACTATAGAATAAACATAATGGGATGCTTTCAACTGATAATTTGTGAGTGTTGCTTCTCTATTTTTCTTCTTTGGCAATTTAATATAGAAAACAAATTGGTACAAGGCTCTCTCAGAGTGTTAATAATTTAAAAATTAAATATTATTAGTTAAATATAATAAATAAAGTACATTGGGAAGGAAATTATTTAAAAGAAAAATTTTTAGATCACTAATATAGACAGAGTCTTCAGCCTGAGAGCCGAGCATCTGACAATATTGCATTTTAGACATCTCTAAGGAGGAGCTTAACTTCGATTTTATTATTTGGTTATCAATTGGGCATATTATCCTTACAATCTCAGGTGAACACTAATCACATTTTCCTTTCAGTTATTGTGCGAGACAAATGTAAATGTCAGCATCGCTGTAGGTTGGGGAGTGGCTATTTGCTAACACCTCTGCAGGAACTATAACTTGTTGTGATAGTAAACACATTCTTCTAAGAAATTCTGTTGGCGTTCAGTATTCAATCATGTGTGTATGTGTATTATGTATTAATTCCTATCATCATATGGACATCCCTGGATTGAACATAGCCATGACTATGTAAAGCAACAGTTCTGGGCTGTTCTGCCTAGCCATAGGTTGTTAGTTATAATAAGGGACTTAATATTTGCACAGTTATATTTATTGTGCTTAAAATTTTCTCTGACATAGGTCCTTTATACCGGGCTGTCGTTTCTCCAATTTAATTGCTTTGCAAATGTGTAATTATAAGAACTAATCAAAGTTGTCAGGTACTGAAATTCTTAGATTCAAACACATTTTTCTCTCCAAACTAACAAGGCTCTTTGTATAATGAGAACGGCAGTTTAACTGTTCACTTGGCATACACGGAGGAGATATAGAAGAGACAGAAATGAACAGTGTCTGCCGACTTCATGCCAGGCACTGTGCCATTAGCTCCATGTCTTCACAAAGCCTTCACACTTTCTTGAGTTGGTTATTATTAACCTGACATAATTCACAATACCAGTCACTTAAAAATTAAAGCCACATCCAGTCATGTAAATTGCTACCCACAAAGAAATAAAATTTGCTAACCCAAAGTTAGCAGAGAATACATTTAGCTGTGTTCCACATGACAATAGAAAAAATAAGATCATTACAATAAGTGAAAAAAAAATAGTCTTAATGTTTAGTTTTCTTCTAGTTTTCAAAGTTTCCTGTAAATCTTCCCACTTGACGGGTCTACCATCCCATAAATCACACTCTCCTTGACAGGTTCAACTTGCTCAGACTTCCAGAAACAAATACCGAGAGCCTGAAAACTGTCTTGGGGTTCTTTCCTCATAGACCTATGGCATAATCCGGTTCCACCCATTAAGATGTTTCCTATAATTATATTTTTTCAATAATGATGAAGATGTAGTGTGTTTGTATCTGATTTTCTAGCATGCATCTTTAAAGAATAAAACATTGCAACTCACCAAAACCGGTTTGGCTCAGTGGTAGAGCGTGGGCCTGTGGACTGAAGGGTCCCAGGTTCTGTCAAGGGCATGTACCTTGGTTGCGGGCACGTCCCCAGTAGGGGGCGTGCAGGAGGCAGTTGATCGATGTTTCTTTCTCATTGATGTTTCTAACTCTCTATCCCTCTCCCTTCCTCTCTGTAAAAAAAATCAATAAAATATATTTAAAAGAAAAAACAACAACAACATTGCAACCCATGGCTCAGTGGTTGAGCGTTGATGTATGACCCAGGAGGTCACAGTTTGATTCCAGATCCAGGGCACAGGCCAGGTCAGGTTGCTGGCTTGATCCCCAGTGGGGGGGGTGTGCAGGAGGCAGCCAATCAATGATTCTCTCTCATCATTGATGTTTCTATTTCTTTCCCTCTCCCTTCCTCTCTGAAATCAATAAAAAATATACAAAAAGAATTAAACATTCCAAAAGTGACTTATGACTATTATATTCAAATATTTTCATCACCAAAAAAAAAACACATAGAAACACAAATCATTTACTGAGCTAAATAATTCACATTTTGAACCTCCTAATTATTAGCTTGATACTTTTTCATTATTTTCCTTATAAAATAGCAATGCCTTCTTGTTGAAATCTAAAAATTTAAAGACCTAGGCAAAAAAAAATTGGAGAAACTACAATGAACCAAAACATAATTCAGAATAAAAGCAATCGGTAGGAGGTATTTTTGGCAGGTGAAGAAAATAATTATTTGAGAAAGGAGATCTAAACTTAAATTTTCAGTCACCTCACAGTTAAGAAAGGGAAAAGAAAAACATTCAAACATGAAGAGCATATTATTAATTGGGCTGTTGGGAAACACTAATTAAAAACTATAACTGTTTCCATAGGATTTATTATGTAACCAAAACAGATTTTTGTCAGTGATGACAAAATGTCTCCCAATTACCTGAGTAGTATTAAGTTCGACAAAGGAGATTTTAAAACACAATTTTAATATCAGGCCAGAAAGTGAAATTCCCCTAGAGGTTGAAATCATTAGAAAATTTAATCCCTGAAATATCACATATCTGCGTCTCATTCTCATAGAGGACAGACTTGCTGGAGTCTCTCCCAGATCCAATATTTTTCTCTCTCTCCTCATTTAAACAATAGGTTGCTGCTTTGGATGAATATAGCAAGCAGATTAAGTTGTGAGGCTCAGGAAGATAGAATTCTGTTACTATCCATCTCATTGCATAATCTTCCCACTCTTGCTTCTAGAATTGAATGCATACCTTCATGAATATCAGATTCAATCATAAATTGTAAGAATAAAAACCAACACAGTTACACATCTTGACTAGTTGCATTTGTGTACATTTTCTCACTTAAATCTCAGGGGCTTTAATACATTCTACCATTTTCATCTAGTTTCAAAACATTTTCAATACCTACCCCCCAAAAAAATCCCTGACACATTCAGCAATTCTATTCTCCCCTCTTCCCAGATTCTGCATCCACCAATCCAATCTGCTGTCTCTATAGGTTTACCTATTCTGGATATTTCACAAAAGGCCGCCTATTGTATGTTAATCCATTGTTGTGATGTTTATTGTAAACACCAAGCAAAAGTATCATACTTTGGAAAACAACATGAATTTATAATCCCTAGAGGCTTTGTTTCATGTGAATCTGGATCAAATAAATCTAGGGAAACAGTGTTTCTTTATTTACGGCTGAGTTCATACAGCTGACAAGCACCTTCTAGGATGTAATTAGAAGGTGTCACTAAAATAAATCATTTTAATTAATGTTGCTATCTTTGCATGTTTTAGTTTACAATTAAATTATCCTCACTGTGACCCAGGATTATTCTACATTTGTTACAAATGTTAATTCTCATGATCATCATTTCTCCTCTGTGAGAAAAGTACTACTGTTATCTATTGTATGGATGACAAATCTAAGGCATAAAGAGATGAAATAATTCCTCCACATTCACACAGCTATTGAGAAACCCAGTGATTGTGGTACAGAGTCTATGACTGTGAGGTAAAAAGATTGCTCTCCCCAATCTCTAACACAGTGGTTCTCAACCTTTCTTAATGCTGTGACCTTTTCATACAGTTCCTCATGTTGTGGTGACCCCCAATCTTAAAATTATTTCCATTGCTACTTCATAACTATAATTGTGCTATTGTTATGAATCATAATGTAAATATCTGTGTTTTCTGATGGTCTTAGGCTCTCCAGCAGCGGTTCTCAACTTATGGATCGCGACCCACAGGTTGAAAACTGCTAGCAAGTTAGAGCCTAACAGGACTATCAATTACCAATCACTGGCACGGGATGGGTACATTTCCCTGCGCTGGTGACTTAGGTCTGGCCTCATGACATGTCGGTCAACAGAATGAGCAGATGCGATGGGTGCCCAGTTTTGATCAGAGACTTCAAGACCAGCACTCCACTCTGGCACAAGACGACAGGTCCTGGATGGGAGATGTCCTTCAGTGGAGGATCACAACAGAAGATGGATGGAGAAGAATTTTTCTGCAGCCCCTCGCACGCAATGTGAGAAAGAAATGCATGGCTGCTGTACTAATGTTCTGCAGTGTATGGCCTCGTCCCTACTTCGGTGAAGCTGCAGCTTGGTTTTTAACCGCTGTGCCAGATTTTCTCTCAAATACCCTCTTTGCTTATTCAACATCGAAGTGACACTTAAGACACTGAAGGCTTTAGTGCTACAGCATCGCAACACCATTGCTTCTTAAAAGTAGATGTTTCATCCATTCCATTTTCTATTTAAAAAAAGATACTTTTTTTTTCCCAATGACCACTGGATAGCTAGTGTATTTTCTGGCCATTTTAATGAAAGTCCTTCACATAAAAGTCAGTCTACCTTTAAAAACGCAGTGTGTTTAAAATTAAATTGTATTGTATTTACCTTTAGACTTGTCCAAGCATTCGAAACGCTCACTCGTTTGATCTTTACTGTGTGATTTTGATATCAATAATGCAAATATTCAACTGAAATTTTCCATATTTGCTTTGTTTAAACCTTGCATGAATATCTGGATCTTTGGGAATTAGTCCAGATCTTTCATGAGTGGTGTTTTTTTCTCTGTTTCTTTTTCTTTTATTTCAGAAACATTCCCCCACTTTTTTTCCCCAATAATGGCAACCATGACAGAATACTTTCTAGAATTTAACACAAGGCCTGGCATATCATAACAATTCAATAAAGGGATAAAGAATCAATTATTGGATGATGTATTAAATAAATGAATATATGTTATCAATTTATAAAAGTGAGCAGGCACTTTTATTTGTAAAAATGTGGAATACATTAAGTGTTCGGTTTTGATATCCTGATGGATAGTTGAGCTGAAGACGACTGGTTTTGAATGTTTTTAACATGTTGCACCTAGGTCAGTGGTGGGTACAAGGTCAGAAATGAGGAATGACTGCTACTGGCATTTACAATTGGCACCTGTTTGAAATTCTTTCCTGACTGTGTATTTCTGTAGCTACCACTAAACAGTGGAAAAAAACAACAACATTCTTCTATTGAGTTTATTACTACACAATAAATTTCCCCGCACTTCCATTTTGGGAAAGAATAAAATGTCATGTTATTGGAACATTAGGGGCACCTACAAAAATACCATCTCACGGAGATATTTAAACTCTATGTTGGTGATACCTGTTGCCACGTTCAGTGTGCTGTTCTTAGGGAATTTCCAAAGTACAAAGAACCGCTGAAACCAGTTTGGCTCAGTGAATAGGGCATCAGACTGCGGACTGAGGGGTTACAGGTTCGATTCCAGTCAAGGGCATGTACCTTGGTTGCAGGCACATCCCCAGTGGGGGCTGTGCAGGAGGCTGCTGATCGATGTTTCTCTCTCATGGATGTTTCTAACTCTCTATCCCTCTCCCTTCCTCTCTGTGGAAAATCAATAAAATATATATGTTTTTTTAAATACAAAGAATAAAAGACTTAGGAGAGCTGTAACGGTTCTTCCCTCTAACTGCATGCTAGACTTGGTCTCTTACATCACTATGTTTTCTGTATACCATCTCCTACAGTTCCTTGTTAGAGAAACCCATTAAGTAGAAGGGTCTGTACTTCGTGTTGGCAGGAGGTAAAAACACAGTTCCGCTAACCTAACCGACTAATGTTTACACACATTAAGAAAATCCAACTCCAATATTTAAGGGAAATGGTGTAGAAAAGATGAGAGAGGGAAACGATTTAACTATCCTTTCCGGTGTGTTCTCCTCTGCATTTATTTCCCACAAGAAATATGCTCATTTTTATCTGTGGATAAGAACACTGCAATTACCAGACTTGGTCTAATCAGACTTTTAAGACATAGAAAGTGACAGGTTTCCCCTCCCCGCACCCCCATTTCTAGAAAGATTAGTATTCTCTTCCTAAGTACAGGCAAGCAAGTCATTAGCATCAAGTTATCCTGAGAATCAACAAGCTCCCAATATGCAAAGCCAGCCATGTGTGTGAAATGCAACCTATAATCAAGACAGAGATATCGTAGAGCGTAGGTCAGCTATTGATATGGCAGAAATGATGGAGGATTGTGAAGCATTCGCTGTGTGTTTTTTTTTGTTATTATTGTTTTGATTTTTTGTTTTACCGAGGCCAATCTACTTTACAGCAACAAAAACTAATCCGTTACCACAGTATTTAAGTGTTGTCTCTACAGCAGAGCAGGGCGTGTACAAACCGCTCAGTGATTTCCCAAGACATCAGTGAACCCTGAGGATCTGCCCCCGGGAGGGTCATGTCAGCAGAAAAACGATTTGAGAAGGGGTTCATCTTGCTCTGCAGCCCTCATTATTACCAAATACCACTTCAAACTGTAATTTTCTCCTCTAAAGCTTAGTCTGTTGCATTTTCTTTCCTCGATTTGATTTTACCTGCATGGCAGATTTGATTTCTATTGGAAAATATCAACCGAATGATAGAGGACCAAAGATGTTTGGGTACGGGCTGTCTCACAGAAACAGCCTCTTCCTTCTTGTCAATACTAATGATAACACAAAAGAGAGAAATTCTATAGTTCAGTGCTTTGCTTATACTATTATAGTATATTATACCATAATATACTATACTAGTGCCCTGGTGCACGGATTCACGCACATCGAAAGGAAACTAATGAGAAGGTGGCTAGCAGGGTGGGATTGTCAAGAAGGGACAGACACACCCTGGAGCCAATCTTATGTGGTCCCTCCCCAGCTGGCCACACCTGGGGTTCCTTGACCTGGCCTGGGACAGGGACAGGAATCAGTTTATCTACCGCACCCTGGCCCCGTGGCAAGAACAAAGAGTCCTGATCCCAGGCTGAACACACAGGGGGGAAAAATAGAGGGAACCCTGAAGCTTAAATTATATGATGTGCTAGGGACACATTTTTCTAACCCGCCACTGGGAAGTTAGCAGCGCACATATTAGCGCATAGACAGAGGAACTTCCAGGACAAGGCATTTGCATCCCCTCCCTGCAACAGGGAGCCTTTCTGTAATAAAACTCTGTTTTTACTTCTCTCTTGGTCTGTGGAACTCGTTCTCTGATTTCCACATGAGACTACAAACCCAGGCTCAACTGTAATTTTGATTTCCTTACTATGGCCTTCAGCACCAACTTGGTATTTACTGATCCTTTATCTTGCTTATTCTAGAAAATATGACAGCACCCATCTCTCTTACAGTTTGAATAGCTGACGTTTGTAATGTGAGGGGGGGGGGCAGAAAGAGGGGGATGAGGTTTCTATGGAAAGTATCCTACCAAGATGATCTGATCATAAATTCCTCACTAGACCAGTCATGGTGGGTAGTCACACCCCTGGCATATAACTCCCATAGTATCAGGCTTATCTTTGCTTTCAACCAGCCCTACCCATTGTCTCTATGCATCTAGTTTATCACAACTTTGAAATGCTTCTTCTCAAACTTCTCTTTCTGCCAGTGACCACCCTCAGGAGAGCACATAACCTTAACTCTCCTGTAATCCAATTCCCTGTGTCTTACCCTATATAATATTTCCTACGACCCCTCCTTAATTTCAAATTCATAAAAGAAACTGCAAAACAGTCATTCTCCGAAGCATTTGAGGTCCTGCTCCCTCACTGATGATGTCAGATTGGCTCAAGTTGTGGGAACCTCTTTCCACGTCCCACGTGGTTCAGGGTTCCCGGTTCAGGGTTCGGATTCTGAAGGAGGCCGCACGCAAACGAAATGAGAGACTAGAAAACATTAATTTGGCGATATTGGGGGGGGGCAGGTGGGAGCCTTTCTCTAGTGGAAAGGACTGCCACTTGCTCTGGCCTTTTTCTCCCTTTTATTAAGGCTTTGGGACACACCCCTAGCCTTTAGGCAGGAAATAACAAAACAGAAATTAACATGAAACAAACAGGTAGAGGTTGCTTCAGCTAACAATGTTTCAACTAAACAGTGAGCGATTAGCTCTGACCTTTCAGAGCAGTTAAGGTTGACCAGCCTTCTGGTCTCCTGTTTACATCCATTTAGTAAGAACAATGTTTGGTTTCCGACATCAAGTAAACTCTGATCAAATCCCTACAGATTGCTTACCTCAACAGGAATAAGCAGTGAGATCTATTCACTAACTGCAGTTACTTTTGCATCGTTACCTATAAGCTTGAAATAAGATGCTAGGCAGAGAAGGACATCTGAAAATCTGCATGGAAATCTGAGTAAACTTTGGCTAGTCTGGCTGATTATAAGTGAAGATGCACAGGGCAAGACTCCATGAGATCAGGCAAAAATCAAAAACTGAAAAAAGTACATCTGGAACGGTGAGAAAAATAACTAACTGCTAGACATCCCAGAGGGATGAAAATTATCTGTGAACAAACCAGAAGAGTTGACATTGAAGAAATATTCCCAAAACACTACACTATAAAGGAATACATATTTTAGAAATAAGTTTGAAGTTTCTCTTAAGCTCAATGAACTCCTTGCTCTGGAGAAATATTTAACGGTAAAATTATTTAGGCATGTCTACCCTAAAGTGATCTATTTCCAGTAGTTCCCTCCTGTGTCTCATCTGATCCCACTCAGAAAAGGACATGTAAAAATGGGCATGATATATTCTACCAATTAGATGCATTACTTTGTTTCATTCCACTTCTTATCTTGCCAGCCTTCTTGCATGTTGTAGACATTTAACCACAATAATGCTTATTTTTTAAATGTTCATTTTTGACATTGTATTGTAGAGTACATGTATAGAGTTCTCATTTGCAATTATAGGCATATATATAATACAGAAGATATGTGAAAAAGCACTTTATAAAAGTTATTGAAACATTAGAATTACCTGGCCGGCATGGCAGAGTGGTTGAGCATCGACCTATGAACCAGAAGGTCATGGTTCAATTTTCTCTGGTCAGGGCACATGGCCAGGTTGTGGGTTCAATCTCCAGTATTGGGGGCGTTGAGGGTGGGAGGATGCAGGAGGCAACCAATCAATGATTCTCTCTCATCATTAATGTTTCTATCCTCCTCTCCCTTCTTCTCTGAATCTAATAAAAACTATATTTTTAAAAAATCATGAGAATTTAGGTGTTGATAGGATAAAAAGCAATCTAAACAGATATCTTTTTTCACAATGAATTCTAAAATATCACAAAAAGAAAAAACCACGGCCATTTCATCTCAAGAACACTCTAGTAATCTGTAGTTGAAACATTAGCCTTTCAATAGTTTCTCCCCTGACTCAAGTCCTTGACTGATGCCTCAAGCATACGAAGAACACAGCCTCTGACCATTTCAGAAGCCATAATCACTTGGGAAAGAATTAATCCCTCAACTCGGGCTTTGACAGGTAAATAGAAGAAGCCATTCTTTTCAAAGGCTACAAAACAATCATAATCTTTATGTGCTTTTCTCAACTTTAGTACAATATCATCTATACCACGCTGGAAATTTCAGTGGAAAGGGTATATTTTATGAAGTCGAGAATTTTACTTTTTTATTGTCCCAGAATGCCCCTTCTATTACTAACCTCTGATTTTATTAAACCCCGCTGTGATATTTCCCTGCAATGGAGCCTATGAAAAGTACAATTCTGCAGCAATTTCATTAAGACCAGCCCATAAACTGCTTCCTGACTTATTTCTGCACAGGCACTGTTACTCTCATCATCTCTCCTCACGACACTCACCCTCCGTTATGTCTGAGGAGACAAATCAGATTCGCAATGTGCTGGGCAGTGAGGAAGAATTTTTGTTCAAGAGTCTGAAAACCCTAAATGTTATTTACACACTTGTGAATGATGCGAGGTTACCCCCAAAGAGGTCTTAAAGATGTTTATTTTTGACTTGGGCCTGCAGTTACATGAAAACAATCATGGATAACAAGGAGAAAGCATAGGAAATAAAGAAAAAGGGACAGATTCACTTGATATACTCCTAGAATCAGAATGGGGCTGGCATAGTTTGTGGCAATGGTTTCCCACATGCATACGTATCTCCAAATTCATCAAGATGTACACATTAAATATGTACAGCTTTTTATATGTCAGTCATACCTCAGTAATGTGCTTTAAAATATTCCTAGATTATTAACGTATTGTGATTCCCCTTTTCTTAAACCTGCACCCCAATTGATGTGCAATTCTGGAGTTTAAGTCTAAAGCAGGGCCACCTCAATGTTCCACTCACCTCACTCAAACACCTTTTTCTTCCATGGATTTTACTGGTATGATGTGTTTTCTGAGAGAACTTTAGTCACTACTCCAGCACCACCCCCTTCTCTCTCCACCATCCATCTTATTTGTCAAAAGGTATGTGGCTCCATCACTAAAGAAGAGAAATATTCTGTGCACAGGCATCAAATAAGAGTGAGAGATTTTCCTCGTGATGGAACAACTATTCAGGAAACCAGGCTACTGTCTCCTTTGTTCTTGAGAAAATTTAGATAAAACCATGTAAATGGAGCATAAGTACAGAATTCTTCTGAGTCATAAACCTTACAACTGCTGGACCCTAAGGAAAAAAAATTCACAATGGAATTGCTAATTAAGTTGGGAAATATCGTCTGCAGTTACTAGGAGTAAAATTATAAGATTAGCATTGCTAATACTACAAAAAAATATGACAATACCTTATATATTAGTTTGTCATGGTTGCCATAGAAATTACAGCAGCAGCCAAGCTGATTTAACAGAAATTTCTTTTCCCATGGGTCTGGAGGCTCAAAGTCCAAGATCAAGGTACTGGCCTGTTTGGTTTGTCCTGGGGCCTCACTGCATGCCTTTCAGATACCTACCTTCTCCATGTGTCCTCACATGGCTTTCCCTCGAAGCGTATGCCTCCCTGGTGTCTCTGTGTCCAAATTTCCCCTTCTAACAAGGACACCGGTGATATTGAATTAGGACCCCACCCTAGCAGTATATTTGAATCACTTTCATTCTGAGGTAATAAGAGGTGGAACTTGAACATATGAATTCAGCTCATAACATTCATCATTTAGATACTGGAGAACCGATATAGTGTGTGTGTGTGTGTGTGTGTGAGTGTGTGTGTGTGTGTGTGTGTGTGTGTGTGTGTGTGTGTGTGTGGATAAAGAGAGAGAGGTTTGTTTGTTTTAAGGAATTGGCTCACGTGATTATGGAGGCTGGCAAGTCCAAAACCCGCAGAAACTGGAGACCTAGGGATTAGGTCTGAAGGCTGTCTGTTGGCAGAATTCCTGCATGGCTTCCTGAACTGTGGATGGAGGATTGTTATGGAAAGGCCCAGAGGGAACCACTAGCCTGCTCCTACCCAGAAAAAAAACAAAACACTAAATAAACAAGTTCTGAATTCCTGCAGAGATCGCAGACCTTAGTGCCACCGTCAAGGACTGGAGACATTCAGGGCTCGGATTCCCATCACATCCACATTCAACTCACCTATCTGACCTGTGCGGGAGACAGGCCGATCTTGGAGAATGACAATGGATCATCCTAAGCTTAACCAAGTGGTGACTCCGATTACAAACGCTTTAACAGATGCATTTTCACTGCTTGCAAATAATGAATACTTCCCCCTGGTACTTGGTGTGCAGGTATTAAGTTGGCAAATGTTTTCTTTTTCCTTTCTCCATCCCTGCTGTTAAGGAAGAGTATGTATAAAATATAGGAGATGCCTTAGAAGGGGCTGATTGCAGCCTTGAGGTCAGACCCCTCTATGTCCCATTTCTCAGGAAACTTAAAATATGAAAGCACTGCCGAAACCGGTTTGGCTCAGTGGATAGAGCGTCGGCCTGCGGACTAAGGGGTCCCAGGTTCGATTCCAGTCAAGGGCATGTACCTTTGGTTGCGGGCACATCCCCAGTAGGGGGTGTGCAAGAGGCAGCTGATTGATGTTTCCTTCTCATCGATGTTTCTAGTTCTCTATCTCTCTCCCTTCCTTTTTGTAAAAAATCAATAAAATATATATTTTTTTTAAATCAAAGCACTGCCTTGTCCTACCCGCTCACACCCCCTGCTCTGCACGCAAGTGTGTCAGGACACAGTGGTGTGGCCCACATCCTCTGGGTTTCAAGTTTACTTGGGTCCCACCTTCAAAGGTTCCAGGGATCCCCCTCCACTGAAGGCTCCCACTCTCCATTGTATGTGGCCAAAGCAGTCAGACAGGAACAGAGGATGGGAGAGCCTTCCCAAAGGTATCAGCTAAGGGACCGGGAATTCAATCGCAAGAACACGGGACAAACCAATCGGAAATGAGAGGGTCTTACAATTTTAGGAATCTTCTGTGGAGCTGGGATGTCCCCATTCAATCCAACTATCCCTGATGGTGGTGACTCTCCTCCAGGGTGGTGTAGAGACTCAGGCTCCTCCTTCATGTGGCCCTGCCATCTTCAGGACACAGATCCCAAGGTTGCCCTGGAGACAGTCTCTACATCTTCGAAGTTTGCCTCCTCCATCAATTGCATTCCTTTATTCTTCATCATCTGTCCTTAAATAATTGATGTGATCTTAATGTTGCCCTTTTCTCGACTCTCCATTTATTTCTCCTAATTGGAGAAGCAGTGAGTTGTTCCTGCTGCTGAAGGCCCAATGTCAACTAGAGAAGCACTCTGTTGTAAATTGCCAGGGTCACAACAAAAAGCATTCCTTTATTTTAATGAAGCATTAACACAGCTTCCACGTATGACTCGGTTTTTATCTTCAGTGAAAGTAATCAATGGTGCATTGAATTTCTTACAATGATTTTAATCTTTCAGAAATAGTGGAAAACTGCAAAAATACTCTTACTATACATTTTACAGGTCCGGTCTCACTAATATTTGTCCATTCTTCCAAGTTCGTATTCACCACTAGGGTTGGAAAATAATGGGTCTTCTAACATTTGTCATTCATAAATGTCAACTTTCCATCACCACGAAGAGAAATTAGGTTATTTCACTTGAAAAGGCCCAGCATATTTGCCAAGAGATATGGACATATAAAGGACAAACAGACCTTCAATAAATAAGCTTCGGCTGGGGTAAACATACTACTCTGGAATAGCCATAGTATTAAAAAAAAAATAAAAAATAAAAAATAAATCAAGGACTCAGAAGAATAAATATCAGAAAAGAATGGAAGGGAAAAGGAAGGAGAGAAGGAAAGAAGGAAAGAGGGAGTACAGGAGGGCGAAAGGGAGGAGGAGGGAAGGAATAATTTGGATCTACAGTGTCCCCAGCACAGTTGACATAGCACACCATTACTAGCATGAAAATACAAGTATTATTGAATATATTGAAATATAAATTCTACAAATCCTTGGTTTTAATAAAGCAGTAATTTTATTACTGTTTGATTTTATGGCTCTCATAATGTTTGATCATGCTAATATTTGAAAACTAACTTTTGATTTACGTACTCTAATATTCAGTTACGATTTAATCCAGTTACTGGTAAATTTCCTTTAAAAGGTCATCACAGAAATATGATGGTTGTGCAAAACTAAATTCATTAAACTTGTGAGAGAGAGATTTCCACCTTGAAATTTGCCAAGAGTGTCTCAAAAGGGGAAATTTCAGTAGGATATTTGTAAAATTTAGGGACTATCTTTGAGTAATTTAAGGCAGGTTTTTCAAGATAGTGAACTGTTTGCATTCAGGAAAGTTCACAAGCAGTAGCGTAAGAGTTGGTGGCCATGATAAGTCAAAGTCCTGGGTGAGAGTTTTGATGAGCAAACTACTCTCCTAAAAAGACAGCTCTTTTCCCAGGTGAGCAAACTGTTAGGTTGAATAATTTGGTGAACAAGAATTTTCCAAAGTTGTGACATTATTTACTGCTTTTCAGGCTGATATTCCAACCTGAGAATTTCCTAGAGCAAATTGCTGCGATATAACAGGTGGTTTTCTGTCTGTCTCTGTCCTCACCCAAGTTTCATGCTTGTGTAGTAGCTTCAATCCATGGACCTCGACTCTCTTTCATTCATGATGATTTGTCCAATATTTAGAGATTGAGTCAACTTTCCCACAGCATATTATACACGTCCTGTTAAAAAACACCTCAAAAAAAATAAAATAAAATAAGGAGCTCAGTTGGTATTGCTCAGTGGTTGAGCATCAACCTATCAACCAGAAGGTCGTTGATAATTGTTTGATTCCCATTCAGAGCACATGCCCAGGTTGTGGGTTTGATCCCCAATGTGAGGCATGCAAGAGTCAGCCAATCAATATATATACTGAGTGGCCTGATTATTATTCAGTCAGAGATCATAATAATCCGGCCATTCTCAGTGTACACACACACACACACACACACACACACACACACACACGCATATATATATATATGTATATATATATAAATTTTTATTTCTTTATATCCCTAGCAAGTTTGTGATTGTTCTGATTACTAAGTGCATGAACCCTATTTATCATACAATATTTTGAAGCAGCTATATATATTAAGCCCTTTATAATTATGTTAGCATTTCTACATTTGGGCCAAAGCCCCTGTCATGTCTTCACTGATCAACTGAATTAAAATTATGTTCTTATCATTGCACACACATCTGCTGTCTCTCTCTAGTTAGGTTGAAAACTTAAGAGCTTGTACTATGTTGCCCATACCCGTTATTAAAAATCAGTGCTGAAGGACCAAATTTTTAAAAAACCTGAGAGAGTAAGTTCATAAATTGGAATTCTATACTTCTCAAGAACATTCTAAATTCCTTGTTATTGAAAAATTCTGGGCTTTCTGCCACAAAGAAATTTCCTTAAGTCAATATTGCAGATTATTATCTGTGGACACACATACATTAAGTGTCTACCAGAATTTTATGCATCTTGGAAAATGGGTAAAAATAAGGAAAAAGTAGTCTTCATAGCTCTCAGGTCAGAGCAGACATTGACCTCTAAACTCTACTGCATTTAATGAACATAATCTTAGGATAAAGCAG
>JAAGEH010000045.1:3260479-3278905 GCA_011751065.1 Lasiurus cinereus | reverse complement strand
CACACCTCAAACTAAAATATTCATTACCTCACATTGCTTCCCATTGCTGCTACCAGTGTTTTAAACATTGACCTAAAATTGAACCTGGGTCTTCATTTATCAACACCTTGACTTCCAGTTTATATCTGTATAGCTACACAGACCACATCATTCTCTTCCATACACATAATGACATTTTAAGTTTCTAAGATATTATTATGTCCCCGACAGGTTCAAATCATTTAGGAAAGTTTACACCAAGAATTGCAGACCCCGGGCCTAAGGTGTTTTTGTTGTTTTTTGTTTGTTTGTTTGTTTGTTTGTCTCCTAAACCCAAACTATGGAATGTGCTGTCATTGTTTATCCATTTGGGTTGCAGATTTCCAAACCACAGACTTACTTATTCTTAAGTCATATATTTCTAAGAAGTGATTCTGTGTCATTTGTCTTGCCTCATACACCTCATTCTTGTTTTCTTGTTGCTTTAACTCATGACCAGTCCAACTGCCTGTAATATATAAAACCTCTGATAGCTGCCAGAAGATAGAGTCTCATCTCAGGATGCTTCAAAGCCTTTCGTGTTTTTGTTTATCCAGCTTTATTAAGATCCTAGAGGCCCCGTGCATGAAAATTATGCCCTCAGCCCAGCCTGCTTCCTCTCCTAGTTCAGAACCCCACAGAGAAGGTCCACCTGCCAGCTTAGGCCTGATCCCCCCTGGGAAATAGGCCTAAGCCAGCAGTCAGACTTCCCCCTTGCAGTTCAGACTCTTGAAGTTCGGGACTCCTCGCTCCCTATCGCCTGCCGGTAGCCAAAGTGGGAAAGTCTGCCACCACTGCCACAGGGCTTGCTGAGCTCACCAGCCACGAACCCAGCTTCTGGCTGAGCGGCACTCCCCCTGTGGGAATGCACTGACCACCAGGGGGCAGCTCCTGTGTGTGGCTGGGGAGGGACACCGGAGTTTGGCCAGCCGGGGAGGGACTGTAGGAGGGCTCCAAGGTGTGTCTGACCCATCTTACTCAATCCCGATCTGCCAGATCCTAATAGCAAGCTAACCTACCAGTTGGAACGTCTGCCTCCTGGTGGTCAGTGCACATCATAGTGAGCAGTTGAGCGATCTTAACATATCATTAGCATATTATACTTTGGTCGGTTGAATGGCCAACTGGATGACCAGACACATAGCATATTAGGCTTTTATTATATAGGATATTTGACCTATAACATGCTGTATGTCTAAAGTGTACCATGTGTGGGTTTGATACACTTTAGTTTTTTTTTACTCAGTTGTAGATCTCTATTTTCTCCTACTAGCCTTACTATGATATTCATTTGGCTATACTATGGAATTTGGGGGGTCACTGGGGAGGCCCAGGGTGAAGTTATGTTACTCTAACTCTAGAATTTCTTGCTAAAGGCATGTCTGTAATGGAGGGTCTGCTTATTGCTAACCTTACCCTTACTTCCTCACCCTCCTGTTGAATAGATGGCGTTATTAGGGAAATTATCTGTAGATAGTGCAGACATTTTCACTGGTTTGTTTCTCTCTATCCCATTTGTAGAAATGCTCTTCATTTTTCAAACCTAAAATTCTCAGTGTAGGAGTGATCATTAATTTTATGCGTTCACCTGACTAAGTTATGGTGCTCAGTTGTTAGTGAAACCCCAGTCTAGATAAATTGCTTTGAAGGTAATTTTTAGATTTGACTAACATTTAAAGCAGTAGGCTCTGAGTAATGCATATTGTCTTTCATATTGTGGTGAGCCTTATCCAATCCATTTAAGGTCTTAACAAGAAAGATTTCAGGCTTATTGAAGAAGAAGGAATTATCCTCAAGATTGCAACAAAGAAACTCCAGCTGAGTTCCCAGCCAGCATGTGCCTGGAAGAATTTTGACTCAGGACCTAAATCAACTCTGACCTAAATTTCCAGGATGCAAGTCTACCCTACAGATTTTGGGCATGTCATGCACCATCTCCCTGAACATAAATCAATTCATACACCACCTCCCTGAACATAAGTCAATTTTTTAAAACAACAGTTCTCTTCCTCTCTCTCTCTCATATGGTTCTCTGGAGAACCCTGACAGATACATTGTGTATGTATTTTGACCTGTGTATGTACCAAAAAGTAGATAGGTGAGATGGATAATAAATAGATAGATATATAGGTAGGTGATAGATAGACAGATAGTAAATAGATATGTGATAGATGAAGCCTGCTATAAAGATAAGCAATAGAAGTTTAAGTTAAAAAGTAAATAAATAAATAAATAAATAAATAAATAAATAATAGATAAATAAAATGAAGTTTAAGTATACTACTCTTTAAGTTAACTAAGTTAATTAGTACACACATATGGTACAGCATTTAAAAATCATAAGTACACACCAAGAAAGCACATGCAATTTTCCCACTTTTCTTGCTTCACCTCTTTGTTCTTTTTCCTGTTTTGGCTGTTAATAACAATTGCCTATGGAACTTTTCAGAGATAGTATTTGCATGTGTAATCATGTGCATGCTCTCATTCCCACACAGTAATACATCACATAGATTGTTTGGTACTTTGCTTTTTCCAGTTAAGAAAGTGTCATGAAGGTCTTTCCATATAAGTAATGCATATAGAATGATCTCATTTTTTTTTCATTTTTATCACCATAACGTTAACTCTTTCCTATTGAATTTCATTTAGAATGTTTCTAATTCATTGAGTCAAACAATGCTGAAATCACATCATTCATCATTCCAAATACTTTTTTAGTGAAAATAATAGTTTATCTTTGCAATTTCATCCTTGGTGTGGGATTTCTGAGTCAAAGATTTATGATATGTGTGTGCAATAATACTATGTTGATATTTATATGGCAAATATACGTATCTTATTAATACATTCTGGTACCATTTTGTTATCTAAATAACACTTATTATTGTTTGGTTTTTGTTGTCCTATATCAGCATAGACTATTTTTACCTTGGGCAAACAATTAATTTGGAAATTACAGATTCCTGATATTATGATACTTTCCAACTTGCTATTTTGGAGCAAATCATTGAAAAACCTTTTCAACACTAAGTACAATCTTTGAGGATAGACCATTAATGTCACCCATAACAGATTATTGCAAAACTCAGGGACATGATGAAATACTCATACGAAAAGATAATGTGTCAGGAAAAGTGGAAATCCTAGTCTTAGGAAAACTGTTTTTCCCTTTGTTAGATCAATCAAATCTCCCAAAAAGTGTTTACAAGGAAAACAGACTTGCCTTTTCTAAGAATAGATTCATTTAGTGTTTCTATTTCCATAAAACCCGAAGAGGAGGAGGTGGACAGGTGTTTGACTTTGTTTGTGTTTTAGCACTAACCATTCTTCCATGTCTCGTCTGTCCTCTCTCGGGAACCAGAGCTTCTGTCAACCCTTCTGCTTCTGAGAAGTATCTGTTATTTTGTCAAATGGGAGAGAGAGAGGTCACTGTGCTTGTACTGACAGGAACTACACTTCATGGCCATTTCACTTCATCCACTGTGCATTCATCCAGGATGAAATGCTGGTGATAGTTAGCAGGTGCTGTGACCATATGGTAATGCAAGGGCAGGAAAACCATGTCCCTTCTGAATTTCTTTCTCAAACTTGCCCTTTAGTTCACCAACAGCCCAGTTCATTTCATTTCCTAGATGTCTCTCAAATCCATCCACTTATTTGATTTTCACTTCCTTCCATACACAGCCAAGCATCTCTCTTCTTTCCCTCTCCAACCTAACTGATCTCTCTTAGTCTAATGTGGCTTTTCGTCTACATAAAATCCTCTGGTTACATCACTCTGCCCTTAGAATAAAAACTGAACTCCTGCCTGGCTGGCGTGGCTCAGTGGTCGAGCATCAACCTAGGAACCGGAAGGTCACAGTTCAATTCCTGGTCAGGGCACTTGCCAGGCTGTGGGCTCCATCCCCAATGTGAAGTGTGCAGGAGGCAGCCGATTGATCAATGATTCTCTCATCTTTGATGTTTCTGTCTCTCTCTCCCCCTCCTCTCTGAAATCAAATAGTAGTATATAGCCGAGACTGGTTTGGCTCAGTGGATAAAGCGTCAGCCTGTGGACTGAAAGGTCTCAGGTTCAATTCTGGTTGAGGGCATGTATCTTGCTTGTGGGCACAACTCCAGTGGGGGGCATGCAGGAGGTGGCTGACCAATGTCTCTCTCTCATCAATGTTTCTGACTTTCTATCCTTCTCCCTTCCTCTCTGTAAAAAATCAATAAAATATAGTTTTTTAGAAAACAAATAGTAGTATATATATTGATTAAAGAAGTAAACTCCTAAATTTGGCCTACAAAACTGAATAATCTGGCCACTGACGTCTCAGTCTCTTTCTCTCTCTCCTCTCTCTCTCTCTCCCCCCCCCCGGGGGGGGTCGCTTCCTCCTCCGCCTCCTCCTCCCCCCAGCCATTTACCATTTTAAATCTCAAGGCTTCTGTTAGCCTCTCCTACTACTTTAAAGGCAAATACATAGTAGAGGCGTTCAGGAAAAATAGCTAAGTAAAGACATCCAAAATTTATTTTTTTCCTCCATAAAGGAAATGACAACACTCACAAGGAGTTTCAGAATTAATTTTCTCCAAACTCTAAAAATTAACAAGATGCTTATAACATTCTTGGGGCTGTTTATTCGAGAAAATAATTGCATCTTCCTAAGAACAAGCATCGCAGGGATTTCATGGGCCCTGGTTGCATTGCCTGCCTCCCCGGTTCCGTCTCTAAAACCCCACAGCCCACGAGCACCGCGAGAGCCCGCAGCCTGGCCGCCCCTGGAGCGGGCAGAGCAGGCCTGGAGCTCCATCACTGTCTCCTTCCGGAGAATTAGCATCATTTAACCTGTCTGGTCATTCCCCGTAGGAACAGCCTGGCAAAAGGCTGTCTTTATTTAACCTGACTCCAAGCAGCCTTAGCCCCGAGGCATTCATTTTTTAATTAGCAGTCTTTTCTTCTATCTCCTCGCAGATACAATTGCATCAAGAAACAATTATAAGTCTGTGTGGGTGGGCACGCGGGGCAAAATAATGGGCCTTGTATAACCGCACGGAGGGAGAAAGGGAAACAAATGATATCACAGTAAAGTTCTCAGATGTAATTGAAATGAAGTCGGTATTCATCCTAATCTAGGCTGTTATTAGTCAAGATGTTCACTGGACTCCCCAGAGCAACCACTAAGAAAATAAATAAATAAAAGGCTGTCCAGAAAGGCTTACGACGCTAGTGGTCAATAACCCAAGTAAGTACAAATGGACAAATCTTTTTCATAGACATGGCTCTAGAAAATACACCAATGGCCAATAAGTTTGTAACAATATAGCCACACCGTTAACCATTAGGGCAGCGGTTCTCAACCTAATGGTGGTCGAACGACCCTTTCACAGGGGTCGCCTAAGACCATCGGAAAATGCAGATATTTACATCACGATGCATAACAGTAGCAAAATTTCATGGTTGGGGGTCACCACCACAGGAGGAACTGTATGCAAGGGTCGTGTGGCCTTAGGAAGGTTGAGAACCACTGTGTTAGGGGAATACAAATCAAATGACAATGAACTCAGACTTCACACACACTAGGGGGGCTATCATAGACTCCTGATGATGGGCTAGAGCCGCCAGGATCCTCTTCCGATGAATAACTGATCTCATATTGACTTCTCTCCTGTGACGATTTTCTTCTTCCTGTTCAAGAACCTGCGCACTCCTCGCTCACACTTAACCATGAAAACCTGAAGCTCGCAGCCCCTCAAAGTTCAGCTGTTGCTACAGAGTGAGGCTTGGATAAAAATAGACTGCTTTTAATTTATTTAAAGTATTTTAACAGCGAAACCCCTAGAGTAAATGCCCAAGGCATTCTATTTACAATGTTTACATCTGTGCAAGCAACATTAAAGGTACAGACAGGACCTCTTCCTGATCTCTGGGTTACAGAAGGTCATCGAAGTTTCAAGTCATAAGTCAGTATGATTTCAAATTTAATTTTACTTTTTTTTAGATTGTCTGTCTTTTATGATTAGGTTTGAGAGTTCTTTATATAGTATGAATGCACATCCTTTATCAGATACACAATTAGCAAATGTTTCTTCCAGTCTGTGGCTTGTCTTTTCATTCTTTTAACAGTGTCTTTCAGAAGTGTTTTTATTTTTTTATTAATGTATTACATGTGTACATATCTTCCCATTGTTCCCTCCCCACTCCCATGCATGCCCTAACCGCCCCCGCAGCAGTGTCTTGTGTCCATTGGTTATACTCATATGCATGCATACAAGCCCTTTGGTTGATCTCTTATCTACCCCACCTCTCTCTAACATTCCCACTCTAATTTGACAGTCTGTTTGATGCTTTACTGCCTCTGTATCTATCTTTCTGTTCATCACTTTTCAATGAACATGAGAACCAAACCAAGCATGAACTCAGTACCTTTTCTGTAACAGCCCTCACCACTACTCCACCAACTCTCTATTCATCAGAATCCTGGTGAGAAACAAGCCCCCTCAGAAGTGTTTAACTGAAAGGACTATAATAAACTGACTTTAGAGCAGTGGTTCTCAACCTTCCTAATGCCGCGGCCCTTTCATACCATCCCTCATGTTGTGGTGACCCCACCCATAAAATTATTTTCGTTGCTACTTCATAACTGTAATTTTGCTATTTTTAATGAATCCTAGTGTAAATATCTGTGTTTTCTGATGGTCTTAGGCGACCCCTGTCAAAGGATCATTCGACCCCTAAAGGGGTCACGACCCATAGGTTGAGAACCACTGCTTTAGAGGTTTGAGAAACAAAAATGGAAACAGCAACACTTAGGGAAGCCATTGCCACTCTAGGCTGAAGGAGAAAGGGAGAAGATCAATGGCGCCCATCCAGGCGCCATCAATGATAGCGGAACTTCGTAGAATCCTGTGCAGAGGAGGGAGTGGGGAAGTGGAGAAGGATCTTTTTTTTCTCTTCTTCTCTCTCTTTTCTGCACATGCTTCCCACTGGCCAAGTCCAACTACCAGCAAGAAAGATAGAATCTACATGAACCCCTTTCCTGGGGCACAGAGCAGGAAGAGAGAAGAGGAGAGTGGCAACGAACCAGCACATGACCCTCCCTGTAAAGTACATCCAAAGCACTGGCTACAGCAAGCTTCAGTGAAAATGGCCAGCCCCTCTCCATTTAAAGACTATATATCTTGCCCCGCCCACGTGACTCTCTGGTTGATCATCGACCTCTGAACCAGGAGGTCACAGGTCAGGACACATGTCTGGACTGTGGGTTCAATCCCCGGTGTGAGGAAATGCAGGAGGCAGCTGATCAATGATTCTCTTCTTTGATTTTCCTCTCTCTGACTCTTCCTCTCTGACATCAATAAAATATATTTTAAAAAATAAAGACGGTACATCTCATACGACACCACTCACCCAACTTATTGCCTCTCACATCTCTATTGGAAAAATTTTGCTTTCCATTCTTTGCTTGCCTCGAGGCCTCGATGGATGACTGTGCTCCCTTTCAATGGGCTATCCATCTTCCCAGCTCCACTCTTCTACAGCAAAGAAATAGCTGTAACGTAGGAAGGTCTAGGTTTTCACTGCACTTTAGACTCTGGGAGATGCAGGAAGGAGGAATAAACTAGAAATAAGTACTATGCTACTCAGTCGTCATCTCTTAGAAGGTATAATAGCTGCTGTCAATTTTTGTTTTAAATATTTTCCTCCATTATACAGTCTATTGGAGATAAATAGAGGAGGCATATATATGTTCAAATGTACTCTAAAACTAACATCACTAAGCCGTTATTGGCATTTTTTTTTTTATTAAATAGTCCTAGCCAGGTTGGCTCAGTGGATAGAGCGTTGGCCAGCAGATTGAAGGGTCCTGAGTTTGATTCCATCAAGGGCATGTACCTCAGTTGCAGGCTTGATGCCCAGCCCTGGTCGGGGCGCATGCAGGAGGGAACCAATTGATGTGTCTCTCACATTGATGTTTCTCTCTGTGTGTGTCTTTCCCCCCCTCCCCCACCCTCCCTTCAATTCTCTCTAAAAATCAATGGAAAATGTCCTGGGGAGAGAATTAACAAAAAAAAAAAAAACAGATTAATGAAATGTCACATCTACTGTATAGAACTGCTAATGAGCTGATGGAGCAAAGGATCGTGGCCCTCCCATCAAAAGTCATTCATTACCTGGTATCTCTATTTCAACCTAGAAAATTCTAAACAATGATAGCAAATCATATACTGCATTGTTATTATTAGCTCACTGTTTTTCTTTTATGAGAATATTAGTTTAGGCAATGCCAACTACTAGAACAAAACTTATTTCCCATTTTCCTAACAATGAATTCTTTTTCTGGAGACTTCCAGATTCTTTCTACTCTGCGACTGTGTCTTAGGTCCTCTCTGTCATCTGCACGAGACCACTGAAGGAAAAAGAGACCTTCTGTGTTTGCAAGCAAACCCTCTTGCTAGGAGCATTGGCACAGAAATGGCCCCCAACGTGGCTCCCAGGCACATACCACTGGCTAGAACTCAGTCCCATGGCCACACGTCTAATTTCAGAGAGCAACAAATGTCAGCTGGCTACAATGTGTGCCCAATAAGAGGAAATCGATGTTTGGTGAATAGTTCTACCACATGAGGATCATGAAAATAAGCATTTAAACATTTAATGATGTCTAAATAATGATTTAAACCTTTGATGTTTCAATTTCATATTGTTGCCAAGTTAAATATTACAAGATAGAGTAAGGCATTATCTATGTACATTAATTTAAAATGCTCAAGTGTAATTACTGTATCGAGGCACAAATAATGTGCTTTAAATATTACAGGGACAAGAGGAGCAAAATGTTCTACCACGTTTTAGTATCATCTGCTCATTTAAATTCCTTCAAGGAAAAGTGAACTGTGAAGCAATATCTACAATTACAGTAATCCTATCTAATAAAAGTGTAATATGCAAATTGATCATCACTCCCACACACAAGATGGCCACCCCCATATGAATACAAGATGGCCATACAAGATAGCTAGCAGGGGAGGGCAGTTGTGGGTGATCAGGCTAGCAGGGGACGGCAGTTGGGGAGAACCAGGCCTGCAGGAGAGGGTAATTGGGGAAAACCCAGGCCAACAGGGGAGGGCAGTTGTGGGCAATCAGGCTAGCAGTGGTGGGGAGGCAGTTGGGGGTTACCAGGCCTGCAGGGGAGGGCTCTTAGGGGTGACTGGGCCTGCAGGGGAAGACAGTTAGGGGCAACTAGGCTGGCAAGGGAAGGAAGTTAGGGGTTACTGGGCCAGCAGGGGAGGACAGTTGGGAGCAACCAGGCCTTCAGGGGAGGGCAGTTGGGAATGACAACACCAGCAAGAGGAGGGCAGTTATGGGCAACCAGGCTGGCAGAAGAGCAGTTAGGCATCAATCAGACTGGCAGGGGAGTGGTTAGGGGTTAATCAGGCTGGCAGGCAGAAGCAGTTAGGGGCAATCAAACAGGCAGGCAGGTGAGTAGTTGGAGTCAGCAGTCCTGGATTGTGAGAGGGATGTCCAACTGCCCATTTAGGCTGGGATCAGGCCTAAACGGGCAGTTGGACATCCCTCGAGGGGTCCCAGATTGGAGAAAATGCAGGCTGGGCTGAGGAACACACACACACACACACACACACACACACACACACACACAAAACCGTGCATGAATTTCATGCACTGGGCCTCTAGTAAATAAATAAATTTCTACCAATAATGACAAAATACTTTCTTTCCTTAGTGCTTCTGAAGACTAGAATAAAATTGCTATTTTAGTAATGAAATACCTTCAATCATTAAATTGGGAATAATAAAAAATTCCCCCCTGATCAGGGAAAGAAAAAATGGAAACAGCCAAGTACTCTAAAGTTCAAGATTAGTAACTAATTAATTACTTTTTGTGCCTGTCCTACTTCTTGTTAAAGTAAAAATCATCTGGTAGCCACAAAAAATTCAATTAAGTTCTCGGTGTTTTTCAGTCATTTAATCAATTTCTACAGTGCTTCTCGAGGCTAAGCATTGAGCTATTTGGTGACAATAGATGTCTTATTAATAAGATAACCAAAGACGGATGGTCTAGTATTATTAATGAACTTTCACTGTGTGCTCATTCAATGCACAAAGAAGTCCTTAGAGTAAGTGTTATTATCCCAATTTTGCAGTTAGAAAATTTAGTCTCAGAGAGAAGTGACAGAACACATCCAACTTATCTTATGGTTTGTCAGATAGAGTTGAGACCCAAAGCCAAGATCCTGGTCTCTTCCCTCCAATGCTTGTCACAACTGCTTTCCATCTGAAATGAGCTGTTCCTGGAGTCAGAGGGCAGTAGGACTATCCTCCACTCTTTAGCTTACCTTGCCCAATTTTAAATTTGTATTTACTGTTATAAGGTTCAAAAATCCTATTCGATATATGTGTTGTCTCCATTCCCATTTTTTAAAAATATATTTTATTGATTTATTACAAAGAGGAAGGGAGAGGGAGTTAGAAACTTTGATCAGCTGCCTCCTGCACACCCCCTACTGGGCACCATCCATCTTTGGTTATCTTATTAATAAGACATCTATTGTCACCAAATAGCTCAATGCTTAGCCTAGGGAAGCACTGTAGAAATTGATTAACCAAGGTACATGCCCTTGACCAGAATTGAATCTGGGACCCTTCAGTCTGCAGGCTGATACTCTATCCACTGAGTCAAACCGGTTAAAGCACTTCCAATTTTTAATAATATGGTATTATTTTCCTAGAAGGGAAGCATTGTTTTATTCTTTTTAAAATATGTTTTATTGATTTTTTTTTTACAGAGAGGAAGGGAGAGGGATAGAGAGTTAGAAACATCCATCAGCTGCCTCCTGCACAACCCCTACTGGGGATGTACCTGCAACCAAGGTACATGCCCTTGACCGGAATCAAACCTGGGAGCCTTCAGTCCACAGGCTGATGCTCTATCCACTGAGCCAAACTGGTTAGGGCAGTATTGTTTTATTCTTGAGAGTGGAGTGCTTGCTGACCTTTTAGTAATGAGTAAACAGTGCCATCTTCTGTCTATGTTCTCCTTAGCAGTTGGAAATAAAGTCTTGAAAGACCAGGTTAATATTGATCAGTGACAGGAAGCAAGGAATCTGGAGAGTTTACAATCTTGGCAATATGCACTACATCTCTGAACACTTGCAAAGAAGCTAATTGTTTGAAAGGCCTGTCAAGGCAGATTCATGTTAAAACACAATCCTGTGTGATTAATTATCTGGAACCATTGAATATGTATTCAAACAAAGAAGACGGAGGAGGCAGGAGGAAGACCAGTGACAGGTACAGGTGGCAAGTGGTGTCATGATAACACAGTAAAGAGAATAAAATAAGCAATTATCTTACTTTTTCTACCATTTGTTTATAATTCCCCCTCAATATCCACCTTTGGAGAAACATGCTTAATCTTGACAGGTACCTTTTCTCTAAAAAGGAAAAAAAAAAGAGAAGATAGAAATGAAATAATATATTTAATCCCTTCAGATTTAATACCAGAAAAAAAAATTCTTTCTGCATAATTATTCAAACTGAGGCAGATGCAACAACTTACGTAAATGTGGAAATCTGCCCAGCCAGTGCAAGTATGTGACTGGGCATAGACCTGTGAACCAAGAGGTCATGGTTTGATTCCCAGTCAGGGCACATGCCTAGGTTACGGGCTTGATCCCCAGTTTGGGGCGCACAGGAGGCAGCCAATCAATCATTCTCTCTCATCATTGATGTTCTCTCTCTCTCTCCCTCTCCCTTCCTCTCTGAATCAATAAAAATATATTTATAAATGTAAAAATGTTATAAGGTTGAACATTCAGCTAAGAAACATGTATTTTGCACATCTATGTCATTTCGGAAAATGTACTTTTCGTCTCACCATACCTTCTAGCCATCCCACAAAATAAAGAAAAAGAAATAAAACTCAGTCAATACGTTTTATCAAGAGCTCATTTAAATATTTCTCTCTCACCATGGTTTTCTTTCATGGATCTAAACTAGGTTCAAGCTTTGTGAGTTGTAGTAGCCACTTTCAGAAATACTTACGAATAATTTTAGTTGACCACCAAGCAAGTGGTCAACTAATATTCTTTTCTAAAGAATTTGAAGTGATGGTGGGAACTCCAGAGGGAAGTACCTAATGAGGTTGGAGTTCTCTTAGTCAGGGAGCTCCAAACAGTGGCAAAGCAAGAGCATGACTGAAAGGCACCGGGACGCACATCTAAAAGTGTGGCTTCTGTGAGAACACTGCTCTCTAGAACCATGGTGCATCTTCAGAGGCAAAGCAGGGACAGTGTCCATGAGTGAGTAAAAACCGTGTGTAAATGGAAACTTTCCCACATATCACCCAGGGAAAACAGTTGCTTAATTTTGGGAGCATTATCTACAAGCTACTTCTTTGTGGACATCTGTTTTCAGCTTTGTTGTAAAATTATTTATCAAGTGAAACATGTTAATATGTTAGGCCAATTTTTATTTTTTCAGGAGTTGCTCCAAAGAGCCCTTGAGTCCCCAAACACATCTTAAATCATTTTAATTTGAATGAATTGTGATGTAAAGCAATCAGTGCTGGACAGAGGTGGTTGAAGTTGGGGTTTTGTGAAATTAATAAAACAGCTTAGGAATATGTCTTCGAGAAAGTTGGATAGCTAAGGTTTGAAGACTGAGAATCCAGGCTGGAAGAGACTCATCCATTTCTGAGGGCTCCACATGAGGGTCTCTCACCTGCCACTAGAGTCACCTCATGGGCCCTTCTGTTCTGCAGTTGCCAGAGTTGTCATGCTTTGATGCTACAGTGTTAGGCACACTTCAGAAAACCTAAAATTCCACATTAATTTTCCAGTCAACGCAAAAAAACAACTTAGCTTTCTGGATTGGCATATCCATTTATAGAGATTCATTAATGTCAGCATTTCTTTATTTCAGTTTACAGGGCACTCATTATAAGATACTGTGGGCATGATATGTTGACATATGCTGTGATTATACTGTTCCATTTCCCATTTTACAAAACTATAATACTCTCTACAATTTTCTTCTCTTAAGTGAAGTTATTTCCTAAATATTCATAATGCAAATCTTTATGGGAATAGTCTCTCACTTACCTGTCTCTGGTTGAAGGTGAGCGCAAGTCAAAGACCTTCCGGACAAAGGTCGGGACAAGGAAATCAAGGGGAGGACTGCAATCGTTCCAAATGCTCCACATCTCTTTATTCAGCTCCCTAGGGGAATGAGACTTCCCATTTTGTACTAGTTCATTCCTCCCAGGCTCTGATGCAAGGAACCAAAGATACATACAACACCATGTGTCCCGAGTAGATCCCGGGAAAGAATCTAGGGAGTTCATCTAAGGTGTCCCTTGAGACAAACTCTAACCATGCAGGTGTGGATATTCAAGTAGTTGCTAGCGAAGAGACTACTCTATGCAAGCAGGACCAAGTGGCAGGCTTAGGACCAGAGGGACCAGAAGCTTTAATTTAAATTTTAAGTGTATGCAAAATAATTCAATTAACTGGCTGAGGAATTCCACCACATGAAATATATGCAGCTGCAAATCACACATCTTTATTATCACTCACACAAATTCCTGAGATGCCGGTACAAGCTTAGTTAGGGATCTCTGTGGTGCTGCCCTCTGGGGTCCAGCAGCTGAGCTGGTCTGGTCCAGATGCCAGGGACTGGAATTCCTCACCCGAGAGCTTGGTCACATCTTGATGGGGATTGCTAGCCATTCTTCTGTCCTCTGGCATGGAGAGGAGTGTGGAGCAGTGTCGCTTGTCAGACCGACAAAGGGACGGGCCTTGTAGCTGTCCTGACGAGCATCGTTAGCTGGCCAGGGTCCATATTTAAAGCTTGTTCATACCCGTAGCAGCTCAGGTGGCTATCAATGATTTATGTCAATGCACATGTGTTAATCTCAAACAAGGGGAGGGGGCTAGAAAGAGTACGACATTCAGGCAAGTGTTTATCTTGACAAGTCACTCTGTGTCAGTTCAAATCCTTATCTCTGGGGTACACACGCTTCAAGGCAGTGGGAGATATGTCTTCATTATACTTTAAGTTTTAAGGAAAGTTAACTTAAACATTTTAAAACTTTTCTAACATTCTTTAAGCATTTTTAAACATTTCTACATATATTTTTTTTTAAATATATTTTTATTGATCTTTCACAGAGAGGAAGGGAAAGGGATAGAAAGCCAGAAACATCGATGAGAGACATCAATCAGCCGCCTCCTGCACGCCCCCCACTGAGGATGCGCCCGCAACCGATGCACATGCCCCCGACCAGAATCTAACCTGGGACCTTTCAGTCCCCAGGCCAACGCTCTATCCACTGAGCCAAACCGGTCTCGGCTCTCTATTTTTTTTTTTTACCACAACACCATGATTGAGTGATTACACCAACTTCAGAGTAAATCTCTGAGAGAAACAATACGCTTAACTTAAACCAGAAGCTCTCTCAATCACACAGTAGCCTGTTTATAGATAAGTCAAGTTTCCTCTTGACTTATGTATAGATAGCAGTACTTTTGCTTTAAGTTAACTTTTCTTATGTTCTTTTTTTTTAGATATATTTTTATTGATTTCAGAGAGGAAAGAAGAGGGAAGAGTGATAGAAACATCAATGATGAGGAAGAATCATTGATTGGCTGCCTCTTGCACATCCCCCACTCAGAATCAAACCCACAACCCAGGCATGTGCTTCTGACTGGAATTGAACCTGAGACCCTTCAGTCTACAGGCCCACGTTCTATCCACTGAACCAAACCGGGTAGGGCTTTTCTCATTCATATTCTTAACTCGGTTTTCTTCTGTGGTAAAAAAATGAAAAAAAAAATCATAATTCTGCTTGTATTTTTCTCTCCTCTCTCTCTCTCTCTTTCAGATACACATACCTTGGCTCATCTCTTTCTCTTCTTTAAATAAGTATCTGGTATAATTCTCATAAATTTACTAATTAACTAACCTCATTTCATTTCTAATAACCTGATGACTTCATCTTTCTACAACATATACACAGTCCATTTAATTATTGACTCTCCCAGATGTAGGGTTATAGATATTTAAGCTTCTATAGTTTCTTCCTCACTAATATTAGAGAGAAGTGCAAGGTAATAATATAAGAACAAAAGAATTGTCATTAATTAAAAAAACAGCAAAGAGACAGGTGTGTCAAAAAAAAAAGGAGATATATGTACTGCTATATGTAATACTTTAAACAATAAAAAAAAGGTAAGTGACATGGAGGATCATCAGGGTAGGAAACTGACATTTAAATCACTATTAATTTTCTAATGTACACACTAGTTGAACCTTTCTTATATATCCTTATCTCATCTTGACGAAGTATTTGAGAACAAAGCTCCCTCATCTTTTTTTTATTTTTGGTATTGATTTCAGAGAGGAAAAGAGAGGGAGAGATAGAAACGTCAATCATGAGAGAGAATCATTGATTGACTGCCTCCTGCATGCCCCCCAGTGGGGATCAAGCCTTCAACCCAGACATGTGCCCTTGATAGGAATCAAACCCAGGACCCTTCAGTCCGCAGGCCAATGCTCCATCCATTGAGCCAAACCAGCTAGGTCCAAAGCTCCCTCATCTTTAATGACTATTTTCTCCTGAAAAATGGTATTTCATAAGGTTCATCTTTAAGCTGCCCCAGAAATCTTTTCCAGGCCCTAATCAGTGACTCACTTTAATCCAAGTATTTATAGTTTTATTAGTAAAATAATAATAGCACTATTTACCAATTGCTTACATATGCTAAAAACTCTATTGGGTGATAATGTATGCATGCAATTCTATCAACAGCCTGTGAAGTGTTAAGGAGTTTCTTTATGAATAGAGAAAAAACACTTCAGTTTATTGTAGTCCAGGCTGGGAGGTAAAGCTTCTTTCCCAATGCCTGATGAAGAGAATATGGTAGAGTTGAGATTTAAGACCAGGTATGTTAGCCTGACTTTCGTGTGCATTAAAATGATTTGGGGAAAGCATATCAATATTCCTTTTCAATATCCTTTTTCTTGAAACCATTCTTCTTTTTCAATAAACTAATCTAAGGGCACTTGCAATCCTTCTAAAGAAATCAATAGTTTATATTTTCTATTAATTCCTGTATTGACTAGGCTTCCACAAGTAATGAATCTGTAATGTATTTGGATTACATAGTTTCAATACAAATGTGAATAGTTCTCGAGAAGCCCAGTGACTCTCAAACAACATAATAATGCCTAGGATTAACACCTCACTTGTCTTTTTCTTTCTGATTTATTATGAAATACTTCCATCCCAGTGGTTTGATGTATATAAAATGAATTATTATCTCATGCGTTTTTATAGATAAGCCACTTATGTCTGTATTAATTTGTTAGGCTGCCATAACGAAATACCACAGACTGGATCACTAACGACAAAATTTGTTATCTTACAGTTCTGGAGGCTGGATGGAACTCAGATGCCATCTGGGTTGGTTTCTCCTGAGCCCTCTTCTTGGCTTGCAGATGGCCACCCTCTTGCTACCTCTTCCATTGTCATCCCTCAGTGCACACAAGTACCCAGTGTTTGTGTGTACAAAGTTCTTTTTCTTGTAGAAACATTGGTCAGATTGGATTAGGGTTCTTGACTATAACCTCATTTAACCTTAATTATCTCGAGATCCTATTTCCAAATTCAGTCTCATCCTAAGGTACCTGGAATTAGGACTTCAACATATAAATATGGGGAGGGGGAAAGACACAATTCAACTTATGACAGTTCATATAATCAGAAAATTATTGCCTATAATATTGAATTTCTCTTTGTGTAAAGAAAGTGAATGTGCCGAAACTGGTTTGGTTCAGAGGATAGAGCATCAGCCTGCAGACTGAAAGGTCCCAGGTTTGATTCCGGTCAAGGGCACGTACCTTGGCTGGAGGCACATCCCCAGTAGGAGGTGTGCAGGAAGCAGCTGATCGGTGTTTCTCTCTCATCGATGTTTCTAACTCTCTATACTTCTCCCTTCCTCTGTGTAAAAAGTCAATAAAATATATTTTTTAAAATATATTTATTTATAAAAATAAAAGAAAGAGAATGCCACCTTAGGCTTTGAAACAGTTCAAAGAAGGAGGTAAAACTTGATGTGTACCTTAAACAGTTTGTCATGGTTGGAGTAGACAAACAGAAGATGAGTTATTTTGGCTTTTTGAGGACCATTTCCAGTACATGAGTCACAGAAATGGAATATGGAAAACGCTGTTGCTATGGCAATGAACCAAAGTGTGCTGAAGCCAAGAGGCCTGGAAGTAGTGATGACAGAAATAAGCACCAAAGGATAAACTTAATACCTTGGAATTTTAGTCAAGGAGAAATGACCATTGGATTTAGCAAAATACTTCAGGGGAACTTGGTAAGTTAGCAAATACAGCCCAAATGATGAAGAGAATATTTGTAAGAACTAAGAATAATCACTTCAAAAGAAAATAGGTTGAAACTAAGTGAAAAGGGCCAATAATAGTAGTAGTGGTGGTAGTAGTAGTAGTAATAATAATAATAATAATAATAATAATAATAATAATACTAGCAGCCACAACAAATACCTAGGAGAAAGGCAGCACAAATAGCTCTTTATAATATATAAGAATTTGATGATGTTCAACAAGAAGTCAATAAAATTGGCAAAGATAGATTTTAGCAAAGAGTTCCAGGCCTTTGCAGTATAAAGCCTTCAGATGGAGGTGGGCAGGGTACCTGAAGCATCTCTGTGGTCCAGAATTAAATAATTGCCCCTCCACTCCTCTGCCCCTTTTATTTTTCTCCAACTTCAGTAGACTCTTGGCCTTTTAGCTCATTTCTGCATTAGGGAAAGGAAGCTCATTCATCTGGGATCTGTCTCGAAGATTTAATTGCTCTGATTTAGAAATTCCCACCAGTGGAGATAAATGTTCAAAGATGGGAGTGAGCAAAGTTTCATATTATAAAAGGGAATCCTCAAATCTATTTTCATGCCAATCATCGATTGTAGAATAAGTAATTTATGTTAAGATTACATTTTTATAAAATGAATTTGATGTTCAGAAGCAGAGTCATGGCTATGATATTTCATTAAATAAAACTTTTAAAATTTATGTAAGGTTTACAAGTCTAGAAAGAGCATACATTTTTTAAACATACTCGAAAAACATACACTTTCTAATAGACCCTTACATTTAAATGTTTGTACACTTCTTTCTTCCTCCCCCCACAATCAAAACAATAAATAAATAAGCAAACAAACAAATAAATACATGCTTATACACAATTTAAGTAGACTACAAGAGAAAATTGATATTATATTTGGAATATTGTTAAGAAGTCCTCAGATAAAAATCTTTTTAGGGAGCCTTAGGCTTATAAATGTGAGATTAAAAACTACATGGTATCTTTTAAA